>JANVCC010000018.1:62128542-62323792 GCA_025345505.1 Todiramphus chloris collaris
GGGGGGGCGGTCCCGGCAGAGGCCGGGGCGGGTAAGGAGAGTCCCGGCGGAGGCGAGCAGCAGCAGCTCGAGAAGCAGTTTCAGTCTGGGCTGGGTGCCTGCAGGAAAATGCTGCTCCGTCCTCATTGGAGAGAGAGGTAGACACTGTTCTCGGCAGTAAAAAAAGCCCTGGGTCAGAGTACAGTGGCGATTTAGGCAGGGAGGTGACACGTAGTAGCTTTTGGGGAGCGGTGACCATTGGCTTCAGATGGAGTCTCGCTGGGAAAGTCAATGTTTAGCTGTTTTATCTATCACAGAGAACGAAGTGGAGCTCCCAGTTCCAGGTGGATGCAAATAGCGAGGACGAGCTTTGGGCCTGCCAGGGTCTCTGTGGACCAATAAACTCTGCTCTCCAGAGAGCCACTAGCTCCAGGCTCCTGCCTGGCAGGAAATGGAGTCAGGCTTGTGCCTTTGCCCTTCTGGGCCACAGAAACATTTTCCCCCAGGGTCTGCCCAGCCCAGCCCTTCGTTCTGGATGGCAGCTTTCTTGTGTCTGCAAGTAAAGGTTTGCTGGCTGTCACGCACTGGCCAGGGTGTCGAATCCTAGGTCTTGCAAGAGGAAAAAAATTGTCATGTCTCTGCTATGGCACCATTTAGTATCAAAGACATCTGGTCAGCTCAGGCATCTTCTGAATTTTATGTGCAGTCGCTCCTGATATTTTTAGTCCCTGAGATCTCACTCTTTCAGCAGAAGCACCCTGTTTTCATCACCTATAAAGAAACAGGCACAAAACAAGAGTAATTATCTCACATTGAAAAAAAATCATGTCATTTTGTACGGCAAATTCTCCCATGATATCAGCCAGAATTCAGCAACTATTTCAGCAAAGGCTGGAAGTAGCACTTGCTGCAGGCTGTGACACCTTCAAAAAGCAACTTACCCCCTGAGTGCCTCACTGCGACAATCTGAGGTCACCATGTGCATGTCAGCGTGCACATAAGTTTGCAGCCTTTCAGTAGATTTACACCTGCAGCTTCCTTATAAATGACCCGTGTGCTTTTTGCATGACAACTAAAATCGAGGACTCTGAACTGGAAGCCCAAAGTTACTATTCTTCTAGCAAATGTAATAATCAGAATTAAGGCAGGCAAGGACACTCTCTTAAAGCAAACATGGGGAAAAAAAAAAATTTCCTTGCATGGGAAAAAATAATTCAAATTACTTTGGTGAATGACTGATTTTACTCTATTAGGGAGTCCATGGTCTTTCAGGCATTGTAAACCTTTAGGGAGACTCAATCATATGTTTCTTAAAATAAAGGAAATAATCCAGATTTGTTGCCAAATCCCAAGATGGGTGTCCTCATGCAGCCTACTGGAAGTTTTCGTGCAGGTTCAACCACTGTTGCTGTTGCTACTAATGCAACATGTAGGTACTTTCCAAGTAGTTCTCCACTGCTGTAATATGCAATAAACCATCTCCTTTACTAGGACCTGGGCAGTGTGGAGAAATGAGAAATAAATTACTGTGCAGAGTGGTGATACTGGATTCTTTTTGAAAGAAAGGTCATACAACTGGATGCATTTCTGCAAGTCTTTTTCCAAGAGATGTTTAGGTACAAAATTAATCCCCACTGCCAAATGCAGGCCAGCTTGTTCTTTCCTGGAGTCTGGCCTAACTCCAGCTTTAGGGCAGTGAAGTGTGACTGACAGAAAAGGCAGATAAGGAAACAGTATTTCAGCACAGAGCTGCAACTTTTAATCATAATCCTTTGATCCTGTTCCCCCTCCCTCCCAGGGCCAACACAACGTGCTGCGAATAAGGCTCCAACAAAAGGAGGCAGAAACTAACCTCAAATTGTTCAGCAGCTTTATCATTTCTCCAGCACATGAACATGCCTAACCAATTTGAGGAGACGCAGCTTCCATCACGGATATAATCATGGGTAATTCCCTCAGTGCAGAGGAGTTGGAGATTAGGAGTCGGAGAGTTACACATAATTTCTTCTTTTCTGTGCACAGGGGAAGGCAGGATGGGCAGATCGGCAGGCACTTCACAGTTGAAACCGCCCTGATTTGGGTGGAGCTGCCTTCACATGTCTCCAGCTGACGGTTTCATCCTGTCACTAGGCCAAAGGAAGAATTAAACTGCCTGGAGTTGCTACAATTAGATATTAATCTCTGCCTTGCTGCTGATTAACTCCTTAATGCCACACTGCCTCCCAAACAATTTGTTACTCAGCTGTGAACATGGATTTCTAACAGCTTACTGCCCCTCCTGCAAGCACACAAGAAGTGACTCTTCTTCCCAAATCGGTGGCTTTTGTTGTGGACTTGGCATAAATGTTGCCATATCCTTGCCCCAGGAGTAGGACAGAGCTGGCCAGGGCAGAGGCAGCAGTTGGAGAGGAAGCCTGCTCCAGGAGAAAGGATGCATCCAAAAAAGATGAAGATCTCTGTCACAGTTCTTAAAGCGCTTTTAGAAGAAAGATGGTGCCTGCCAGCATACTGACAGCATTTGTTCACATTTCCTTTGTGCCTTCAGGGGGTCTGAAGCTGATTCCTTATAATCAAAATGTGGTTATAATGTGGTTTGGCTTTTCAGTAGCTGTACAGGAGCCAGAATGTATCTGTACAAACTAAAATTATATGGTTAGACATGATAAATGTTGGTCTTGAATTGGCTGGAAAGGAATCACTTAGCTAATGATTTTATCCCTAACTCAGGGGGATCCATGTCAAGTATTTTTGCTCATTATTCTAATGTCTATAATTTCACAGCCTTTCAGTGTATTAATGCCTGCAATTCACTAATAAATATTCTCCTTCCCTCAATATTAGGCAGAAAGATCGAGATCTTGAAAAGACATAGGTATATTGTCAGAATGAAGTGCATAGGTTCAGATCAGCAAACCCCAGTTTGGCTGCTATCTATTTGTGAAGGTTTCTACATACCACAAGTGCCTTGCCTTTTGACAGGCACTAGCAGGTAAAGCAGTCATAAGGCCATGAGAGCCCTAGGTTCTTCTGCTTCCCATAAAAACATGGCTATAGCCCCTTCTGTCACACTAAGTCTCATGGCTTCACAACTCACTGGCCTACAGAGTAGCACAGTTCTTCAACACGGTGATGAAGGTGCTCACATGACAGAGAAGGAAGACATGGGGAACTGGATTATAGCCACCTCTGTCCACAAACATGAACACACATAAATATTCATGACTATGTAACAGTTCTTAAATGTATAACTAGTATCTTGAGAAAAGGCAGAATCTTAGGTCTTCCCTCAGGTAAGGTGTGCTAATCTCAGCTCAGGGCAGGGGTCCCTTCCATCTCTTTGCTTTCCTCTTTTACTTGCCTTTTCCTTTGCAGAGTCCCCACCTCAGGAGGCAAAGTGAGTGCCACCTGGCAGAGAGGGGCAGTGGAGGCTCCACAATTTCATCTAGCCCAGGCAGCAGGGGCAATTATAGAATCACAGAATCACAGAATGTTCAGGGTTGTAAACGACCTTGAAAGATCATCTAGTCCAACCCCCCTGCCAGAGCAGGATCATCTAGATTAGGCCACACAGGAACGTGTCCAGGTGGGTTTTGAATGTCTCCAGAGAAGGACACTTCACAACCTCCCTGGGCAGCCTGCTCCGGTGTTGGAGCCAGCAGCATGTCTCCTAGCTGAATGGGTAGATGTAAAGGGGTTACCAGCTCCCTTAGTGTCAGAATTACCACTGCTTATTTTAGGAAGCCCTTGGTGTCTGTGTTAATGGAGATGTTAAATTACAGGTCACACATGCAGGAAAATTCACTTGTCATCCCTGAAGAGCATCTAACACTCCAACTAAGATATTTTTTAGGAACTGCTCTTGCCTTCAAAAATTTCTTATCTTGCATGCTTAAAAGCACAGCTATTCTTTCTGATTTATCCAAAGTGACTGCCAAGGCAACACAGGGCATGCATGTCAGGCAAAACAATAAACTTTTCTTTGTCCAGGTCTCCTGAGGCCTAGGCTGGCTGGCTGACTATACCTCTCTCCTGATAATTTTCTAAGGACAAAAGAATATGTGTTTCAAGATCATGACACATCTCGCTGAAGGTTGTGCTGTGTATTTGGAATGGTGCTGCACTGTAGTCAAGAAGCATCAGGTACTGAGGAGCAAGCACAGGGAGCACCTCATCATACGCATGCCTGGAAAGGAGCTTGACTGCACTAAGGAGCTAAGTCTCTTCAGATTGTGCTTTCTTCTAGACAAAGCATTTTGATTTTACTTTTGTTATTTCACCTTAGTGACATGGAATTACATAAGCCACTTTTTTTTTCCTCCAGTAATTAGTGCAGCCAGCTCTCCTATTGAGCTCGATACACTGCCAGCACCTAATGCCACTCTGCTTATTAGCAGCACCAGCCTGGTCACATTGTTTTTTGTGTGTTTGTTCCCTTACAGGTCACTCTTCCCCACACACTCACATTACAGCAAGTTCTGCATCAGCAAGTTTGGAGGATTGAACCTTCCCTTCTCTAATATGATGAATAAAAGTGGGTTGTTGAATGGCTTCATACTTCCCCTACCCCCAAGATCTTAATAACTCTGAATGTGCAGACAGTGTCATTATGGTGAGTGATAAAGCAGGGAAACGATGCTCTCACCTGTTGAAAATGTGCCAACCTTGTAAACAATGTGGACACATGCCCACCAAGTGGCGTATGATGACAATACTTGGCCCGTCCATGAAATGATTCACTGTCAACAACTTGAAACCAGAACTGAGAAACTGAGTTTTGGTTTCAGTCTGAGGGTCTAGAACTTTTGAGCATGATCCCACACTGGAAAATGTGTCATCGAATATATGGATGAGGAGATTATATATATTCCTCACAATAGCTCTGTTTGAAGTTTTCAGTCCTGTGGGAACTTTCAGCCTTCTTGCTCACCATATTTACATCCTAAACATCCTTCATCATGGGACCTGCAACCTGATGAACCTGCAACCTGCCACAGACTGGCAGACAGAAAAAAACATCTGCTATCACAGGAGACAGAGAAGCCAACACTGTCACTACAATGTTTCCTCCATCTCTTCCTATATAGAGGAAGAAGTTATATTGTTTACATACAAGGAAACAATTCTGTCTTACAGAGCTATGACATCTGAAAAATTTAGTAGATTTACTCCTCAAGTTCAAACTCATCATACCATTGAGTCTTCTAGGTCCCTTATTAAAATCTCTGTGTGAGCTTCTTTGGGGCATATATCCATGGGAAAAGGGTAAAACTTTATATTAGAGCAGGTGAATGTAAGCTTCCAAGACAGTTTGAGTGTAGGTGGCCCTTGTTTAATATAAACATGGTCTACATAAATTGTCTCAATGCAGGTGGATTTCTCAAACGATCTGAAGAGAAATGGGAGCTCAATTGTCATAAAAATTAATAAAAATGGGAATAATTTACAAATCTCTATTTAAAAATCCATCTTTTCTCACTTATTTTTAAATATATCACAGAAACACAGAATGCATTGGGTTGGAAGGGACTTTTAAAGGTCATCTAGTCCAAATCCCCTGCAGTAAGCAGGAACATCTTTAACCACATCAGGTTGCTCAGAGCCCCATCAAGCCTGACCTTGAATGTCTCCAGGGATGGGGCCTCCACCTTCCCCCTGGACAACCTGTTCCAGTGTTCCACTACCCTCATAGTAAAGAACTTTTTCCAAACACCCAATCTAAGTCTACTCTTCTCTAGTTTAAAACCATTGCACCTCACCCTATTGCTAATGTCCTTGTAAACAGTCCCTCCACAGCCTTCTTGTAGGCCCCCTTCAAATACTGGAAGGCCTCTATAAGGTCTCCCCAGAGTCTTCTCTTCTCCAGACTGAACAACCCCAACTTTATTAGCCTGTCTTCATAGGACAGGTGTTCCAGCCCTCCGATCATTTTTGTGCTCTCCTATGGACACTCTCCATCAGGTCCATGTCAGTTGTGTGGAGGGCTCCAGAGATGGACACAGTACTCCAGGTGAGGTCTCACCAGAGCAGAGTAGAGTGGCAGAATCACCTCTCTTGATCTGCTGGCCACACATCTTTTGATGCAGAGCAGGATGCAATTGGCTTTCTGGACTGCAAGTACACATTGCTGGCTCCCATACAGCTTTTTGTCTACCAGTACCCCCAAGTCCTTTTCTGCAGGGCTGTTCTCTATCACATCACTCCCAGCCTGTATTGATAACAAGAATTTCCCCAAGCCAGGTGCAAGACCTTGTACTTGGTCTTGTTGAAACTCATGAGGTTCACCCAGGACCATTTCTCCAGCTTGTCCAGGTCCCTCTGGTATATTGACTGCACCACTCATCTTAATGTAATCTGCAAACTTGCTGAGGGTGCACTTGATCCTGCTGTCTATATCGTTGATGAAGATGTTAAATAGCACTTTAAAATCTTTTCTTCTGTTATGTCAAGTGGTAAATTAGATCAGTTCCAAAATAAACAAATGAACAAGAGACATACAAATATCTCTGAGATTGAATTTCAGATTTATCCATGTGAAATTGCTGTGCTTTCACTTCAAATTCTTGAACCAACATTGTTTTGATTTAATGCCAAAGGGGACATGAGGCAGCTTGATAATGACTGGCTACTGTAAAATTCTTAGAAACTTTCAAGATTTACAATTAAATTCAGCAGTTGCTGGGGGTGTTAAAAAGGCTCCCTACTATCATCAGACCCTCTGTACTGATGTCGACAGCTCTTCCTTCCAAAAAATACCCAAAAGGTTTAACTAACCGAGGGCATATGCTTATAGTTTGACAGGTAATCCTTAGCAGGGATTAAAACCTCCTTACCACAAAAACTAAGTCTCTAGAAATGAAATAAAGACATGTCAATGTAGATACTAATAACACAGAAAGCTAAGGTTGCTTTCTAAGTCAAACAATATACCTTTAAAAATCAGTCAGCCACCACATCAAAAACTAAGTTGTGGTCAGCAACGGAGTTTTACATGGGAGGACCCACGGATAGATTTTTAAAGTTGTTATAGCCTTGTATAACAAATAATTATTTGTCCTACGTAATAAGTAATCTATTATTTGTAAAATGGTGTTAAAAGATTGAAGTCCTCCCTCCTCACCACAGACAGAGTAAGGCCCAAGATGCTTTCATGGTTAGAACAAGCAAACCAAGATGTATAAAATACTGAGTGAAATAGCTAAAGCAGATCATCAGTACCTCAAGGTTTATTTTAGAAGCTACTGTTCTGGCTGTTGTATTCAAGAGTGAAATAGCTAAAGCAGATCATCAGTACCTCAAGGTTTATTTTAGAAGCTACTGTTCTGGCTGTTGTATTCAATCTGAGAAAGCAGACTGCCTTTTCTAGATGACTTTGGAAAGGGTAAGATCTTTGAAATCCTTGTGCTATTTCAAGAGAGCCATTGAAGGTCCTCACACTTTTCTACCTGGGAAATGAACTTGCCTAGTACAAGAAGATTAACAAATATGAATCCTTTGTGCCTTGCGGTTAAGACCCTCAGCCATCCACAGTGGATTATTGTTTACTTGGATATGCTTAGGATAAAGCTCAAAGAACTTCAGGTCATGATAAGCTGCAGATGAACTTGTGACGGTTTTCCTGGTGAAAAGGCATTGCTCCTAAACACTATATTTGACTATTTTGTGCCACAAAAGAAAAGTCTACACAAAGTGGAATAGGTGTGAAGCTATTGTATTAGAGCTGCAAAAGGTTTACTTGTTTTGCCTGTTTAATAACAAATTTGCACATGAAGGTTGTTTGTACCAATACCAGGCAGTAACAATGCCAATAAGCACTGGTAGCCTTTCTGAATGCTGCAATTAATTCTTCCTCTTGTGTTCACTGTCTCCTACTTACTGCAATATGCATGGCAGAATGGAGGGGGGGGGGGGGGTTGGTTTTGGTTTTTTTAGGTGGAGAGTGGATAGAAAACTTCATCAAAACTTCATCTATATGATTAGAATGAATCTTTAAGAGATCTGCATCATAAAAATTAAGCTCAATGGGATGTAAAGCAAAGAATATGATATCATCTCTGGAGGGTAGATTTTAATGAACTACTTTATGGGTTCATTGGACTAGAAAAGCAGATAAAACCCCAACACTTAAACTGCCTTCCATAAAACATAGTCAGAAGGGATTTTGCCATTCACTTTGACTGGGAATGTACTTACAAGAAGCTGCAGGGACCACAAATACAGAAAAATTTGCATGCTAATATGCAGAAGTTAACACTGCTGTGCTTCCTGGCAGCTCAGCCTGGATGATGGGCAGAGCCATAGAGGTGGCTCTGCTGGCTTCCAGCAACGTCACCAGCTCTCAGAGATTCAAGCAGGAAGACTAATCCCTCCCATCTGTAATGGGCAAGGTGAAAGATGCAAGGTCCATCAGCAACTATGGTGTAATTATAGTCAGCAATTTCTCGATGTAATTTGATTTATTTATTTTCTAATTATTTTTTTTTAATTATATATTAAGTCTTTTTTTCAATAGTTCCAAAAAACATTATCTGGAAAGACTTGGAAAGGAAGGGACCAAAAGTCATTATCAAGAGCAGAGTGAGTATTAAACATATACTCATAGTACAATAGAAAAGTCAATACTACCAGTGTCAGCATCAGTAAAGCCTTACATTTTTACTCTTGAAGCACTTTTGACTTCTGACTTTGAGTAACACAGGACAAGTCTGAGACTTGTTAAAATTTTCCCAACCAAACCACTGAAATTAAATCTTTTCACTTCTTGCTTTATTTTAAAGACCTTCTAGAAGTGCTTGCATCCTGACGGAGACTAATGACAGAGTCCCTTCCCCACAGAATAAGTGGAGAGTCATCCCTCCTTCCTGGCAGTCCCTGCTCCCCAGAGGGTCATATCCAGCTTGATCCAGGAGAGGAGATCCTCTCTGCAGGGTTTTCTGGGTCAGGAGGTCTCAGTAAAGCACTGGGTCATAAATGTGTAGATCTGTATGAGAGCTCAGTCTCAAGATGACTGCAAGTCAGCAGTATGGAAAACATGCACAAAACCTGTGAAGTCTGAGCAGAATTTTCTTCCCACCTTAAGGTGATGCAGGGATTAGAACAGGCAAAGGGATTATGATTGATGGGGTTTTTTCAGTTTTGAGTTGGGTTTTTTTTTTTTCTACTAATCCTTTCAAAGAGAAAGCATTTAAAAAGTTGGAAAAGGTGACCTCAATCTTCTGGATGGTAAACTATAAAGGCTGAATTTGTCAGTATTGGTATTTTATTCATTAAAAAATAACATTTATGATTGTGTCATGCAAGAGGTAAGAATATAGTGGTAAACTCCTTGCAGCCTTAAAATATGAGATTATTGAACCTGATACACAAATCAAGAGAAGATGAGATCAACATATAGATTGGTTAATTTCTCTTAGATGTCTATGCCAAAGTCACTCAGGCTGGATTCACCTTCTCACTGAAGGAGGACATGAAGAGATGATTTTTGTCAGATTGTGCTGACTGTAAAAGTATTTACTGTCAAAGGAGGCTGCACTGCAGCTGTCTAAATTTTTGTCTCACATCCACTTCAAAGGTCTGTTCTTAACTTTCCTTGTTTTCAAATTTCCTCACACTTATTTCACATGAAATACACCCAACTATCAATTGTGGTGGAAGACACAATCCTGCCTTCATTTACCAACAGGTATAGGATAAGAAGAAAAAATGCAAGCTTACTCAATGCTGCAATATTAGCATGTTTCAATTCTTGATTTAAGAAAGCAGAAAGTTTAGTTCAGCTTAATCAATTCTTCTTGTTGATGGTGTGAATCAAATAACTCAATATGCTTTTTGGGACTCATAGAAAATAATTTTAATTTTTGTTCTCTGCTTCAAAGGAGATTTTTTCTTAAAATTATAGATTCATAAGATACGACAAGAGGAAAGAGCCTCAAGTTGTTCCAAGGGAAGTTTAGATTGGATATTAGGAAGAATTTCTTTACTGAATGGGTTATCAGGCACTGGAACACCTTGATCAGTGCAGTGGCAGTCCCCATCACTGGAGATATTTAAGAGTCATGTAAACATACTGCTTAGGGATATGGGTTAGTTAATGACTTGTCAGTGTTAGGTTAATGATTGGACTCGATGATCTTAATGGTCTCTTTCAGTCTAGGAAATTCTGTGAATCCCAAAATCATATACAGATCTGTGGTACTCAGTGCATGACTCAGAATATTAATATAGAAAAATGGTCTTGGATTTATTAGGTTAATTTGGGTTATCTGTTTAGTGTACTGAGAAAGCCAGAAGATCCTGACCTCCTGTAGACATCTTACATATCCACTTGAAAATATCTTGACCTCCCACTGTATCTTTATTTTTCCCCAGGGTGCAATGGATTTTTCCTTTGAAACCAGACAAGGCATTAATGTAGAGTTAGCTGTACACTCAGGCTACAGAGAAGTGCTTTATATTGTCACTTTATATGGATATTTCTAAGGGAGATATGTAGGGTTTTGAAGGAAGTAGCCAGAGAATTAAGTGTAGTTTGAAAAAATAAATCACATCCATGTACTCCTAAAGAAGGGTTTGCCAAAGGCCTTGATGAAAATGTGGCTGAGCCCAGATAGAGATGCTTTCTGAGATGCACTTTGTATTACAAGGGCAGGGGCTGTCTTCTGAGTCCAGTGACAGCAGAAAAAGTGATTTGCAGCTACTTTTTTTTCACAGCTCTTCTGTTGACACCACAATTTCAGAAGCATTTCTAATTCATGTCACCATTAATCAATAAAGCTAAATAATGTAAATCAGAGGAAAGTAGAGACTTGGTGGAAAAAAGTTTGAAATAATCCAACTGACTGTGCCTGAAACAAGTAAGGGAGCATTAATACAAGTTACTCTGCAGGCAGATCAGTGGACTAGTGAGGTATATCTTATGGCAGGAGGCAATGACAACTAACAAAGGGACTAGTAAGAAATTAAATTGGAAGAAGATTCTTCTCTGCAGCAGTCATTGCCAGGTTCTAGGAAATCAAAAGCTCTAGTCACATCTCGGTTTTATGACACAAAATTGATCTTTCTGATATTGACAAATGAGAAGACCTGAGAATCAGATAGCTTCTGATATAAACAAAAATCCTTGCTGCTCAAGCAAGAACAATTTAGAACAGAGATTTCTAAACACCTGGGCTGAAGCTCAGTTGAAGCTGATTTATGCTTAGAAAGAAACAACATAAAATTAGAGGATCAAGATATATCTCTATCATGGTTTAGTAAGAACAGACACCTGGAGTAAGGGACAATTCCCACCTGGAGAGTCCCTGATAAAGAGTTCTGTCTTCCAAGGTAAAAACTAATCTGTGCCACAGCTCACATGCAACCTAAACCAAATGTATCACTATTTGCACAGCTTCTCATTGGTGAAATTGTAGATTCACACACATACTTTTGCATTTCGTGGGTTGGGTGGCTGCTTTATTTACCAGTTTTATCAAGTCATGTCATTGACACATCCTCACCATTCATTATTTCCCATTTTATTAGTGGGGAATGGAAAAATCTTCATAACGCTCAGTATAGGATATTAAATTCTCATAAATCTATTCCAAGTTAGAAGAAAAATTGATGAAGAGAATCGATTCCTTAAGTCTGCATATGTTTCTAAAGTCGGTACCAAATTTCCAAGCTTCTAATTCTTCCAGAAGCCCTAAAATCCATTAAAGCCACTGTTCCTCCAAAACTTATTGCCTGGATTATGTTAGTCTCTGTGTTCATCTTGATACACACACAAACATTAGAGCCTTGTTCTTGTTTAATACAAGACAGAGCAATTCCTGGGAGAAATAAAAAGTCAGAGTAAATCTAATTTGTCTGCTGGCCATCTGAAGTTTCTGCTACCTGGCACATCTGGCTGCGAAGCCAGGAATTTTTCCTATGCATACACTGCTATTGCACAGGCCAGTCCTTGACCTGGACAATGACAATGTTAGTGTTTTCCTGGCTCTGTACAAGATTCGTTAGGCTTCTTTGTTTAGTGCTTTCTCTGAGCCAAACCCTGCCGAGCCTGAACCAACACCCTCATGATTCATCGTTCCCCCATGCAACAGCAACACGTTGCTCGGTTACCAGAACAAACTGACTTCTGCCATGCGGCAGCTTCCAAAACACCCGAGGTAGTCACTCCTGTGCCATAAACTGGGAGGAGAATGAACACACTAGCACTGCTAACGTAATGATGATAGTTATCCTGGTGTCCTTGGGGCACTGCAGTAAACCAGCACCACTGCTGCTGATCACAGAGGAGTGAGCTTCAACCTCTCGAACAGAAAGCTTGACATTTCAACCAGGCCTGCCAAAAAAAAAAAAAAGATACTGATTTCTACCAGAACATATACAACTCCCAAACAGTTTGCAGGCTGCTCTGAATCAGCAAGAAAAGTTATTGAAAATATTCTGAATGTGCTACTAATGAAGTTACTTTGTGCTGCCACAGTCACTCTTTCTGTATAACATGGGAAAGGATGCAAAGGGCAGTATTGCTTCATGTGCCCCAGTCACCATGGTGTCTGATGTGAGCCAATTGGAATTTGGGGACACAGAGGAGTAAGAGGAAGAAAAACAGCTTCTTCATTTCTTTTCAAATCAGAGAGCTGGTGGTGTTGCCTTGGGCGTTGCCTTGGAGGAGCGGCTGTGTTGGCATCCTGAGGAACAACAGGATCAGACTGCCAGGTTTAGCAATCAATTACAGCTAAATGCAAGAATATCCACAGTTTCAGTATACCTTTCAAATATTCATCCTCCCAACAACTCTGAGATCCTGTTATCCCTGTTTTGCTTAGGAAAAGATGCTCAGAGGAGGTAAGTGGCGCTGGAGGATTACAGCACTCTGTTCCTGAAATCACTGGATTATTGGTCATGATTTTCTGTTCATCCCTCATATCCACATATACAGTCAAAATCAAGGTTCCCACTTATTAAAATCACAGCTAGGATGGACTCTCTGTGAGTTCCCTTTCCTCCCAAAGCCTCACACACAACAAACTGCTGAATGATGACCACTCTCCTGACATTGAAAGCCCAGTTTGTACATGCATCTTGCTACAATCTTTCCCCTCAGTACTCCTGGATGAATCACTAGCTGTAGCAGTAACAAAATGTAATGGAAAAATAATACTGAGAGCAATCCATTGCAGTGCTTGAAATACTGACATTTCAGATCAGTATTAGCAGCCATTTCAAACTCTTCTTGAGCTGTTTCCCCACTGGCATATTTCCTTAAAAAAGGCTTTTGCTATGACCTCCTCCACACCATTCGCTTCTTCTGTGGTTCTCTTACTGACCTGACCAGTCATGGTCATTCTGCATTATGGAGGGGAAAAAAAAAAAAAAGAATGTAATCCCTGATAATTTTCATCATTTCTGTGTGGCTTCAAGGTTTTCTTTCTGTAGGGTACTTAGGGAAAGCCTTCTTTGGGCTATGTAAGGATGAGCTGTCCTGAATTTCTGCTATCAGAAGTCTTCAAGTGTAATCAGACAGGAGTGGATATAAAAAATTGGGTTAATATTAACTTGTTGAACTGGAATGCAGACTCTTGTTTTGAACATATGCATTTGTCCTTTTACCCCACCTCCTCCTTGACTGATTGATTAAAGATTTCCAATTAGTGCAGCTGTTGATGAGTCAGTCAACCTTTTAGTCCAAGGTAGCTTGAAAAAGCTTTAACACTAATAACTCCTGAAGAGCTATGAGCAAAAAGCTTTGTGTCTTTTATGTAAGATGTGGCTGCTCGTTTGTGCTGCAATAAAAGCTCTTACTAAATCAGTACGATTGCAACTAAAATCATTTGCTAATTATACAATTAATAGTCTTCTCTTTGCTTGTAATCTGTCTTGTATTACACAGGGACCAAAGGAAATGTTATGGATGCCACCCTGGGTTGAAGGAGAAGCCGATACTTTATGACACATTATCCTCAGCAACAATCACCGCATTGGTCATAAAATGGTCCTGTTGCAATACCTCCCATCATGAAGAAAGAGGCAGGCTCTGATTCAGCTTTGTCTCCAGATCCAGCTGTGTGTCCCCCAGCAGCCTTGTCCCAAGACTTTTCCTCAGTTAGGTTTAAGGAAACTGATGTGCCAGGTGCTCAGTGGCTTGAGGCCACCAGTGCTGGGGTGTGAACATGGCTTTGCTGAAGGCAGCATCTGACCTGGCCAAATAGGCTGAAGCCCCAGTTACAGACCGTGAGCTTTGGTACTCACCATTCAAATGGAAAGGGCATTTGCAGTGCCCACCAGAATGGACATTTCTTCCACCTTTTCATTTCCTTACTATAACTGCAAAACTATTTCTCTTTTTCACATTTATTCACATTTCTTTTTCCCTGTGTGGAAATTCCTTAACGAAAAGTAGCTCCTCATTATTCACCAGAATCAAAACTTTCATAAAATTCATTCCCAAAAATTCCATTTTTGACAGCAGTCAATTAAGAAATTTATTTTCTGCTATTTATGCTTTAATATGTCGATATTTCCACCTGTTATGAGATGGATTTAAATAATATAAAGGAAAACTTATTTTAGAATGTAAACTAAGGATTTACTAAGGTTTATTTTCATAAGGTCAAAGTCATTTTGATGAGATAAAAAAAGCCATCTCATTAAGCATTGTTTTTGCTGTTTCACGTAAATAAAAATAATAACAAAATAAAGTGCCTAGGTCTTCAAATGAAGTATTACAGTTTGATTTATTAATTTTTGGGTGGAAGTCTTTATTAAACAAAACAGGTTCATAGAAGTTGTTTTCATTTTTTTTAATCCAAATCTGCTTTTTCCATTCGGAAATATTTCTATGTGAAAATTTGTCACAATTTCCTTTTTAATGGCCACTCAGGCTCTTAACAGTTGTAAAAACAAACAAGAAAGCTGCCGTGTATAGAAACAGAAATAATCTGGTAAAGGGTTCAATATAAGTCCATAAATCTCTAATTATATAAATTATATTTGTTGCTAATAATACAGTCTTCTAGTCACAGATGATACAGCAAGGACTATTAAGTTAAAAGGAAGCTCTTCATTACACAGATGAAGGGAGAAACGTCCTTTTAACATCTTATTGGAGATATTCAATTATTATTATTACGATGAGCAAAGTTGTTACTTTAAATTACCCCATGAGGTTATGATCTTTCCTTAATTTATACCCACATGAAAAGAATGGATGGCTGCAGAGTTGTGAAACCCTCCTCCTTCCACCAGCAAGTGAGGAGGAAGAGAGAGCTTCAGAGGAGGATCTGTGTGATGGGCAAGCAGCATCTCCTTCACGGTTGCAACCTACTGACCAAATAACATAATGAATCAAGGGGAGGACTACCTATTCAGATGTGGTAAACCATGGCTTTTTTTAGCAGTTACATACTTCTTCCTTCCTCATTAAGGTAGGCGCTGCCAAGTCCCATCATATATCAAATATCTCGGTTTCATCTGTGCCATTTGGAATTCAGAGGGGTTTACTGGTCTTTTAAAGCTACCAGAAAATTTATATCCATAAGTTCTTGAAGATGAAAACGTGGGTCTTACATATTTTAAATTTGAATAAGGGGTTGCAAATATCTAAAAACCTGTATATAAACCTGCAGTGGCTTACAAAACCTATGAAACAGGTCACAAAACTTGAGCAATAAAATATTTTAAAATACTACTAGTTGTACAGGTTTGATGTTCCACCTTTCAAAAGATCATGGGATTGCTGGATAACATTGATTTCTCATTGCTATTTCTGAGTCATATAGGATGAGGTAGGGGCAAACAGAAGAGACCTACTGGAGAAGACACCGTTTAACACCTAGATATGGTTAAAGAATCAAACTAAAGAAAGGCCTAGCATTTCACTCTAGACAAATCACAGTTGGCTGACAATAGAAGTAACATCCAGGCTGAAGTATTGCAGAGCTTACATCCCACTGTCAGTTTCCCCTCTCCTTCCACTCCCACCACATCTCCATTCTCCTCGCTGCCCATTCTACGCTGTGACTTTAAATACGCAGTCAGCAAGTCTACAAGAGAAAATTAATTAGGCAACATGAGAAGCTGCTGGTGGCGACACAAAGTAATTTTTCCAGATTGCCACCTGCTACTGACCTACGCAGAATGGTCCTTCTGGCCTCCTCCCCCTGTTTGCAGGATGTTTGCAATCTCTATTCAGAAGAGTACAACGGTTAATTGGAAATTAGGGCAACAGGGCGGAGGCTCCTAAAACATAATTATAAAGCACTATGCTATGTCCCATCACTGCCATGGGAAAGCAGCTTGTAACTTTAATTTCAGTGCTGTGATGACTTCTCTGCCAACTGTCTCACTGCCCTGGAGCAATTTCAGAGGAACTGCTCCCCAGCAGCAAGTGCTGGGTGACTGCACCACCTGTGTGCCTCCTGCCTTTTTGCAGAGGAGGTTTGGAACCACCCAGCCCTAGCCCAAGGGGAATGTTCTGCCCAAGAACTGATACTGAATGTCTCATCACCATCGTCTCAGACCTGAGTTTTCTGCCGATTCAGCTCCTCACGACTGTGTAGTGTATTTCTTAATCTGTTGTGACAGTAGAAATACACTGGCTGCCCTAAAATGGAACAGATACTTTCTGTTGCCCAGATCAACTGTTTCATGCCAAGCTTAATTTTCGTGTCAGTAAATATTCTAGATGCCTACTATTTGCCTCTATACGGTATTTTGGCAGTCCCAAAGCCTGATGGGAATTGGTATTTGAGAGGTATCAATTTATATTTTTGCTTACAAGAGGTGGATTAGAGCTCTACTTATCATAGCCATGAGGGAAGAGGAAAGCATGATGATAAGAGCTCTGTAAGATAGACACAAATACTCCCTTTTCAAATGCCCTGGGCACATCAGTTCTTTTTTTTTTTTTTTTTTTTCTTTTTATCACTAGGCCAGCATATATCTTCATTTTATCATTTTATTAACACTAAATGAAGCTTCCTAATGTAAGGGAACTAAAACCTCTGTAGAGCTGTAGTGAGGTACAGATCACGTTTTCAGTGGCAGGAGCGTATGGCAGCAGCACTGTAATTGTTTGGCGTTTGGCAGTACCTCCCTGCCTTCAAAATGCTTTTCACAGGCTGTCAACAAGTCTTTATGTTTGTGTTTGACTTGGCAGAGACTCCCAAAACCTGGCGAGTAAGCGAGGAGGAGCCCATGTACAAGCCCAGTCATCTGTAACTTGGCTTAGTCTTCCGCGATCTATCATCTGATAACCTTCAAAGCCATTCCTTTCCCTGCTTTTCACTCGCTGTTTGTACGTTATCACTAGTGACTTGGAAGAAAGAATCTCTTTAGATTACATTGGCTTTACATTTGCTATTAAAAACCAATATTATAGCTAAACAGCTACTGTATTTACAACAGTAGAAACAGGCTTGTTCTGGGGCAAATAGATCATCCACTAAAAAGCAAATCAAATCTCAGATAGATTTGTCATTTGTAAATATTTTCAAGCACTATAGAAAAAATAAATATCTGAAATGACATCCCTACATACTTTTGAAATAAAGTTTAAATATTTCATTTCAAAGTTTTATTATTCTAAAATCTGAAAAAAAAATATACTGGGAAAAGGAAGTTGAAATAAATATTTTATTTGGGGCTTATGTTCATGAAAATAGCCAATAAAAAGGAAATAAAAAAAAAACCCTGCCCTAATGATTCAATCATTTAGGAAATTTAAAACAAAAAATTTGTGTTTTTTTTTTTTTTTTTTTTTTTGCACAGCAAGCTACAAATCAACACAGCTCAGATTGGAGGTGTTTTGTTGACACAAGGTTGCTGGATATCAATTCCCATTTCCCTCATTACTCCAAGCTACTACCCCATTTGTAGCAACATTTAACACATTAGAACAAAGCAACTGTTCCCAAAACACACACTGTATATGATCTGTGTAATATTCTCTGTGAACTAATGTTATATATGGGAGGTGATAACCCACTGTAGTGCCTGAAGCCATCTTTCTTGCTTGTAGCTATTTTGGTTTGATTGCATTGTGCTAACTATGCTCCTGTTGCAGGTTCCAGAGCAATCTTTGAGTTGTATCACTAAGAGGAGGTGGAAATGTATGTGGAAAAGAAACACTCCTGCTTTGTTTGAACATTTAGAGGACTTATTCCTGAGAGGACGGTTGTTCCCAAGTGCCCTAGTTTGCTTTTACTTCATTCTTCACTTTTATTGGTTTTTTGTGTATTTTTTTATTTGGTTGTGGGTTTTGTTTTGTTTAGATTCGGGTTTTTTTGCAGTGCTCCCTTATGCTGGCTTAGATGCCATTTAAGCAAGCTAGTAAGGCTTCCCTCAAGCCTGCTCACATGGACAGAGTGAGGAGTGCTTCCATCTGGCTGCTGCACAGCCAGCTTAGAATAATTGTGCTCTAGGCTGGACAAGACAAAGGAGGGACCTGAAGGATGCCCAGGACACTATTGGGGATGACAGTAATTATCCAGAGTGGCAGTCGTGGGAAGTGAGGCAGCAGTTAGGAGTGTAGCACAGATTTTGAGAGCAGTGTGCTGCTTGTGGAAGGATGTATTGAAGGGAATAGAGTAGACAAGATGCAAGTTGTTGCAGTTGAAACAAGAAGCTCAGAGGCAACCACCATGTCCCAGGGTGAGGACAGGGTATCACTATAAGCAGTGCCAGAGGGAGAGGTACTCTTTTTGTCTGGCTACATGGATACATGTTGGATGGAAATCAGAGACCAACTCAGAGAGGGTATTTCAGATCAGCCTCCTATAGGAGATTGACAGCCAAACAGAGATGGGATTTGAAAACGAGCAAGACGAGAAGAAATTTTCTCTGATAGCCAGGGATAACATTCAGCTACTCAGGAGGTTCTCACCTGTGATGTAACTCAGGGCAAAGTGTAAAGTTTCAGCTCTTTGTACTCATCCTCGTGTTACTAATACAAAGAGTATTTCTTGATGTCAAAGCACCAGACTTAACAATTATGAAGATAAATAGGTGTGTCTGTTCCTGCCCTTTTTCCATGTATTACACATGGCATCAGCCTTATCACACAAGGGTCAAATAAGATCTTTGGGCTTCCCCCTGACTCGCTTCTTTGGTTGCTGTAGGAGGCAGAGGAGATGGGCAGCTCCTCCTTCTGTACTAGAGGACTTGTAAACCAGTGCCCAGGAGAGTTGTTGATGTTAGTGAAAAACTGCAAGGCAGCAGAGAGTACACTCTCTTATGAAGGGGGGAAGCTGCAAAGATAACTTGGCTGCTAATCAGCCCAAACCATTTTACCATCAGGACTACGAGTAGATTATGGAATACCATTTGTGCATTAGATTGGGTTTTTCTCTTGAACCTGTTTTTGTTTCCTTCTTCTTTTGAGGGTTAATTATAAAGCAGCCAGAGAAAATCTTCCATTCTTCTAATTTGCCTAATGTCAGCAGGATTTTGTTAATTTAAACCCTTTTATTTAAGAAGCAAAGGGGGAGGGTTAAGAGATAAAAGCCTGGTTGTATTAATACTTTGCATAAGCTTTGGATATGAGCACAGACAAGCATGGGTGTGCTTGTCAGGACAGGGTGTGGTAAAATTGGGACAACTTACCAAAAAGCAGTAATGCTCTAGAGAAGTGAGGTGAGAACATCTCCATATGAGAAGAAAAATAAATAAATAAATAAATTCCAGAAATAGCAATGCAAATCCAAGTGTGTTTTACATCATTTTGGTCTATCCTCACTCACACTGAGGTCAGTACTAGACTAACTGGTGATAAACAGTGAAGGAAAAATGTTATATAATGACATATACATATACTTTGTTTCTCATTTGCATTTTACTTATTTTTTTATGTTTTGCTAAGGACAAGGCTCTAGGGCACTAGTTACTTTTCAAGAATTGGGGAGCTGGGCATGTAACTGAGGTCTAGTCAACGGCTGAGTGAATCTGCTGCTTTTGGGTTTACACTATTCTGTGGAAAAAAAAAAATCCTACAGGCAACATCTCTCTCTGAACTGCATTTGAACAATCAAGGGCTATTTAAAGTGCTTTACAATGTTTTCTCCACGGATACCTAATAAAAGTTCTTTTCAGTGTGATAGAATCATTAGAGCAGTTTTTCACAGAACTGTTTTTACAGAAAAACAGATGGCTTAGGCAAACTGTGGCACAAGTAAAAGCATGTATTAGAATAGCTATGCAAGAGAGGGCAGTTTTATCTGCTCTCACCACATTTATCATAAACAGTAAAACCATTTTGAACGTTGTTCTTGTAAATTCTCAATGCACACAGCAGTCACATGCAAAATTCTAATCATAAAAACTGAGAAGCAAAATTGAAAAAAAAAAAGATTTACTGCAACACTTATATGGAGCTAAACAGCTAAATAATCCTGAATGCATTGTCACTTAAGGAACCACCTCTGTAAACAGCTCTGTGATTGCATCAGAATCATCTGTAAGGTTATCCAGGTGCTTTTCTAGATTTTGGCACTTAGCACTGAAAAACTTTGCAGGTAAAATTTATGTCTGGGCATTATGATACACTCACTGCAGAGTAATATTTTTTCTTGAACCAAACATTTCTAACCAAAGCAATATTTTGTTAGTGAGGAAAAAGATAAAGGAATATCCACATGACTTCATTTCTCTTTCAGCATTATTAACTATATTCTTTCAACTCTCAGTTTTTAATTTCTGATTACTTTGTTCAGTTCACTATCCTTCTAGCAAGACTGATTGATCCCTGCTTTCCAAGTGTACAAATGGGCCAATTGTGTTCTCCGCTACCACAAACTTGATTGTTTCATTCTTTTTGTAAATCTACTCACCTTCAGAGTGCACAGAAATCCACTGAATATAGAAACTTGCAAGGAACAGTATAAGAAGTAGTAACTGTTGCACAACTGAGATATGTCAGAAGATTAATCTTTTTAATGAGACCATGTGTATCTAACAAGATGTAATATAATTACAACACAGATTCTGCTAATCTTAGACACTTTGACTTGTCCTTTATTCTGGGAATGACACTGTCTGCTGTATCTCTTGTTCCTTACTTTGTACTAACTAGTTATCTTATTCAAGCAGTAAACAGAGCACCTGAAATCAATGAAGCATCCCATGTAGATACTATTGATTCTGATCCCATGTAACAAAAGTGTTTGTGCTTCAAGAATGAAACATCAGCCTCAAGAAAATCAATAAATGTTTTGCAAGTAGTGTCAATGAGGTCAAAACTTCACTCATAGCATTAGTTCATACAACAAAATATGCACAACTTTAATGCAGTTGCAAGCTAGATTGCATTTGAATTATTGATTAAGCAGGCTGCACTTTAAGACCAAATGGCAGGCATCTGAAAAAAATATATGTGGACATATTTACAGAGAAAATTGAAAAGACCAAAATGTCTACATGTTATACATCTCTGGCAGAAACACTAGAAATTAAATTGAACACATTAACTTACCAGTAGAAAGCTTACATTATTTCTTTTGCTTCAATTTGTAACTGTAGGGCCGCTTGACATTCCAATTGTTTTTCAGCACAATTTTTCCTTTGCCATTCAGCAGGATAGTTGAATTCCATAAAATGGCTTGTTGGAAGATGTTTCCCTAATTTTTAATTTGACAGGAACAGTGGCAATGTCTTTGTCAGTTAAGTCCTTACTTCTCTTGTTGTAGCAGACCTTAGTCTTGAAAGCCAGATCTTGCAGACATCTGTACTTTCCTGATCTCTCTATAGTATTGCCATTGGGCACAATGAAACTGAAGTCTTAGTAACTTAGTGGTTAACTGCCCTCTCCTCTTATAGACAAGACCTGGAACAAGAACCCTGCCAAACAGAGTTGCAGAAGTAAACTAATGTTTTCTCTTCCTTTAATTTCTCCTCTGTTTGAAAATCTAAACTTTCTGATGCTTACTTTGCTCAAATTAAACTAACAATTTGGTTAGTTAATAATCTACTTCAGCTGTCTGTAAACTAATTTAACAATTTAGTTGATTACTTTGCTAGTTGATGCCATGGTTAATTAATAATCCAGTTGAGGCACATCCTGGGCTTCCGAATTCAACTTCTTTTTCTACCAGAAGTAATTGTATTTTGTGGGCTGTTTTTGCTGTGCTCCTCTGTCACAGCAGTCAGAGGAAACAGCACTGGGATCTGTACAACAGTTTTATACTTTTTCTCACTGCTTTTCTGCTTCAGGGTTTAGGATGTGTTTTTCTTGGGATCTGTGGTGAACTGGCCTGGCATGACTGGAAACAAACTACCCTGAAGACAGGAACTTGAACTCTAGTTTCTGTGATGATTCTGCTTGTTGGATACCCACCCAACACCCTCCTTTTTTTACAGGAAGCCTTTTCCTGTGGGGTTGGGAAGCAGGGACCTAGGATAGGGTCCCTGTGGCTTTACTGGGGTCACTAAAGGTACTTCACTCCTCTCTCCCATGAAGCGGAAAGTGGCAGTGGGAAATGGGGACTGGGGCTGCATCCCACAGAGCCACAGCCATCAGCCCTGACACTGCTCTGTTTTCCTTAGAGGAGAGGGAGAGGAGGAGAAGGAGTGAGAGATGCTGATAAAGCTGCTGAGGGCAGCAGGGGAGAGGAGGGAGGAAGGGAGATGATTGTTGAAGCTTTTCTTGGCTTTTTAATTATGTTCTGCTCTCACCAATGTTGGATTCACACACCTAAATCTTGTTTTGTGCACCTTTCCGTACCTTCAGATGTTGGCTCAGCATCCAGCTAACGTTAAACTGTAAATACAATCAGTGGTTGCTCAAGTTACCTTTTGCTTCCTTAGGGAATTGCCACATCCATTGGAGAAAAATCATCGAGCAGGACAGCAATGGCTTCCTATCCATTGATCACAAGTGCATTATCCTCCATGCCAAATAGAGCTGTATAACACCGTAACACAGAATCATGCTTATAATTACTTGACACCACATTGCCCATAAGGAAATAAAGCTAGTCCACTATTCTCATGTGCTTTTGAATGCAGTCTCAAGACACAACTAGAAGAGGACTGAAGAGCAGTAGAAGCTGTTGTGGTGCTTGTACTCTGACTCTCCCCTCAAAATCCAGCCAGTGTACCCAGGTGATGCCTGAGAAGACGAGGCTTTGAGTGTTTCCACACTTCCCCATTCTTAGAGAACAAAAGCTAAGACTCATTTTTGAAACAATATACAGGTACCATCATTTATTAGGTATAATAAGAATAATGAAAAGGTTTATTATATTTTTTTTCCTGAACAAAAAATACTACACGAAGAACTGCAAGCCATTTTATACAAACTGCTTTCTCAACTCTATTTCATTTTAACTTCCTCCCAAATAGGAAAATTCTTCTTAACATATTTGCAATTTCTTGTCTAATTATTCCCCATTTCATTGTTCTGATACATCCATCTCTCCATTGGTCTGATACATCTCTCATATTTCTTGATCAAAGCTAGAAGACACTCCATAAAAGTGAAAGGATTTAACTGCTTCAAAAAAACAGGTTAAGACCTGTGCCTTTATTAATTTTATGTACCCAGATGTTTTACTACAAAATGTTCCTGCATCTCATTTTTTGCAGTAAAGAACATTTTGTCTGGGCACTTTTCATAAAATACACATAGTTACAAAACTGCAGATATGTTACAAGCTAATGATCCTCTGTAGCTAAGGATTTTGATGAGACTTCTTTTTCCACATAGCATGTTTAGCCATTTTTTCACTTACAAGAAGAAAGCGGACCATGATAAAGTTATCGTTAACAAGGCAGAAACCAGAAGAGTCTTGAGTGTACTTCATTGCTTGCAATATATTGAGGCTTTCAGCACTGTGGAGTATAAGATACTGAAAGGCATTTTATGATGTGATTTTTTTTCTGAGAGCCTTAATATGAGATGGTAAGGGGTATTTAAGTATTTTACAGTTATGCACAACAGTATACATTTCCCACTTCAAAAAGAAAATTATAATCAGCAAACCAATGAAAAGGGGGCCTTTTAACGAATGTTTGATATGATACTTTCACTGCTTCAGCTCCACTCCTGATGTTTAGGGGAATCATACATCTGCTTAAGTCCTTCTTGACCCCTCTATGCTGGATAAAAGAGCTGGACCATTATAACAGAGCTTTTTGAAGCCACAGATTTTGATACAGAGGGAAAAAGAGGCAGATGTCCATGAAGAAAGCTACACCAGGAGCCACTGTAAACTAGGTCTGTAGGCTGCAAGCATGGCTTGAAATCCCCTCTGCCTCTGCCCACTCTGTGCTGGCATCAGCAACAGCATGCCAGGATTTTTAAGGGTTTACTGATGGTCCTTGCTTACTCTTGCAACTATTTAGAAGTAAATGTTTACATTCCACATGGATGAGTAAAAGTCAAGATGATGGCTTTGGTAGGGGGCTTTCTCTCATCGTTTTCTTACCCTGTCCTTATGGTTTACGGGAATGAATGAAAAACGGAAGCAAAGCTTTGAAGTTCTGTGTGACTAATTTACTACTTTGGCAGTCAGTGGATAAAGGTATTTGGCTTCTTGAAAAATGTGTAAAATCTTCAGGTTAAAGATGATATATACAAAATGGGATTTTTGTGAGCTACTTTCCTTCAGGAAAATTATATATATTGTTTTGTTTATTGAAAGTTAAAAAAACTTCCTGAATTTGGTTAGAAGTATGAACACATTTAAGATGCAACAGAATCCACATACACCCCACTCATGGGAATGAATGAGGAAACACAAGGGGTTTTAATGTTTAGATTTTATCCAACCAACACACATCAGATATGAAGGTCCAAAATAGAATAGATAACTTTATTGCAGAATGCTAGTACTGTTTTTCTACACTCATTTGAAAAGTTTCCAGCCTTTTCTACTAACATTCGATGATGATATTCTGGAAAATATAGTTGGTCTGTCAGATATCTCTGGAATACAAACAGATTTTTCCTGGTGTTTACGGGGAAGAGTAAAAATATGTGGGCTTCACATTACCCAAGATCTGATCTTCATAGTTAGGAAGGCAGCAGAAGAAGAATCCCAAGCATATTTCCATAATGGCAGTGGTCCAGCCAAAACCATAGGCCCAGCTGAACATGTTGATTCCTGTCATATCGATTTCAGTTGAGAACTTTACTGGGTAAATGACCAGGCCCATAACGGAGAACACAGCTGGAGAAACATGAGAGAACAAAAAATGATTAGGATAACACCTATCACATTGTCTGCCTCCATAATACCTGCAGTGAAACCCTCCCATGTTTTGGAGGATTTGAAAATCGACCCACTGCCATAACAGGCTTTATATTATTTTTCATAGAGACCTCACACACAGGCAAAGACTTGGATATAGAAACAACTGAGGGAAATACTGGTTATAGATATACCTGCAGAAGCTAAACTTGACTTCATGTACTGCCTTACCAGCAACAAAAAGCAAGCCTCCAATCCCACGTATGAAGTTGAACCGAAGTGTGTCAATGGCAAATGCTATAATTGCCAGAGCGAAACAGATGACTAGAAGTATAAAGCCAACCAGGTATGTGGCAGCAGCAGCTCTTCCCCAAGCTGAAATGAGAAGGAAGATACATTAGAGAGGAATAAACAAACAAAAAGATAAAAAAAAAAAATAAATTAAAAAAAAAAAAAAAAAAATCCCTTGCAGTGTCTTTCTCTGGTGTATAATGAAAGGCTAATTTTAAAGAAATGTGAAAAGAAGGTCAGCTCCCAAGGAAGAAAGCATGGGACCTTTCTCTCCTCTCACAGTCAAACATTTTATTTCCACAAGATATCATTCACTAAGCACAGAAGGCATAAAAACACCAGCTTTTACCTCGCATACAGAATGCAGCAGGGCTTCCGTGCAAGCTTCCTCTTCAAATTTAACAATTTAGAATCAAGACACAAATGATTGTAGAGATGAAAATCTCATTCAATAACAAATGTCATTGCCTCAGCAGATGTCATAAAACCCGCAGCATTTTGCATGGACAAGGATAATTAAACTGTCCCTGAAACTAATTAAATTCTTCCTTTAAAAATAAATTTTAAAAGTGTTTATACAAGCTCTACCACTCTTGCCTGTAAATTTAAAGGTATGGCAATAATGCATAAATTTCAAAATTCAATAGTTTTTGCCTTTTCAGCTTTTGTATAGCTCTGTGTCCTAAACTGAGCTAAAGATTTGGAATCTGTTTTGTAGGGATATTTGATCTCTGCTTTTGACCCAAAGCCAGAACTGTTTCATTTCGAAAAGCTTGTTCAGGTTATTAATACTTTAATTTTCAAATTATATAAATTTATGTTATAACATGTCAGAGCAAAGCATATTGTGTTGGCGTAACAACAGGGGAAAAATATTTTTTATTCAATAGTAAACCTTGAAGGGCAACTACTGCTCAAAGAGACTGAAGTGTCTCCTCTTGAGAATGTAGTAAATATATTTAGATGCTTTTTAAGTTGTGTATGTAGACAAAGTAGGCAGTTAAAAGTCTGCTGGTCTTTACCCTCTAGCCTACGCTATGTGTCTGTAAGGGGTTGGCTTCTATCCAGACATACACAGAAGCAGTGCTGAAAAATTATCACAGCCCAAACAACACTGATGATCATTACAACTCAGCTTAAACACATGGCATACTGTTCAGTAAAAGTTCCCTCTGGAAGTGAGTAAGTTAAGATTTTTATACCCAGTAACCTGCTAATTTGTTTGCTTTGTTCATGAAAGTAGTAAAATGCAAAGTGTTCTACTTTCCCACTGGCCAGTGTAGGTAGGCATGAAAGCCACCACCCCATCCCTGGTGAGTGACATCTTGGTGCTCAACCTCTCTTCCCCCAGGCCCCACTCAACCTCTGCTGTTAGACTAGAAAAATGGATCAGGATTTTCCAGCTGAACTTTTCTTCCCATCAGCTCTTCAAAACCAATTTCCTTTCCCAATTGCTTTTCACCATCCTGCCACTTCATGATCCCTGCTCCATTCTAGCTATTGTACTACATTTTCAGTTTTATGTCATATCCTTTTTCTTCTTTATGCCAAAAAGTTTCTTTCTGCTTACAGGGCTTTTCAATTGTATTATGTTTCCTGTTAACAGGTTGCTGCCTGAAAAGACTGAGAAGATCAGCAAAGGTGTGCCTACATCTCATTTTATACCCAAAATTTTTGCCCCAAAACTTCTCTCAGGGAGTTTACAGGTGTCTGGGAGATAGAGTATGCAATGTAGAGGTGCAGGTGGGAGAGCAGCACCTCAGGCAGAGTATCAAAGGCTGACTACCAAAGGAAACAGACAGGAAGAGGAATTTTTCATACTGCCACAGCTTAGTTTGCTCTGTTGAAGATGCTTGTGCTCCCAGCTTCTCTTCCACCCCTCTAAAAGAGCAAAAATGTGTCCCCTGGCCATAAGAGAAGTTGCTTAAGCAGCAGTGACCTGCTCATAGGTACAAGATTTATAACTTCTGTCAGAAGGGTGAAGTGACAAGGACATCTAGAGCTGATTATTTTTGTTAGGTGCACAGCTGGTTGTGGTTAGGTGCAAAACTAGGTTTAGGGCAAAGGTTTAGAGCAAAGAGGCGTCCTTTCCTAGAGCAGACTTGCAGCACATCTGCCCACCCAGGAAATATTGAGGTACCATGAGATCTGTAGGTCTCACTCACTGCCACCACCACTGCTGTGGGCAGTAAATGGCTTGCCAAAGCTCAGCCTTGCTGACCAAGACCATCATCCCCCAGGGTGGGAGCATTGCCTGGGCTGGGGGGTCAGGGGGCGGTGCCTGGAGGCCACAGCCATGTTTAGTGTCACCTTGACCATGTCAATGTCTCCTTCCTCCTCCAGGCCTGCCCAGATGTTTTTCCTGAAGTAGTGCTGCAAATGGTGTGACTGTATGAAGTACATTGGGTGCATGCCCAGCCTGCTAGGCATTGGTTATATGGCAAGAAGAGACATGCTTGTTGCATGATGCTAACATCTTTAGGAGGCATTGTTTAACCAGCTAACAGACAATTTTATAACTTTCACTCCCTCAAAAGAGAAAAACAATAACTCAATATTGGAAGAAAATCAATACACAGGTCCAAGTAAGTCAATAGGATTGCATGGAAGAGTCACTACAGGGTTCTTTTAGGAATAGTAGGAACAGTAGGAACTTCATCTATCCTTTAGAAAAAGTAGCAGTTATCAGTAGTCTAAGATGGCAGTGTGCAAACATCTTACCTTTCTAGGGTAAAAGGTAGCCAGAGGTAGCCAAAGTTAGCCAAAGGTAGCCAAAGTTAGCCAAAGTTCTGTGTAGGAATAATTGCAACTGTTCCTCTGGGATGCTTATTTTTCCTTGTGACAGACAGGAGCCCTAGAGTAGTTTAAGGTCAGCACTAACACTTAAGATTCCTTAAAAATGCCAGAATTAGTAGAATTAAATTGATCAGAAAACACTGACAAGCAAGTAGCCCAAATATTGTCTTATTTTCCAATGTTGTAGGATTTTTTTTTTTTTTTGCTTTAACATAAAGCAAGAGTATAAATACATTGTTCTAACTTCAAAGCTTTTTCTTAAATATGTGAACTCCAGGCCAAAGAGTCATCACAGGTGCAAGACCAACTCAAAGTACACTTGAGTCTAGTCCACCTGTCATCAACTGAAAAATAGAAACAGAGGGAGCAGCACGTTACAGGGCTGCGTCTGTGAAAATATTCAGAATTTGTGAGATCTGCTTTCCCAGTCCTCAAAAATGACAGTGATGTTTTGACTGTTTAAGAGTTAAAAGGTGCTTGTTAGAAAATAATTGTGTGTTTATGCAAGAGTGTTCTTGAATGCCAGCAGGATCCTGTAACATTTGCATACCAGTCCTATTTCTCCTTTTTTCAGCTCTTGTATCAGCTGAAAGAACACCAGTGAACGGGTCTGTAGGAAGCTACACACCATCCACTCTTGAAAACTCTCTCTAGATTGGACAGGCAAAAGAAACCCATGTTTTCATGCCTAGCTCAAGCAGAGCAAGGACAGTACTTCCATTTACTGTGTTTTGTATGTTAATCAGCAATGATTTGCGAGAGTCCAGACTACCCACGTTGAATGCAGTAATACATGACTATTGGAAAATGCAGTTACATGCCTGCCTTCTAAAACTCCCTGCTGTGGGAGAAGACCCTTGAGCTAATTTAGACACCAGAAAGAAACCATCCATACCAGTAAAGAGCTCACTGTAGCTTATGAGCAAGGTAATTAGCTGAGACGTATACAATAATAACACAGCTTTATTACTCTGATATTAAACTAACTCATGACTACCTCTTGTATTGCACTGTCTAAATACATTCTGAATATCCTATTGCTGACTTCAATCATAGGGAAGCTCATGAACTTCACTGGAGATCCAGTACTAAGAATGTCTCCAGTTTCCTGCCTTCCAGATTTTACTCCCCCATGCATTTTCCAGTTCGCAGAAGTGTAAACGTTGTCCTTCACACATAAGGAAACAAACTTCCTTGCTCAACAGTAAGTTGAGCAAAAACTTCGGACTATCAGCTCTAGTCTTTGCTTAGCTTGACGTGTTTCATGCTCCAAATGGTGCCTTCAAAAAAGAGCTATCATGCCTTGAAAACAGCATGTGAAGTCTACTTTGCCTGTGACACATTTCTGTGTTTATGGTGTATGTGGTTTAAAACATAGGAAAACATTCACAGTTATGTTCTCACGTTCCCCTTGGTCTGGTACCCACAAACCACATGAACTACAGAGTCTCTCTCTTCAGGTGACATTTTCTGAAAGCAAACCCAGAGAGTTCAGAAGTACTTCTCCTGGTCTAATCAATAAGAACACACTTCTCCAAATTTTCCTCCTGGCTTGAAGCTAAATACACAACTAGCATTGGGAAGAAAAACAGATGTTTATTCCCAGACACCAACATTATCTACAAGTTCTTGCTGACTGATGGTTTCAACGCATCAGCCACTGAAGTGAATTGTGCAGCAATTTTAGGAAGGATAGTTTTCATTCAAAAGAAACAGGGAGGAAGGGAAATAAAATGTAACAGACTAATATTTTAATCTGTTATCCTTCATACCACCAAGGGAAAGAAACACAAACCCTGCAGTTTTAGCTCCCGTCTTGCCAAGCAATTGTTACAAGAAATAAAATCTGCCACGGTGGTGATTCATCTCCATGTTATACGTAATGAGAGTGTTTCTAGGCTGAGCTTGCAGAGCTCAACCTGTTTGACATCTCTGTGATTAAAGAGCATTATTTTGGAAACAAAGCTGAACTCACTTATGTTTCTCAACCTGACGTTCTTCATCAGGGTGTGGTGAAGCCTACAAAGCACATGCTTCGCTTTGAAAAGGAACTGCTTTGTCGAGGTTTTTATCCATTTCGTTTTGCCTTTTTTTTCTCCTCGAGAAAGTTACCATGTGAAAGTAAGCATGTCTGCATCAGAACATGTGTTCTCTGTAACTTAAATCTAAGAGGGACCATCAAACTCATTAACCCACATTTCAGTTTATAGCTGAAGGACTATGAGCTGTTGGTATACATGCAAGCCACTGTCATCCAGGACTCTGGATTCTCCGTGTTTTCTGCACACTGGACAGTGCAAAATTCTGTCTTCTGGAAATCATGACTCTGTAGCATGCTAAATACGGGAAATGTCTGTGCTGTTTTTGAAAACAAGTGAACACTGAAATCCCCTCAAATGTTTGCTTTTCACATGAGCTGGCACTGAAATATCAGTGTGTGTGTGTTCATATACTGACAAGATAAATCAGAAACTATGAAAAGCAGCTTCTTATGAATTAACTATAAGTGCAGACTGAAAGCTATTGATGGAAAATTATTTCAAAGGAAGGCTATATGAATCAAGAGAATCACATGTTAGTCATGGATAATTTATGAACAGAATAAATCAAGGGAATAAAGGTGTGACTGGGTGTGTATTATTCTTCTGCTTCTATCTTGATTGCATCTAGATAATTCTTAAAACTACTATATTTTACAAATATCTTTCCTGTGGGGACTCAGTACTGGATGTTTTTCTTTGTTGTTGATTTTTTTTTTGGGGGGGGGGGGGGTGGGGGGTGGGTTTTTTTTTTTTTTGTTTTTTTTGGGGGGGGGGGGTTGGTTTGGTTTGGTTTTTTTGCATGTGAGTTTATATCATGTGGAGTGGAACACAAAAGTTTTGGTTTTTCTGTTTGTCATTCTTTTTGGTAACTGTATAACTGTATTGCCATTTTTATATGAACTGGAACCAGCTTTTATCTTGCCACTACTTAAGAGACAACCACAGAAGCAGAGAATGACCTATTTAAGCCCACACTAAGACAATGTCATTGCAAAAAAAAAAAAAAAGAAAAAAAAAGAATTACCCCATAATAATGGTTTTAAATTACACCAGTAAGGAAAAAAAAATCTTTATGCATAGGCCATCTATTCAGAAAAATACATTATATATTAGCAGAAAGCAGTGTCTTTACTATAGCCTAGTGCTAAAGCAATAGCTCAGTTTGGCTTGGTGGACTTCTTTAAAGCAAAAACCTATGAATTCCCCACCACTGACTTCACTCACAAGCATATAGGTGCAAAACTTCCATCCAAGGCTTTATGTACTTCTGCAAACCTCTTACTGAGGTAAGCAATTCAACTTAGAAGCTATTCCAACTTGAATTTGAGAGAAAGAGCAGTTACATCTTGAGGGAGTGGTTCAAATTCATCTCAACATAAGCCCAGGCATGTACAAGCTTGACTTAGTAGCTGGCTTCTGCAAATCTTGTATTAATGAGGGCTGCTCCCTGATGCTTACTTAGTGCTAGGGAGGCAGAAGTCACAGAGGGCGTAGAGCCATCATCAAAGGCAGCACCAATGAAGTAAGTTAACTATTAAAAATAATGTGCACACTGTGCCTTCAAAATTAAAGGTTTGCTCATGAGACAGTCAGGGAGTACCCCTATCTCACATTATCTTCAGAAGCAGTTGCATACATTGAGGATATCTCAGGATTAAAGGTCAATCGTATACGGTTAAATGCTGTAACATTTGTTCCTCTTATTTTTTCCCAATTTTTTTTTTTTTTATTAAAGTAAGATTATTACCCTTGGATGTGTACACGGGGATTGGGAGGGCCAGGCAAATAAAACAGGTAAAGTATTGATTAATCAGTCCATATACATGAACTCAGTTAATCAGAGTAGCAAGGTGTACCTGCTACCTAACTACCCCTGGGTTAAAGGTGGATTAAAATACTTAATGTGAATTAAACAGAATCAATTTCCATGACAATGCAGGCTATGAACTAGGACTTTTAATAAAAGCAACAGAATGGAACCTTTCAAAAAATGTTCTTTTTAAGATTTATATTCCCAGTTCCATCTGAGACTGAAGAACACTGAATTTACATCTCATTTCCATATGCACCAAGTGTTGCTCTCATTCCTGATCTGCACTTCTCATGATGTGAGCAAACTTTGTCCTGAAACCTTGCTGAAAGTCACCTTTTGGACTAGGCAGTTTCTCTCTGATAGAAGAAGCTGTGAATCTGGATCTAATTTTCTTTTAGAAGCAAAATGTTATCATTTGCAAAAGAGAACCAACAACAGATAAGCTTTGTGCTCATAAAATACATCATAAGCTCTATTTACTCTTCTTGAGAATGAAATAGCTTTTACAACTCATCCTGAGAGTCTTCATCGCTTGCCGTTTATTGCTGATGGTGTTGTTAATGAACTGCACAGAGACTTCCTTACGTTTGCAGCCTGATTTGGGCACAGTGTGCATATTCAACATGATAGGTGACATTGGATGTATTCAATTGCAGATTAGTACTTCAGCAGGACTGCGTGTGAGCTGGAGTGTTATTAAGTACCAGCAGAAGGAAGACAGAAATCTCTGGGATGGAGGCTACTATTGTCACCCACAACCTACCTGGAGTTCCTGGAAACTTTTGACCAATGAGAGATCTAACAGTACTTGACAAAAAAGGAATGTGGCATCATTCACGTAATGTGTTCAAGGTTGCTCAGAACCATGCAAGCTGTCAGTGAGAAGTGATACGAAAATGTGAAAAAACAGTGCTTTGAGAGTTTTGTTTCTTTTCCTTTGTAACTCCTTTCCTGCTTAAGTACAGTGGAATCTGAAAACCATTTTGCAGCCCTTACCATCATTCAGATTATGGAGAGTTTATTACATTCCTGCTGTATCAGATTACCTCAATAAACCAGAAGAAGAGATGAGGTGAAGAGAAACTAGAGTTTAGCCTCAAGTTTCCACACATTTTCAGCAGAGATGTCTTCCATGTGTGTATGACTGAATGGTAAAGGTCCTGACAACACAAAGTGCTGAGGATCTTCCCAAAGTCAACACCAGCATTTCCTATCTTCCATCGGGAGAGGAGAATCCTCCATGACTGCTAATTTTCCACACAGTTTAACTCTAATTATTAAAGAAAGGTTGGATAATAAACATCGGGATGCCATCTGAAATTGCTCTCTGTAGGGTTAGTTGCTGAAGAGCATAACTATTATTTAGAAGAGTCTGATTAAATGAATCTGCCACTAAATATATAAAAGGACAAACCCTAAAATTACATGGGAATGTATGTTAAAGATTGCAGATGAAGAATGAAAATTGCAGTGGTAATTAAATCCTCTGGGCTTGATTCCCTTCTCTTACACCTTAATAACAACAGAACATCTCCTACAAGCTGGGAAAAAATCAAATTTTTTCTTTATCTCTTGCACCAGAGTTCCTTAAATGTACTGTTGTTGTGATATCTTCATTACTATATGCATTTAATTAAGCCTGTATTTTCTAGCATTCTAAGTTTTGAATAATGAATAATAATTTTTAAGTAACTAATCTTGTAATCTCATTTCGCACTAGTTAGTCCCAGGTAACATTACACTTTTTGGAGACTGGTGAGTTAGGAAATTATGTGCCTCTCTATACACTGTCATTAAAACTACTGACGATCACTGTATATAAATATAACCGTTTCCTGAAGCAGCAGGAACAGCAACCAGCTTTTGTTTTCAGTTCACCCATGTCAAAGGGGCCGAGGATTTCCCTGTAATCCAGGCAATGCATAGAGCACAGAGCTAGGCTCCATCATGGGCTGTCCCATGGGTGTCCTTGGACTGGTAGGAACCTCCTGAGCTTTTGTTTCCTAGATGCAAGGACACGTTTCCAAATCTGCTTGAATTTTACCAAATTCTGAAAGCCTTTCTGTACAGAACTTTGACTTCAGGGAAAGTCTGCAATAAAGGCCTCGTGACTTGAGATGGTTCCTTCTTCAAAAGCACAGTTATTTGTTTGCTTCATTTCTCTTCCTACATGCAGACACCTTCAGATGCCAAAGAGCTGCCAGGACAGCCTGTTTCTCCTCCTGGGCCCTCCTGAGAGGGCCTGTTTCCCAGCCCATCCCTGTAGAAACATTCTCATGTCACTCTGCTGAAGGGCACTTACTTCACCTTGAGGCAAGTGAGGGCTTCCCCATGCCTGAGATTAGGCTGTCAGATGTGATGGGAACTGGGAGGGGGAGGGCAGGTAAAAACAGTTTTACTAGGCAGCATGTCAATGGGGAAACTTGGTGTTTGGTCTATCCTGTGCCCCAGGTGTGATGAGTCACTGGTCTGCTGGAGAAGTTAGTTTTCTAGAGGTGGAGCTGTGGGGCCAGCAGCATTAGGCCAGTGGTAGGTGTAATACCAAGAGAGGACTTTTGGTGCTTGGAGACTACTCCTGACCACGCCGTGTACCTCACTGTGGTATCATTAGCTGGAGAATTTTAGCAAGTGATTTCCGTTTTGTTACTCCTCCAGAATAATGAATAGTGCTTCACTGTAGCAAAAGAGTCTCTGGACCCAAGAGCCTGATATAGGCAAAACAGGGAAGAAAAATTACTCATCAATAGGGTTGTTATGAGACTAAAGAAGAATGTTTCTTTACTCAAGAGTATATTACCTTTTGCAGCATTGCCTTCTTTCACTTACACTATAGACGTACTCATCTGCTGCCATATTTGACGTAAATTTTTTTGTCCATTACAATTATTAGCCATCCTAACCTGTAGAATTGCATTAATATTCATGGACCAAAATAAAACTGGAACGAGCTAGAACATCATTATTTGCCTGGAAGACAAGCTGCAAGAAGGCGTCCTTTCCAAATGGCAAAATCACTCATTTTCAAATCCTGCAGTGGAATAAATTACACACTGAAAAAGCATTTCAGGACTGTGAGACACACCTTGTTCAAGAGAGGTTATATAGCAAAAACTCAAGAAAAACAAAGAAGTGCTGTGCCAACTTCATGAAGGGATTTAACCTCCATATTCTCTTTGCAAGCTCAGCCATGTTCCAGATACTTTCCACATTGTGCTCTTTATCTAACCAAAAGGTCTTTGTCTCTTTATTTTGAAAGGTTTGAGCACGTTATAAGCTTGAGACCTTTATTTGTTCAAAGTGACAGAATATTGCAGAATTAGAGTTTTCTTCTCTTAGTCCCTCATCCTAAACTCTATGCATTTTGAGTGTCTTAATGCACTAGATACCTTTTTCCCTAGAAAGTTCTATTTGAGATAAATATGCTTGAAAAGAAAAAAACCACCACTTTTCTTATAAAGTCTAGATGACTGTCATATTGTTAAAGCAGAAGATCTGAACTCTTGGAGAAGATAACAGTGTATAAACTCTTGATATTCTCACTTCCTGCAAAGTTAATAAACTGCAAAAGACCAAGGGTGTGCAGATGCTTTCACAGAAGATAACTGCACACTGTTTTCTGAAAAAATAATTTTAAAAACCAACAAAAAATTACACAGGCATTTTGTCTTCCCTGTGAGGTCTGAATTCTGACAGGTTAAGCAACTCTCCAGAGACTCCAAAATCCACTAGAGAAATGCAATGAAATGTTCAAGCTTCTTCCCTTCCAATCTGACCAACCACAGTGATGTTGGGTTTTTGTCTTTTGTCTGTGTATAATACACATATGCTAAGCCAAACAGCAGAGATTCAAGGGGAATTGCAAACATTGCACGTGGAGAATTTGATTTGAATTTGAATGTTATATTGAACAACTTGCAAGAACTTTACAATTATATCTAATTATGATAGGATGAAGATGTCTGTAGTAGATAAGATAGCTGCATTGTCCAAGTCATGTCAAGAGGATTTGCTGGCAGCTGCTGGGGTACACATGCATATCACATATGTCAGTGAAACCATCCCTGCAGGAAGAATGAATTTCAGACCCTACCCAACCTGTGGCAGATTACTCAGGGAAGCTGAGACTAAAGCCCAGAAGAAATTAATTAGTAACTATGAATATAGAGGGAAGAGAGTTCATCTCATAAAAAATTGTAAAACACTTTTGTCCTCTCTGTTTACATCATGTCTTTTGTCTCTATGCTTGGGAAGGCATGTAATTACACTTTGTTTATCCAGCACTGTGTTTAACTTGGCTCAAGACAAGGTTAAATGTCCCACAGAACATGATACTGAATGATTGTTTTCTATGACCTTTCTGGAGTATTGTGGATAAATGTAATCCTAGAATTATTAAAACCTTATGTTTCAGCACTAAGGCAGGTAGAATCAGGCTCTATAAAAGACCTGGATGCTCACAGTGAGATGCTGTCTCATGGCCTGGCCTTTTGGGTGGCATCCAAGACCGGCATCACATACTTGTACGTTGCATCTCAATCCCACACCAACTGAGTAAGGACAGAATGACAGAAAAATGGAGGACAGAACTGGAACTGAACAGATACCACCTTTGGAGAGAAAGTGTTTGATGGAAGGTGCTGAAAAGGATCAGGACAGTGACATGAGTTTGCATCCTTAATAGCAGTTAGGTCTATAGCCCTCTTATGGGTCATGGGCAGCCCACCCCTGCAATGGCTGAGATCTCCATTGCAATGGCATAACCTTGCAGAGACAGAAGCCTGGCACCGTAATCCACTGGCACTTGGCTTATGCACACTTTTTTTTTTTAAACACACAGGCTTTACATATTCTCCCATTGGCTATGTGACTCCATTGTCCCGGATGTATCTTCCTTTTTTCACCTGGAAATTTTGTCCAGGAGGATTTTGAGGATTTCTTTAGGTTTTCTGGGTATTTAGTAAGCTTGAATAAGTCAGATGATAGATGCATGCCCATTGAGAGCATAATGCAGACATGTAACAGATGAACAGCATTTCTAATGCTTTCAGAAGCATCATCTCATTCTCCAACACAAGCACTGGAGAATATTCTGCGTGTGTGTACTAAGCCCAGAATTTCTGTGTTAGAAGTACTGGATTTATTATGGATGTGATTCATGGTAACCTCAGACATTGCAGGATAGTCTACATAAAGTTTGGCCACCCTGGTTTGGTTGTAGATGCTGTCCAGTGGGAAACTGCATACAACTGCAGAATTTAAGTAAGAGTGAGGCAGAGTAAGGAAGAAAGTTAAATGCCAAACAATTGTGAAGGACTTGGAAGGAAGGTGAAACCTTCCTTGTAGTATCAAAGTGAAATGTCCTGGTATTTTCTGTCCAGTTAAAACTGGAATTCATCACACAGAAAGGGCCTACCCTGGAGAGCAGGAGGAAAGCTCACTTTTCATGGAAGCTCAGGACTGAGAATCCCTTTGCTAAGCATCATGGTTTCTCTTCTGCTCTCCAGAGCTGTGTTCCAGAGGTCAATTTGATGGCTTGACCTATGCCCACCCACACAGCTGATGCAGAGGCACTGAAAGCAGGACTTAATGGAGTCATGTTTAATGGAACTGGTCTTGTCCTGGAGCCCTACGCTCACAGAGGCCTGCTGTAATTATCTTGTTACGGATGAATTTCGTGCACAGAAGGGAAAGCTTGACTATATATGATAAAATTTCCAGGACAATTTTGAAAAGCTGCAATAAGTGATCTCTGAGATTGCTTCTGCAAATGTTTTTACACTCATTTTGAGCAAGAGCAGCTGAGATTCTGATCCTTAGAGAAAATGTTCCTCCTTTTAATTTGAATTATTATACATTGTAAGAGCACTTTGAACTTTCCTCCTGGCTCAGACTAATAGCTCATCACTCGCCATAACTTGTTTCAGACCATGGCCAACAGCAGATATATATACAAAAAAAAAGACAAAAAAAGACAAAAAAAACCCCAAAACCAACCCACAAACAAACAAACAAAAAGAAATGGGGCATATCTAGAGTGTCCAATCTCTTGGCCTGTTCTCCTAGACTCAGTGGTTTACTTATTTTCAAGCTGAAAGTTGCACCTGGTCAACATGTTTAATAGCATACTTAACTAAAGCTCAGTATAAACAAGAAATCCTTTCATCTTTTAAAGCTTTCTTTCATAATCACGAGGAGACTTTTTCACACAACCCACCTACCAGAGCAGGTTCAGGGCAGCATTCTGCAGCCTGACACTCCCTGGGAATATCTTCCTACCATCTTACATTTTTACCTCCCCATTTCTTGCTGGGACATTTGGACTGTTTCATCACTACAATGTCAGGCTTACACATGCAACTTGCTTGTTTGGACATTTGATTGGCAGTAACCATTAAGTTTTGAAAATCAGTGATTAGTGAAAATAGGTTATTAGCTGCTTCTAAGATCGGAAGGAAACCTTAAATGCTGTAATATTAGTGAAAATAGGTTATTAGCTGCTTCTAAGATCAGAAGAAAACCTTAAATGATGTAATATTTTCTGCGCTGGAACATTACCATGTGTGTTTTCTTGTACTATGCAACCCACCATCTAAAGCAACGAGGTTTCTTTCTGACCGGGGGCGAGGGCATTTTTCTTCTTCATCCTGTTAGTCAAAAGCTTTGACATATTTCAGTGACAGTCCCTATTGCCCACAACTTCATATATAAATGCCAGGTATTCGTTGATATGGTTAGGAGAGGTGAGGGAAGATGAGTTTGGAGTTGTGACCCACTGCTTCAGCGACTGCTCCCCGTCACCCTTGCAGGCTCTTACCGTAACCCATGAGGGACTCGCAGGTCCAATCGCCACCCTCAGGCCTCTTGCAGCTCTCCCATAGCGACGCTTGTTGCACATAGGGCAAGGTCTGCGACTCCAACCAGCCCCTGCCTGCCAGCGCAATGATACCAAAGATGACGCCTATGCCCAGGAGCAGGGGTAGGATCCATCTGCACCGTGTGTAGTCGAGACCGTACTTCACCATCTTGCAGGGCAAGGGGAGGCTGGTGGGATGAGGATGGCAGTCTCTGCCACGGGTTCAGTGACGCAGAGGTCCTGGAAAATGAGCGACGGTACCTACAAGCCTGTGTGTAGATATTTGAGAAAAGGTTTTTAATGAGGAGAGACACGGCAAGGAGGGAGGGAGGGAATTAGGGAGCTCCACCTAGATTCAGATGAGTAAGATGCTGCTACTGAGCAATAACCAGTTGAGCTAGGGAGAAGCTGCAAGGCTGGATTTATCTATGGGATCCTCTCTGCCTTGCTGACTAGGTAACAAATCAGGTGCTTTTTACCTTTGGCATTTAACGCTTTCCTTCCTGCCGCTCCCCACCAGCAGTAGCATCTCATAACTGTGTTTACACCTTTCTATCTCCTAAGGGATTTGCATTATGGCAGGTGAAAACACAAGACAAGACAAGGAACTATTTGCATTAGAGGGTGGTTGCTTCTGAAATTTGCCACCTGGAGGCTGATGGCTGCTGCCTTTCTTGGACTCCATTTAAGAATAAGATGACACCTTATTTTTGACAATTAAAAAAAAAATCATCTAGCTGCTATAAAGATAAGACAATAAAAAACATGTGATTGTCCTCCCTTTCCCTTTTGGGATATAGATTCAGGGGGGAAAAACCCAACAAGGTTTTATCACGAAAAATACAGTATGGACTGGATATAGCTTTAGTAGAAAAGAAACAAAGCTTTGATTTTCCTGTGCCTTACAAACACTCCCTGAGCTGTACTCCTCCTGGCTGTACGTCCACTGCCTGGGGCCTGTCAGAGCCTGTCTGCAATGTGCTGTGAGAACAACTGCAGAGATGAGCCATCACTTCACCATGCCCCGGGAAGCCACTCAGCTGAATGCCAGCCAGAGCTCTGTCTGTCAGCTCGAAAGCGATGTAGCCATGTTTGGAGCACTCTCACTTTGAATTAACTCGTGCTACAGACTCGTATTTTGATAGGACACAGACTCATTTACATCTGCTGCACCCCTTGCAGATCAAAGCAGTTTTCTGTGAAACCTGGTTAAGCACAGGAGATGCAAAGTATCTTTTGCTCTATGATGGATATTGGCAGGCAGGGCCGCATCCAAATATCGACCGCAGAGATTTGATACTATAATTACAGCTTTCATGGTGAAACGTGACATCTGCAGTGACCTGCAAACTCCACAGTATTTTGCTGATTAATATTCATAAATCAATAAGTGGCCTAAATAAAACAAATGAATTACTTATGTTAAATTGCTACTCTGTACAGGGGGGTGTCTGAAAAGGCATTGAGCTTGCACAGACCCAAACTGAAATATCCACAGCAATGAGCTGCAGCACCATGAAGGGGTAGTAGCTTTGTTGTGAAAGCAACTTGAAGGGGTTAACATGACTGGGAGGCTGCTTTGCCTCTCATGCTCTAGACAATGCAATTCTGGCTAGCTGAAGCATCCTGCTCCCCAGTAGTACCTACAGCCCAATACACCCGTGGATGTGAGAGGTCTGTCCAGAACGTTCAACAAGTCTCTGGGAGAGCAGGAGACATATTTACAGATTTGACCTTTGAATTTTAATGCCACTTAAAGCAAAAGCTAACTATGAAGACATCTCAGCTGCTCCTTTGAGCTAGAAATAAAGGACAGTCTCAAGTATTTTTTTGTAAAGGACACTTTAGGGAATGACCATTTCCTTAGAATATTATGCATATTCCCTTGTAGTCCACATTTCTACTATCCACAAATTCAGTTATCATTGACCTAAATATAAGGTTTAAAATGCCAGGTATGAGTTCTGTAACACCATGATATATCAATTTTTTTGCACCTTTTTTTTTTTTTTATATTTACATAAAGATAAATATAACTTGAAGCTCACCCATAGTGCAATATGCTGGTACCTGCAAACTGTACAGGTCTGTTTACACATATTCTTTCTGTTGCCACAGCTGCAGTAGAAATGGGCACAATAAACTCCAAAAGACTGAGAGAACATTGATTTGCAAATTAAATGGTTTCTAAAAAAATATTTTTAAAATCTTCATGCACATGGAAATAGACTGTAGGCCTTGCTCAGCTGTCTATGTTCAGTATCTTGACAAGTTTCAGTCCTTCAGGAATATTTATGTTTTCTAAAATCTCAGCTTTTTTTTTTTTTTTTTTTTTTTCTCCTTAGAGAAAATAGACAAATCAAATTAAAGCAACTTTATAGCTGAAATCCTGTATGAAGTCAAGCCCTGTCAGGTATTTTAGGGTCAGTGTTTGCTGAAGAATAAAATCCCCTTCCATGCTTCTTGAATACTCAGCCATGTTCCAGGTAGGCATTTATGACTGAAGGATTTGTCACCATTTTTGGTCATAACTCACCCTTGGATGAATGTATATAGTCATTTGTGAGGTAATACCACAGAATGTATTTATCATGCTGTGAAAGAAAGATGAGTAGTGTTCAGTCACTGCAGGTGTTTCTGTATCTTGCCTAGCTTTGTCATCCTGAAGTAACTTAAAACTACAAGTAATCTTCATGTTCAATACAAGGGTAATTTGTGATATCTGGAAGAGCAGAGGGGGACATGTACTCAAAGGCAAAAAAATAAAACAGAAGTATCTCATGTAATTCTGATACTTCCTTGGCAAACAGAGGAAAATGATTGTAAACTTTTGTTAAGGAGTCTGTGATTTGAAGTGATGACTTAACTCAATGTGCTTTGTCTGTTGCACTGTACAAGCTGGGTGTTTATATGAAAGTAAATGCTTGTTCTTTTCCAGTAGATAGTCCCTCGTGGTTAACACCAGCATTGGCTGTTGAAAATGAAGATATGTTATCAATGTTAAAACTGTTAGACTGTAGTGCACTTTCTGCATCTGAAAATGTTCCTCATGAATCCTCATTGCCACTTGAAGAGACCAAATAAGCAGCTGTTTATTGATAAAACAAAAAATTCTACGGCATTAGAGCTAAAAATAAAAACATGGCCTTTTCTGTGAAGACACAAATGATATTCACAGTGGAAGAAGGAGCTAAAAAATGATTGGCAGCACATTTTTATCCACCTTTAGTCTTCCCAGCTGGTCAGCTGAGCTATATAAATGGATGGATTGAGATGGGCTGACCAGCTGTGGTGCTGATTTTTGCAGCAAGTGCATTTTCATTCTTAGATATTCACACCACTGATAAAGAAGAAATCCCCAGAGTCTGGTTTTTAAAAGCTTTGCTGAGATTAGTTTATGATCCATTCTCTTGTCTGCTATCTTACATCTAACAAGTCACACTGAACAACTGAGAAACATTTTCTACATGACCTATCATCAATCTTGTGACTATTATTCGTATCTTTATTAAGTCATTTACAGTCGTAGCTCCTTTTTTCCTGACTGCCAATCTGCCATTTCCCTTTGGAGAGGGCTGCATCTTGCCTTGCAACTGGAATATTGCACTGAAATTATTGTTATAACCACAGTCTGTACAGTGACACAACTCAGCCAAATCCTACTCAGGCTAAATTGTACCTTGTGGTCACTGTTTGTACCCTGCATCACCTGGGCACCAAGGCAATTTCTCAGTGTTCTCAATGTCACTAATATTTCATCCATAGTAAGCATATGCAGAAGAATACATTTAGACACTTAAAGTGTTCACAGGGTAATCCAATTCCTTCACATTAATTAAAGGATACTGAAAATGCATTTTGGCTTGACCTCACTGCAAAATAAGAACACCCTCCCAAAAATGAAGCCAGTTGAGATCTTGAAGTTTTTTACACACTGGGCCTTTGTGAGGGATTCTCCCACAGTGGCTGGACACTAAGGCTTGTCTGTGATGCTTGTGGTGACCTGAGACCGGTCAGTGCTCAGTCCTGTTGCTATGTGTCTGGGAAAGCCTTCCTCTAGCTGCTTTGCACAGGGCAGGAAAGCTCTGTAGAGGTTTGAAATCTCTGTTCACTGGCTGCTGGGCTTGGAGGAAAATTTCTTCTGGCTTTTGTTAAGACTTCTAGCAAGAGCTGTCCAAGATTGGCTGTCACAGCTTGAGGCTGGTCTGGTCACTAAAAAAATGACAGATTAACTCCTCTCACTTCCCAGAAGGGTATGGGAAAGGGATAAGGGGGAGAGACCTATGGGTTGGGAAAAAAACCTGGAACAGCTTAAATGAAACAGTAACAATAAAAAGGAAATATAATAATAAGAAAATATTGAAATATATAAAAATATATACAAAATCAATATAGACCTCCCTCAGTGATGATGATGATGATGTCACTGCCGATGCTGTAGAGCAAGCACTGGGGAAGTCCCACATGGTGGGAGATGGGAACCAGTTGGATTCTGGAACTGGATTCGGGAACACACAAATTGGGATCAAAGGCAGAATGGGCAGAATCCTCCTTGGATGCCAGCCACTGAAGAAGAGAAATTGACCCTCATGTTCCTTCAGCTTTGTACTGAATATGGGATGGAATCCCTTGCTGGTCAGTTTAGGGTCACCTGTCCTGTCTGCTCCTCCCCACAGGTGTGGCCTTTTACTTTATGACACCCTAATGTGGTACACAAGATTTAGCAGTGACCTTGGTTTCTATAGGATTAAACATAAGCAAGAGCTTTTCTGTGTACCAATACTTAATAAACATCAACTGTAAACATCAAGCATTATTGCTGCTAGAAGCAGAAACTGTCTGAAAAAACCTGCTATTAACTTCAGACAGTGCAGTTACTTAGAAGAGACTGAGCTGAAAAGTAAAATCAGAGAACAGAGAATTAGTTCTGTTTTATCTCAAACCAGGACACTGGCTTACTGTTGGACCTCCAAAGCCCACCCTATCAGTAGCATTTGCTGACTTTTGTTAGTAAAACAGACCTGCCAGTTCTACAAGACAAATGCTCAGGCTTAAAAGGCACTTTCTTCCTTTCCTTAGCAAGGCTACATGTGCAAAACCGTATTAATACAAGAGTAAGTTTTAATGACCGAGTCACAGACATGAGGCTGCATCCAGGACTGTCAGTTGTGTGAGCAATTCAAGACTGTATGATGAAAACACAAATTAGGAAAACACAAAAGTCTCTATGTACCTGAGTGTGGATTTCATTTTCATCTGTTTTTTTGCCTGATGGACATGGGTTCATCAGAGTAGGCTCTATAGTGAAGAAAGGTTTAATCCCCTGTTATTTCTTACAGATGCTCTGTATAAGTTTGAGCTCAGTCAAGCCCCCACCCCACATCCCACCTCCAGACAAACAGCTAAAATAAAGGGTGTCCTGTAAAGCCACTACACAGATACCAGCTGAGAAGGCTTCTGGACATTTGTAACCATCATGTGGGTCTGTATGTTCCTTGGGTGGCTGTCAGGAGCACAAGTTCTCTGGTGAGCTCACATGAAGTATGTGGGATACGTGTTTCTGATGAAATTGTGTGTAAGCAATTAGAGAGGTACAGAGCAGCTCTCTTCTACATGTGGGATAATTTTACTTAAACTACTTGCCTTGGGCCCCACAACTACTCTGTGGTGTAGCTAGGCTAAATAGTTGTTCTATCATAATGGATCACAATAGTAACTCCTTGTAAAACATACAGTCCACCTGCCTTAGGAGAGGAATAAAATCAGCCTTACATAGGCATTTTCTGGTTGCCACACCTTTACTACTTAGATTTCTCTGTGAAAGAAACATCTTTCATTTACTGTGCCTTACGGGTCAGCTGGGAACAGGGCCAGCTACTTCTTAAAGCACTTTGAGACTTACAGATAAGAAGACATGCATACCAAGCATATCTTTAAGTTTCAGCCATGAATCTTCACTTTGAGATTCTCCAGCCAAAAGTAAGGTTACTCTCAAACAGAAATGTCATTTGAAAATGACCTCTTCAGTTTTAAATGTTTGATATGGAACTGATTTGGGAAGCGGGCTGAAGTGAAAATGGTGGCCAAAATTTTCAACTTTTCCTATTGTTTTGATACAAAATTCCAGTTATGATTTTCCCAAACTTTGTTTTGCAAGTTGTTTTGCCTTCCTGTGCAAACCAGAACAGAAATTAATTTTCAAGTATTATGACTCATGTAAATTACTTTTTCATGGTAAGTTCTGCTTATTTCTTGTCCTATGGGATTACTAACATGAAGAGAGCTTAAAAACAGGCTATTTACTGAAAAGGGATTGTAATGGACATGCATTAGCCCCTGTCTCAACTACATAACTCCATGTGTATTCAAGACCATGACATTCAACTAACCTCCATGATGATTTCCTCAGGCAGCACAACTGAGGACAGAAGCTAGCTGGCTTTTAGTTTCACAGTTTCATGCGAGTGCTCACTCTAAAACTTTCTGGGCCCTCTCAAACTCAGGAAACGCTGATTTCCAATGTGTCCCCTTGATGCTTAGCAATTTCTAGGACCTAAGAAATATTCTGCATTCACAAAGATCTGATTCTATGATTCTATGAAGGTGGGAGGAGTAAATGGAAGCTGACTTATACACGCATTTGACTGTAGATGCACACAGATGCATTTTATCGAACTAAGGCTCCTCATTTGAATCAGATGGTCTTTGTCAGATGTGACAGCTGAACACACCCAAAAAAAAAAGAAAAAAAAAAACATGGAAGCCCCATCCTTGAAAGTTTTTAAGACCAGGCTGGATGGGTCTCTGAGCAACCTGCTCTAGTGGGAGGTGTCCCTGCCCACGGCAGGGGGGTTGGAACTAGATGATCTTTAAGGTCCCTTCCAACCCTGACAATTCTATGATTCTATCTCTGTGGAAAATAGTATGAGTTGCCTACATTCCCATAAATAAATAAAAAGCATCAGACATAGTAGTCCATCTAGTAAATATTATCCAATCCTGTAAAGATGAACCCATGAGGAAAATACATTTATATTTATTATATGATGAATATTGTTTGTCATACATTATTATTTATTTACATTGTTTACGGTTATAATATTTGTATTACAGATATGCCTGCATGTTTTCTGCTAGTCTTTATTATAAATTCAGTCTTATTGAAGTATTTTAAAAGCATAATAAACTCCTCTTTGTATTATTCTGACAACGTCCAAGTAATTTAGATAAAATTTTATAGAAGCAAAGTTTGAGGACATTGGCTTTTTGCCTGGAATTTCTGGATGCCAAGCTCCAAAGCTGGAGCAGCTTGTCCCACACCTTTGGACACCAGGAAATCCCAGACAAAAGGCTGCTTACTCTACCAGCACTGACCCATGCCAAGGATGAATTGGACCTATTTTACAAATGTGCTGCAAATACACAGCAAAATTGACACATTCTTGGTCAATAGGATCTACACTTACAAACTGCTGCACCCGTGCAGTAATGCTGGCATATCCCAGGTGCTGTGAACTCTTTGCACGTGGATTTCACTACTCCTGTTCAGACACTTGTTAGAGGAATTGCATTCAGAAACTCAGCATCCCTATTTTTGGCAAAAATATCCTCCAGTTTGATTATATTTTATTCTGGTTGTGAGTATCATCTCCCAAGTTCATTTTATAATCTGTGCAGTTTCACCTACTGGCATTGAAAACCTTGTTTTCTCATTTATCTCCTAAAGCATTTTGGTTTCCATTGATACATGTGCTTTGATCATTGTTAATTCCTAAGTGCTCAAGGACCTCAGCTGCACTCTTTTTGTGTGTGTAACATTTCCTGTTAGCACATGGGTGGTTTTGTTTCTATAATATTTATCACACAACAACCATCCTCCCCCCTAAAAAAAAAAAATTAAAAAAAAAACCCTTTAATTATCTGTTACTACTCTATCTTGATTTGCATATGAAATATAGGTCCAAAAGTCCTTAGATGCAGGATGTAAGTGTCAGGAGGGTAGCTCTTAAGAATTCTATCTTGACAAGGAATTGTCTGAAAAATTACTGACTTGTTAGATCAACTAAAAATACAAAATCCAAGTAAGATGTGGCAGCTGTTTCTCATACCCATGAGATTCAAGCATTAATCATCCTATTCAGGTCAATTAGCCTTCTCTAGCAACCCGTCATGCATGTTTTTGATTTCCTGTAACTTCCCCTTGAGATGAGAGCCAAGCATGCTCCAATTCTACAGAATCACTCTCTCTTCTTCTTCAGGGTTTGGGTAGAAGGAGCTACCCTGCAGACTGAAGTTGACTGGGGTTGTTTGGTGGATTTTAGTGAGCACAGATTTAGGCTGCAGCTGAATACAGACTGGTAGGTAAATAAGAGTACAAATGTTCTTTGTATCAAAAAAATGGGCATTATACAAATCCCCCAATTACCTTTGGAATATTTATGAAAATCTAAAAGGAACAAAAACATTTGCCCTAATTGTGTATTTAAAATCAAGAGTAATTAAAGGAGTGAAAAGCAAACAAACAAAAAAACAACAAAAGAAATCCATGCAAGCCACTAGACTCCAGGGTGGTAATTTTGTTTTAAAATGAAGACATCTGAGGAAGAGGAAAGCTCAAAAGAACAGGAGAATGGTGAACCTGTCTTTCCAGAAATCAGAAGCCATCAGCTGGTTTAAAGCAGCAATGACCAACAGGAGATTTGGTCTTTGTAAAAACACAGAGGGAGAAAGAGTTGTTCAAGATACAGCATGACACTAGCACAGGGCTAGGGGCAGGCCATGCATAATCTGAGATGAGAAATGGGAAGTTTCTTATCATGAGAGAAGTGGAGTCTTCCACTGAAAACAGCAGGCAAGTATTTCCATTTTTTTCCTCACAATGTAAAGTTCTTGATCAGTACAGGACAGGTACTTGTCCCAGTATTGATTAAAAAACCCAACAACAACAAAAAAGAACCACAGACCCATAAATGCACAAAAACCAACCCCACCAAGGAAACAGGCTTCCCACATCGGAGACCTCCTACAGACTGTTACATACTTAAAATGTTTAGAATTCCCCCTCAAGGTGTGATGCATTTAAGAGGTTTTGGCTTAGAAAGAGCTTTCTGTGCCTGGCACTTCTGATGAAAGCAGAGACCTATTTTGTAGTGTATACTCATGCTTATTTGACTGGAAAATGAAGTTGTTGCCTCCTGGACATGAGGTCTTCAACTTCATCTTATTAGCCTGACACTTCATGGATACTGATATGCACATTTAGAGAAGGAAAGAATGGCTATTTGCTTGAGTGTGTGAAATGAATCCATTTGAACCACAAACACCACCAAGTTTCTACAACCATCAGTTAAAACAATTTTAATTAAGCCACCACATCTGAAAGAAGTGCCACATACATTAGTATCACTTGAGAACAATTGATGATTGTTTGCAATAGCTTTCTCCAAAACATCTGAATTGTGTAACATACTTGTTATGCTTCCACCTCTCCCAGTATATTCAGAGACAAGTTTATCTTACATTTGTGCTTTTTTGACAAGTTTTGACAATAGTTATAAAAGGAAAAAAACCCACCACACATATGGAAGACTTAAGTCATGATAAACACTATTACCATACCATCCTCCCTCTCATTAGGAAGGGTGTCCATTTTCTTACATCTTTTCTCCTTCTCAGCTTTAGCTGTGCAAGGATTTTCCAGACTGCTGTGTTCTGAATTCTCTAGAAAGTAGGTACTATCATTACTCATGATACAAGTAAGTCTACACAGTGTTCCCTACCAGCCAGAACTGTAAAGGAAGAAAAAAAAAAACAACACAAAAAAACCCCAAACAAACAAACACAAGAAAACCCCACAGGATTCTCTTCTTCATCAAGAATCATAAATACAGTTGATTGTATATGACTGAGCTTGTAACACAGTTCTGAAGTCTACAGATGTTTATGCTCGGTGAAGTTATAAAATACAGGCCTGAAAGGGACCTGCAGAAGTCATCTGGCCTTTCTAAAAGAGGATCAGATGTTATATATAGAATTACCAAGTTGTAAAAGATGTTACAAAATAGGAAGCTATACAGTATGTAACACAAGAAATACTGGGCTCTGAAAAAGCCTAGTTCTAAATGACTTGAGCTTTACAGTATGCCGGTCAATGCTTTGTAACTTCTATTTCATACATGTACATGAATACATACACCCACACAAATTACCCTCTCCTAAATACTGGGTTCACCATTGTAATAAGTCCCCAGCTGCTCATTACAGAGTAACATGCAGCATTTGCTTTCCACCCTGCCTGTACCCCCCTCAAAAATCTGTCTCTGCTTAGAGCTGCTTCCCCATAGCTGGAAGAGCAGCTCCACAAATGAGCCTCTTCCTCCCCAGCTGAAGAAAGCTCTGAGAAAGATTACAGACCATAATTAAACCTGCTCTAAATTGCTGCAGGTCCATGACCAACACAGACATGGCTCAGTCTTGTTGGAGTACTTATTTGGAACCACTGGCTCCAGAAACACAAGCTAGGAGCCACCCTGATTATTCCCCGAGACAGGTGTCTGTATGAAGTTTGCATACATAAGCAGCTCACAGAACTGCTTTTCTATTTTTACCTGTTATCCCTAGTGACTCACAAAGCATCCCCAAGTTTACTTAACTTTGGAGTATCTACAGTGTGCTTTAGAAACTTTTGGAGGTTTTCAAAACCTTATACAAAGACTTCCCTCTGAAGCACAAATGATAATTAACACACTGCAGTTTTTTAAACTTAGACAAAGAACAATGTATGTTTCTACTCAAGGGATGCTGATTTAGAAAACACTCTTAAATACCATGTAAAAATGTATGTAGTTTATTGATTCTATCCATGACACTGTATTTTAAGTTGTATGTGGCTCTATTACAAGTCCTACAGCGGCCACAGAAACCACCAGTAAGTGTTACATTAGCCACTGTTGTACACACCAGCTTCAAGCTTTACAGGACATCTATGTCCAACAGCACCAACTGGTGGAAAATAAATTAAAACTTAATTTTCTCCTTAATTCAAATAGCTAATAGTCAACAGTAGTCCAGTAGCAGGAATGAGAAGAGATTCTTAGGCACCAGGTGATTGCAGTAGTCTCAGGAAAGATTCTTCCTTGGGCCTGACTTTGGTGGGAGAAAGAACATTCTTTGAAAAGATTCTTTTTCTAGTTCAATTTAAGGCAATTTTGTCAGAGGTGAAAACAAAATAACTTGCAGGTCCCTCTAATGGGTTGTTTAAAATCTCGCCTCTTCCTTTCTACACTTGCAACACTACATCTTTATTCATAAGCAAATGTTTGAATAAAATGAGGATGACTCAGTTGGTTGGGAGGGGAAGCAACAAGTAAACCACCCAGACAGAACTGACATGGGAACATGTAAATAATACTTTAGGTAAAAGCTATTTGCTTAAAGATGTCAATGTTTTTACTAATTTATAGCCCAGTAAGAAATACTCTGGAGAAATAAAGTAAGCTTTTTCAGTCTCTTATCATTGCACCAAATTGACATCAGAGGTGCTTTTCTGTTGTTTTGTCAGTTGATTGTACTTGGATTTAATCTTTCAATTTAAGTATGGTGCTCTCTCTGGGGAGGAGTAATAATAGGTAGGCTTGATGTTTCCCAGGACTTCATCCTCCCAGTTGGGGAGGCAGCAGAAGAAGAAAGCACAACCTATTACAACAACAGTGCTGGCCCAACCAAAGCCATAAGCCCAGCTGAACATATTATCTCCCGTCAGTGGAATATCTTCTGTGAATTTCACTGGGTAGATGACCAAGCCTATGATCTGGAATGCAGCTAGAGAGAAAGAAAGAAAGAAAAGCAAGAATAAGTGTCAATGAATAAAATACATTTCCCACTAAAAAAAAGGGTACCTGGAGATAACTGGGTATCTTTAAGATACACAAGGACTGTCTTCAGCCCTACAATCAAATCTGCATTCTTACAGAGCTACGTGACTTTTGGCCAAGGCAGATTCCCACGCTAATCTGACTGAGGTAGCTACAGCCAACAGTGCCAGGTTGCTAAGGTACATACCTGCATGCTGTGACCAGCCCAGTCTTACAGCCAGGCACTGTGATCCCTGCAGAGCCAGTTACCTCCCACTTGTACCATAGCCCCATCTCTCCTTCTCCCCTCAAGAAGGTGGGAAGCACTCAGAATCTCTCAGCTCTTAAGTCTTAGTATGTGGCCTGCAGGGTCAGAGGTGTTGGTTGTCCCCATACATTGCTTTTAGGAAAGTGCTAACTGACAAAGGCCACTGGAACTTCCTTAAGCATTACCTTCCCAGAGCATAAATCAATCTTCCATTGTTCCCCATGAAAATGAATCATAAACCAGACAAAGACAGCTTATTTCATAGGGAAGGCTTTTTTTCTGCTGATGCCCATCTTACATCTAATAACCTTATCTTTATGCCTTACCAACAACAAAGAGCAAGCCTCCAATTCCTCGCACAAAGTTGAAGCGGAGTATCTCAATCGAGAACGCGATGACTGCGAGGGCGAAACAGATGACCAGGATCACAAAGCCAACAAGGTATGTCGCAGCTGCTGCTCTCCCCCATCCTTGAAGGGAAAAACAAGAAAGACATTATACACAGCAGTGCACTGAACTGTAGGTCATAGCAGATCTTTGGTTTCCTTTCATCGCTTTTTGTTCAAATCCTTTAGTGTAAGAAGCAAGTTCCTTTCCCTACGGCAAAGGAACACTGGATGCCTTCAAAGCACGCAGCTGCAGAACAGAGGCACACCGTTATTGGTGGAGCAGCACAGAACTCCCTGCGCACTAACTTGTCTGGCTGAAAAGGGGAATATAGTGCACTGTGGTAATGGAGATAACACATCCAAACCCCATATACAAATATGGAAGTGATCCACAGACATCTGAGCAGATAGGGTACACAACCACTGAGAATGTACTTTATAATTACTGTTCCTGTTCAACATGGAAGGTTACAAACCCACTTCCATCCATGGGGAAGTAGGAGAGCAGACAAGAGCATACCACCACAGGAGAAAACTTCTGGGAAGTAATAGGGCTGTCAGCACACAGCTTCTTGCCTATTTGCTGATGACAAGAATAATGCATGTGGAGCAAATTTAGTGTGACCAAAAAGAAATAGGAGAAACAGGATCTGAATTAAAGTGGAAGAGTCCTCTTTGGATCATTACTTTGACATTTAATGGGATGGGGTGGTGCAGATTCTTAGGATCAAGCAGCTGCAGGCTGGAGAGACTCAGGCACAAAGCCCCAGCAAAGCAGCACCAGAACCCAGAACTAACTCACCACAGGCCAGGGCCTGGGCAGTAAAGCTAAAAAAGCTAAGAAAACAGACAGCGACTCCCCTTTTGCAGTAACATGGGCTTGCACAAAGGTCCTCATTATGGCCATACCCTATCGTCTTTAGAAACCAAGCAGGAGTTCAGGTAAGCCCCATGCAAAGAACAAACAAAGGTGTTCCTGCCCTGGAGGCAGGATACCTGCCCACATGGGCTAAACCATAATGGCTAGTGCTTTGTTTTCCAGTCAGATGTCACCACAGCTCTCTTCCCACATCTAAATAACATGGGTTTCTACTTTCACACATTCAGACAGAGGTAGGGCCAGATCCTGAGCTCCCTCTAACGTAGGAATAAAGAGAGCAGCAAGATCTAGGTCAGAACTTGTTAAAAAAACAAGCCCAAAACAAACCCATCTCTTTCAGAGCTGTCTGTTCCAACACAGCTGAAGCAACTCTGGAGACACCCTGCTTTCAACACAGCCTCCGTTCCTTCTGCACAAAAACCAAGAGGAGAAAAGCTGTGCAATAGAGAACCTTCTTCTGAAGAGTTAAAATCCTCCACGTAAACTCACTCTACTAGCTGCATAAAGGGGTAAAAAACTAATAATTTGAGACAGAGAAAGTTTTACTGCAATCTCAGACACTTCTGCTACATAGATAAATTCACCCTCTGAAAGCACAGCACTGTTTTACAGCTATTTTCATCAGATCAGCCTGAACTAGTTTCTTTCTCCCTTATTCCAATAGCAAAAGTGAAATACAGCAGCCATCTGTCAGGCAGATCTCAGCCCAAAACCCCTAACCACCACTACTGCCACCTAAAGACAGTACTGCTACCATAGAAACAGTAAGGAAAAGGGGTTTATATCCTCTCCCCCTTCTTGGAGCTACTTAAGACAGCAAAAACTTTCCAAACTAGTTTTCCTTCAGCCAGTTGTGTATGTTTCATACCACTTCCCTAAGGAAGGGCTGCACTGTAAGATGGGAGGCAGGACACCAGATGAGTATCTGGAGTTTAAAGCTATGTCAGCAGTCTGATAAAATCTTTTCATGCAAAATATTCTCTGACCTACCTAATGCACGTTCTGGATATGGTCTCTACAACATTATCTAATGGTAACTAATATAAAGGGCTGGAACACCTCTCCTATGAAGAAAAGCTGAGAGCATTGAGGTTGCTCAGCCTTGAGAAGAGAAGGCTGCTGAGACACCTTACAGCAACTTTTCCATACTTAAAGGGGTCCTGTAAGAAATATGGGGACAGTCTTTTTTTAGCAAGGCCTGTTGCAAGAGGACAAGGAGTAATCTTTTTAAACTAAAAGAGGATCAATATAGACAAGATATGAGGACAATCGTTCTACTACGAGGGTGGTGAAACACTGGAACAAGATGCCCAAAGAAGAAGTAGATGCCTCATTGCTGGAAACATTCAAGGTCAGGTTGGACAGGGCTCTGAGCAACCTGTTCTAGTTAAAGATGTCCCTGCTCACTGCATGGAGGTGGGACTAGATGACCTCTAAAGGTCCCTTCCAACCCAAACCATTCTGTGATTCTACATTTAAACATTTACACACAGCCAGAGGAGGAAAAGTGATTCAGCCTAAATAACCCAGGAATGTTATTTATCAATATTTGCACTATTAAAAAAAACAACCAAAACCACATAGCAACAAGAAGGGACACTAAGTTATCAAAGCACTTTCCCTTTCAAATGCATGACATACACTGGCACAGTGTAGGAAGCCAAGTCTATCATCTATCTGATAAAATTTAGGTTGCAAACTCAAATACGCTTGCAGGTTAAACACCATGAGGCTTGGTGCAACACAAACATGACTGAAGGAGATACAAGCCAGAAAGCCCCCGTGCTATCTCCGCTATTTCCATATTCTCTGTGCTTACTTCACAAGTGTGACAAGCTTTTAGATACAGGTCAGCCCTGGCTCCGCTCAGCAATAAATTTTCTTGTCTCTGGCGATATAAAAACGACAACACACATAGCTGTAGGAGTCATCTTGTTAGGAAGAATAATATCAAGACCCACTCTGTTTCAGGTTTTCAGAAACAAGGCAGTAATATGCTCCACTGTTATGAACTCCAGTGGGTTTTGTGCTCATGTGTGACAGAATTTGGTGCTAGTGACCCTGTATCTTCCTCTCCTTCCCCTGCTGGACTATCTTCTCCAGTAGCAGCTATCGGCTGGTCGATACTGACAAGATCTGATAAGACTGAATCATAGGGGCTGACCAGAGCACTGAGTGAGTCTTCTCTGGACTGGACTAGACAGCCACCATCAAATGGTCAGCCTGCCACATGAGCACCAGTGGGAGTTAAAGGAATAGCAGAAAAAGATCTGGATTTGTGTATATACACAATATATGGGAAATCTCAAAATATTAACTGGAAGTTTTTTAATAAGTGATCGATGGAAGAGGTTGGAGTGGGAGGCTGCACCCTTACCAAGCGTAAGTCGGAGACCTAGCCAGTTCCTTTCACACTCAAACTGTTGCTACCCCCACAAATGCGGAGAGCTTTCATCAGAGAGGCTGCTGAAGGGGCTCTGACTGAAATTGCAATTTTTCCATGCAGAATCCTTCTCATCCCCATGCCTACCAAGTCAGGCTTTCCCAACATATTTTCCTGACAGAGCTACTGGTAGCTGACTGAGCCCCCACAGGCACCCAGCTCTCCTGCCTCCATCTGCGAGATCATCTGACTACGGCTCCTGGCTGCTGTGAGGAGTGTGCACTCCCACTGTTTGCTGCCTTAAGAGCTGGAGAGACCTGCTCACACTTGGAGGACAGATGAGCCCTAGTTTCTAGCTGATCTGTGCTCAGAAAGTACCTTGTAATCATGAGACGTTTAGCCAGAATTTAAGTTTTTCTTAAAAATAGAAAATTTGCAGGTCCCTTCATTTTGCAGCAATGTCTGTTTATGAAATCAAACAATAATGCTACAGTAATTTGGAGCTGCATAAATAGGAGAGCAGAATAATAGGAGAGCAGAAAAGCAGAAGAGTAGTTGGAGGTACTAACATTTCTGAGGTTGGCTTTGCCTTGAAGAGTCAAGTTCTTTGCATCTAATCAGCAGAAAAGTATTTATCAATTAGTTGGTGTTGAAAAAAACAAACCAAACAACAACTGGCTGGGGGCTGAAGGTCTATAATTATTAGGAAGGATTAAGAGTTTTAATACATAGCTCTATTAATGATGACTATGGAAAGGAACTAAGCTGCAAATAACTAGGAGGGGTCAGGATTACTTAAAGTCAATGATGAGCACCAGTAATATGATGAAATAAAGTTTAAAAAAAACGCAAGAAACAAACAGCAAAAGAGCCTTAATGTTTGATGTATTTCCTGACTTTATTCAGCTGTGACACAGCCTCACCAGGGAGGAGATGGAAGCTTTACAGGGTAGGATATTTAAACCTAGTTTTCCCTTTAGAAATTAATAGAAGGACTGGGAAGAGTCCAGCAGGAAGATGGATTGCTGCAGGATTTGAAGCATCAAGCCTCTCATCTTTGTTCACTTACTTCCAAAAGCAGAAGCTGTTCTGTTAGCTTGTGAATAACTGGAATCTTAAGCTAGAAGTTTGACGTGATATGCACAGATGAGGCTCCTTTTTTCACTGTAGTTATAATACCTTCCTATATATAAACAGTTGTAGCAATTCCTGTTCAGCTTTGAGAGCCCATTACACACAATGCCACAAAATACCTGCTTTTGTTGATGAAACAAAGGAATAGTGGACTGTGAGCAACTGAGCACTGTTAGTAATATATTCTTGCTCATATAATGTGTAAACTTCCATGGTAGCATGCCTGGTGAAGGGAAGGCATGTGCATACCCACAACAAGAACAGAACAGTCCAGAATTAAAGGTTTGCCAGGGAGGCTGGTTTGGAATTAATACTGGGAATCGCTGCTGTTTTACGTTTAGGACTGCGGGAAAAGCAATTGCTATACTACCAAACTATTAAATAAAAGCCCGTTAGTACAAACTTCACTTCAGCCACTTGGTTCTGCCAGGAGCTCAGAAGAGGCACAATCCCATAAATATCCCACTATCAATACCTCTGGGTTGCTAGTAGAAGTGTGCCTGCCCGGGACCAGAGAAGCCCACTGGCCAGCCTTGCCTGATCGCTAGGGTCTTTTCCTGGGGATCTGCAGTAAACGTTTTCTGGGTGTAGACAGGGCCACCAACTGCCACACCTCTGTCATTAGCATTTTCCGAGTGCCTGCACTTGTCTGACAGTGTAAACTAGAGTTATTTTGTCTCAGATACATCCTGGCATTGTGACTTAGAAGCGTGCCGGAAAAAAGTCATACTGAAAAGATAAGCATAAATGAAACACTCCTTTTATTTACCTGGCCTCTAAATGAAGTTGACACACTCAGTTTGACCAGTAATCTGTGGTACCAAAGTCCATGACTTTAGGGACATAGGTACAGTGGCACAGGCACAATGAAACATGATTCACAAAGGCTGGGCTCCTACTTCCACGTTCCAATTTGTATATTTTTTCCCACCCCTTTTTTTTCCAGCACTGAGAATCCAGGTTAATGCTTCCTTTTTTTCCAAGTCAGACATTGTGTTCTTAATGAATACCAACTGTCTGTTAGGAATATAGGAAAGAGTTAATCTCCATGGGATCACCTTTACTGCACACATACACACCCATGTTTTATTGTAATAATTCAAAGCAAAGTCGCTGAGAGCAGCCATTGAGAACTGGGAGGACACAGCCCCCACAAATACTGCTCCTAAACTTACAGCCTCATCACTACCAAGACAACCACCCTCCTTAAGTAACCACCCTGCAAACAATCCTTGTCATATCCGATCACTCAGATATATTTTAAATGCACACTCAACAGTTTAACCCTGCAACAGTCCAGACTAAGTCATCCCCAGTCATATTATAATGCAGTACAATAGCTCTGCGTTGCAACATTTTGATAATAGGCAAATACTGCCAGCCAGGTACTTCCCAGACACAAACCACTATAGAGCTCTTCACAAAGTCCCTACCCCACCTCCCTAACAAATGACATCCTGCTCTTTTTGCCTTTCCACTTCTTCCTTCTTATATAGCATTTGCAAATGTGCATTAAGATTCAATGCAGTTTAGGAGGGCCTCTTATTTGCAAATTTTTGTCTGTTCTTGCCCCTCTTCCTCCATTTAAAATAAGTGAATTGGCTGCTTTTCCTTTTCTTATTACACATGCTGCAGCTCAATTTATGAACTGTTTAATGGAGCTTTCTATTAATGGGGATCCAACTCTGAAGTTTTCGTTTCATTAGAAGAGGTGTAGGATGGTTAGTGCATAGTGTTTACTGTATGCAAAACACAAGTTATGCATATCAATTAGTTAACTTTTGTTTTCCTGCAGCAGTGCTGTAAATGCCTGCTAGGCATTTTTTCCTTTGTAAATGCCCTCACCTATTTCGAGCCTAATTGCATTAGCATAGAAAAAAAAAGGAAACAAAATAAATCAAACCTGAACACATATGTTACATCCTGTCTCAAGATCTAAGTGGCATTTGAGTAGACAGTGGCATTGATGTCATGAAAATTAGAGAAGAGGCAAAGTCAAGTTGGTATAAATAAGCCAAGAATTTAAATAAGTTTTGATTTAAATAAGCCAAGGCATAAATAAGCACAGTCAAAGATGCCAGCCTTCTCTTGACAGCTTTTTAACTAGAAAAAAAACAGAAGAACCTTGCTTTTGCCCCATAACATTCAGGGCTGACACAAAAAACCCCACACCCATCAGTACTTGGGGACATGAGAAGCAGTGTTACTACAGGAGAGGGCAAATCTCAGCAGCTCTACTAGATCAGCACTTCTTCCCCATGCAATGCAAATTTAAGCAACTCTGCACTAGTTTTTTCCCGCCTCCGCCTAATGGGAGAGACGGATAGTTTTGTGAAACTAGTCATATTTCTTCCACCTACAGTAAAACCTGCTGTCATCACCTGGCTAAGAAACGAAGCCACTGTTCTCACAATATATCCAGGGTTTAGCTTATGTTTTGAGTGTTGCAATGAAAGCATCTGGAAGTCAGCCCGCTGTGCTCAGGCAGCAAGGGATCTACGCAGTCCTGGCTCTCCCAGCTGAAACACACCCTTCCAGCTTCCCAGTCTCCAAAGCACCCTCATCCAGGATCTTAAGGCGGATCTGCTTATTTGTCCAGAAATAGTTTGTTTGAAGGAAAAACAGATGCAATCAGACCCACTTGTTCTAACAAAAAGGTCCCCAAAACCCCAGAAACTGGGAGCGTGCAGTAAGAATGTTAGACTGGCAATGCCAGGTACAGAAGCAGCTCAGCAAATTAAAACAGAGACACAATTATGTCCTGATTCAGGCCCCAGTGCAATAGAGAGGTATAAAGAAGAAACAGCACCTCTTTTTCTAGCCTGCAAACACCTATCAGGCCATTTTAAGCTGCAGGTCAGGAGGCATCTTAACAGCCTCATTCCTTTGTCCAGGAAGGCAGGGTTAAATTAAGGCACTCTCTCCCTTCGGCGGGCCAGGGGAAGACCATTTTACTGTAGCTCAGGTGTGGTCCTGCATAGGACAGTCTGCATGAAGGTTTCCGTGCTCACCATGCAACCAGAGAGGTCACTGGCACAAGGAGGGCAAGCTGGCTGCTGCCAGGAGAGACTGCTGGGACCACAATCTTCAGATAGCTGAGAGAAAGAGAACTAAATAAAGGGCTAGTGGTCAGTTGGCGCTCTTACTCTGGTTGTAAAATAACTTTAAAAAAACCCCAAAACAAAACACAACGCTAACACTCTAACTTCTCAGTGTTGTTCTGATAGAAAAGACAGCTCTGAAGCAGCACTTATCTGTACTTACTCGCTGGTTTAAGCCCTAAACCAGCATTAGTACTGGTTCTGCAAGGGAAAGCCCATCCCAGAAAGCAGCTGCTCCAGAGCAGGGGTGTGGAGCCCGTTCGTGGCGCTAGCACCCGCTGCTTTCCAGCCACTGCCCCCGGGTCCCTCGGGGGGCTCCTCACTCACCGTAGTCCATGAGGGATTCGCAGCTCCAGTTGAGGTCCCCCTCGGCCCGCGTGCAGCTTTCCCACAAGGACGCTTGCTGCACGTAGGGTGCCGATTCGGACTCCAGCCATCCCCTGCCCGCCAGGGCGATGATGCCCATGATGATGGCCAGCCCCAGCAGCAGGGGCAGGAGCCACCGGCACCTCCAGCAGGCGAGGCCGCACACCACCATCCTGCCCGGCCGGCGGGGCGCCCAGGGAGCCCGGGCCTCACGGGTGGCTGAGCTGAGGTGTGCCGGGGACGCTCCACCGGGACGAAGAGACTGCGTGCGTGTCGGGCCGAGTGGGTTTTTAAGGCGCCGGGGGAGGAGGGAGTCCCACCCACATTCCTCTGACTAAGCCCGGCAGCGGCGGCGGCCCCGACCGGTGGGGCCGGCGGAGAGGAGAGGAGAGCAGGGCAGGGAGCGCGGGGCTGGGCCCCGCTCCTCTCCCTGACCCGGCTCCCTGCCACTCCCCAGAACTCCCCCAACCTTTCACTCGTCCTCCCCAGATTCAGCCTTGCTCTTAACTCCTTGCTGGCTGCCACTTTCCCGCGTCCGGACCCGCTTCTATGTCGTGCTCCTGCCATCGCGAAATGTAACCACAGCAGAAACTTTTCGGTTCGCGACAGGTTTCACAAGCCCTGCCCTCCTCCCGGATGTTGAAGCCGATCTTTCTCTACTCTGTTCGCTAGCATTACCCAGCATTGATAATACTATGATGTTAGCCGCTTCTGGTACCAAAAGCTTGCAAAAAGTTGCTTTGTAGTTGAAATGACCAACTTACTGCCCAGTCTTTGGACACTTCATTCAAACAGGAAGAAGAAAGAAAGGTGCTATGTGAGGCTGGAAATGTGGCAGGGTAGCCATCACTTGTCTGGCATCAAGCTCAGCATTAAATAAATGCATGTTTTCTAATAGCCATCTAATGAGTGCTTGATTGCAATTGTGCTCTGGCTTCCAAGCAGGCTGTGTAGGGCACAGTCCAGGAGTGGCACTCAGGACCCATACACCTCTTATCTTTCCCCATCCCTTGTCTGGAAATGCACCCCAGAGATGACCAAAATTAACATGACATGGATACCCAAAATTTTGGTCATGGAGAAAGACTTCACCCCAATATTTTCTACACACATCCCATCACATCATCCTGTTGTCCAGCACCAATGCAAGCTCTCATCGTTTTGAGTAGACACACACCTATCACAAGACTACGGGTGCATGCATTTTGGGGATGTAACTCACATGCATTTGGTTGAGTCTTGGATCAGCTTTCAAGGCCTTAGCAAAAAGATCAGTAGGAGAACAAACCTTTGAGGTCCAAAGGGCTGAAAAAGAATACCAGGTAGGAGGGGTTTACATGGGTTTCATGGAGGATGGGAGCATGTGAGTTCTCATCGGACTGCATCAAATGGGATTTTGTCACAGCTGTGTTAAACAATCAAACTTTGCCTGATGTCAATTCCTCAGAAGATACTCAGGGGAGGTATCCTATGGGGAGGGATGGTCAACCTCACTTGAGTACCAATTGCTGTCAAATGTTAAGGAATGGATTGTGACGCTGAAATCAGAACAATAAGATGATATCACCATAGCAAGTTGCAATAATCTCAGGCAGGTTACCTCAAACCACTGAGAGTTTTGCCAGCCCTCTCAACATCCTTCTTGAAATTCCCACCAGAAAGGTCTAGAAAGATGCTCTATGTGTCTAGAAAGTATGTACTTGTATGTATTTGTTAATGTGAGTGAAAAATGGGATTGTGAGAAATATTAATTCTATCAATAATAAGTAAAGTAGCTTTAAAAGATTATTTGCATATTTGTTGCATAGTATGTGGCTTTTCAAAGAGTGCAAATGAAAAGTTATAGCTAGCAATTATTGTAACATTTCCTAAAAACTGAAAAAAAAAGAGTGTATTTTTAAGTTGATGCTTTCAAAAATTTCCCTGTTTGAATACTGTTGAAGGACTGCTTGCCATTTAACTGTCTCAAGGACTTTTACTGGCAAGCACATATTGACTGGCAAACTAATGAAGGGCTGATTTTAAGATGTAATCTAGCTTCAAACCACCTCTCTGGAAAAATTAACATCCTTCATATTCCTGCATAGTAAGTTGTATTGTGACAAAATTTCAATTGACTGGTTAATTATAGACACACACATATATACTTTTACACACAAATACCTTTTATTTATAACTCTCTTCCACCCTTCAGTTCCTGCCACTGTTTCCTTACAATATCAATTCAAATCATATCTACATTTTTATTATTCTTGCAGCCCTGATTACAACTTTATCCTTCTGAAATACAAATCATTGGTATCACACTAAACCAAAAGAATCTTCCTCCTTTATTCCTGGTGGTCATCCTCACTGTTCAGATTACATTCCAAATTCATAATAAAAAAGAGCTGTAAATAAATTTTGCCTGAACTACTTGCAAGTATAATTCATCAGCATACAATTTTTTTGTAGAAGAGAATTAAGGTCAGAACTGGGTACCATGATGATGTCTTTTTTGTCATAACAGGGCTTCACTGGAGGGGCATGACAAGAAGCACCCGAGGGCATTCTCCAAGCCCATTTCTGCCATTAGGAGCTCTCGTGGACTACCCTGTTTCATCCAGTAGCCCCGTGAAGAGAGAAATGAAATTTTCTCTCTCTTTAAACATCTGGCTTAAAGCATCTGGGAAATCTAGCTGAAGTCAAAAGACGACATATCAAAGATTTCATTCTGTATGATCTAGAACCCACAACACAGTCAATGTGGTTATCAGTCCTCAGTTCCGATGTTACTTGGATTTAGTAGCGAGGAAATCTAGCAAACTAATAAACCATGCCTCCTGCAGCAGAATAAACAACTCTAGCAGCATATGTAGTTTTTCTCAGCTCCAGGTTGTGTAGCCTGCATCTCCACAGAGACCAGATGGTATTAGTCAGCTCTTTGGGGCTGTAACAATACATGCATGAAAAAACACATAGTGTTATGATCATGAGGATAAGATGCCCAAATACTGAACAACATAAGCTGGAGGTTTGCTTTACTAAACAATCAAAAAATGCCTGAAACTATCTGGGCATTTTGGATCAACCTGCTCTGTCAAAAGTACATTATTGTCAGCTATGAACATAACTACGAGTTCTGTAGTAATTTTGAAAATCTAGACCCTTTTCTCAGATTTTTCTTTTACCATGAAAAAAAGGAATCATAAGCTTCTTTCACCACCACTATCCTTACCTTTAATTATTATGTAAATAATCAGATAATTTCATAATCTCTGTGGCTTTATAGCAATATTTTATGGTCTAGGGGTGAACTTGTAGAGGAGGGTTAGTGTCGCTGTTTATAGCGGGAGCAGAGAGATGCAGCAACACGCAAATTCAGCAAGAGCAGGCAAAAGAAGCAACTTTATTAATTTATAACCCTGTTTTATATACCCTAGCCCCATATGGCGATTGGTTGGTGATCCCCCATCTCCTAGGGTGATTGGCTAAAGTCCTACAGCACCCATTTCAAAATATTTTTTCAATGTGCCATAAACAGAACTTAGCAAAACACCACGTGTTACTCTACCTTACAAAAAACATCCTACTGTTTTTCATAACATTCATGAGAAAGGCAGGATTCTCACCAAATATTGTGAGAACCTGAGAAAATCCCCCTGCTAGCAGCTTTTCTGCATCCATAGGGTTAGTGGTTGGACACGATGATCCCAAAGGTCTTTTCCAACCTAAATGATTCTGTGATTCTATGATTTTTTCTCTCTGCAGCGTAAAGAGGGATATGGCCCTTGAGTAGACGGAGCTTTATGAGGAGTAAATAATTTACCACTGCTGGCAATTATTCACCCATCTATCACAGAAAACCAAGTGGCACCCAGTGAAGGTCAGGGATCAGCTCCAGGCCAGATGGGCAGGGCTAGGCTGTCAGTGGAACAGCTTTGAAATGGTGAGAATCCACAGGCTGCTTCCCAAGAGTGCATGTTATTGGGGGATGTGGTGTGTAGCACAGTGCCAAGGGCATCCCTCTGTCCTGCAGCAGGTAGCCATAGGGCAGAGAAGATGGTGCCTTCAGGGCTGAGGTTCCTCTCCTCTTTACATTTAATCTGAACATATTTTTCTAGCCTGTTTACCTCTCAGCTAAACCCATTAGGAAATAAAAACAATGTCCACAGACTGAATACCTGTCGTAAACCAAATCATTCTATAATTCATGGGTGTTATCCTTCAGCGGCGTCTTATGCTCACTTTCCTCCATGTCCAAGTGTCCTAATTCTACTTAATCTCTCTTCAGGCATCACAGCTGTAATACCTAATTAGCATCACCAAAACAAGGTAGTCATTCAACCCATAAAACAGGATAGGGATGGGAGGTAGTTGGTATAACCCACACCAACCGCTGGAGCAGTATTTCCAGAGCAAACTTCAATTTCCCCATGTGTGCTGAAGAGCTGACATTATATAAATTTATAAGAAAGCAATTTTTCTGACTGTCTCTGGTCAGTAGCCCTTGGTTGAACTCAGTTGCCCTTGGTTGACCTCAGCTTACATTAGAGACTCATCTGGGGCTGGCACAGATGAAATAAGCTGGCTCTGTGCAATTGATGTGCTGTTGAGCCCACTTCAAAAGCTCTGTGAAAATACTTGGACATCAGCATGGCCCACAGAGGTGTGACTAACCCTTCCTCATTTTGGCAAGAGACACCTTATGTACCTCCATTGGCCTGAGATGACCTAAAATCTTAGAAATAAAAGGATGGTAAAGAGCCCTCCTCCTGTGCATGCTGTGCCTATGATTACCATCCAGATAGCCATCAAGGTGCTTATCAGCTCACCACTCAGCAACTCCAGTTTTCTACACTTAGGTTGTGCAAGGTCTCTCTATTGTGCTGGGGTTGCACTGGATGAAATCCTTCCTCTGTTAAAGGAAATGGCAGAATCCCCTGGTGGCTGGGATTTTACGCCAAAGCTCTCCAGAGGCCTCAGACTCACTTAGATCATGCCTACATAGCAGCCAAGGTCTTTGGACAATTAAGGTCTACTGACTTGTTGCTGTAACTTTTCCTCCTTTACCTCATTCTCTCATTTGCATTTTCAAAATGTGAAAAAGGAAAGCAACAAATAAAGATCTGTGTCATCTTAGGCCTCCATACTAATTCTGGTTTTGACCATAAGACCTTTTCCAAGGCTGCAAGCTGGCCATCTTCCTGCATGATGTTGAAGAGTGGTAACAAAGTGCCAGCAGTTGCCTAGTTGACACCTCAACTATTCATGCAGGAATGGGAACTTGGTGCGGCACATGAACGTCATTGCCTACAGTCACTAATATTGCTTTTTGAACCACCCCTCCGAGAAAACCCAAGGTATGATGTATACTTATGCATGAGGGTTTCACCAATTTTAGCTTTGTTTACTTTTAACATCAGTTCCCATTTACTCAGAAATACAGGGAAGACTTAGTAACTCTCACAGGGCAGCACGCTTGTATTTATTCCGAATTGTGTATTCACATCACATAAGTCGAGGGAAGATGTGTTGGAAGGTACCATACTTGTGCAATGTCAGATACTGAGCTGGAAACGCAATCACAGTAACTCTGATCTGCAGGGATGCTGTTCTTTTTTCACGCCGCTCTGAGTAGGGGTGTCAGCTTTGAACCTCTGCTTGAGAGCGAGACTTCTCCTATGCCTACGCTACTTTAAAGAAGAGCACGTGATGCCTGTATAGGCGCTCCCACAGTTGCTGCCGAGGTGAGGTAGCCTGGAGCCGGGGGGGCCTCGCAGCAGGTCTGGGGGTGCAGAGGGGTGGCGGTGACAAGGCCGCACCGGCAGGGGGCAGGAGAGGCCTCCCGCAAGCTTGGGACGCCATCCGGGGCAGGCGGGGCGGGCAGCGGGGGCTTCTGGCCAGTATTTCCCTCCTTGCAGAGGGGTTTCTTCTTGTCCCGGGACACTCAGCCTGGCGCGGGGGAGCCTCTGCCCCCGGCGGAGCCCGCACCCCCGCCCCGAGCCGGGCATTTTCATGGGCACAAAGTCAGCTTCTTCCTGCTCCTGGAGCAACGGGATGTTTAGGGTGCTTAACTCTTCCCGAAACTGCAGGCTGGGGACCCAAAGTGGAATGGTTTAGGCTGAAGGTGAAGTGCAACGTCTGGTTGTCTCCCGTCTAACGATGAAGAGTCGCACCCAATCTATGGGCTTAGCTCCTGTCCGTGCAACCGCACCACAGACATGTATAGGGCAGAGCCTAATGCCTTTATGCCTTCCAGAGGGAGCTATGCACTGCCTTCCATCCGTGGGTACGAGTTCTTTTAGGAAGCTGGGTGTTGCTGTCTTGCTGTCCATTCCTAGCACTGACATTATGTATATAACGATAATAATAATAATTTTTTATATTTATATCTATATGTATCAATGATCTGGATGAGGGGATCAAGGGCAGCCTCAGCAAATTTGCAGATGACACTAAGCTAGGTGGATATGATGATCTACTTGAAGGTAGGGAGGGTCTACAGAGAGATCCGGACAGGCTAGATCAATGGGGCAAGGCCAATAGGACGAGGTTCAACGAGATCAATTGCCAGGCCCTGCACTTGGGTCACAACAACTCCCCGCAACACTACAGGCTTGGGAAGGAGTGTCTGGAAAGATGCCCAGTGGAAAAGGACCAGGGGGCTCTGGTTGACAGACAGCTGAATATGACCCAGCAGTGTGCCCAGGTGGCCAAGAACACAAATGGCATCCTGGTTTATATCAGAAACAGTGTTTCAAACAAGACTAAGGAAGTGAATGCACCTCTGTACTCAGCACTGGTGAGGCCACATTGTGAGTACTGTGTTCAGTTTTGGGCCGCTCACTACAAGAAGGGCATTGAGGTGTTTGAGTGCGTCCAAAGAAGGGCAACAAAGCTGTTGAAGAGTCTAGAGAACAAGTTTTATGAGTATCAGCTGAGGGAACTGGGGTTGTTTAGCCTAGAGAAATGGAAGCTGAGGGGAGACCTTCTGACTCTTTACAACTACCTGAAAGGAGGTTGTAGTGAGGTGGGGGTTGGTCTGTTCTCCCATATAGCAAATGATAGGACAAGTGGAAACAGCCTCAAGTTGAGCCAGGGGAAGTTTAGATTGGATATTAGGAAAAATTTCTTCCCCAAGAGTGTTTTCAAGTGCTAGAACAGGCTGCCCAGGGATGTGGTGGAGTCACCATCCTTGGAGCTATTTAAAAGCTGCATAGATGTGGTGCTTAGTGGCATGGTTTAGTAGTGACCTGGCAGTGCTGGTTTAACAGTTGTACTTGATCTTGAAGGTCTCTTATAATCAGAACGATTTGATGATTCTATGATTATTTTTTTTTTATGGATATATATATATTATTTGATATTTTTGAGGAACGAGTCAAATCTATAAAGTGTTTTTCATTTAAATATCTTTAGGAAAAAACATCTTGATAGATACAAAGAAGCTTTCCCTTTCACCATTATTTGCATTTGCCTGCATTAATCCATATTTCGTGTCTCAATTCCTCCTTACCCTCTGTAAAGCCATACACATCTCAAACCTGACCACACAGAATTGTAGAAAACCACCACCTTTTTTTGTTCTTTCCAGCCTCAGCACAGATAGGTCTTGTAAAATGATGCCTTGGTTCCCAGCAATGGCATCAGGAGCTTTGGGGATAAATTTAATCTCCACATGCACAGCCAGAAGCTGACAGGGTATATTTAATTGCACAGCTCCACATTAAAGACCCTGTTTAGCTTTTATAAATGACTCACTCATCAGCTCAGCCCACCAAGGCCTGATTTCTAATAGACAGTCTGGTCTTTAAGTACTTAAATGAGGGATCACAACACCAAATTAGCAGCACGTGTGGATGTGACACTAGATTCACACAGCATGCATGAACGTCAATACCTTGAGTCATTATTTCCAGGGTCAAACTGGGGGGAGCTGCTTCTTCTGTGATCTCTCCCAAGCCTTGTTACAGCAGGAGCTGCTTCTGTGTTCCTCCCTGGCAATGACCCACTTTGCTCTATTATTATGAAAAGTAATAGTTATAAATAAATACTTATAAATACTTACAATGCTGAGTCTTCTCTCCCACAGTGCTGGACAGGTAGGAGAAATTTCCATCTATTTTCCTTGCTGCAAAAGACTCACCTTCTTCAAATCAGCTCGGTCACACTTACAGGGTTAGCTTAAAAGCACGTATTTCTTGAGCACCTTGCTGTGGTAGACAGAGCTGAGTGCACAAAGATGAAAGAGGACTTTGCAAAAAGTACTGTCTGTAAATACCTAAAAAAATGGGAGAAAAAAGTAATTTTAAAACTACACACAGAAGCAGAGTTAACACAATCTTGCATGACCAAAAATAAGTGTTGGGAGCAGTAGGAAATAGCGGGGAGATGAAGGAGGGAGGACTGGGAAACACTGTGCTTGGGGGGAGAAGTTTCAATTTTGTCAAGGGTGCTGCAGGGAAGTGTTGCTTCAGCTCATGAAGTGTGACAGTATCTACCCATTTCCCTCAAGTGTTGGTGAGCTTATTCTGTATACACTTTTGTGCTTTAAAGTAGTAAACACTGAGATGGAAGCATTGGATTCATGTAGAAAAGAGTGGAGATGAGGGATTTAGTTTAAACACTGTCACCAATAACAAGTAAGCACTGAAGATATGTGCTTATGCAGGAAGAGAGGAATGGTAGGCAGGGGAAAACTAGCCTCATCATTTTGCTCCTCTCTTTCTAGTTTACACATCAAACAGTAGATAGCAATTAAATTGAAACATAACCTGTGGTATAGTGTGATCAGTTGGAAAAGTAAGACCACGGGAGACTTCAGTTGATCACACAATAACAGATGTGGTAATAAAACCTGGGACAATAAGGAATATTTGCAGAACAAATGAAAGATCAACTTCCCTTCTGGTGCAGAGGCAAGAAAATAGGCAAGTGTTAAAGAACAATCTAAAAGGCAAATTGATGAGGGAAAGAACATATGGCAAAGACAGAAACTGTTAAATACACACAGAGGAAAATGTATGTTTTTAGACTATCTTTACAGCATGACTGTTTCTAGCCTTCATGTGCTTTTTTTTTTTTTTTCCTGACCAACATTACTAAAGAAATAATTCCTTGGATCCCTGTAGTACAGAAAATGAAGAAATTAGGTCCAAAATGTAGGTTCAACATAACAGGCAGAAGAAAGAGAAAATGAGACTTTAGCACAGCTGATATGAATAAAAAATGCTACCAAGATCTTTTTCCCCATCCGTACTGTTGTAAAGGCAATTATGCCATACAATTAGACATGAGCATCAGCTCTGTTTAGGGAGTTGTGGTTTTCAGGGCAGTATCTGAAGAGTGTCCAGTGTATTTCATCCTTCATTCTGCTGGGAAAAGAAGAAACACAATAAACATTGCAGGCATCAGTAAACTACTTGAACACTGGAATCTCTCGCAACTGCTCAGAGTTTACTGACACAGTCTGCTGCAGGGCCAGAGAAGCCTGATGGGTGAGATGCAGTGACCGTGCAGAGATCCAGTCTACAAGGGCAGCTCCAGATACAGCCAGAGCTTGCTTACTCTCAGTGGGACATGCAGGACCTCATGTGCCCCACATCTCAGCAGCCCCAAATGGTCTTCAGCTTCTGGGTGAGGCAGATGTGAAGAAAGGCACCCAGATCAGTGCTCACTACCATCCCCACCATCCCCAGCTCAGTGCATCCAGAGCAGTATGGATGCAGTCAGTGGTTCTCATTCAGCAGTGACAGCTCCAGGACCCACCTGTGAATTCATCGCAGACTCAGCACTGAGCAGCCCAGCTCCTAACATAGGCAGGAAGGCTGTCTTTAAACACATGCTGAAACTACAGATTTTACTGAGAACACCAAGCCTTCTTGTTCCCTCACTCCATGCCCAGGTCTTAGCTAGGAAGGTCCCACTGAGTTCACTGGGACTGTCCTAGATTTAAAAGAAAGACCTGACAGCTACCTGTCAGTTGCAGGGGCAACAGAGCTGTGGCTCGTGCATGGACACTGGCCATTTGTTTAGTGGGATAAGCAGCAGAGATGTATAAACCCTCCCTGGTCCCCAGAACTGGATCTAGCCTTGTGCAATTCTTTGCAAAATCAAAAGCACAGTTGAACAGAATTGAGATCAAAATCCTGGATTTAGAAGTAACACCTTTTTTTTTCTTATGGTAGTTTGAAAAAGACAAATGTAAGAAAATGAAACAAAGAAGTCCCTCCGTATCCCTACCTACAGCCCCATTGGAATACATTCAAGTGAATCTTGTCATTCATGCTAAGATGAGACCAACAACAGGGGGACTACAGTAACTCTGATGTTTATCACCTGGGCTACACTGCAGAGCAGTGTGAGCTGTATTCTCAGCAGAGCTTTATCTGGTTTATGACTCATGCAGAGCCCTGCTTTTCTGTTCCTCTCTCACCTACTCTGTCAAACAAGAGCGTTATAGATCACAGAATGATAGAACAGTTTGGATTGGAAGGGACCTCAAAGATCACCTAGTTCCGACCTCCCTACCATGATGGCGAGGGCACCTTCCACTAGATCAAGTTGCTCAAAGCCCAGTCCAGCCTGGCCTTGTTACATACAGGCAAATAAATAAATAACGATCTATTATTATTAACCATAATTCAAAAAGAAAATTTAATATACTGATACATCTCTTGCATGCAGGTACATCTGGATCTTGAATCCAACACCATACTTGTGCAATCACTTATGCTTTGCACTGTCCCACTCTGAAGACTCAGTTGAAGCTCTCTAGTTTCAGGCTGCCTTCTAATTTGTGTTCATTTACCTGTAGCAGTAGGACAGCAACGAAGGGAGGTTTCTGAGGACTTCACAACCAGGGAAGAGAAGGTGGAGAGGTTGTGAGGAAGAGATGAAAAGGCCAGAGGATGCAAGCAGTAGGGTAATGCAGAAGCAAGTCTGGACAGTAGGTGAGAGTTTGCTGGCAGCAGCTCTGTCACCCTGTTTAAGATCTTTCCAACCATGTAGGTAGAGTTTGGGGTTTACTGGTAAGGGTTTCACTTTTCTTTTTTTTTTAAGGATGGACATGTCTATGTGTTTCAGCACAGTTAAAAGTAACTAGATGGGAGTTACAAGAATGAGTCAGAGTTTATCTAAGGATGGTGGAGAGTCCTCTCCACCCTATCCACAGTATCAAAGCTGATCCTGAAGAGATTTTCAGAAGCTGAACTTGTGGGCCCAAAGTGATTTAACATAGGAGGAATCCACATATCCAGATGGTAGAGTATATGTGCTCTATGAGCCTGCTTTGTCTACACTGTGTTTCATTTTTTTGCTGGCTTTACAAAGGAGCAAAATCTTGAGATAAAATCATAAACTCCTGACAACCTGAAATTAAAGACTGCCTTTATAAGGGACACCAGAAAAAAAGACCTTTCTGTCTGTTTTCAGATAGCTAGGCACAACCAGAATTTAAACAGTACATAACACCAGTGTTTATGTATGACACATTAGGATATAATCAGGGTGCACAGCCAAGTGAGTTAATCTTCTATGAAGATACTTGTATTGGGAACCCATTAAAAAGCTGCTATAAATTCATTCTTTTGGCTGAACTGCAAAATAAAGCACCTCAAAACACAGCAACAGCTTTCCAGTTTCTTGAGTGTTAGGCTTATGGGCTCATCTTTCTGAAACACTTAGTAGTTTCCTCTCCTCCAGTCATTTTATGACGAGATTATATTTGGGGGTTGGGAGTGGAGGAGATATTTTTTTGGTGTGCTAATGCTGCAACAGTGAAGCTCTTCCCTCAGGCTGGTTTTAATTTGTGGACATGTGAAACATTTGGGATCAGATTGCACACTGGCAAGTAGGACAATGACATTGCTGTAATGAGCTGGAGACTAATTTATAGGCTTTGCAGATGTGAGTGCATTAGCATGCAAACCATGAGCAGCCCCTGTCTATAAATAAAAGAACTTACCTTGCCAAGAGATGGCTGTCCCAAAAATATAATGAGTATTGTAAATTATAGGCAGATTTCAGATTTCAGCTTCCTTTGTATTCTTGCTCCTTTGTATTCTTGCCTTTAAAGATAAAATGTATAACACAATACATGGCACAGGTGGTTATATCTTTTGCTGCCCAGTGTTATTAGTACGTTTTGCCAGCAGTCACTCTTTCATTTTTTAGAAAAAGGGCTATTTAGGATTGTCAGCAACTTTGAATAATACGTTACTAGATGGTAGTACTCTGAAAAGCAAGGATCAGCTGTGCTGAATGCACTGAACTGTGGCTTGGGAGAAGTTTTCCGTTCACAGCTCTGCTCAGACATAGCTTTTCCTCAGACTTTTTGTATGGCCTTGGGCAAATCATTTAGGCAGTCCACGTCATCATGTTTTTATCTAAGAAATAAGAAAAGATGAAGTTTGTCTTACCTGTGATTTCAGTTTAGTGTTTTGGGACAAAGACTGTCTTTACTGCTATCTATAGAGGGCTGTATATGTCGGCACATGCTGGACAATCCTGACAGCAGAATTAGCTTCTGAAGTTACAGCTTCAGAAGATATATAGGAATAAGCTCAAATACTACGTGAGCAAAAATCTAAGGGATTATTTTTTCTTTTGAACTTGATGAGAAGAATTTACTGAGACTGCACTTACCGATGTGATTGGCTATATCAAGACATGAACACAAGCAGTGCATGTTTCTATGACTTTGCCAGCTTCCTGCCACTCCCTGCTAACCCAAAACACCTTTTTACAATGGAAGAGCAGAAGCGGCAAAACTGAGGAATTCCTACAAGTTTGTGAAAACACATTGCCTTGTGGAGTAAAGAATCCCGAAGTATCACTTTCCTCCCCTAACGGAGAAGCTCTGCAGTAAGCTCAGAGAGAACCTCACAACTGCTAATTTTTGCTGCTCATATTGCTACTTGTACTGTGCTGCTTATATTGCTACTCATTTTTTCCTAAAGTCATAATTTTTTGAGGTTCATTCCAGTGGAAGAAAAATCCTCCTGAAAGTGAAATAGACCTGCTGGAGAGAAGGCTCACTGACAGCTTCACTTATTTTATGGACATATTACATCAGGCTAAGCCTCTGCCATCTGCTCTGCCCCTGATTGTAAATGGAAAAAAAAAACCCCTAACCAAACAAAAAGAACAAATCACAAGAACATCAGGGAGATAAAAGTGATTTAACTGCCTCTATATGATCCGCCAACAACGGAGCTTGGACTGAAGATGTTCTTTCTCATGATTCAGACACAAATCACAAGGAAAATGGTTCACTCACGACACAGTCAATTTCCTGCTGAGCTGGAGTTTTCTTGAAGCAAACCTGACTTCACAAGAGGATTCAACTGTACTTAAATGAAATTATGTCAGCTTTATGTAAAGACTATCCTTAAATATTTTTTATATTTTTTGCAGCTCGGGCAGTAAAACACAATGGGGTGTAAATTATTTAAGGGATAATGGTCATGGCTGAGGAATGTGTGAGGCAATAAACAGCTTTTGTGGGTAACTAAACACCACAGCAAGGCTGTGAGGTATCTGAGAAGCACAGAAGGCATTAATTCAAAATATATCCCAGTGCCATGTTCAACAAGGAAGAAGTTAAACAAACACGAAAGTGAAGATTGTGGTTTTCTGTCCGTGTGATAATTTGGAAAATCTCTGCAGCTGGTTTGCTAGAGAACAACCATCAGAAAGCATTGAGTAGATTAATGGGGCAAATAATTAGGAAGCAGAAAAAAAGTGATGAGATTCAGCATGTGGAGGTGTCAATAAAAATCCATCCTCCTTGGGAAGCTTATGTTTTGCACTCCGTGATAAATCCTTGTATCGACATGCAGGTTGTTATGTGGTGTTCTTCATGCATTGTTAAGCATACAGACAGAAGACTTGAACCATCCATACAGCATATCATAAATCACTGTAATGCCCTTTTAAGAGTTGTCCCTTAAGAAATGAAATTATAATCTAATGTGTTATATTCATCTATGGAATGCAAATTACCATAGAACTGGGTTCATTGTGAGCATGATGGGGGAAGATCATGAATGAAAGTATTAACAAGCAGTGTATCTATTCATTTATTTTCTCTTTAAGTTAATTAAGTTACTAAAATTTAATTAGTATCCAGACATTTGATTTTCTCTTTGGATTATGAAACTAGAGACTCTAAACTGTGGTGTATATACATATGCTTCAGCATAAAACATATATAGTCCTACCTCTTCTGCTGGTGTAACTCTACTGAACCATCTTCTGTGACATTGAAGGACCTGTGTCAGCTCACGGTCTTGCAAATACCTACAGTGGCTAACCTCTATTTACAGCCACAGCCTTTGAGAATGAAGGCAGAGAATACAGGAATTGCTGCTGTCCTCCTCAGAGGGTAGAGTGCATGCACATACAGTGAGGCATCCGGCAACTGCATGAAATATGTGAGGTATATTAACTTGTGTTACTGGGAAGGACTGTGGTAGCTACAGGACTTGCTTTCACTTCTGAAAGGAACTCCTGTAGCAGTGATTGACCCTTGCTGCAGTAAGGTGAGTCTTCATTCAGTGGCCAGTAACAGTGAATTAGTTTACATTTTGTACAAGGCTGAGCAGAAACAAATTGAACTTCAGAGCTTAATTTAAAAAAACAGAACCAAAACCAAACAACAAACCCAATTATTTATATTTCATATATTTTGTATTTATTTACTTAGACAACATGACTAATTCCTTTTATTCTGATATCTGTACTGCTATTCATTAAAGAGTTGATGCTTTGTTCTTCCGCACTATGAAGATCAACTTACCCTTGACATGAGCAACTACTGGACTAATTTGTTCCAAATGAAGCAATTATACAAGTTAGACTCTTGGTATTTAAGAAGATAAAGTTTTCATCTTCCACACAGATCTGAAAAGGCACCGTAAGTTAAATGAACAATATTCTCATTACTAGTGATGTGTGACTGCATGAAATCAATATTGTATCTGTAATATATATGCCGTTTATAATGTTAGCTGGCATTATGGGTGGGGCTACCTTAAGGTTACCTGGCAACAGTCACAGTACAATCTCATTTTCACTCACTTTGGCAAACACTAACTGAGGCTGAAATCTTCCATCTGGATAGGAGCAGGAGTGATTGCTTTGCATTTTGATCAGAGTAGGTTCACTATTTCTAGACAAGAGAGAACATAATGTTCTGACAATGTTAATACAATCTGATAACCTTTCTTTGAGAAGATGTACTGTCCCTCTTTGTTGTCACGGAGAATTAAAACAAAATGTACGAGTGGCTTATGTATCTGGGCCATGCTTTTTTCTGTGTTGGTGAAAACTTGTCCACATCTGTCCAAATTTCAGAAAATCAGTCTACACACGCTGAGCAATGTCACTAGTTTTTTCAGCAAAAATCTCTGAAGAGTTTTTTTTTTTTTTAGTTATATGCTAATATTCTACACTGTACAGGATTAAACACAAGCTTTCCTGTATTTGTAAGCCTGCAGACCTGTAGGAGGTCATTAGCATGTGACACTGGAGCTGAGAGCAAGCAAAGTTGCTTATCTTGTACCGTGATGGTGTCTGTGTAACTTAATGCCCAACCTAGACATAAATTAGTTACTTGTGTTCTAAACAGAGTATTGCAGTAACACATCGCTCAGTCAAGTTACTCTAAATGAATTCAGACTCAAAGTGTACAACATACAGGAATGTGTAATCTAACTCCAAAGATCTAAAGGGATAAATTTCATTCTTTTTGAAGAGAAAAGCCATGGACAGAAGGGCTGACTAAGGTTAGACAATGGCAAGGGAAAAGGCAGGCTGAAGCTCGTACAAGATGAACTATGAACTGGCCTGGCAAGAAATATGGGACAGGAAGGCAGTGAGAATAGCTGAAAGCACCTGCAGAAAGAGAGGAGATGTGATGAAGCACAGAGGAGCAGGGGCAGAACTGGGCAGGGAGAACAAGGAGGTTGGGACTGTGAGGAGGTATGAAGCTGGATGAGCATCTAGTCTTTATCATAATGCACAGGCTGCACCCTTGTTCTTTCAAAAGCTGTGTTTTCGTATGTGCATTCAAGAATATATGAGACAGAATAGCAAAGACAGGTGAAAAATAAAGGACAGAGTCATCACTTCTCTTAAACTAGCTGTCAGGAAATCACAGCAATATCAGAGCATCTTTAATTCAAGCTAAACAGCAAATGTTATTGTACATGTCTGAGCATTCATCGGTGTTTAAATTTTGCACAAAAGACCTGTGCTCTGTGTTCAGATCTAATGTCTTTTTGTAAAATACGCCATATACACAAAATTATTCTGACAAATTAAGTACCCAAAAAGGCAAAAAGATACCTTATACTCCAATACAAGAACAATCTGCTTCAGTCCAGTCGTCTGGCTTATTATTATTACTACTTCCCTATTCCTTACAGGCCTAGGAAAAAAACCAAAAAGAAAACCAGGCAAACCAGTGCAACCACTGTGCATCAACATAAGCTCTTACAGATCAAAGGATAGAGACCACACTACACAAGGGCTGTGGCAGAAAAACACCTCTCTTTTCATATCAGTGAGACTTGAAATTGGACAGTTCTCTTGGTTGCAATTCTGGCGATAAAACATGAAGGATAAGAGTTGCATAGGTCTAATCAGGTACTGCTGAAAGCAGTGAGGCTTAACAGTAGTACTGAAAGCAAGACTGCTGCTAAGTGTGTTTAAGATCAAGTCAGTCCCTATAAATAGTCAGTATCTTTAAAGGACCATCATTTTAATAATCTCCCAAACATTTTATATATATTTTTTTTTTTTTAGTTTCTGCTTACCCTGTAGCATAATGTAGATAGCAAGGAGTAGAGTTTGGTTGCCAGAAACCAGATGAATCTGTAGCCTTAGGTACTAGATCACTTTTTCCCCAAAGTTTTTTGTTTATCAGCTGAGTATTTTTGATCTGGAAGCTACTGAAATCCAAACACAGAACCCTGCAATGCCATTCTTTGAAATCTTTTTTTCAAAATACCTTTTGGGAAACACTATGTTCTGCTAGATTTTTCATAACAAAAAAAAAGCAATTTCCAAAAGTCTAAAAAAAATATACATTTGGATAACAGTGCTCTCCCTCAATCCCTCTGTGTGTGCTTGTGTGACTGTTGCTGTGGTAAGAACTTCTGTGCAGTTCAATATCCACTTAGCATTGGATTTCCAGAGCATTACCAAGAGGCAATTACTGTCTACTCTTAGCAAGTTGGAAGTAGAATGCTATATCCTCTCTGATTATATCTCCAGAAAGTATATGCCAATATCAGTCTGAGCATTGATTTTGCATTGATTTCACACTGCTTAATACTAGTAGTGAAATACAAAAAGACATCACTCAATATTCAAGTTCACCAGTCAGTTTACAGCTTTCTTAAAGAACATTTCAAGAAAGCCTCCAAACATGTGACTATACCACAGGTCTACTTACAGGTCTACTTAACACTTTACTGTTAATTTGCAATTGAAGTGTCAAAGTCAGGAGCTCAGTTCTGTGCCCAGTCAGATTGTAGAGAGAGAGGTGTAAGTAATTGATAGTCTCCAAATTCATGCTGGAAGTATTGAACATGCTCTGCCTTTGAGATGGTGAGAAGTAGTGTCTGCAGGGACAAGAGCATATGGAGAGTAACAGATCCTTACACCCTTTGGAAGAGCTTTTGGAGTCCAGGGGATACGTTCCTTGAACTATGTTCCCACATATTACTGTGAAGAAAAAAAGCATACTAAATAGGAACAAAACTATGTTCTGGTACTAACTTGCTCTCTTCATTCAGAACACTTGCGTTTTTAAATCCTCTTAAGTTGGTCTTTACAATTGGCAAAATAAGTACCATTGATTAATAGAGTCAAACCACATCTCAGAGTTTGAGGACATCATGGAAAAGAAAAGGGACACCTTTTCTCATGTTTAGTCTTTATATGTGACTATTATACGAATGCACAAGAAGATGACTCTGACCTGAATTTTGTTACTATCACATTGTAAAAATGACATTTCCCTGAAAACAGGGAATTAATTTCGGATTGATCTATCTGTGGCAGAACAGAATCTGCAAGTTAATACTATTAAATAAACTGCTATTTAATCTGTCCATTTGTGCCTCTCTTTACCTGGTACTATATCTAAAAATGTCAGGGATTTGTCATGGAGGAGCCATACATTAAAATCTGAAATAGTGTCATGAAAATCTATTTATCTATTTTAAAAAGAGCGTATTAGGTTGAAAACTTACACAATTTAAGTTTTTCTAGGAGTATTTCTAGTACTTCAATCCATTCATTTACGTTCTTAACACCAAACAGGGTATGCAAATCACAATCCATTTCCTGGCCAGCAGAAATGTATTTCGTTGGGTATTGCTGACCTTTCTTGACTTTGCATCACAAGCATCTGACAGTTGTAGATGCCATGATGTCCTTGTATCCTCATAATTAGAGACATCATTTGCTCAGTCAAAGGCCACAACAGATTTCCAAGCAGTTTATGAGCCCAAATATGTATAATGCATTTGTAACTTTAAGTGACCTACATTTCATACAGCTACATGACAAGTTATAAGTTCAGTCTCTTTCTAGGCACAGCTTCAGAGAGTTTGGTTTTGCCCATTTTGCTTATTCCAAATATATGCTGGCCAGATGGTACAATCCTGACTTTTGTATTCAGACCTTGAATGTACTGCTGTTACACTTTTAAGATCTTTTTCCAGAGATTAAAACTATGAGAAGCCCCTGGATTACAGGGATAAAAGTGGGACACAAGAAATCCTGTGAATTTTAGCTTTCTGGCCATCTTGGAAGTCTTGTCATATTAAGCTTAACTTGATGGTTACTTGTAATTTCCTTTCCCCTTGAAATTTCCTTTCTTCTTGAAGCATTTTCAGTAGAGTCCAGTGGAAGAGAGTTTTTCTAGTTCAAATCTGTATGTTGAATTTTCCCATGTATTCACTCTTCTTCCCAAACTCTTGTATTTCAGTGTAGAACAGGATTTGGTACAAAAAAAAATGGGCAATCAGTATGACTGAAGATCACATAGGGAGAAAGATTAAATAGAATAGTCCACTGTAGACTGGCATAAAAACAGCTGAGGGAGGACATGCTCAGTGTATAAGGAATAATGAATGGTGGGGGGAAAATAGGGAATGCTTATGCAGTGTTTCTCACAGTACAAAAGGTAGGTAGCATCAAAAACCTAAGCAAAAAAAGAAGCTAAAACTGTATGAAAAATTGTTTTCTTTTGTTTGCATGCAATTCGTCTGTGGGACTTGCATTTTTGAAATGTGGAACCAGGTGTTTTTTCTTGGCCTTAGAGGGTATTTCTAAGTATTTTGTAATTAAAGTTGAAGTTCTCAAGGACACAGCCCATCTCTTTGATGCACACTGTCCAGTGTCTATGGTGTACAACGACAGCTTGACCAAGAGTATTGTTAAAATGACCAAAACACAGGTAATACATGAGTGATAATGACTAATAGCAAATACATGTGATCATCTCACAACCTAACATGCATTTGTCTGATACATTTCCACTGTACATTTGGTTCTTTTTTAGGATTGCAAAGACTAGAGTGACAGGGCAGCTGTGTGCATGGGCAATATGGCTATATGCTAAGGGAAGAGATTTAAACTAGTACCACATTGCCTTCCTTGGCTGCTGAGCAGAGCCATAGTAGCATGGAGATCTCTGAAGGCAAGTATATGCTGCTCCTTACCTCTGCTTACCAGCCTGGACAGAGAACTTCACTAATACAACTGTATTACTCTGGTATCTTGAGGAGCTTGGCTTTGCTTACACACTTCCTGGCTGTGTTCAGAGCTGTGGATGTATCCTGGGATAGAATCTGCATTCACGTAATGCCAAAGATAGTAGCAGTGCCAGGTGAGAGCCACAAAAGCATGCTGCATACCTGCCACCGCATCTCAGCCACATACAACCATTGCATCCTGCAGATACCAGGTTTGCATGGGATCCAACTTCCAGTTTCACAAGGCTTGAGCTCTGCAGGGGATGATCAGAGCTGAGTCCTAGGTAGTCTCTAACCACTGTGGAAGGCTGCTGGCTTTCAACAGCCAGGACATGGATGGCAGGGAGGACTTATGAGCTCTAAGTGTGACCATAGAAAGCTTAGTTATCTCTTCATGGCAGAAGATAGGTTTCCTCACCATCATCCCTACTCTGTACCCGGGCTTCCAGATCTGGGGACATTCTAGGCCACTTGCCTTTGAGGGGCGCCCAAAGCGCATGATTAAATGTGACTTCCTTCCTTCACAAAGTGCATTCAGCAACTGACTTCCAGAAGGATCATGGGTACTGTGTATTTAGGTGCTTACTATAGACAAAAGAGACAAGGATTGATGGACCAGGGGCCAGTCTCTTTTCAGTTGTGCCCTGTGATAGGACAAGAGTTAATGGTACTGGAAGTTCTACCTGAACATGAGGAAAAAATTATTGTGACAGTGACAGCACTGGAACAGGCTGCCCAGAGAGGTTGTGGAGTCTCCTTCTCTAGAGACTTTCAAGACCTGTCTGGATCTGTTCCTGTGTGGCTTGCCCTGGGTGATCCTGCTCTGGCAGGGGGGATTGAACTCGATGATCTCCAGACATCCCTTTGAACTCCTACCATTCTGTGATTCTATGATTTGATGACCTCTGTGCAGTTGGAGATGGAAGGCCTCATGTGAAACGTCAGCAAGCTGATTCATGGTACTCTGACATATATTTGCTCGGGAAAATTCATCATGGCTTACTTGTTTTTCCATCTGCATAATCTTACCGGAAGACCTTAAGATGCTCTAGAAAGCCTGAACATAACCTTTGTTTCTCTCACTCTGCTGACATAACTAGTGGGAAAAAGCATTTAGCAGCACAGAACACATTTTGCTTGAAAATGTTGTATAGTGAGTAAAATAAAAATAAATGCAAATCTTTATTCAGTGACATCAGCATCTATGAAAACACTGTAGTTCTGGTGAAGATTTCAGCTGCAAAGGGCTTCCTGTAGAGACCACAGGGAAATTATCTAGTCAGTTGATGATGCATATAGCTAGAAAATAATCTAAAATTAAAAATTAATTCAGTTTTGTTGGTGGTTTGCTGAAAATAAGCAATTAATTATTTATGATGAATACATACATATTTATCTTTTAGTGTTCCACAGGTCCAAATGATCTCTAGTACATCATTTCTACATTAAAAAAAAAAAGAACCCTCAAACACCATCAGAGTCCTTTTTGTTGTTGTTTTCCGCCTCCCGAAAAATATAAACTAAGACTTGGAAAGACAGAAACTGACCCTTATGCTCAGTTCCACTAAGCACATCCCAGAACAGAGGAAACGCATAGGTGGGGAACAATTCATCATCACTTGAATTTGAGCCTTGGCTTACAGCATCATAATGCACTGGCAATCCTGACCACTAGCTATTAGCAGTTTTTCATTCCAAGGAAGGTGGCAGAGAAGAAACTTTGGGAAACTACTTCCAGTTTCTTAGAGTTTGGTTTAAGCAGTGGAATCTGAAGCTTAATGGTCTGTTAGAGGTTTTGGTTTGGTTTTTTTTTTTTATTCTTAGTATTGTAGCTCCAGGCATTCCAGCCATCTCCAGACCTTTCTGTCATCATTCTAAATCCTTTTCTTCAGACACGAGCTTTACACTCTGGCCTTAAAATGCAACTACGGATTATGCACTCATTATACTTCTGAACACAGGCAGGATCAGCCCTTGTAAGTATTTGGATAAGGGACAGCCCTTGAAAGCCCAATATCCTATGGGAAATGCTATGGCTGATTCACCAGGTGCCAATATTCTGTCTGGTAATTCACAGTTGGTACTCTTCCAATTAGCAGTAGGAGACATAACCACTAATACTGCCAGCCGTTACCTGGAGTGCCTTTCTTATCTGTTGTCTTTTTTTTTTTTTTTTTTCCCCCTAGCCTGTTTTTCCTAGCCTCTTGTATCTTTTGAAAGAGATTCTGCAACAAGACAATGGCATTAGCATTAACTGATGCAGTCACAAAAAGGGCATAGCCTAGAGATAAGGCAGGGAAACAACAAACTGAGGAAGGCAGGAGTTTTGCTGTGTAGAAAGCCTTCCAGGCGTGAGGAGGAGGGTCTGATCTAACAAAGTGGCTTTTCTCTCTCACGGGGGCTGCTGGCTTGTTGGGGGGACACCGGGGCGTGCGCTCTTCTCAAGGCACGGGCGAGTAGGTTGTAGTCGTGACCTTCTGTACCTGTCAGGTGGGGAGAAAGGCGTAAATGTTGCAGGGCTCAGAGTCGTTTGTTTGATGCCACCGATGTCAAGAGGCGCACAGCGTGGGGTACAGGCCTCCCTTCCTCCCCGCGGCGTGGCAGCGAGCGTGGCTCCGCAAAATGCTGCGGGGGAGAGGGGCTGGCCTGCGGCGCGGCTGCAAGGAGAGGAGCGCCGGGCTGGCGGAGCTGGGGGACACCAACACCAACACCAACTCAGACCTGCAGGCCCCGGCCGCGATCTGCAGCGGGGCGGTGGAAAGGCCGGGCGGGCGCAGGAGGAGCCCCCACCCCAGCCCTGCGAAGCCCAGAAAGCGTCTCCCAGCCTCGGACGCGAGCACGCCGCCCGACCCCGCGAGTCCACCGGCTGGAATGGCAGAGCAGAGCCTAAACCGTAGGCAGACACCAAGCCCACCCCTCCCGCTTCCTGGGGGCAGGGGCTGGCGGCGCCCCCGCTCGCCTCCCGGTCGCCATGGCAACCTGCCAGGCCGCAGCCCGCCCGCCGCCCGGCCGCGCCGTGTTTCTCCCGCGGGGGCGGCTGCCGCCGCAGGGTCCAGGTCTGCCGGCGCCGTCCCCGGCTCGACTCTGCATCCCAGGTCTTCCACGGCCGGCGGAAGCCGCTGCCACCGCCTCTCCTCACGGCGCCAGGAGGGGACTTCCCGCGCTCCCGGGGCGGGGGGGGGGAGGTCGCAGCCGCCGGGTCGTGCCCGCGGCGGGAAGGGCTAGGCCCAGCCCGGCTGCGCCACCGGGGCCTGCCCGGGGTGGGAGAGGAGGAGGAGGAGGAGGAGGAGGAGAAGGAGGAGGGACTTCACAGCGGCAACAACTGACGTGTCCCCGCTATGGAGCTCGGCGTGATTCATCAGCAGCGGCGGGGCGGCAGCAGGGTGCCGCGCACCGTCCCCGTGTAGGCACAGCCGCGGCGGGGGCAGCCCCGGCACCGCTCTCCCGCCCGCACCGCCTTCCTTCTCTTCTTCCTCCTCCTCCTCCTCGCTGCCTGCTCCTCGGCCCCTGCGGCTACGCGAGGATCCCGGGGGAGGCAAGATGGAAGAAATCCTGCGAAAGCTGCAGAAGGAGGCGTCGGGGAGCAAGCACAGGGCCATCAAGGAGAGCTGCACCTGGGCCATAGGTAAGGCGACGGAGCGAGGGCAGCAGCGCTGGGCTGACCCCGCCGCGGCCGGGCTGCCTGCGGGCGAGTGGAAGGGGGCGCGGTGCGGGGCAGGTGCTCCTGATGGAGAGGTTTTGTAACGGCGGGGGCAGGGAGACCTCAACAAACTTGTTCCGCGCTGGCCGCAGAGCCTCCGGAGGGTAGGGAGGGACCGGAGCGCTTCAGGCGGTTCAAAATGCCCGGGAGCTCCGCGCTGTTGGAAGGGGCTGTGGCACCTGCTGGCAGTCTCGGAGAGCATCCGAGTCCCTCGCCATCCCCACCTTCTGAGTCTGCTCCATGGGTCTTGCGAGGTGGATACGGGTATCAGCAGCTATCAGTTTCTGTGTATGTTGGAGAGGGGTGTCTTTTCTCTAAAAGCCCTCTTGCCTTTCCTAAATTATCATAAAAAACCTTCAGAACGTTTTTTTCACTGCTGTCTTACATTCGGACATCTATTTTAAAAGCTGGGGTTTTTTTTACTGGATTCCGTGAGCTCTTTTATCATTGCTGTATAGTGGAAATAATGATCCATAAAATTAGTTCTTTTAAGGGAATACGATCTTAGGTACACTTCAGCATCCACCCATTTTCAGAGGTTGACTGTGGCTTGAAGTGCTTTTCACGCTAACGACCTGAAGCACTCGTCAGCAAGACCCTTAACTTACGTCAGTATAACTGTTCTACTTAAAATTGCTTTAAATTTTTATTTTCCGTTCTTATATAGTTACAGCAATCTGTGTTAGTTCATACCTGTTGCTATCATTACTGGCCTTTCAGCTTGATGTTCTATGGGTTGCTTCATCAACTGCGTGTTATCCTTGCATGGCAGCCATTCTCATATCCTCTGTACTGTTCCAGTTTTAGTATATGTGGTGCTGAGACATGAAAGGGAATTCTCCAAGGAAAAGATGGTACTTGATGCCTTCTCATTGGGCACCCAGCGTCCTGACAGATTCATGCAAAGCTTTGGCAACTTGGGGCAACCATGATCATTGTTCTGTCAGCTGGAGTAAACTTTAGGATTGTTGGTTCAGAGGTTGTAGCCACATGTATTACTATGGTTGAACTCGAAAGTTTCTTTTAAAAGCCCCCTTGTTTCCTTTGTTTATACAGAAACCTTGGATTCCCCTGATGCTGCTGTCAAGATACCGCCCTATCAGCTGAGGTAAGAACATTTAATGTTGATTCCTGTGGAGCTGTGAGTATTTGAAAAATTGAGGTAAAAATTTGAATTGAAAGTGGGATAGACAGGGATGAGCCTTTGGCCTCTAGCCATGAATGAAATGTAAGGAAATGTGTTAAAAGGGCATGGGTATGTATAACAGTGACACTTGGTTGTAAAGGAGAGCTGTCTTACGGTCTGAAGAGTTTTCCTTATAAATATGGTGTTTGTTTTCTTTTAAATCTAGATCAATTTTTGTTTACTTGAAAATAAATATTCTAGAAACTGAAAGGTTATGTTGTCGTATAGCTAGGACATTGGGTAGGATCTAAAATATTACAGTTCCTATGTCTACTTCTTCCTTTAGCCTGCTAGATTATCTTGAGTGAGCTGCCTTCCTTTTTCTGCCTTCATTTGTACACCTATAAAATGGGGGAGGTGGCACTGCTCTCATTTGTAGAGCTATTTAGGATCTCATTTTGGAAATTCTGGTTGTTATGGAGAAAGTAAATAGTCACAATTATTCACTGTCTCTTCTGATGGAACTGTTAGGAAGCATCAAAAGAAACTAACAAGTGCACTGTTCAAAACAGGAGGACCCTATTTCACATGGCTTAAGATGTGAAATGCTTAAGCTTGCCTTCTTAGAGTATGTAATGGATGCTAAAAGTTTGCATGGGTTCCAAAAGCACCTCAGCAAATCCATGGAAGAAATTGGCTGAAGTCTATTAAATGCAAAGGTACTCCTTTTTATTCAGAAGTACTTTAGTTAGAGATGATTGAGTTTCTAAGAGAATATGTGGAGGAGTGTTGCTATAGATTTATCCTGTCCTGTAGTCCTCCTAGGTATCTGCTATTAGCTTCTGACAGACATGATACTCTTTTGCCACACTATTACTCTCCTGGTAGTATTTTTATCACCTCGTTACTCCCCACTGCTCCTTTCAGATATGCTTAGGGCAGCTTTGTGCAGAGAAAATGAGGGATCAAAGAATAGCTATTCCAGAGCAGTCACCAAACGGGGAAGGAATAAGTGCAGTTCTTTTGCTGCCAGTCCCCAAGAGGCCTCAGGACAATGAGGAATGGATGTTGCAGAGGTCTGACATGACAGTGCGAGACACATGCACTTCCAACGCAGGTTGGGCAGCTGAGAACAGCTGGATGAGTAATTTCCAGTAGCTCCATTAGATTATGTTTACTTGGCATTGTGCTTGGAGGAAACTTGTCTCTTTATCTTCCCATTTATCACCCATCATCTTTACTACAGTGTATGGTCTCTTCGGTTTTAAGCAGTATTCTCATTCCCTATGAATTAATTAGCTATTACTACATTTTTTTCCTTTTTCACTTGCCTACTGCCTCTTTACAGACACGCCTGACTTTTTCCCTTCTTCATCCCTTCTTTCCCTTTCCCTTCTTCTTAATATTGTATTTGTTCAGTAGCTTGGGGTTTTTTCCACTGCAAATCCTCATCATTTTAAATAAAGCTAATACCTTCACAGGTGTAGCTATGATGAAGTAAGCTCTTAATGTTAGACTTGTCAGTAGCAATACACTCAATATTACTGGATGTTTTACAAAATGAAGGGTGTGCTAGACAATCTGAATAAAAGCTTTGGTTGTGGTGTCCTTGGTATGTTTCTACCACACAACTTTATGGGAGATACTGCCATCACCAGTACTCTCAGTTTACTGTTCATTCTCTGCTGAAAAGCCACTGCCAGGCTCCCGATCAGCACGCTGGGCCACATCTTGGGCTGGGATTCACCTGTGTGATTTGCAAATTGGATAAAAGTTCATCTTTGCTTGGTATTTTTTTAAAGAACACCACTGACAGTTTGGTTCCTAATACTGTAAAAGAATAGTCTTGAAAATAGAGCAATGGCAGTGACCAGAAATACAGACAAGATAGGTGCAGGATGGAGATGTCCTGACCATTCCCCTTTCCTGCTTTCATCTTTTATCAGGGACAGATTGTATCTGTGCTGTAAAACAGATGAGTCTCTGTCTGCTCATCTGCTTTGAATCTGCCATTCATGCTTTCTGCTATAAAATTTTTTAGTGTAGTAGCAGAGCCTGGGGATACGTTCTAGAACATTTCACAATGTTCTAGAGTTAGAGAGAAGGTATGTATAATCTTTCCATCAAGTAACCCTACTCCACAACTTAGGTTTGAGATCCATAGCATCGAGATACCATAAGTTTCAAAGGGAGTGTGGCAAATGGTTCAAGAGAAAAATAGGTATTTGTGAAGCCCCTTCTAAAAGCCGCAGCTGAATGAGCATTTTGAGTACTCTATGTGCAGGGAGATGTTTCAGCCTGTTTAGCAGGAGATTTTGGTGTGTTCTTAGAATATTCTGGTTACAAGAGAAGGACATCAGCACTTCTCTACAGTATGAAGTTCATGACCTAGGGCACACCTATGCTGAATAGATATGGGGGACAGAGATTCATGAGCTGCCATATCCATTTGAGATAGAAACTGGCTCAGTTTCAGAAATGGCAAATCCAGTAAGTACCTCGATTGGTATTGTTTCTGTTTCTCCACAAAACAGCATCTGGCTTCCACTAGTGAGTTGTGCTGGTGTTAGTGCCATTTAACAGGTTGGCCATGCCCTTACTTAAGTTCTTCTCCTTCTGGAACTGAAGAATGAAGTCTGCTCATGAGAATGAGAACATGTAAACTGTATACTCCATTTTTTCTTACTTATAAAGTAAAAATCCATTTGCTGCTTTTGACATCACAGTTCTAGATGAGCAGAGGTTCTTTATACTGTTTTCTCTTAAGACCGTGATCCTAGTGTGAGAATGGGGAGGACAGTTTTTTTACATGTGTTACATCAGCTATGTACTTATCTCCATGACACTGCTGAGTTAGATTACTTCTATGTTCTGTCTTCTTCCTGACCTATCCATAGCTTCCTCTCTTGTGTTGGGCCTCTGCTACTGAACACAGGGCAGGCCATGTTGTAGTTTCCTGAAGTCAGCTGTAGCATTTGACTGGGACCTGCTTCCCACACTTGTCTGTTAGCAGTGTGGGTGGCATGTGCCTGCTATGTTTGGGAGCATCTGGGGTAGTTTTGCCCCAGAGGAGTGCAGTGACTGGACATTCAGCCTGGAATATCATTCTTTAATTAGTTTGATAGAGATCTGTTGGGGATATCTTCAGGGAGCTAAATGAGACTATTTTGCTGTTCAGCCTCCTTTGATGTTAGTTGGACTTATGAACCAAATGCCAGTTAATGACCTTGCATATTAATTCTAGTGAGGGACATTATTTAAATGTCTCACTTTCTAAAGAAATACAAATCTCCATCTAATATGGAGTTTCCCACAGAGTCCTGTCAGCTATGCCTTGAGATTGGAATATGTATGTGCTTTTTCAGTACTTCAACTTGTGATCAGCATATTGAATAAGGGTATGAAATAGTAAAGATGATTAAAGTGGACCAGGATGGAAATGACCTTAAGTCACTTAAAGACTTTGCCACAGATGTCCTGTGAATTCTTGAGAAGGGAGCCACATAACCTGCTGGTAGTTGGTCTGCCTGCCTAGTATGATGATGTTTGCCTCTGATAGATAGGTGTTGTGAAGGTTGGGTTTATACTAAGTGCTTAAGGGGGCTGGATGGATGACTTATAAATAATGAATTAGATAAAAGGAATCAATGTGCTAGTGTTTTAATTGGTGAATTGATCACATGGAAAATAGCTTAAAGGACCTTAGTATTGTCTTCCTGCAAACAATTGTTTGCTACTAAATTGGGCCACATTCACTTCAGTATTTTCAAGATGACAAATTCTGCCCTAAGGCCAGCAGTCTACACTGAATGAGTCTCTCTTCTTGACTAATTCCTAGCCACTTTCTCCACTGTGATTTTACAGGCTGAAATATGATCCATAAAAGGTAACTACAAGGAAATAAGTCTTGAAAATGAATGTTTGATCAGAACAGTTTAATACTCATGAGGATTGTCTCTATACAAGAGAACAGAGGCTATACAGTGCTTGCCAGTCACATAATGCTTTGAAAAAACTTGGGTTTACCAGAGTTTCTAGGAATGCTGTATGTAATTATGTCATGCCTTACAGGATATGAAAAATGTAATGGCATTCTATCAGCACAGACTTGGTGCTGTAAAGAGGAGGTTGGTTGGGACTTGTGAGGGAGGCTGTGGCTTGGTGGTTTTGGTGTTGTGGTCCTCAATGGAGCCTGGAATCTTATATACTTATATACTTACATACTTTTTTATTAGCCTGAAGAGACTTTTCTCATATTTCTAAGATATCTCCTATAATTTTCAGGTCTTACTACTGTCCTGTCATTACTTTTCTTCTGACAAGAACAACAGAAAACCTTTTTTTTTTTTTTTTTTTTCCCTTTTGTCAGTGTAGCAGAAGCATCCCTGCAGACTTGAGATTGAGCTGTTCTTTGGAGCTTGTGTGGCTGTTGTCTCTTTACTCTCAGAGAAATGTGTCTGAGTGCAGAAGAAGATGCTTAGGCAAGACTCTCAATAGTGCAAAATGCTGTTCATGCTAGTTTAAAGTTTTCCTTGTGGACTCTAAAGTAATGGCCATGGGACATGTTCGTGAGTAAGGCATTCTGTCATAGCAACTGATGTAATTTGCATTCCTTCAAAGAAGAATCAGAAGGGGGTTTCAGATGCTTACTTATCTCTTCAGCATGTCTGTAGATTGCACATTTTTGTACCTCAGAGCTGCAGAAAGGAATTGAAGCCAAATGGAGGTACAGGCTCAAGCTTGCAGGGCACTATTTCTGGGTGCCTAATGGGGGAGATATGGGTGCTGGCTTTCAGAAGTGCTGAGCATTTCCACGTTCTGTTTGTGTTGGAAGGAGTTTCTGTGTTCATTACTGCAAATGTTTGCATCCCCCTGGTATTTCACACTGGCCTTTCAAAATGAGACAGTACTTCTGGAGATTACAGCTGTGAAGTCAGAAGTCAGTGGTAAGCAGGGTCCTCTGTAATAACCAGCTTATGTCCAGTTCTGTCTCTCCTTCTTGTGGTCCAGTCCTGTTCATCTCAGTCCTAGTTTTTGAGGGCAATTTGTGAACTTCAGGAAGCCAGTGCAATGAAGAGCAGTCAGGAACAGAAATAAGCCTTAAATTTAACTGAACTCTGAAATATCTATCCTCCTTACATTTTTTGTTTTCTATAGTCATGGGAATTTGAGGACAAAATTGGTATTTCTGCTTTACCATTTATATTTGCATCTGGTATTGTATCTGACATACTTCTTGAGAAGTAGCTGCAGCTTACAAATACTTAAATAAAACAACATGCTCACTCATTTTAGTTTTCATGTGCTCAACAAATAATAACAGCAGTGAGTGTGGTGTGATCTTCACCAAACATCCAACGCCACAGAGAATTCCAATCAGCTTTTCAGGGAAATCATCTACTTAAAAAATCTTGAGGCTCGCGGTGAGTTGTGACTTCTCCATTGTGAAGAAATATTTATGATTTCATAATTTTATTTCTTCTCCCATCTATGTTTTTTTTGTTCATAATTTCTGTTAATTTCTTTCTACCAGGAATGGATAAGGAAGCTGATATATATCTATATACAGAGATAGATATCAGATCCCTTGATCGGAAGAAGGAAGCAAGGAGGGAGGAATCGCTGTTTCTGAGGGGTTTTTGGGGGGCATTTTTAACATACCTCTCTCTATTTTACTCTTTCTCATTTTTAAAACACTTTGCTTCCTGCTCTTGCTGCCACAACCACCTGGCATTAAGTGCTCCTGTGCTTTCCTCCCGAACGTGACTGTTGGATATGTGACTCATGCTGTTCAACCATTACACAGTCTCTATCTGGCATTCAGCAAGTGGGTGATGAGTTCCCTGGCAGGCATCTGGCCAAGAAGAGATTCCAGTGGTGGTGCGGATTGCTGAACCGCATCTCTTGTGTTGGCAGTTTATAGGCTGGATCCAGGCTCTTGGGGGCATTTATGTAGCTCATTTGGTGTTTTGAATGGTGTATATGTTCTGTTCTTGATTTTAAATGTTGCATTTCTAGCTCTCATGTTGGGAGGTGGGTGAGGGGGGGAGATTAATGTTTAGAAAGACAGTGTGGCAGTGTCTGATACAGTATTTGGTCAATCTGAGTGTTTAATCTGGAATAGGTAACTGGCCCTTTTCCTTGCCTGATCTTCCTTTTTTCTCAGCAGAACTTTGCATCTGTTCTGGGACCCCAAAAGTCAGCAGTGTTGGAGAGGAAAGGGGTGGATAGGGTCAGTTTCCATCATGCATACCTGAACTCTTGCTGTCAACACAAGATTCCAGAAGTGTTGGATCCTCTAGGTCTTGGAGTCCCTAAAAACCTGTCAGCCAGGGTTATGGCTCTTGAAGGTATCAAAGAAGGTTCGGTACTGTCATGGAAAAACATGCATGGTTTCTGACAGATTATTTCTGTTGCTTTTATTTGTGGGTTTGTGTTACTTTTTTTTTTCAATTTTTTTTTTTAAGAAAGGCAATGCTTGCTGTTTCTGAAAGCAACTTTCTGCCCTTACTGGTATTTTTTGTAGTAGTGAACCTTAATTTTCACCACTGCTTTGGGTCTTTATTCCTTTTATGGATTCTTCTGCAAGTTCATTCTAGATTTATGACAAAAGCCCACAGTGTACTGGTTTTGTCTGGGTTAGAGTTGATTTTCTTCATAGGGACTGGTAGGGTGGGTGCACCCACAGCAAGTTTGGTAGGGTGGGAGCACCTTCAGCAACTTTGCAGATGACACCAAGGTGAGTGCTGTGACTGAAGTGCTTGAGGGATGGGATGCCATTCAGAGGGACCTGGACTAGCTTGAGAAGTTGGCCTCGAAGGTCAACAAAGCCAAGTGCAAGGTCCTGCACCTGGGTTGGGGCAATCACTGGTATTGATACAGGCTGGAGCATGTAGGGATTGAGGGCAGCCCCGCTGAGGACTGGGGGTATTGGTAGATGAAAAGCTGGACGTGAGCTGACAATGTGTGCTTGCATCCCAGAAGGCCAAACACATCCTGGACTGCATCAAAAGAATCGTGGCCAGCAGCTCAAGGGAGGCAATTCTGCCCCTTTCCTCTGCTCTAGTGAGATCCCACCTGGAGTACTGTGTCCAGCTTCCGAGTCCTGAGCACTTTTAGCAATCTTTTTAGCAGGGCCTGTTGTGACAGGACAAGGGGTAATGGTATTAAACTAAAAGAGGGTAGATTTAGACCAGATAAAAGAAGAATTTTTTACAATAAGGGTGGTGAAACACTGGCACAGGTTGCCCAGAGAGGTGGTAGAAGCCTCATCCCTGGAAACTTTCCAAGTCAGGTTGGCCAGGACTCTGAGCAACATGATTTAGTTACAGATGTCTTTGCTCACTTCAGTGAGGTTGGAACTAGATAAACTTTAGCAGTCCCTTCCAACCCAAAATGTTCTATGATTCTATAGAGAATTGGCATGATGAATGCGAAGCTGCTGGGAGGAGTTGAGCTGCTTGTTAGGGTTAATCCTCAACAGTCAGTTACTGTGGGATGTACATAATTCATTCAGTACAGGAATAGCACCGATAAAAGATGAGCAGCCATAGTTTTGAGTGTTTGTCTGACTTTTACTAATAAATGCAACACAAATACTACCCTAAGGGTTTAAAGATGATAATGGGATAGCAGTGTGTGTGTTTGTTTTAAATGTCTAATAACTTTTAGTGCTTGCAAAGGAGAAGAAAGTGAAAACTTTGGGAGTTTGCAGATAAATTGTATTAGAGAATGAAATATCATTTGGGGAAGGGGTCTGGGAGCCAAGGGTTGGAAGAAAAGTGGCATTGAAAATGAGAAGACTGTTTTCCTATTAAATGAGGCTCAACTCTGCTGTGGTCTTTGTGTGATGCTGTGCAAGTCATGACTTTCTTTATTTTGAAAGTGAAGGGGTGAGTAGGAATAACAAAAGTATTTTATCACAGTTCTTTTATTTGCATTCTGTGAAAAGTAACAAAGCTGCAGGAAACCTGCTACCTTTGGTTTCCTCAAATGTTTGTTTGCTTAAGAAATTGAATATGCTAAGGTGCAGTGAGTATAAAATTACATAGTACATTGCAAATGTGGGGCTATTTCTAACAGCTATCCCTTAGGTCTGTCAAGATTTAGCATTGCACTGCTGTGAAAGTTGAATGGAATTGCAGATTGCAGCATTAACCTTCAAAAATGTAACTACTAATGACCAGTAATATACTTCATCCTCCCATTCCTTTATCAGACTTTTGTATTTAACTCTAGACCATGCAGCTGTAATGAAGAAAATGAGGTAAAGTGCAAGATGCTTAGGCTATAGTACCTCTAACTTTTCTGCCCCCTCAGTCCTACCCAGTCCCAGCGTTGTAAAACTTCTCCAGATGCAAGTTTAATTCTCATAAGATGTTTTATTTCTTGTTTTCCATGTACTGACATTTGGAAACAATTGGAAACAAAAATGTTTTCACTGCAAAAATCCTTCGCTTCCCTTCTAGGTTTACCAAATACAGTGAAGAGAGGTTTCATGGATTAGCTTGATAAGCTTTCAAAATTGTGGGCTGAGTAAGACCAGCATGTGCTCTGCCTGAGGCCAGGAGGTGTACACTAAGGATGGGTATTCTGCTCCTCACTTCACCTTCTTGCTGTACTTCAAATGCTAATCAATAAAATGATCTCAAGAATACAGATTGCTTTATAATGAAGACCTTGTGAAGTTTACATGTGTCAACAGATTCCTTAAGAGCAGAGTTAGTGAGTGACTGTCATAGCTTGTGGACAAAGGCAAAAATCTACTGAGGTGGATGCTCTAGGGAGAGTGGTGATAACATATCACAGAGATATTACAGTACAGCTTTGGAGACTGGAAACATCCTGATTATTATTTTGGCCATGTTTGATATTGTGTAGGGTCTTTTGTTGTTTCTCTTGCTCTCATTGCAAGCAAAGGTACATCATGTGCTTATGTTTTGGGGTTTTTTTTTGTTTTGTTCTGTTTTGCTTTCATCTTGACAAGAGCGTCGGGCTCTTATCTAGGAACTTTGTGTTGAAATCAAGATGTTATTATCAAGTATAGCAAGGAAGCAAATAACCTTAGAAGTGCTCTCCAGCTGAGTGACTGTGCCAAGCTATTTAATTATGATTGTATGAATTCTGTGGTCTTGGCTGCATTAGGCTGGATGGAAGATTAAATTCTTCATGTTTGCCTTTCGCATGAGTAGAACTATACAGCTTTTATGGCAAATCCATTTCTCTTGGAAAGTATGTAAATAACAAATATTAGAAATGCCATTGTGTCACTTCTTTAATTGCCAGCAGTATTAAATTGCAACCTCATTCAAAATTCCAGGTTGAAAAATTGATAGCAGTTCCAGCTCACAAACTGTATGAAGCTGCATTGAGGCATTATTCCTCACTTCCTTCTCATCGTGTTATTAAGCATCCTCTGATAAGCAACTCATCTGCTTTCCCCCACAGGCAGGTTAATTTAAGTTTTGGGTGAATTGACTGGCTTGTGTCTTGGTTTGAAAAGCAAAAGGATTGAAGGGAAGAGGGAATATGTGAAGCAAAAAGGCAGGAAAAATTAGATACTGAGCAGAGGAGAGACCCAGAGGGAACTCCAAGAGAGAGCTGATGTCAGCAGCAGAAAGGGAGAGTTAAACCTCAAGTCAGATGAAAAGGAGACTATCCATTGTAACTGGATAAAAGCAAAGAGTTTTGTATTGTGCAGGGAGAAAAAGAATAAGTTTTCCTTTTTTTTAAAAAAAAAGCTGCAAGTGGTGAGGAAGAAGAATGAGCAATGCTTTCATCCAGAAATTAGAAAGCTGCTAGTATAGGTGGAACCTCACTTGGTTATGTGAGAGGAAAATCTTTTGACATAGGAAAGACACACACAAGTGTCTCTGTGATTATGAGTAACTGCTGAAGCAAGTCAAAATTTGTATCAACGCAGTATGAAAACAATCTCTGAACTGGTTTGTTTTGTTTGTTTGTTTCCAGGACCTTTAAACTGCAACACTGACTGCTTGTTCGTTCTTATGTAGCACTAGAACACCAAAGTTTTCTTCACAGTGCATGATCATCTTGTAGTGGTACAGCATTATAAAAATAATTTATTGTTGTTTGCTTTTTGGTGAAAAGGAGGGTTCTAATTGGAAGCCTTCAGATTTTGTCTTTTATCCCACTGCTCTAAGATGTCTCTAAGTACTATCAACAAACTTGTATTTGCATAGAGACACAAATTTTAGTGAAGGACAAGTCTGTTGTAGTCATCTAGTCTGACTTCTTGCATTGTGAAAACTTGCCCTATATTTATATGTTGCAAATTCCAAACTTCTGTTTGAGCTCAACTGTAATACTCTTTGTAAGTGGGACAGTCATATTTCTATTGTAGATAAAATAAATCCTTTCTCTGGAATGTGAACAAGGAGTTAAAATCTCCTTTCTTCTTGTGTTGTTTGAAAATGGATGTATTTATTTCCTGTTCCTCCTCCAGGTCTTAAGCACTTCCATTATGAACCATATAGTTTTTGTTGGAGTCTTTTATCAATTATGTCTAAGCTAGCACAGAAAAAGAAGATTATGGAGATCTCTACTTTTATATGTACATGTGTTCATGTATGCACTACTGGAATTTGTTTTACACAAATTTAATCATCCCCTTTTGTGTAGGGACAGGATTTGCTTCTGTTTGGTTCATTTAAGAGTAACAGCTGGCAGTACCCCCAGAAGTTTCAGAATTAATTTTTACCATTTATTTTCTCATGGTGGGCCAACTCTTCTGCTTGAGTAAGTGAGGTTAATGGAGTTACACACTGATACTTTGTTCATTTTGATCAGCCAAGACACAGCTCTTCTCAACTGTTAGTGTTACTCTGAAAAAATATCAGACTCTGTCTGTGACTGTTACCTTGCCTAACAAACAGCATATCAGAAAATGGCAGCAGCCGTGAATCAAACGCTTATCAGTTGTTTGACTGGGCTGTGAATTACTCTATGGAGTGCAAATTATGTGCTGATAAGGCCCTGACATTCTGAATTTTGCTTCTCCTATGTAATTTTCAGGGGGAAGATACTGCAGAGAGATGCCTTATTTTTAATCTTTATTTTAATCCCATTTCTGAAAATGAATATGGTTATCACTATTTGAATCGAGGGAAATAACTCTTACAGTGATGGCAAATACTTCATTTGTAGTGTCCCCTTCCCTAAGTCAGTGTGGTGGAGGTGAAGGTGGGCCATGAGATGATGTTCCAGGCACTGACAAGAAGGGGTGAAGATTGGGCCATTTCCTATCATCATTACAATTTTCATCATGAGAATGAATTAATGAGCCATTATTCTCTTCTCACTAAAGGCTTTTTCCACTGCAATGAGGAGGGAAAGATTTTTATGACGTCTCTACTTACAATAGCAATATGTCTTGCTCAGACCTTTTTGTCAGTCTGTTTTGACTGACCTGTCATAGCATCCCTTCTGACAGACCTGCAGGGAAAGAGGTAGGTTGATGAGCCATGGCGAACTCAGACAACTAGAAAGGTCATTGTAACCCAGCGTGCTGAGTAAAACGGCTATTTACATTCTCATGACTCATTCAGCAGTTTATAAAGCTTGACAGTCATGGAGTGGGGTAGCTCAGGAAGGACAACATGTGCTCCTGAAGATACTGGTCTTAAATTATGCACTTGGTTCTGTCTTTGACCTTTCTGCTTGACCCTGTGCAGGTCACTTGGGATCCAGTCCAGATACCATGGAGGTCTTGTCCTCCAGGTAGCCACAGTAGGAACAGAACTGTGTCTTGGTGGTCTCTGCTTACTCTGTTTTGCACATAACATGGTCCACACTTAACAAATTCTGGTTTTGCTAATGGAGTGCCCATTGCTGCAAATGGCTATGGGTTTCTACTGACCGTAGAAATTTTTTTTTTTTAAATTTTTTTTTCAAATTGGGCTTCTTGGTCAGGACAGGAGGATGGTTGACACATTTTGTTTTGAAGGGAAGGGGCTGCCATCATGTTATAGTCATTTGTTCAGGATATATCTGCTATACTGGATTTGAATAGAAGCACTGTGATTAGGAAAGCTGTTTCATGTCTCTGCAATTACTTTCTGTGCTGTAAAATCATTCTTCCAGACCGTTGTTCTGCAGTGGCTCTCAACATATCCTTTTCACAGATGATCGTAGACGATGGCAGCAGGCAGAGTGATCCCTGTCTTCTCTTCCACTGTCAGGGAAATAACACTATAGCCAGGACCTGTTATTGCTACCTACCACTCGACACCACCCCCCCCCCCCCCCTTTTTTTTTTTTAAACTTCCATCTTCTTTTTTGGGGGGAAGTATGTGGCTGATTGGTTTGTTTTGTTTTTTAAACTGAGCTGTCATTTGAGAGCACTGCTGTGAGGACATATGCAGACAATGCAATTAGGATGGATTTCACCATAGTATATCACTTGTATCTGAGCACGCTTCTTTCTTCACTATCATTCTTTTTTTACAACATCTCAACTTCTTTCTTCCTTTTAGCTTGTTTTCACTGTTGTGTTTCATCTGTCAGTGCCCAGGATACTTTAGACCGAAGCCTTTGGCAGCTTCCCCTCCTCCAAGTCAAAGGTGCTCCCTTCCTTTCATGCCCCTTCTGTGTTATATTTCATTCATCTCATTGAGGCTTAAGTTGGTATTTGTGCCTAAAGCTGTATTTGTGTATATGTCCGCATCTGCATACATCAGTATGAAAACTTAGGGGTTCCATTGTGAAACTAGTTTCTGTACAGTAATATAAATGGAAAACATGCTTAAACATGTTTTAAAGTATACTAATGTGCACCAGTTTATATTGAGAACTTCACATATATGAACTGTCTTGCCTATGAAGCGATACAAAACCTGAGTGAATTGTCACTTGACAGTATAGAACTGCGGATTGTAGAATGAGCAATGAGATCCCATGGTGTGGGACCACTGGGTGGAGTTATAGATGGACTGTAAGGTATAAGAGGAAACCTCAATCCCTTTCTTCATCTCACTCTAAGACCAAATTCTGGTCCACATTATCTCTTGTGCAGCCTTATTAAACCCAGTTCTTAAGTGGTAGACATTAGTAGGGACTTACTGTGTTAATTTACATCATCCTTTCCCACTCTCTCTGAGGACTATCTGCCATGTCCTTCTGTGTTCTCATGCTAGCAGATGATACATTTAAATGGCAGGTCGAACTGAAGCATTGAAGATGCTCAAGCTAGTCAAACATTGTGAGGTATCTCTCTCTGCAGGTGTTTCATAGCTGTAGCATGGAAATGCTAAAGATTTAATTGACCGAGTGTGTAACAAGAACAGGAAATGACAGAATGGAGTTCATTTTCTCTGAGAATACAGTGGGAACACAGGCTACAGCAACCTTAATTAGATTTTCAGTTAAAAATTTTAACAAGGAGTGGAAGTTCAGCTAATTGAATCTGTTCTAATTTTCATCCTCCTGTTTGTCATTTTCTGCTCTTCATTTTGTGAGCTATCTCAAGAAACAGCTCTCATTGTTCTCTGCTCATTGCAGTATGTGATGACAGATGGTAAGCAACATGCTGATGTGCAGGGTAGCTACACATAAGCCATAGGAGCTCCCACCTGCCTTCATTGTAATGAAACTGAACTGGATCCACTCCAGTGACTTATGACTGCCTTCCTTTTCCCCTCTCCTCCCTGTTTCCATCTCACTTTGATATGAGAATAAGTTTGTTGTGTATTAATAATGCCCCAAATGTTTATATGCTGCTGCAGTGAACTGTAGAAAGTCTAAAGGAAATGTGGTGTTCTGCCTTGAAGAGGTGCAGGTCTAAATAATCATTGATTTTAGCATCCCTGAAGTTAGTACTATACACTATTGTTATTTTTCTTCTTCTCGTTTTTTCTTCTTCTCTTTTCTCTTTTTTCTTCTTCTTCCTATATGTGTGTCTGGCTGATTGAGTACCAGTTAATGCACAGGTACCTTATTTGGCACCTGTTGATCTACTAATTTCAAACATGAGTTCTCCCCCGGAGGGTATTAGTGACAACTTCTTTTAAAAGAGAGAGTATGTCCAAGTCACAAAAAGTTAGAACTTAAAGGTGCTTTGTGGGTTAGAGATGTATTGCTGTGTCACCTTTCTAAACTAGAAAGTCCTATCACAAATTACCTGCATGCTACATATGTTCCCAGGTCCAGGCAAAGCTGGCAGTAAATATGTAGGCAGTAGCCAGCTATGTGCTGGCTGCAGGATTATGGTCTGAACCCTGGAGGAGATGTTTTGGCAGTTTCTCTAGACCTGGATGATATTACACTCTATGAAGAAATATTTCCTAGATGTTCTGTAGTTCAAGATGGTTTTGATGCTAAACTCACAGGTTTTAAGTCCTTCTAGTTAAATTAATTCCAGAATCATTCAAGAAAGGAGCTTCTGAAAAAATTGGGCTTTGTGCCTGCCTGTTTCTCAGAATATCCCGAGTGAAGCAAATGCTTAGCTTTTAGTTAGAAACCTATTTTAAGATACACATGGTCTGCTTCAGGTTCTTTAGAAATCTGTGTAATTCATGATTCTTTTAAAAAATCTTGTGATTTTATGCCAAATGGCCTTTTACAAACTTCCATAACCTGTGAAGAAGATACAAAGACAAAAAAACCCTGCAGACTCTCAAGAGGTCTTTGCCAAATACAGAAGCTTGCTAGATGGCTTAACTGAGCTGTGCTTGTGACTCGCAAGTCTTTGATTTATTACTGAAGGAAGGAGTTGCATTTCAAAGAGCAAATAACAGATTTGTGCCCCTTGGGTTAGCTTGTGATTTGCTCTGTTTGAGGAAAAGGTGGACAAAAGCAATACCAACTGAAGACACACAATTGACTTTTCAGAGTGGACGTTGAGTCCCCTCTGCAAGCAGGATCCACTGAAGGAATGACAAGCTAGGTTCCCCAAAGCTGAGATAGACAGTGTTTGGTAATCTCCATTTAAATTGTTTAAAAACCAAATTCAGATCATAGACTGTCAGTTTTGGAGGGAGGTTGGTAGGTTGCGGGCAAGTTATGAAGGGAGGATTTTTGAGAGGAGCAGAACATGCACATTGGTCTACTGCATGTGTTTCATTCAGACCTTGAACCTTTAGGGTTCTAGGAGAGTTAGTCAATACTTTTATATACTTTAGGGCAAATAAACTATCATTGGGTCAGCTGAAACTAAGTGAATTCAAGTCAAAGTCAGCTCACAGGAGCAAAAGAGAGAAAACTTCATTTAAGTATTTTTAGAAATTAATTTTGCTTTGAAAAGACAGGAGGCTTGGATATGTTTCTGAATGCATTGAGGCTTGACAAAGGACACTCCAAATGAAACTAGTCAGGGCTTTTTGGTTTCCTACTGGGTAAGAAATGACTCAACTAGTTGTTTGCTGTTCCTTTGTACCTTGCACGTATTTGCCTCCATGGGGAGAAAATTAAGGAGATTCCTGAAGTTCTCTTTGGCTTGCAACACAGGCAGTTGGGGAATTAAGCTTCTCACAAGGGCTGGCACAGAATAGTTTGCTATAAGTAAATACGTCTTTACAAATGCAAAGTAGACTCTGTATGTACAGATAAGTGCCTCTTATGGTACGTGACCTAATGAAGGGTTGCAAACCTTCAGGGAGTCTGCAGTTGGACATGGTCTGAGTATCTCTGATCAGGAATGGGTTTCCTGACAACTAGTAGGATATGCTTAAAGGCCCTGTGGTTATGAGGTGTTCCCCAGATGCAGCCCTTCTCTGATAAGGAGCAAGGAGTAAAGAGAGAATCTGCATCTCCAGGCACTGTTTCACTTAGTCACCATGTAAAAAATTCTGTGTCTGAGCATTGAGTTAAAAGCATCTAAAATACTATCCGAATTAGTGATTTAATGTTTAAAAAATGATATTATTCTGTAATCAAAGTACAGCTTAGTCATAGTTCTAGCACATGCTAATTCAAATGTGAACCAATCTTGTTAGTGTACGTTAGCTTTTGTTTACAGCATTTGTAGTTGGAGGGAGATAATGTGACAAGGCACACTGTACTGCAAAGGAGGCCATAGACCAAAACAGCACTAATAGAAAGTGGATTATGAAACCACTTTTCTGGCAACTTGAATATTAAACAGAAGGTAAGTGACTGAAGTGTAACGCATATCATGCTGAGCTGAAGGACCTCTAGTGATCTGTGAATCCCTTCTTTATGCTTTGTACTTTTATGCATGCACACAGAGGGCTAACAGTTGGGAAGTATTTTGTGAATTTTAAATTAAAAGGTCATTCTAAGCGGTATGTGAAGAAATATGCCAGCTTTCTTTAAAGGGTAAAAGTACATCAGAGATCTGTGAAATTCTCCTTGGTTACTGCTTGAAAGTGTTATCTTACTGAAAGTGATACAGCCCTTCTGGAACATTACTCCTTTTAATATCAATTTTAGTTCCATTGTTCCCTCTCACTTTAATTTTTTTTAATTTTCCTCAGGGAGAAATGTCTCCTTCCTCTCCAACTGGCTCTGGAATCAAAGAGCATGAAGCTGGCCCAACAGGCTCTAGCAGGGATGCAGGTATGTCTTTAGAATGGTGAAGTGGTAGTAGATAGTAAGTGTCAAGGAAATCTTGGCTTTTCTTTTGAAAAATACTACAGAGAAAGTGTCTATCCTTGGGTGGACCTAACAATACTGTTCATGTTTCTGTTACAGTGTTTAGAAGTTAGGATGCAAGTAAAGGCTGGTGATGCTGTAGAAGATAAAAGTGTTCTGCAGATAGGTGGGAGTTCTTGGCTTTCAAGGCTGAAATGGAGATGTACTTTTCTTTCTGTGCCCCTGTGCTACTCTCATTAAGCCTTGCCACTGCTAAATGTCTTGGAAAACTGAGTCAATTCTTGCTGTTTTCTTTGATTAGAAGAGAGGACTGCAGTTCTTGAAAGATGGAGAGGTTAATAAAGGATCTGGGAGCTGCATTCTGTATGTGTGGGCACTTTCCAGGGTTTTTTGTACACTGAAAACAGTAGGAGTAGCATCTGATATGGAAGTTTATAAAATTGCAGAAGAAAACAGCAGTGCAGCACAAGCAAGAAAAATACTCTCTCAGGTTTGACAGTGTAAAAACTAAAGCAGTTTACCTTTCTTTTAATTGTATAAATGAGTATGTATCAGGAAATACTTGTCACTGGAGGGAGGGATGCTAATTGTTAAAAAGACAGGTACACTGGGCTGTAAAATGCACATCACCATTTTCCAAAAAGAAATGTCTTCCTCAGAGGACAAGCATGAAGTTGTTTTGGGAGTAGAAGGATGTAAGTGTATCATTCAAATTCACTTAATTCAACATAAAAGGTGTCAGGCATTTGGCTAGGGAGTGCCCCATATGGGGGAACAACATAGTTGTAGGAGGCTCTGGTTAAAGAAAAAAATGTACTTTCTGAAGGGTTCCTGTAATTATTGGGCTCTGCCAGGAGACATGTATGTATCACCTTCTTTTACTGTAGTACTCTGGTCCTGCTCTGAGATCCTGTGCCCTGTGTTTCAGATATGAGAGATGAGGGGGAGGAGTTGCTTTTAAAGTGAAAGCAACAGTAGACTAATAGTACTTGATCATATATCTGCTTGTGTACCGGTGCTGATATGCCTGTTGGAAGAACATTGTAGAGTGATGGTCAGCCAAGAATAGTGGAGGAATTATGAATAACCCACTGTCCACTGCAGCATAACTTCACTGTAAACACTCAGTGAAAATTAAATTTTTGTTTTTTTTGTTTTTTTTTTTTGTTTGTTTGTTTGTTTGTTTTGTTTTCAACTTTCCTAACTTGCTTCATGTACACCTGAGTTCTGTAAGAACTAGAACTGCAACATTGCAAATTTGTAGCTGGGTACCTTAAATAAGAGTGTTGCCTCCTATCTCTTGCTTCTAAGCCTAAAAAGGTAATCCAGAAAACAATAAGGTTTTTCATCTGCATTTATATTTGTGAAGTTTTATGAAGGACAAACGAAAATGCAGGAAATTCTTTAAGACATTGTTGTGGATTAACCATGGCTGGCAGCTCAGCCCTGCCCAGCTACTCACTTGCTCCCTGTCTGTGGGATGAGGGAGAAAATCATGGGCTAAGGCAAAGTTTAATAGAGAAAGTAAATATACAAGCAAAAAACCAGAAGGGATTCATTCACCCCTTCCCATCAGCAGGCAGGTGTTCAGCCATCGCCAAGAAAGCAGGACTCCATCACATGCAGTGGTTACTTAGGAAGACAAATACCTTAACTCTGAATGTCCTCACCCCCCACTTCCTCCTTCTTCCCCCAGCTTTTTTTTCTGAGCACAGTGTCACATGTTAGGGAATATCCCTTCGGTCAGTTGGGGTCAGCTGTCCCAGTTGTGTCTCCTCCCAGATTCTTGTGCACCCCCAGCCTACTCACTGGTGAGAAGCAGAAAAGGCCCTGATTCTGTGTAAGCACTGCTCAGCAATAGCTAAAACGTGGGTGGTTTGGTCACAAATCCAAAACATAGCACCCTATGAGCTTCTGTGAGGAAAATTCACTCTATCTTGTTTAAAACCAGTACAAGCATAGAAAATGAGTAGGAATGAAACAGTGAAATATGCTACAGAGTTGAAGCTGGGAAAGAGCATCAGTAATAAAGTGATGCAGAACTTACAGGGTAAGTGGGCTGCTCCAAGTCTGCACTAGAACAGAGCAAGGTTATGTACCTGGGAAATAAGACAAGATAGTTTTGCTCTGTTGTGGGAGCTTCTAAGAAGACTGGAGCTAGGAAAATACTTGAGTGGGTATATCCATTGCAGAATGCCTACCATTAATAAGATGCACCCATTTAGGTGGTTATAGACTAAATGGAAGAGGTATTTTCTAGTAGAACTCGGGAAATAGTGCCACTGGCCATGTTGGGAGGTACTGGCTTGGATATTGGCTTTTTCCAGGCAAAGGAAACCTGATCTGTCTTAAAATATTCAGTCTGAAGTTCAGTCAATCTGTATTGAACACACTCCTATGTATGTTTGTGGTCCTCATGCCACATACTCTTCCTCCTGAGGACTTGATTGCATTCATTATTAGTCAACTTCTGAATGACACAAAACACATCTTGTCAGTGATCAGAAGTGCCACCTCCACAGTGCTTGTGCTCTGTTCCTGATTAGAGCAAGTGGGATGATAGCTGACTTTGTCTCCTGCTGGGCAGGGTATCTGACAGTACTAGTTTGAGGCCGGGATACTCAGCTAAGTGGGGCTTTTTCTGTTGATTTTTTTTTTATTCTTATTTTTTATTTGGAAATATTATTAGGGTTCTGCCCTCTCCCCACTTGTAAAATGTTGAGAGGTTTTGCTGAGGTCATTATCTGGATTGGTGTCAGTTACTGATGTCTGCTTTCTTTGGGACACTGGGGATGGGGAAAGATTATACCAGAATGGCAGTTGATTCAAAAGATATTAACTGTCCCCTCATCGCGGCACAGATCTCCCAGTTTTGCTGTACCTTTATATTATTGGATCAATTTGAAATTTGTACATAGAAAACCCAGCCACTGTAGTACCAAACACTAACAGGTTTAGGTGCACAGTACTTTATGGAAAATTTGGGCAGAGGCAGTTTTTTCTCAACCTGTACATTGCCATTTTCTCTCTGCAGAAGCTGCTATCTGATGAGAGGTTTGTATCCGTGGAAACAGACTCAGATGAGAAACAGTTGCTTAATCAGATGCTGAATGCTGTCAAAGTGACCCCTTCACTCAACGAAGACCTGCAGGTTGAAGTGATGAAGGTTAGTGTTTCACACACATCAGTATTTACCACAGAGGCTGCATGACTGAATGCTGGGGTTAGCAAACAAATTAACTGTTGCCTTAGAAATCTTTACCTTAGGACAGTATTTGATTCCCTCCTTCCTGCTGGCAGATGTCAGTTGTTTTCATTTCTGCTTGGTTTGTGTTTCTCTGGGTTGAACAGGAGAAAGTTTATATTAAGAGTCAGTGCACCAGTGGTCCCAGTTTTAGCAGACTGAAAGAGGACAATCAATTCGGTCTATGGGAGTTCACAGACCTCTAGATGACCTCTAGATTTGCAATTTTGTCTTTGGTATTCAACTTTAGTGCTCATGAGGATAAGTGCATAAGGGAAATGATTGTTTCGTATACTCAGTGAAAACTTCAATTTCTAGAAATGCATTATCATTTTCTTGTGTGTGTTGGGAAGCTCAGCTGCCAGGTTGTACTGTTTTGGAGTGGAGGTGCTGTCAAATTTCCCTGCCCTCTCACTGGGTTGGTTGCATGACTTGTCAGTACTGTCATAAAAACATGACTTCCAATACCTGTATTATTTGTCTGAACCAGCATGGTGGTGGATAGTTCTCAGATGTTTGGCTGTAACCTTTGTACTACAGGGTTTGTTGTGCTATAGCTGATCATTGATCTGAACCATTTTAGAACAAACCAGGTGGTCCTTTTTGCATGTTGCCTATGCCTAATACAGATTGATATATTTGGATCTACTGTGTGACTGGCCTTTACTTCTAAGTGCATAGATTAGGTATTTTATTTCTGTCTTACCTGTGACATCCTTGATCAAATGAATGTAAGTTATCCACTCTGAAATTGCTCTGTGCTAGCTCTACTCTATACCACTGAAGATGACTACCTGGATGCAATGCACTCTCAGTGTCAGAACATGTAGAAGCATAGCAGCAGAAAAAAGGGAGGAGTATTTGTGTGGACTGTTACCTGTTTTAGAGAGCATGCTTTTGCCTAAGTACAGGCTTAACTGGTGACACCCAGATCTGCATTCTTAAGCCAGCATGCCTCTTTCCTGCCTCTTTTGTCTCTACTGTGGGAAAGGGGAAGGGTTAAGTAGTAGCACTATGAAACCAGCAGGTCTTTCTTGGTATGCAGTAATTTTTTGCAAGTTGCTTTTTCACCTTCTTGAGTATTACAGATTTAGAATCTTCATGCACAGTGTTTCTCTGAAAGCCAAGACATGCATCTGATGCATTGTCCCCACACTGAGAAGAATGTGAGCACTGTACTGTACTAGTTATGAGTGAATATCTTCTCAAGTTGTCTTAATATCTGAGAAGCAAAAAACCCAAACACCAAACCAGATAAAACCCAAGTCAAAACATAAGATTTTATTTATGTATACTTTTTTTTTTTTTAAACCAAACCAGTGTTCTGTTCCAGTTTAAGTACAAGAGAAAAGGAAACATCATCTTTATCCTACTGAGTGAAATTTTGATGTGCAGATCCTTTTCAGGCTAAAAGCACAGAGAAATGCATGTATGGTAAAAATCAGGCTACATCTGTACATCCTGAGAACAAAGCAAAACTTCTATTTGGCTTTAAATATTTCAAGACACCAGGGAGCGGAAGCACATTGTAATCAGGGCAGTTAAAACTCAGAGGCATTAAAGCTGAGCCTTGCCTAAAAGTCGAATTAAGCAGAGATCTTTTTACATTGTAACCTGACTGTTACAGATGCTATTGTAACACTTGACAATGTGCAACCCAGGCCTGACTGAAACTTTCCAGGTTTTCCAAGCAGCTGGTCTCAGCAATGTGTTTAAATCCCTGGTTCTGCTAAAATGTGTCCTCAAGGCAGCATGTGATCGTACATTAAACTGTGTTATTCCATCCAGAGAAGATTAAATACGTCTTTATCCAGTGCTGATATTAGACACTCAAGTGTGAGCAGGTCTGGGTGAAACTGGGTCAGCAGTGATACTGGCCTGGTTCTTCGTGGCTTGCTGCACCATTGCACCCCTCTTGCGGAATGAAAGAAAACACAAAAGCTTTTAGTTATGCAAAACAGATGGGAAAACAGAGGTGCAGGAGTAGGACTTCACTAAAAGTTGCTGGCATTTAAGCTCCTAAATCACTTAAATGTGTTTGTTCTGTTTTAAATCCTATCCAGAATATTTGCTGTTGTTCCCAATAAGAGTATACTAGAAATTCACACTTCACATATTAGTCACAACAATTACTTTGAACATTTATTTTAATGATTTGTTGTCATCCATCTGTATTGCAGCTAGGGAACTGATGAGCTGAGGAGACTGTTCTGTAAAGCTTTTTATGTTCAGTGACTGCAAGCTGGAATTGGCAGCAAAAGGAAGAACACTGAAGAGAGGCATAAGTGCAGTTAGTTGCCTTGCTTCATAGGCTTTTGCAACCTGTCAAATATTACTGTAAAGGGGAGCATTAGGCAGGAATGGAATAGACTAACTGGAATGTTTTCTGTAAATAGGAGAGCAGTGCTAGCTGGACCTCTTCTGTAGCTGAAAAAACCAAGCAGTTGGGGCAGTTGCTAATATAGGGCTAGGTACCAAATCCTTATTTAAGGGTGAGTGACATTGCATGCTCTAGACCTCAGATTGGAAGATCACAAAACTAGCATGCTGACAGTGTTCAGACTTAAGGGTCAGGGATGGGGACTATGCTGGAGTGCATCATGGGCAGCCAGGAAAGATTTATACTGCCCAAATGCAGCTGTCAAGATGAACCCAAAGCCTTCCTCTCTCACAATGTCTCTCTACTCTGTGCTAGGTGAGGTACCTCCTATTCTTCTTATAAACTGTGATTTAAGGTGGAATTTTACTTTTTGTAGTAAGTAGTAAAGTAAACTCCAGGTTAGGGATTGCTGCCAATATCTCTAATTCTTCCGAAAACTGGCTGTGGATTGCACCTTTTGTTTAGATGTTTCATGCAGAGTGATTATGTGGGGAAAATTCTTCCCTTGGCTTTCCAGAGTAGAAATGATACTCCAAAGTCCTTGTTTACCTTTTGGCATAAAAGGGCGATCTTTGCATTTGTTTTTGCAGGGCACTCTTATAGGAATTACCCAGTGCTTAGTAATAATGTCAACAGCAGTTTTGTGCCCAAAAGAAGGCAGTGGCCTTTTCAGCAAGGAAGCAGAAGAGACCATGGCTTCTCTGTGACTTGAATGGGGCACCTGTACCAAGCACAGAAGTACTAACTGAATTTGATTTCCCACATAGTAAAGCAAGCTATCTAATGCATATAAATTTTGCATTCAGACTTGCATGTTATTAAACTACTGAGCCTAATATTTCCTTATAATACCTCAATGACTGTGCTGTTTATATGTTCTCTGTGACTCTGATACATTTTATGACAGAGATTTTATAGTATTTTCCCACTGGGGACTAAATTGAGGTTATTTAGGTGGTTTAAATCATATTAAAAGATACTGAAAAAACCAGGTAATCCAGAAAGTGTGACCAAAGGGAGCAGTGTATCTGACACAAGGCCACTTTAACATTGATCTTTGTTGTGGCCATGATACTTCAACATCACTCTGAAAAGGCCGCTAATATATGTCCTATCAGTTTGTATTTTTACTATGCTCAGCTGGATGTATCAAGGGAATGGAAAATCACACAATCATAGAGTGCCTTGTTGTTGATCTTCTTGTAATGCATCAATAGCTTCATTGCCATTTCAAACAGAATAATCTAAAAATTTTCATTTGTGTGTTTTCTTTACAATACCCATGTGAGTCAGGAAGGAAGAGATGTATTGCTCACTAATCAAATTCGGTGTTTTATCAGTGAGGTAAAAAAGTGACTCAGTGTTCTATTTATATAGTTGCAGATGTATAGGAAAGAACAGGAAGGGCAGTAATTCAACACTAACCTTAGAGGAAGATGGTCTTGCAGTATGGCTGGAACAGAAATGGGAAGAATTTTATTGTATGACATGGGGCCATGTTATACCTGAGTAAATTGCACGGGTGTATCTTGTGTTGAGAAGTAGGAACAACTTCAGCACTAGATTAACACGCAAATAGTCTGCAGTAGAAAGGGGACATGTTGTGGTCTGAAGAGGAATATCATGGGTTTGGGTTTGGTTGTGGAGTAGGGGTTTTCTGGTTTCTTTCCTGGTTTGATGCTTTTAAATTCTGTCTTCAGATGTTTTTTAAATGACTGAAGAACTTCATCATACAATTAGACTTTGCTTGCAGGAACACATAGAGTATTGACAAAAGCACTATTGGATATGGTCAGATCAGCAGTGGAAAAGGAAAGTAATCTATACGTGAGCATCTGAATTGAGGTCCCTTTCAGCCCCAACAATTGTGTGATTTTTTGCTTGCTCTTTTTGATTTTTTTTTTTTTTTTGTTAATTTTTCATCTGACCTTAAAATCCAGTTCCTCCAAGAAAGACTCTTAGAAGAACTGGAATTCATCTTTGAACTTAACTGTGGTGTCAAAGCAGGTGAAACCAAATATGAAGTAAGTGGGTAGGATGGAAAGAATCCAAAATGGCAAGGACTTTTGTGTTGCTGTTGTTGTTGTTTGATTTGGTTTTGGTTTGGTTTGGTTTGGGGTTTTTTCCTTTCTTTTCACTAATGTTATAGTGACTTTCATTTATAAGGTGACAGCCTTCTTAATAATGCAGTACCTCTCTCTCTCTCTGTGATAATGTTATTCTCAAATAACAACAACAACAAGAAAAAAAGAGATTTATGAACATTGCAAATTAGTAGGTGGATTCCCACCCAGAAATAAGCTCACTAGATAAACCAGATACGCCGTAATGAAATGGGTACTGACAGTAAACAAGCTGTTTTTAAAAATAAACGCATGATTTTTTTGTTTAAAATTTCCCTTTCAATTGCCTTCGTTTCCTTCAGTCACAGATAAAGCTGTGTCATGTCATCCAGAGCATGTCAATTCAGTCAGTGCCCAGATTTCACAAGAAATTTACAGGACAGAAATTTTCAGGCAAGAATAATTACCTTTTATGAAGGAAATTCAGTTTTCTGATTTGATGGCTTTTAAAATATTTGGTCTTTATTTCACTATTCTAATTAATGTTATGATATGCTGGATATGTTACAAATATGTTTTTGTCAAGCTTCCATGCTTTGTTCCTTATTAACTCTGAGAAGACTTCACACAGTATTTGTGGCTGTTCCACTTGTGCTTTTTGAAATAGACTTGAGGATTTTCAGGAACCAAAAAGTATTCTTCCAAAGTGGCTTGAGAGAGAGAAGACTCTTCTAATTCCCATTATTTACAGCTATTTTATTTAGGAAAGGCGAACATCATTTTAATTTAGGAAAGGTTAGTTTATTCACAGTGACTCCAACTGGCATTTGTAAGTGGATTAGGTGTACCGCTCGGTGAGGGACAAAATTTTTATGATTTTCTTTAGGCTTTCAGTAAAGAGTCATCCAAAAGTCTTTTTAATTTGCGAATGAGGTTTAATGAACTCTTGCTAAATCTACTGTGTGAGGACAAGCTTTTCTCTTCACAGACCCATTAACACAGCAGTTGGGAACTCTTCAGTAATAATGCTAGACAGGTCTTCTTGTGATTTCGGTTTTCATTTTGGATATATTCAGAACTGAACTTTGAATTAGGGATCTGTGGTAAAACTTAGCTTGTGTAAGGACAGGCAGAATGGAGCAAATGGCTCTGCCTCTCAAACACTGTTTATAGGTTGCATATTTCTAATTATGCTTTCAAAGATTGCTACCATAATGCTTTAAAGATAGAGTGATTCTTCAAATACTAAGAGCCATCTCCTAGTCTTTTTAATTTTTTTCTTCCTCATAATTAATTTAATCGATTGTGCCCCAGCTACAGTGTCAAATTGCTCACTTGAGAAGGTCACTATTGAAGATCTGCAAGGAGTAGCAGAAAGTTTGGAGACAGGTTTTTGTTTATTCTTATCTTTTTCAACAATCGGTAGTTGGCCCATTTTAGGTTCTGCACAACCATGTTGCTACAGGTTCAGAGAGATAGTCCTGATCTAATACAGTTATTGGGTTAAGATGGATTGTGCTTGAGCAACTGAGCAAAACTCATTTCTAACTTTTTCAGGAAACTTGTCAAGAAGTTTGTTGCCATTGAACAGGAAGCCTAACTGTGTTCCTTTTCTAAGACCTGGAAGCTTTGGTGGGGGAAGCTTTCTCTTTGACCCTCCATGACAGAGAACAAATAATATTATATATTTGAAAAGTAATTCTAAACTGTTTGGTCCAAAATGTTGGCAGAACACAACTGTAAAATCCAACTCTCATTGGATAATTGTATTCTGCACCTTTTTCTTGAATGCTGGTAAATGTAATGAACTTTCACAAATATATGTATATTCTCATTGTTTTAAGGTTAATGTTTATGAAATGTATCTTTCCACATACAATTTCATTATGCTTAACAAAATATCATTTGCAACTCTTCTGCTTTGTCTTGAACTCTAAAGTTAAATGGAGGAGGAATCTGGACTGAAACAACTTGGATTTAAAGGCGTATGTAGACTATAGTATTCCCTGTGCTGTCTCTTTGAGGCAAGGCATGTATAATAGCTTTATATGGGTATAATGAGTAATTCCACTACCCATTAAAAATAAGAATTCATTGGTGCAACGATAAAAATGTAAGTGGTAAATGGAGATGGAGAAGACAGTGTCATTATCAGGATAAGAATCATCAACCCAATTGCTGATACTTGCTGTTAATCTACATAGTTTAAGTAATACATAATTTTGAAATAAGTCATTTTTCCCCTCAGTATGTTTTATGTACTGCATTATTGCAGATATTTTTTTGATATCACCTGCAATACGAATTGAAGTCCAGTCTTTTCCTGAGCAAAGGACTGTTTCAAATAAAGTAAAAAATAAAAGCCATTATTCAACTTTGCATATTTTAATCCAGAACTAGTTTAATTTTTTTCATTAATAAGAATAAAATAACAAAATGCAGAAAATTTGTAGAAGAAAATTTGACCTTAATGTGTTCATTAGTTCTTGTAACAGTGGTACCTGATATGAGCCGTCATAAGCAATACTGATTTTTATCCAGTCCATAATTCTGCACTGTTAGAGGCAAGTCTGTAAATACTTTCACAATGTCATGCAAGTAAGATTTTCAGTAAGATCAGTCCTGCCCAGGAAAGCTAGATAGAGTTCTTGGTGCTTCCTCCTTTTATCCTTTTCATAAATTAAATTGTAATATAGGGCAACTACAAATCCAGACTCTCTTGGGTATACTTTTTCTTTTTTGTTTGTTTGTTTGGTTGGTTGGTTTTTGGTGTGTTTTTTTTTTTTTTAATTTGTGCACTTAGTTATAAGTAACTAGGTTAATTCCAGTAGACTGAGTGACCTACCTTCCCTGTTTCAAGATAAGCTCATTCTTTTCCAAGTTAATTAGAACTATGGTAAACGCCTAGTGCTCATAATTAAGATTGTGATTAAAGAACTCCCCTGGTTCTTAGGTGCCTGGCTATTGTAGCAGAAACCACAGTCTTGAATTAAATACCTGAGCTTTCCCTTTGATGAGTACAAGAGAATGAGAATGGTAATGGCCTGAATATTTCCACATGGGTACTGGATGGGAGCTGCCTACACCAGTCAGTAGTGGGTGCAGTATCTCAAAAGTCCAGCCTCTTTCTAAGAAATGTGGCTCTTCCTTAGTACTTTTCTGTGCTGTAATTCACAGCTCTGAACAACCTCTGTGGGTCTGGGCAGCCCTGTGGCTTTAAGTATCCAAGTAGAGGATTGCTCTTGTCTCTTAAAAGGTTTGCAGGACAGAATGATAGCTTAGTTTCTTGCCTAGAGAAATTCTAAAGGAAAAATTATAGTTTTCTCAGTGCTTCCTCAACTGTGACGTTATGACTGGTTTTGGACAGAGAAGATGCTCATTCTGTTGTGTGGGAACTGTCCCGTTTGGCGTGGCTTAATCAAAATCATTGGGGTCAGGCACAAAAAGCGGTAATTAGAGGAATGCTTTACCCTGGGGCTGAGACAAGCATGGGCAGGGTAAGGGGGCAGGATTCCTGTCTTCTGTCCTCTGTGGTCATTCCATCTGCAATCACAGATGCATGGATGGATGGCAGAAGGGTTCCTTACTTCAGGTCAGCTCAGCAGCAGGGGTTTCTTTCTGAGTTTCCTGATGATTGACTGGTCTGTGAGAAGGGGGGGGGGGGGGAAAGGAAAATTACCTGTGATACACTGTCATCAAATACTGTATGCATGCTTAGGACTACTTAAGAGTACACAGATTTTTAGCGGGGTTTTTGTTATGTTCATGTGCTTTTGACTGGCATTCTTTTTTTGCAGTGGTGCAGATTTTGCAGAAATGAGGAAACAAAAAAAATGAGGAAACATAAGCTCTGTTGGAGTTTTATCACTGAGCCATTCTGTGTTGTGCAGTATATACAAGCAGTAAGCCATTGAGTCATACCTGCAGGTTTTGCAGTGCCAATGTGGAAAGCAGCAAGTCCTTAGCTCTAGAAAGTGCAATTTAACACCTGTCCAGTGTGGAAATGCAAGTTCTTACAGACATGCTTTAATGTTAGACACATACAAAAACCCTGGAGACTGTTTAACCATTAAAAAAGTGAACTGGAAAGACACTGTATAATCACAAACTCAAATATAGAAACCCTTTAACTTTCTTATATGGACATTTTAGTCTTTTCCCTGCTGACAGACATTGTTACTTACTGGAGGTGACAGTGCCAAGTTCTGCTAGCCAAGTTGGCCACATAACAGTAGCATGGAAGAGTCACTTGCCATAGCTTATACAAGGCAGTTATACATGTTCTCCAGATGTGCCACAGATGACATGCACCAGACCTTCTCTGCTCATGAGCTTCCCATGATGAGAGCTGCTGCACCATAGCTGTTAACACCATTTGGTCCTGGGGGCAGATGAGGAGTGAACTTGTATCCCATTAAGCTGTTCTGACACTGCCAGCCAGCTCCTGGGAGTCCTCTTCCCTAAAGCTCCTCATGTGTATCCCTTATGAGAGAGGAGAAAGATGGAAGCTTCATGTGGCATAATGGTTTATGCTGCAACCACCAAACCCTCTTATCTGTCTTTTTTCTATCTCTTTCCTGGATGTAGGTCAGGAAATAGTCTGGGATAGGGTGAAATCCTCTGGTGGGCCAGGCAGCCTGTGGGATGACACTTCTTACATTGTTTTCAGGCTGTCTTCTTGCCAGTTAATCTAGTGACTGAAACATCAGTTTTAAATTAGCTGTTGTAAAGGATATTTTCACACAGAAATTTCCCCTGATATAGTTTTGATGGAACCTCACATGTATCTGAGGGTAAGGGAAATGTTTTCCCTCTTCACTCTCAAAAAAAATGTACTCATTGTCAAGAATAAATGTCAGAATTTTCCATCCAGTGGATATACTATTTCTTTTTTCCTTGACAACTCTAGATTTACTTACAACTATGTAACATGCTTTCTGATGATTTTGGTAATGGATGCATATAACTTAATTTTTGAGAACTCTAAGTTTTTTTGTTGGTATTTTTCAGTTTGCTGTATGTCCTTTTTCAGTTTTGTTTTACGCAGATATACATCTCTTCTAATTCATAAAGTAATGCAGTATACCTAAGTAGGCTGTAAGCTGTGAAGGGAAAAATGCCATCCTAGCAGTGCTAGTCAGCCTTTAAAATCTTTAAAATCTTCCCTGCTTTTAAGTGTTCTAATTCTGAAGATAAAAGATGCTGTTGTAGCTGTTAAGAAAACAGAATCACAGAATGGTAGGGGTTGGAAGGAACCTCTGGAGATCATCAAGTCCAAATCCCCTGTGAAAGCAGGTTCACCTAGAGCAAGTTGCACAGGAATGCATCCAGGTGGGTTTTGAAAGTCTCTAGAGGAGGAAACTCCACAACCTCTCTAGGCATCCTGGTCCAGGGCCCTGTCACCCTCACAGTAAAGAAGTTTTTCCTTGCGTTTAGATGTAACTTCCTGTGTTCCAGTTTGTGCCTGTTGCCCCTTGTCCTATCACAGGGTATCGCTGAAAAAAGACTGGCCCCATTCTTTTGACCCCTTCCACTTAGATATTTGTAAGCATCGATCAGATCACATCTCCATCTTCTCCAGGCTACACAAACCCAGGTCTCTTAGCCTTTCCACATAAGAGAGATGCTCCAATCCCTTAATCAGTTTTGTAGCCCCCTGTTGTCTCCAGTAGTTCCCTGTCCCTCTTGAACTGGAGAGCCAGAACTGGGCATAGAACTCCAAATGTGGCCTCACTAGGGCAGAGTAGAGAGGGAGGAGAACCTCCCTCAACCTGCTGGACACACTCTTAAAACTTCTGTAGTATCTGTTAAGCAATAGCTTAAAATAGTTTCTTTCCCTTCTGCAACAGTACTGCATAAGCAGAAGTTTCAGTTAGTTTCATAGCACCAAAAATTGTGTTCAGTGGTAGCTCTTTTACTTTAGTGGACCAATGGGCATAGTCTTCTAGGAGCATCCAGCATGTCTCCACCGATAATGCATGAGGCTCTTCTATACCAGGTACAGTCCTTTTGTTTGAAGCTCTGGTGCATTCATAACACTGAGCATCAGTTGCTGCTGTGCTAGCGAGGCATTTTATGGGTTTCCTGATTCATGGGACACACCGTCTGCTGTTTTGTACAGGGACACACGGTGACACAATGTGCATGAGTTCATTAATGCACTTGGTTTCTCTTGCCCTTATTTTCCTTCAAGTCCAGAGAATGTGACATGAGCAGGTTACTAGCTATTCTGCCAAATAGGAGGACACCTCCTTTCCAAACTACTCTGCAGAAATACTGGATGCCTCCTATAAATGTCAAATGACTAAATGAGAGAAAGAGTTGTCCTGCCTTGTCTTCTGGCTGGATTTTCCTCCTGGGGGGAGGATTTGAGAATCATCCAAGCATACATTGCATCCAAGTTCACAAGCCTGCAAGTAAAGTAAGTCAGGAAAGACTTCCTTTATGAATCCCACAAAGGGATAAGAGATGGATACAAAATTCAGCACTCTAAGGACTGGAGTGTCTATGTACATCCCAATTAAGAGAAGCAAATATTCACTGGATTTATCCAATGGGACTTTTAGTGCTAGAATCAAAAAAGGATAACAGTAGCATATGGAAGTTGGACTTGGCACTTAGAGGGCAGTGAAGTGCTGAGGCATCCTCAGGTGATGACAGATTACAGTTCCTTTAAAGTTTTGTACCTTTTCCCTCTTTCTCCATCTCGGGGATACTACCTTCTTTCTTACACATCTTGTTTATTTGATGTGACTCCACCAGCTCCTCTCCAATGTGAGAATTGCCTTTTACTACAAATACGTGTTAAGCACTTGGGGAACTTGGCTAGCAACACTTAGCAGTCTTACAGTCTAAAAATGTTCCCTCTTTTTCCCCTCTTCGAGACACCTCTTAAAATATGAGATAGACATTGTAATGTCAGTTTAATTACATTGCAGTTCAGCTCCTGTACATTTTGACTCAATTGCACTTCATTGTAACATCAGAAGCACCTTTTTTTATTTTAAAATATTTTTTAATTGTTTCTACTTACTGTTAAAACTGTGTGTGCACTCTTATAACTACAGTTAATACTCTGGAACTCCAGGGAGTAGGAATTGTATTTCTTGTTCCATGACGGTCAGAGCTTCAACAGTAATTAAAATGAAAACTTTCATTATGGATAAGCCATTTATCATCCAAGTATTTGCAAGGTAACGCAAGCCAATTAAAACATCATGAAGGTTGTGTGACTTTGAAATACTATCCACAGCCATGTAAATTCCTTCTTTTAGAAAAGAAAAACAAAAAGAAACAAAGCATCTTAGAGTCCATACCAATTAAGATCTCATCACAGTAACACACAGTAAATACTGTCTTTCAATTTTGTTTTGTAGTGAAGATGTTACTAGGAATTGCTTTCTAGTTCCGTTTCTGCTTTCACTACTAGTGGTTGCAAAAACAAAATGTCATTACCCCCAGAAACCTATCTTTTCTTTAATTTTTTGTAAATACAGATTTCTTGAGTTAGTGTCATGAGTAGTTAAGCAGCCTGTGGGATATTCTGGAGACTCGCTGTTTTTAGTGTGTCTGAATGATTAAGTTTGGTTTTGTTTGTTTTTAATCTCATTTTTCACCCAGTAATCTAAACGAGAATCCTGCTGTCTCCCTGTTTGTTCCACATAAATGGGAAGACACGCGAGTTGAGTGTCTGGAGTTTCGCCAAGACTGTAAATGAGCCCTTCAGTGACGCTGATGGAAATCACAGCTGAGAGCAGTCTTGTGCATTGATCAGAGACCATCTTTCAGATCTCACAAATGATTTGTGAGGGAAGAGGGTAGCAAGTAGAGTAAGCCAAGAATGTACTGGCTGGTAACTTGTTATGCTTTTATCGTTTGATCACATCATATGCCCTTTGTCTCGCTGGTAGGTTTACAGATCTCATTTTATATAAAGAGCAGCAGTCAAAACTTAGCAGTCTTGTTGCCAAAATTCCATATTGCTTCATAGCAAGGTTTTGATCATCACTTCCCTACTGCATTTGATATCTGAGTTTTCTATCATTCAGCTGTTACTAGCAGGTTATTGGCACTTGTGACAGAAAGGATTAAGCATATATATTCTGTTTTCACAGCTAAGCTCTATAAAGGTAAGAAACAGGGGGGGGGGGGAGAAAGTGGAGGGAGAAGAGATTTTGAAGAGCAGGGCTTGCAAGAATGCCTAAACTGGCGTGTACTTCCATGTGTTGTAGTGTATGCCTTCCAGGTTTTGATCTTTGGAAAGCTCTAGGTATTAACAAACTGTACAAAGCCAGAATGATACAAGAGAGCAGAAAATCACGTGAAGCAAACAAGGTTTCACAAGTACGGAAAATCAGGACACGTAAACCACTGGAATAAGATTAGTCATGGGCCTGGCTGTCCATCTTGGCTCTTAGCATGATAAGAAGAGATTTGTTAGTGAGAGGTGACAGTTGTATGTCTCTGGGTTTGAGCTGTGCACTACACCCGTGTTCTATACAGCAGTGTATGCAGAGTACAAATAACAGATTTTCCTTAAATACTGAATATATTTTTAGCCAGCTGCTGAGCTCTCACAACTATTAGAAATGTCAATAAAATTTCAGGGTACTTAACAGCTGAGAAAGTAAGGCCCAACAGCTGGCTGTGAGGCTGGCCAGTAGTTTAGAATTCATTTAGTGCCAGACAAAATTTTTCTGCTTTAAAGTTTTACATTTTGCAGGTATAGACTGAGCAGCAGATGGAATTAACATCCCTTATAACTTATGTACTCATTAACCAAATGAGATTATTGAGAGGTTTTATAATTGACCATTTGCTTTTCAGCTGTTCTGTAGGATTTACTCTGTGGACAGGAAAAAAAAATACCACTCATCGCTGGCACTTGTCCATGTCCCAGCAAATTGCAGAGAAATGTTTAGAGTTTGTATCAAGAAATAGGAAGTACAGCATTCTTAGTTGTTTGTAATTAGAACTGGGTTTCCTTCTCTGGCAAGTGCAGGTGCTCTATAGCTTGTATCTCTCCTCATAATAGTGAGGAAGGCTGTGTAACACTTTTAAGATGAGAAAATCCATTTTGCATAGAAAAAGGAAACTATGAAGAAACTTGGCTCAGAAACTTTGCTTTGCTCTAAAGGTAAATGCTAAATGTTTAAAAAAAGAAATTATATTCCAGCACTATTGTACTTCAGAGGGCTACCTTGTCCTTTTCTGTTTTCATTACCTCTAGTATTTATTCACATTACTCAGCTTCTATTTATGAAGGACTGAGTGAGAGTCAAGGCAAGATGACATATATAGACAAATGTAAAATTGCTATTATATAATGGTTTTCTTGAAACACTTTTTATAATAAAACCATTTTCTGTAAGAATAGGATTGAGCTCCTGACTGGTTATTTTATTTACAAAACAAAGAAGTAAACAACAAAAAAATCCCCAGCCTCAGAGTAAGGTGTGCCATCCTGTAGTGAAATGCAATTTTTCTGCTGAGAAAAACATTGTACAGTGCACTTCAGTGCACAGAAAATTTTCAGTCTGACTCTCAGAATACAACAAGGGTTATTTATGTTGTTCCCCAGAAAAATGTGCCACTCATCCATGGACACGCTCTTCTGTCTGTACCTGTAAGAGCAAGTAGCTAATGCTCAAAGCAGCTTTTGTACTGAGAATTCAAATTCCCCTATAGTTATTAAATGCCTGCTTTCCTATAATGGATTTTTTTCTCTCCTCCCTGGTGCAAAATAACTGCAGAGAGGAGTGTTCTCCCAGTCAGAGATTTAATAGCAAAGATGGGTGTTCAGTGGCTCCAGCATGCTAAGCAATGCTATATTAAAGTTGTCTGCTTCTTTCAACCTGCATATCAGCATTTTTTTTGTTCTTTATGAAAGCTCTGAGATGCCTCTAGAGATTACTACCTTGAGTAGTGACGAAGAAGATACAGCTTGCACCTGAGAGGTGATCTATTTTCCTGCTTCAAGTTGTTACATATTTTTTTGCTGTTCCACCATAATGTGGAAACAGCATGACACAATAAAAGGTCAGAAAAATGATGCTTTCCAAGAACCAAAGGGCAATAATAATCATTCCAAACATACATCACTTTGCCTTTTTTTTTTTTTTTTTTTTTTTCTTTATGTTTAACTCACAAGCTCTGATCAGACACTCTGTGCCTAAGCTGTTTGTTTTGCATTCTAAGTTAAAGAGATTACCCCAGGGTGTTGTAGTATTAGTATCTGTCAGAGAACCTACTCGTAAAATAAAAGCCTGGTATCACTGAAAAGCAGGTAAAAAAAAAAAAGAGGAATAGTTAAGAGCCAGTAATGCTAACTTACCTGATGCCCTGAATTTCCTTGTGAAGCAGAGAACAGTAGTACTTCTGGGCTGAGAAGTTGTGAGGACCAGTACATTTATGTTAATGTGATTGATAATTGCTGGTACACCTATCCCAAGAAACTCATGCTATTTTAGACCAAGCAAAGCATATATTCTGGGACTGGGTGAATTTCATGCTCTAAGTAGAGAATAGAGTAGTTCAGGCTCCCTTCGTCTTCTGTGGGGCAGGAGAGAATGGAAAGGAAGACAAGGAGGGAGGACATCTCCAGACACTAAAGGCATCATACCAGAGTATCTCTTATTGCATTGCCCCACTCACCAACCACACTACTCCTGGTAGGTCGCATCACATTCCCACTCTCCTTCTTTTCAAACTAAGGTGTTGGACAAGGCTTTTGATTCTTATTCCTCCTGCTGAGTTCAAGACAGGACAGGCCATTCCTCACGAATTGGGGCTTTTGGATTGGTTTTTAGCTGTTCTATATCAAATTACTATAATACACTTACTGGAAATATCCTAGGCTGGGAAATACTCCTGTCAATCACTAATTAATGACTCCACAGAATATGTATGTATGTGTCACCTAATTAATAACTAATATTATTTGCATTTTTGTCTTCCTCCTTTGTTATACTGATAGAAATGAATGGAAGGACTGGTTATAAATCATGCAAAGTTTGTGGTTAATATATGAATGGGTTCTAGCTATCTAGTCCAAGGCCAGAGTTGATCACTGGATTGTCTTTCCTTCCATGGAAACGGCTGAATGTAGGAGACAGCAATAAATAATCTATTCGGCTGTATCTCTGGGGATGACGGTTGCAGCTCCTCAGGAGGAAGCAACTTGATTGTGCAATCTCCTTTATCCCAGTAACACCTACTGCTAAGAAGCATCTGATGTCTGCTCTAAAAATGGAAGGAGCTGTGACTAAAAGCACACGGGTGGGGAAGGGAGGCAATAATGGATTAAACTTAATTTTTTTCCTCCTTCTGTCTCTTTTGATTCAAGGTCTTGCTCTGTATAACATATACCTCCACATTTGAGCTGAACGGGAGTTCAGTGTTGAAGATTGCTGAGGTAAGTGCCTGTGTCATACCATTTCTTGTGTCACTTTATGTTACACTGCAACCTAGAGAGGGGTCTTCCATACATACCCTGAAACCGAACCAGTCCCAATCACAATTACCATCTTAAGGACTGGTCTTACCTTATGTCTAGTGTGAAGAAATAGTTGCAAGATGGAAAGGGTTGATGGGCTTGCATGGGAAGGCACTTTTGGAAACTGACTGACAGTTGTGTATTACAGTGTCACACATTTACTACTCCTCACATTTAATTTACTTTGCCTTTTGCAATAGAAAAAAGAAATCCTTGAGTTCTTTATAAAACAGCACTGTGCTGATTCCTTGCCTGGTGCAAGTCTAAAACTAACGCACTTTCCTCAAGAGAGGTGTGTAGGCCGTAACGTGCCATGTTAGCACGACTGTTACATTGTGCCTCGTTAGCCTTGTGTGTTAGCCTGTTTCCTAATACATCCAAGTAAGACTTACTACACCTCTAGATGTTGTCCTGCTGCTATTAGTTACCCTTCTCTCCTTATTCCATTACTTTTTAGTCTGAAATAAATTGTAAAAGAGCTTTGCCTGTAGAAAAACATACCTGCAGGTCTATTAAGTGAGCCTTTTGTAAATGGATGATGTTTTTAGTACAATGTGTAGCAAACCACAGGACTGTTTGTTCAGGCTAGAAAAGATGCACAGGAACACTTAATCTTTCTGCACAGCACACTCTGTTGTACACAGAACATATTATAAAATTATGTTGTTATTGTGATATGGGGAGAGCTAATGTCCATGGAGCAACGTAAAGGTTATATACGTGTCTTACACTCCAAGTGTATACAGACATTTAAAGATGTACTCCTTGCTAGGTTTTGGTATTTTGGGTGGGTTTTTTTGTGAAAAAGAAAAATCCTGTGTGAAAATACCTCACTTTACCTGGAAGTTACCTGGAAGAAAATTGATGTTGCATTGTCCTGTCAGAAGCTGAGAATGGGGTTGTAGGGATAACAGGGAACCAAAGAAAACAGCTGCCAGTTTGTAACAAGTAGGCTTTAAAAGGCAGGGATGCAACATAAACAGTTTGTGCTTATAACATATACAGAAGTACCGTGCAGCTTACACTTTGGTCTCTCTTGTGCTGTGTGAGATAAGGCACAGTTATTTTTGGAGGTCTTTCTAAGCCCCGCCTGTAGATGCTGCAGCAAGGATGAACTGAATTGGTATTTGGAGCAAGACACAATTTTTTAAGTTTTACTAAACCATCTTTATGTCACTGTCCCAAACTGAAGAAAATACAGATAATTTCCTCCGATGCAGTTTTTCTCAGCAGACTTCCTAACATGAGACAAAGTTGATGAATTCATCTCAGTGCATCTCTTGCTGTAGGTAAAGAGGGCTGGTGTAGGCAAAGTACTTGCTGGCTCTAAACCCTTCAGATTTTAATCTTTAAGAAGTCTGCCTAAGACTGAGGGAAGATAGTGATATGCTCTGTTTGCTAGAAGATGTATCAGAAATCATATTTCCTGTCTGTAAATTTGGATAAGAACAGGGCTGTTATTCATTTAAAGCATCCTGAAAAACATCCTGGTAATTTTCTTTCATAAATTGGAGATAAACTCTGCTATTCTTGTTAATTGCACTTTACTTTCATTCCCAAATGTCTAGCTTGGCTCTTAAAAACCTTTGCTACTGTAGTGGTACAAATTAGCACAATGATAGTTTGTCCTTTTTCTGTTAAAATGAACAGGAGGTGTGATGCAAGTTGATGAGATGTGCCAGCAATACAAACAAAGCTTTCATTTCCTTCAGGGAATTGTAAGAAGCTGTAATACAGAGGACACATGTTGCTATTTAGAGTGTTTGGAAGTACAGCTATTTTCTCCTCATTCCTTGAGAAAATACTGCCTGCCTAGGTCTTTCTAATTAGCAAGTCCCACCAGTCACATACATGCTTCCTCAGGTTGCTCCTGGACAGATTTTAGGTAAGGTAAAGACTTTAACAACTGGAATCAATATGTGTTTTTATCCTAATTCTGCAATGTATAAGCAGTAGGAAACAGAAAATTATTTCTGAGTTCATCATTTACCTATAGTCTCAGCATTTATTATTCTGACTTGCTCTAAAAAGTGTCAGAGAGAAGCTTTCTGCTCCAGTGCCTCTCCTGTTTGAGATTTCTTTCCAAGTCAGTCCCTTCAGTCCCTTAGTTTTCCTAGCCTGCCCTCTGTAGCAAAGTGGAGCCACTGCAGAATTGGAAAGGTACGGGCTACATTACTGGCAGAACTCTTTGAAGACTCTCTCTGACAAACAAGGCTACAGTCTGGCCATTTGCCACTGCATGATTGTTCTCAATTCATGCGTACAAAACAACAGCAACCCAAATCTTTCTAAGTATTATCAACCTTAAATTAGGGAAGTATCCAATGTGAAGGGCACTATATTTTGTGGCTTGAGTATTACTAATGTTGAAAACAGACTAAATCTTGCACTGTGAACCTTCCCATGCTTGCCTAGTCCCCTGCAAGAAAATTTAGTTCGTGCTGTTGCTTCTTTTTATGTGTGTATTTGTTACTCCCATCTACCGTTTGGAGGTTTGTTTTGTTTGACTCTGTGTGTTTCATTGGCTAACCCTTCTGTGTTTTGCTCTTAGTTGTGTTTTGCATGCCATAGAGCTGGAAGTCCCCGAATGCATGAAATGATCAAAATGTCCATTGCACACCTCCTTGGGGCCCTGAGCTCTCGTATTTTTACTGGTGCTTCATCAATGGCTTTTCAAAAGGTACCTTGCCCAGCCATTTTACAACACAGGTCTTCCATAAGATTGAAGCTCAAGTGGACAGTACTGTTGCTCATTAGCTGACATGGGGAGGGGAGAGAAGACGGAGATATCAATTGTGCTCTGTCCAGAAAGTCAGCCTACCTCTACAAATGGTATTTCATCAATTAATTCAGGTACTCTAGACAAAGACTTACAGCTCAAGAGGAATGGTTTGGCTTCTGTGAAGGGCTGTGCAAGGTTAACAGGCTTTAGGGTATTTTGTCCACTGGAGTTTAGCTGATAGTTGAATGATCGCCAGAATTTCTTTTAACTTACAAGACCATCTTTAACACTGACTGATTAATCTCAAAATAAAAAAAAATTCTCCTATTTATTTGGGGGGGATTTCATAATCTTGAAAAAGGGCAACAAGAAAGAGATATGCTGTCAATTCAGTCCTTTATACCCTGCTATTGCTTACAACTGTAACCTGTTCTAAGGTATTTTCAAAGGAGATAGACAGTTTTTCATTTGCATAATTTCTCTAGCATGAGATAATGAGTGATATACATACACCTGAAAATCTCTGTCTTTCAGTGTAGTTGGGAAACAAGGGAAAATAAGGCAAGAGTCATAATTAAATAGCTTCCATGCGTGATGTCTTGGATCACCCGAGATATAGTTTGGATACAAGAAACTCAGTCATGTTTTCTTACGCTTGTGGCTTTATTGAAATGATGAAATGTGAGATTGCCCAAAGTAAGGAGATCAGAAAGGTTTTAGGAATGTAACTATATTGTTTTCCACATCACTCCAATAAGTGCAGAAGTGCACCAGCAATATGTTAATCTTAAACTTCGTAGCTTTAAGCCCACAGCATTTCTTATCAATGGGGTAGCTTGGTTTCAATTCAGTAGGAATTAGGAACAATTGAGAGTCTTGTCCATGTGCCCATGTCAATACTGATTTATCTGTGTAATCACATCACCTTAATTTTTCCCTCTTAAAAACTCAACCTTTTTAGGGAACTATAAAAATGGCTTTACATCATATAGTATCCTTCTCATTCAAAAACATACACCAGATGCATTTATATGTATTCCTCATGCATGTAAAAAAAAAAATTACACTATGTATTTCTTTTTTTTTTTTTTTCCCCACAGCTAGTTTATTAATGGTTCTTCTCACTAGATATATATCCAAATGATATCAGAATGAAAACAGAAAGACTGAAAAATATGTGAACAGTCTTTTTTTTTTACATTCGTCATTAATGATAAAGCTCAGTGCAGGCCAAAGAACCAAAACTGCTTCTTTGGGTCACAGTCTGAGAAGACTGTATTGTACATTTCTGCTGCGTACCCACTCAGCTCCGTCAAGACTGTTATCCACTGAGTAGTTACTGTGCAGTAGTTACAGTGGTTACTACAGTTACATCAGCTCTTACAGAGACCAACACCTCCCACAGAAAATCTGATTAAGGATAGAAACTGCGTTTTTCAGTGTGCTGTCTACAGGATCCTAGCTGTGTTATGCCTTGGCATCTATTTGTATAACATCATCTGGGGCAAAAGTCAAGCACAGCTCTGGTCACAGCAGTGTCTAAAAGGTGCCACGGGGTTTGGAACTGGATGATCCATCAGTGTTCTTCCATTGATACCTTGGCTCCTGTGGGATCTATGAGCTGAGGAGCTCTCGGCTTCATTGCCAGTTATTAAAAGTCAATCAGTTGTTTTATTTATGGTAGATCACTATTGTATTCTCTGTATTAGAAAAGGCCTTAAAAAGGCTTTCAGGTGTGCTGAAATATGTAATATTTATAGAAAAAGTGGCAAATACCAGTACAACAGAAGGAACATCCTTAAAGATTCGGAGAATATTTCCATTGCAGGTACAGACTTGCAGAGTGATAGATACAAATAAGTGTCCAGAAATGAGCAACCAAAGCAGCATTTAGCAAATTATCTACAGGGCAAGGCAAGTGCCAAAATCACTTGGGTTTGACAGAAGGAGACTTTGCCGGTGTTGCCTTACCATTCCTGCAGCTGTGAGACTGATGAATTGCATGCTGCTTCTAGATGCTACTTATTCAGTTTTCCTTACTGATGAAAACTTCTAACGTGGTACTAAAGCAATATGAAATAGTAAGGAAGGCTGACTATCTGCGTGCGAGAGACCTTGATATCCTCCTAAAATGTGTTGCTGGTAAGTTCCAGTTCATATCTATGTACTGCTATCTTGTTTCCTTATCAGGTTTGCATTGAGACATATGTATCTAGCTGTCACCAGCGGAGCATTAACACCGCTGTGCGGGCAACCCTCAGCCAAATGTTGAGTGACTTGACTTTACAGTTACGACAAAAGCAAGAAAACATGGTGAGCCTTCTGGCATCAGCAAATGGTTCCATGTCCATGGCTGCGTACCTTTTTGTTTCTCTGAATGCAGTGTATTGTACTGGCTTGTTGTGCCTTATGGCTTTTATTTGATGCTTCCACAATTAATCCTATTATAAGCTTTTTTGGGCTCTGACTGCGCCTGCCTCAGAGCAGTCTATTGGAAATGCAGCTCTCACACTGTCAGCATTACTTCGCTGAATTTTTTTTCCCTTTTTTCTTTTTTTTCTCCTTCCATTAAACAAAAGAGGCTTTGTTCTGATGTCAGGCTGCCTTGGCCTTTTCCTATTCCATTTGTTTTATTTTGTTTGCTTCTTTTCCTAAGGTTCATTGAAATCCTTTTGCCAGAAGTTTTTGCATGACAAATATTTACATAACCAAAACAAATTCTCAACTAAGGAAAGTGTATTGAGGTTTTTCTGCTACTTTTTTGTGGAAGATAATTTAAGCTCATGAAATTCTATGCTTGAGTGTTAGCAAAATAAAAAAAAAATTAAAAAAAAATTGCATTATTAAAATCAATGAGAGCTGTTTGAATGAAGTCCCAGCACATTGTCAGCAAAACTGTAAATATTCTGGGCACACGTGAAATTACATTGGCCTCTTACATTTGTTCACGCTGCTTTATATATTATCATATTTTTAAAAAGGTACTATTTGTAAAAGTCACTTTCTATCTATTAAGAAATTGTAAGGACAGTATTTGTATGGATTATTTTCCTTGCATCTCTTTTGGGTTAAAATTATCACTTCTGTTTTGAATTATCAGACTAGATTACTTTTATCCTAGTGAGCAACTGCAGAACAGAATTAATCAGTTTAAATAAACTTATCTTCTGTCTGTGCTAAGTAGGTTCTTTTTACTAGCCAAAACATTCACCAAAAAAAACCCCAACAAAACAAAGAAGGAAAGAAAAAAAAAAAACAACAACAAAAAAAACCCCACCAGTAGTTTTGAAATTTCAATATGGGTCTGAAAGCTGAGTTTTGTTAGTTCTGTTTGTAGCTGAGGTGTAGGTAAAAGCACGTGACAGCTGTGTGCAGTTCCTAACAGTTTTTTCTTGATGTTTGGGAGTTTTTTCTTAATGCTTGAGAGAAGAATTTGGCTTAACCCCTTTGTACACTGATAGGAAGAATCCTATACCCCAGCTGAACAAAATGATGTAAGAGGTCATTTCCATTTCCTGACTGCCATTAATTAGGTCGACACTGTAACAGTAATGATGACAATGTGATAAGCTCTTTAATAATCACTTGGTTTTGGTTTCTAAGTACTTTGTGAAATCTAGACTAGGCTTTCCTCTAAGTTATTTTTAATGGAATTTACATGCCTAGTTATTACTGACGTCTTTTAGGTGTAGGAAATCCCTTAAGGACTTAAAAATCCTAGTTCAGCTCAATGAGATGTGAGTTCCTTAACTCTAAACTACTGTTAAAACAGATCTTAAGGAACTTTTGAAAATGTTTTGCAAAAGCTTCACTTAAAAAAAACAACCGAACAAAAACCCCAGAAGAGATAGAGGTCATGGATTTGTTAAGAAAGCTCTGCTGTTAAAAGTATTGCTTCTACAGTGGTTTTCTGCCCTTTGCGACAAACAATTACACCACTTTTGTCTTTCCTCAACAGACAATTGAAACCCATGAAGCCTTGCAGAAATTCAAGAGTCAAGGTATTTGTAACACTTTTTTAGTGACTCCTTCCAATTCAGCTTTTTTATTCTTCACTTTCCTTTCATTAGCACAGTACTGTTTAATGTCACAGGAATTGAATCCTCAGGATTTCTTATCTTCTCCATAGCGTGATGCCCTCTGTCTTACCTGTGGTAAGAACTGAGACAGCCTTGTTAACTCCTGATATATTCAGTCATGTCTCCATTTGGGCCATGGTAACAGCACTGCACTCAACATAGTAATAAATTATTGTTTTGAGGTGCTGACTTCTGTAATTAAGAGGTTGCAGTGCTCTGGAGAAAGTTTTAGTAAGTGGCTTTAACTCCTGAATTAAAACAGATTCATGGAGTAGGACATGGAATCTGGAAATTAATTTGGTGATGTATTTCAGGCCAGAGATGCGGTTTATATAATGGCAGCTTTTACTAGCACATTACTAGCAAAGATCTGTTCACTCTTGCCAAATTATTATTTGAGAAGAGAATTTTGTTCTACTCCTGTTCTGGCCTAACTGCCAACATCTTCCCTGATAGGTAAAAATAATCCCTGCTTTTGACCTTACCGAACTTCTGCAGAACTTGTGTGGTTGGAGACTAAAATCTTGCACAAGCATGCTCTTTAAGATCAGAAACTTATTAGACATCAGAAGCTGTGTAGCAGAGGCAAATTACAGGGAGAGATACAGAAAGTTTAGCTGCCATGTAGAAGTACTGGAGCCAGTCCTTTTTTTTTTTTTATTATTATTTGTATGCTTATTTTAGTATCTGAAGTGGATTTCAGCTAACATTCTGTAAATGCATACAAGCAATCAATGCTCACTTTGGGTTTAATACTACTGCATTTTCATTGTGTGGAGATCACTTTCCAATCTAGGACTTTTCCTACTGCATCTTCTGTATGAATTTTGGCAGCCCTGTTCACTGTTTAGACGCTCCAACCAGCTCTGCAGTGAACTGAGGTTGTAATCCACCTGCACGTGTGTAACGACTCTGTTCTTTTTGTAGGTACTTCAACTGAGTCTCTTTGTGATGATGTTGTATCTGTCCTCACTGTGCTCTGTGAGAAACTCCAGGCTGTCATAAAGTGAGTTATTTTAGTTTACAATTTGACTTTATTACCTGGAGGTTGAGAGTTTCACTGATACATGTGATTGTACTGTTGTAATTCTGGAATTACAAAGCAAAACTTTGCTTAAATGAAGTGTTTATTAGAGGAAGAGTTGTTCATGATTTTTTTTTATTTAATCCTCACTTGAGATGAAAAGATAATTTACCTACTTTGTGCATTGTTCAGCTTTAAAGACCTTCCAGTAAATCTAATCTATAAGTAACTTCCGTACAGCAGCAAAATACTTCTCAAAGAAGTTTTCTTTTCTGACTTGAAAGCAACCATTGCAGAGAGAACAAGAATTACAGGAGACGTGGAGAAACCTAATGGGAACAATATGCAGAATGAATTAGTATGGTCTTCTTAGGAAGGTGGTATTTATCAATTGAAAAAAATTGCATTACCAAAGCATTCTTTAAATTTAGGAATATCACACTCTACGCACCCACCCACAAGTCTAACTTTTAAAAAGAAATTATTATGGGCACAAATAGGGTGTTACACTGCATTAACATACTAGAGTCTTTTGTTGGCCACTACTGTAAGAGTAAGGACTTACTCATGAGTTAAAAAGTACTTCCTGTGGCATTCTAGCATAGATCGACTAATGGCCTATTAAGAAAGGAGCCAAAAAACATCTTAATTGTCAAAGAAGTGACAAACCCACCAGCAGAAATGCAAACATTATACAGCAGTTATTTAAAAAATGTGAAGACAGCAACCTAGATATATGATTCAGAAGTTAGAAGTTTTCGGTATCAGTAAAATAAGATTTAACTTGCTATTATTGCCAGTTGCAAATCACCTGAGTGGTAGAAAAAGCGACAATCTGAAACTATTTTAAATGTAGTATAACATTGTCTCTTCAGTTGGCCTGTACATCTCTGAAAGTAGCTTGTGATGAGCTGAGGGAGAAATGTACCAATGCATGCTTGTTTTGTGCTTGCTTTTATATGCTCTACTGTTTTCAGGCAACCTATGACTTAGGAGCTGCCAGAGCCAAAGACAGTACAGACAGTGTTGTGCACAGTTCTTCTGTAGCCTCTCCTCACCTGAGTGTCTCTAATTACAGCAAGATTTGTATGGGAAGAGTGCCTTACTTAGCCTTATTTAATCAATGTCAGCATTTGGGAAAACAAGAGCATGTTTCTGAATCTTCTAAAGGAACGTTTTAAATTTTATTTTAGCTGTGTGCATAGTTACAGCACAATAAGAACAAATCTTCAAAAGTGTCTAACAATAGCAAGTGGCAAAACCATCTGAAAGATTAATTCTTTGTATCAAATTTTGCTCACATGTGAAGCTATAAACTGCTATCATCTAGTAAGTATTGTCCAGCAAATGATAATTACTTTGAATTACTGGTTATGAGATATCAAAACTAAACTATCTGACAGGATGTCTCAAAATCACTGGAAGTCTTTTTAAAAAATACCTGCAATGCCAGCTCCCCATAAGACTGTACTGAATTAGGACAGATTGAGACATGCTGTAGGTAAAGCACAAGAAGAAATTCAGAGAACTTAAAAATGCTCACTGATTCCTGGTCTACTTCATGCTTGTAATTAAGTACCTATACTGTTAGGATCTCTAATTATGAGCAAAGCATAGTAAAGGATTCTGATTGAATCTGAGGAATATAAATTCAATTAGGCTGTCTTGTTAAACAGCTCTATGAATGAAAAGTCTTTCTTTCAAAGCCAATTTTGGTATGTCCTTCAAAACACCTTGTTGACAGCAACTGAACTTTCTAACCTTGAGGTCATTGAAGTGAGGTTTTAGTGTGTGTGTTCTAATTTCTTAGTCTGAAGATTACTTTAATTCCTCCTTCTAAATTTCAAGCTTATTAGAATTTGGTTTTGAGGAAGGCACAGCTATCAGTAACAAAGAAAAGTTCAGGGAAGTGAATTTTTTTTCTTGGGGCAATGGGTGAATTTTGTGACTCTGAAAGTTGTGGCAGCAGTAATAAGAACACACCGGCTACGCTGAGGTGTGCAGGAGTGCAATAGTCATTTCTTACCTGCAGGAAAACAATTTGGTAGTAAGAGACATCAGAGACATCGAGAGTGTGGAGATGCTCCGTGCATGCCCATGCAAGTGTCAACTGCACGGTGTTGATAATCTGCTTTAAGACACATTGTAAGAAAAGCTGCTGGCAAAGAAGGCAGTTGTACCTGGAATATGTGCATCTTTCCAGATAGGTGTGGACTGTAGTGAGGAAAAGGCCATCACCTATAAAATATATAATTAGCCAGCAGTTTTAAATCTTCCATAGCACAGAGTTAGAAATCTAGCTTCAAGCCTCAGGATTCACTGTTTTCTGTATGGCATGTGAAACAAGTACTGTTCTACTTGGATGAAAATTCATCTATGCTGAAAATTCATCTATGCTGAAAAGAAATTCAGGCAGTGATAGAAGAGCAGACGTTTCTATTCCTTAATTTCAGTTAAGATAAATCCATTCTTTACAGCTTCCTTTACGTACCATCATACATCAAAAAATACACTCCTCTAGCTCTCATCTCAGACCAAAAAAACAACTATTAAATCCTGGTCTTTTTTAGGATTGAAAACTGGAATGTGAGTGCAATTGGCATGGGGCACTCCTTTGATAAGGCAGGCCTCAGCCTTGCTTGTCTCCTGAATCCTGCAGCTAATTCTGAGAGTAGGTACAAGCACATTGTACATTTCAAGTGTATCAATTCCAGATGTCCATGGGATCTTTCATGCTCTTTCTTATGAAGCTCACTTTATGATTTTAACAGAGTAAGTAGCAAGGCCCTGGAAGGTAGCCGTGTCATCACGTGACTTTCTGCCTGTGGACACTGACTTTTGACCATTATGTCTGTCACCAGGAAAAGAGAAAAAAATACAAGAAAGAGAGCAACATAAATGCCCTTCGGATTACCTAAAGAAACTATCCAATAGTCCAGAATCTTCTGGTTGTTTTCTTTTCCTCTGTTTAAGGGTTTTTTTCTCCTCAGGTTTTTAGATTGAAATTGAATAATTATTTTCTGTTTTCCTCTTCCCCTTTATTCACAGAGATTTTTTTTTTAAGGTAGCAGATCACTGCATGTTATCAGTACAAAATAAATGGGATGATAAAGGTATTCATACCATTGTAAATCCATAGGAAGAAGCAAAATAAATCACTACTGTAAACTGTGGTATAATTTTAAAGTGAACTAATGCTATTTTAGAATATTAAATGATCTTTATTTTAAAGTTATGTGAATGGCGTCTTTTCTCTCTGCCAGTGACAATCGTCAACTTCAACTTCTTTACTTGGAGTGCATCCTCTCCATGTTAAACAGCTCCTCTCCCAGCATGCACCAGCACAAAGGATTCACTGATCTTATATGGTAAGTACATCTGAAGACTGAAGCAAATACTCAGTTTGTAAGTAAAAAATAACAAAAGGACCTTTTCCTCCTAGCCATGCAAACAAAACTGTAATTTATCTCTAGATGTGAGCAAAGCTTGTTCACCAGTAATTAATCTCCTTTCTGTTCCTACTGTGCCTCGTATAAGATTGGTTAGGACCTCATATTCAGGTATCACATTAAATCCCTGTAGTGAGTTATTACTTTAATTAAGTCTAATGTATTTAGCCAGAACAGAAAATCTCTTATGCTTTCTGCAATAGTTTGGATTCATTTGTGGCATTAAATAAACAAATATTTTGCTTACAGTAGGTGGGTGCTGTAGAGATTCCTACAGAAATATAGGCGAAATTAATGTTGGGTGCTGAGCTCGCGACCAGAAGTGCTTATGACTGGCATTGTATAAGGGCTGAGGCTAAATGGTCTTCATGGTGCCTCCACTTTATCAAGAAACCCTTTTTAATTAACTTCACTCAAAAGGCTTAATGTCTTTAGCATTCATATCAACCTCTAAATTGTTTGATACCATCATCCTGGAGCACCTGAAATAATCCTTTCCCCTCTTTTTACTTGAAATAATGTGTTTTTTATAGCAGATGGGTAACTGAGTCATAGTAATAAAGCTGGAATGTAATACATGGTTCCTTGCAGTCCGTGCCCATCCTGTGACCTTGGTGGGTGATTGTGTTAAGAAATGACACAGTGACTGTTTACGGCAGATGTGTTTCTTGGGCTTTTACCTGCTAATTTTTGAAATGGAATTGTTTGACTTGGGCTCCATTCTAAGGATGGAACACGTAGAGGCACCCATAACTTCCCTTGCTGTCAGTGGCTGCTGGATTGAGAAGCCTTCAGGTGGCCTTCTCTCTCATGGCAAATTCATTTCAGAAATTTCTGCTGCTGAATTTCACCCAACACTTCGTTTGTACTTACGTGACTGACTGTAAGGCCATCCTATGAACAAGGTCACAGAAATGATCTCAATTAAAAGAAAACACTTCCTCTTTTATTTTCAATTTGCTTATTTTTGATGGTCCAATTTAGGCTGCAGATCTTAGGCTGCAGATCTGCAGGTTTTTGTATTTGTGACTGTGAGTCATGAGGACAAGCCATCAGGGGCAGGACTTCTTAACCTATATTGCTACCAAGAAATATGCACCCTCCAGCTACATGGTTAAGATGAAGTGGAGGAAGAGCCAAAAACACTAGGAAGACAGTTTGAACTGTAAACATCCTTTTGAGAATATAGCAGTGTAATATAGCAGTGTAAGTGCACACTGATCCATTAGCTGTCTAGTGAAGTTGTGAACCAAACTGATACTTGTCTTTGTTCTTCAGGGAGCTGTTGCCTACATGCACTCAACTTTGTCTCTAGCTGGCACTTTGTAGTCAGTTCTCAACAGAAGATGAAGAAGGGAGCAGACAGAGAAGGTTTAGCTCAGTGTTCTTCTGACGGTGTTCTCCACAGTTTGATACAGAAGCACTTTGATGGGACTAAGACATGTGGGGAATATGTTGCTGTGATTACGCCTGCTTCAAGGCAGTGAATTGATATCTTTTGAAGTGTGATTGGAGGAAGAAATGGAATAAGCAGACTCAAAGTCATTATCTGCTGTCTGATTAAAAGCTGTTTTTCTTTCTGTGACTTCAGGAAGCAAAGCTGTTTTATCAAGCACATTAAGCGAAGCAGTGAAAGCTCTGGACTGTGTTAAAATCTCGAGAATGTACTTAACCTATGAGGACATGTTACTTTTTGTGCTGAATCATTACTTGCCATTGGGTGTTTGGTCTAGGCACCAGCTTGAACCTCTGAGGCATGTGGGTGAATATCAGGTTTGGGACTGTGTTCTTATGCAGCACTGGACCTTTTAAATTACCATCTTGCAGACTGAAGTAAAATGTCAAGTGCGTGAGTGCAAAGCTGAAATAACAGCAAATGAAGCAAAGTGATGAGTTGGTTTTGGCTCTGCTTCCACAGAAGATTGACCTGCTGATGTGGAATCACTTAACTTGAGTGTTCATGCAGAAAGACAGTTGAAGGAAGGATGGCATTTTTAGTGTATAGTGACATATGAGAAGTTACAATGCACACAATGAGTTACTGTAGACAGCTTCAATTATTTTCTCAAAAAACAGCAAAACAGGCTCACAAGTAAGGGTGCTTACTCAAATACATGCATGCGCAGTTCAGTGATGGAATATCAGGCCTTTTAGTGAACATAGATTGGTTTCTATTTGGTCAGGTTTTTTTAAAGCTCCCAAGTTGGACTGAAGAAGAAACACTTGGCAATAGAAACCTAGAATTTCCACTTTGCAATAGGATGCAGCCCATGAAAGAGGCAGGCATGCTGCGTGGTAAAGGACAGCACTGTGCAGCAACATGAACTTGCAAAATCAGTGCCTTGTTTATAAAGCTCCCAAAAGTATTTCCATATGTACTAGCATGCTGATGCTTGGAAAATGAAAAAAACCTGGTGTAATTTGTTATTCTATCTAACCACTGCTGTTGACTAATCATTAAAAAAAGAGTGTGTATCTCATTTAACCATGGGCTATTTTCAATCTGTTCCTGTGAGATTATTTTCCAGTTACCATCTGCTACTTTTCTCTTTCTCAGGAAGCAACTGTGTCCAGCACTAGTAGTAATCCTGGGAAATCCAATCCATGACAAAACTATCATGTCTGCCCATAGCAGCATCTGTCTTGAGACTGATTCACCTTCCTCAGGGATATCTGATCATGGCCGGGGCTCAGGTTGTTCCTCCACAGCACCTGCACTTAGTGGGCCTGTCGCACGGACCATATATTATATTGCAGCAGAACTGGTTCGACTGGTGGGGTCAGTGGAATCCATGAAGCCTGTGCTGCAGTCTCTCTATCACCGGATATTGCTTTACCCACCACCACAGCACCGAGTAGAAGCCATCAAAATTATGAAAGAGGTAGGATTATCACATGTGCAAATCCAGGCATGGAAAGCAAAATCTTTATTTAACAGTAGATGTTGCTCATACATGCATACCTGTCCATTCCACACCTTAGCACTAGGGATGTTGAAATTGTGTTTTCTGAGCACAGCTGTTACATCAAACTGCCCTGACAAATATTTTTAGTTTTACAAAGTCATAATAGCTATATTTGTCTCCATAACGCAAGTTGCTATAGCAACTCCATCAGTGTTTATGCTCTGGTACTGTGTGGACGAGATCTTATTACTGAGTCATGACTGCTCTTTTGGGAGAGATACAGTGTAGTGATCCAGTTCTCAACTTCTCTGGCATCTTTCCCCACTCTCTTCTCTTGCTAGAAGGAAACATTCATCTTCACAGTATAGTATTCCAGGCATTAAAGTGAATATATGCTTTGATTACATGCCAGGTTTTTGGAATACAGTTTCCTTGAGCTTTATTAGAATAGTCACAAGGAAGATGCCAGTGTCTTTAAGCAGCCATGTCAAGACAAGGCCATCCTGGCCTCTTGCCCAGTGCCTCTGACAGCACTAGAATTGAAGCACTGTGAGATTTCTTTGTGCAGCAGCTGAAATCATGGGCTCTCCTATTTCACATGTGTGGCTTTCCTCTTGTGTTGTGGAACACAAGGCAACTTACGTCATTTGTAGGAATTGTGGTCTCTCTTGGAGGATTTTTGCTCTAGCTTGTGCATACCGAGGCTGTTCTGTGTCTGAAGATCTCTCCTAACACCACATAGCCACTCACTGTGGTGTAGTCTGAGTTGTCAGCCACCCTGGCACTTGTCTTTCTCTAATTTTAAACAAAGGAAGATGACAGCTGAAGTTTTAGGAAAAGTTCAGTATAAGGTTGTTTCCCACAGGACATATCTGTTGCCTCTTTGTTTATTAATATGTGGTTTTAAAGCCTTCTCCTTGCATCTCCTGGTGGGTGTTAACAGGACGCCACCCAGCAGGTTGAGTCAGAAGGAATCACTTTGACTATCTCTGCATGACTCTCTTATTTTCTAACTGGGTGACTGAAGGATCCCTTTGGTATATAATATAACAGAAGATACTTGCTCTATATTTAGACATAAAGATTGTCTTTTATGAAGTACCAGTTGAATCATATTGTCAAAAATGTAAAGTACCGGACAATACTCTATATCTGATTCTTGTTAAATATTCCTCTTTTCTGCTTTAGAAAGGGGAAAAGTAGCTTCAGTAAGTAGAACATGTGTGCTGGTTTCCTTTGTCATCCTGCTACCTCGGGTTCTAGGGCTTGATAGAACTATGACTCATTTATTGTATTTAAATAATGCTTTCATAATCCTCTAGTAACTTCTGTTTCCTTTCCTTTCAGATACTTGGCAGTCCTCGGCAGCTTTGTGATTTGGCAGGGCCCTGCTCTTCTGAGTCAGAATCCAAGAAGAGGTCTATTTCTAAAAGGAAGTCCCACCTGGATCTTCTCAAGCTGTATGCTTTGTTTCCTCCTCTAGCCTCTTCTGTCTAAAACCTATGCACACAGGACACTTAAACACTTGTACCTTGCAAAGTATACCCAAGTACAAGCCAGACTATCTCTCTGGTTAAATAAGCTGTCAAAATGGAAGAGGGGTAAAAGCTCTTACTGGTTTGTCATCAGTCTGGGCCTGTTTGTAAGGTCATAGAAAACTACCTTCTGGAGTTTTCCAAAATACCCAAATATGTTGCTTTGTAGCTGTAAATTCTTGGATTTGAGTGCCTTGCAATGCAATAACTGTGCTTGTTTAGATGTACATGTACAAGATGAAGTCATAGGAGATAATTGAAAACTTAAAACATTTGTCAGTTTGAGCAAGAATGATTCTCAGTTCTTATAAAGATCATATATTGCAGATGAGATCATTTTCCAGACACAGATGGCTTTAAATTTAGCTTCAGTTGGATATTGATGTTTATTTTCTGTGTAAGTGCTTGTCTGTAAGGAAAAACATGCTGTGCATGCTGGTACAAATGCACAGTAACTGTTTCCCTGGTTGACGCTCCCTTTGCAGAGTGGCCATGTCCACACGGGAGACTTAATAATTTGTTCTATAACTAGTTGTCTTTCTCAGGAGTAGTTTTACAGGATAACTTTTAACATCTTTATCAATGATCTTGATGAAGAGATATAATACACCCTCAGTAAGTTTGGAGGTGACACTAAGTTGGATGGGAGTGTTGATCTGCTTGAGGGTAAGGAGGGTCTGCAAAGGGACTTGGGCAGACTGGATTAATAGGCTGAGGTCAGTTGTATGAACTTCAAAAAGGCCAAGTGCCAGGGCCTGCACTTGGGCCACAACAACTCCATTCAATACTACAGGCTTGAGGAAGAGTGGCTGGAAAGATGTTCAGCAGAAAGGGACCTGGGCATACTGATCGACAAGTGGCTGAGCCAGCAGTGTGCCCAGATGGACAAGAAGGCCAATGGCATCCTGGCTTGTATCAGAAATAATCTGTCCAGCAGGACCAGGGAGGTGATTGTCCCTCTGTACTCAGCATTGCTGAGGCCACACCTCGAGAACTGTGTTTGGTTTTGGGCACCTCAGTGCAAGAAAGACATCGAGGTTCTGGAGTGGGTCCAGAGAAGAGCAACTAAGCTGGTGAAGGGTCTGGAGAACAAATTCTGTGAGAAGCAGCTGAGGGAACTGGGGTTGTTTAGCCTAGAGAAAAGAAGGCTGAGGGGGGACCTTATCACTCTCTAGAGCTACCTGAAAGGACACCGTAGAGAAATAGGTGCTGGTCTCTTCTCACAAGTAACTAGTGACAGAAGAAGAGGGAATGGCAATAAGCTGCATCAGAAGAGGTTTAAACTGGACATTAGGAAAACTTTTTCCACTGAAAGGGTTGTCAGGCATTGGAACAAGCTGCCTGGGGGGGTGGTTGAGTCACCATACCTGGATGTGTTTAAAAGCTGTATAGATGTGGTGCTTGGGGATATGGCTTAGTGGTGGACTTGGTAGAGTAGGGTTAACGGTTGGACTTGATGATCTTGAAGGTCTTTTCCAACCTTGATGATTCTATAACTTCACTTTTTTTTTTTTTTTTTTTTTTTCCCCTGGTTGTGGACAGATTCTTACTATATGTGCTGCATCACTTTAATTAACTCTTGTTTTAATTGTAGAATCATGGATGGGATGACAGAAGCATGCATCAAAGGTGGTATTGAAGCATGTTATGCTTCAGTGTCCTGTGTCTTTGCCCTGCTTGGAGCATTAGATGAGCTGAGCCAAGGGAGGGGTCTTAGTGAAGAGCAGATCCAGCTGCTGCTCCAGCGCTTAGAAGAATTGAAGGATGGGACAGAGACAAGCAGGGACTCCATGGAGATCAATGATGCTGACTTTAGGTGGCAGAGGCGAATCCTGTCCTCAGAAAATCCTGCCTGGGAATCAGGAAATGAGAAGAGTCCTGATATTAGCATTAGCGTTACCACAGACACTGGTCAGACCACTTTGGAAGGGGACATGGGACAGACAACTCCAGAGGATAACCCAGAAAGTCAAAAAAACTCACTGCCATCTCCAGCTGGACACGAAAGCAAAGAGATTCATTATAGAGAACCAGAGTCAGAAACCATCGACCAACCAGATGTTGTTCAGAGAAGCCACACCATAGTCTATCCAGATATAACTAACTTCTTATCAGTTGACTGCAAGACCCGGTCCTATGGATCCAGGTACAGTGAAAGTAACTTCAGTGTAGATGACCAGGACCTTTCTAGGACTGAGTTTGATTCATGTGATCAGTACTCCATGGCAGCAGAGAAGGACTCAGGCAGGTCAGATGTCTCGGACATAGGCTCTGACAATTGCTCCCTGGCTGATGAGGAACAGACACCACGGGACTGTCCAGGTCACAGGTCCTTACGTACTGCTGCTCTCACTCTGAAATTGTTGAAAAACCCAGAAGCAGACCAGCACAGTGCACGGCTGTTTATCCAGTCACTTGAAGCTCTTCTTCCTCGGCTTATAGCTCTTCCCAGCATAGAGGAGGTGGATGGAGCACTGCAGAACTTCTCTTCAACATTCTGCTCAGGTTTGCAAGCAAATATTTACTGTCTGACCAGCATGCACACTGCAACAGCACTGTACACAGTTTCTCTTGTAGGATTTCATCTTCAGAGAACATACCCAGAATAAAGAGATTTGTACTTTACAAAGCACATTCCTCCACAGCAGCATACTGCACTTAGGGCAAAGCAAATTGAATATGCAGTCACTGATTCAAAGAGAGGTAAATCCATTGACTTTTAACAGGCTCTGGATTATGTCCTCAGTCAATAGAGAAATTGAATTTTCTGTAAGATACCTCTTCACAGGTTTGTGAAGATCTGTTGAGAAGTTTTGCATATGCTGTCTTTAAAGAGAGGCTGGTATTGCCCATTAGCATGACAGGGGTGTGGGGAGGACCATCACCTGTTTTGAAAGAGATATAAGTAGCTTAGTACATCACTGCATTGCTCTTAGTAAGGCCAGCCTAGCAAACCAGGTGATAAAAATTTCACAGCAGTAAGCTCTTGAAAGGGTAAGAAAAGAGGAGTGACTCTCTTCTTCTTCTTCACTCATTTGTTTTTCTTAATACTGCTGTCTGTCATGGCAGGAAATGCAAAGCTCAAAGCCCAGACCAAGTGAAAAACAGTTAAGGTTCTTTCAGGATTAGAACCTTTGGAATCTTGACTTGGTCAACTGAACAGAAAAACACCATGCAAAGGCCACTTTGTCCTGGTGATAGTGTATTGAAAATGTATATATCTTTTTAGAAGGGTTTCTTTTTCCTGACAGTGGCCAAAGTGGAAATGTTTGTTAAAATACATCTCTGTTTCTTTAATTGAATTCACCAAAATTGCCTTTCCTGTTGCCCCTCTCCTAATCACTGCTTCATTCATTTGTGCTCTCTCACACACATTAAACTCATACAGAATCAGAAGGGATGCCTCCCATCATCATACAGAATAATTTAGATATGAAGCCAGGTGAATAAGCTGCTATCCCTGATACCCTGTTTAAATGCTGTCCAAAAAAGACCTAGGTCAGGAAGATGGTAGATTACATTCTTAAGAAACATTGGCCATGTTATGTCACAGAAAGGAGACACCTTAAAGGGGACATTAATATTAATTACATTCATATTTGAGGTGCTCAAAAGCATCCTTTCTGTCACAAAGGATTTCTTTTTCCTGAAACAGGGTGATCTTGAAGTTATGCCGAAAGACCAGGACTAGAACTCTAGCTCAAAGTTCTGCATACCTGTTCCCTTGGGCATGAATGAGTATCCTACTGCTTTTCAATTTTGCCTGTCAAATCCCTTTAGAATGTTTTAAAGTGGTGGAAAAGGTGCACCTAGCAGACTTCTAGATCTTAAGGCTAAACACTGCTTTTGTTGTCATTCAGTATGACTAATACAGTGAGGAAGACGGAAGAGTATCGCTCAATATCTGCATTGTCAGTAATTTCTGGTTTGTACCTCTCATTTTAAAAAGATACCTAGTCTTGGATTTAGACTGTTGAGTTGAGAAAGACCTTTCACTTTTCTAAGAAAGTCATCCCCATGGCTAACTCTGTACTTAAAAATGTGTACACCATGTCTTCAGTCTGATTTGCTGAAGTATTCTTAGAAGATGCCACTCAGTAAGCAATCATTGAAAAATATAGTAGCATGTTACTGTATTGAAGGAGTTTGGAAAAGGTATCCTGGTTTTTTCATAGGGCTGTGGCTATTACAGAGTTATAGTTTTATGCTTTCACAAGATCTGCGCAGTGCATGTTTCAGTTGGACAACTGGAATGAGACTCAGACCAGCTGAAACAGTGCCTTAACTTGTACCTCAGATCTTAAGCAAAAGTCCACCAGTTCTCATGAGGTGAGGACTTGTGTTCCTGTGTAGGTCAGAGAGACATGAGTTTGAAGACCTGGAGAGACACTTACTGAAGCTGAAACACATCTGGGGGTAGGAACTCCCCCTGGAGAGCTTCCAAGACACCAGCCTGATCTGTCTTAAGAGACAGATCTTGTCTAAGGATAATGTGTGAGTCCTTGCTTCGGGACTGCTTCATTAACACCAGCAATTCATGGCACTATTTAGGTGGTGAAATTAGAGGAGCTGGTCCTGTTCATTGTATGTGCAACATACATGAATGTATAATCCCTGAAAAATATTAGGAAATTTGAGTATTGGTTAAGATTCAAGCTGAGAAAAGACAGGTGCAGTCCTGAAACCAGGCAGTGCAGAAGTGGTATTTTTGTGTTTCTGAGAGACTTGTTTGACTGCTTTGTTTCATTTTTCAATTTTGTTGCACTTTTGGGGAAAAATACATTAGCTACAATTTTAAGGACCTACAAGCTAGGTCCTTAAATAGTATTGTACTATGATTTCATAGCATTGAAAAGCAATGAAAGGAGGTAGGAATTTGAGGCACTGTTATGAGAGTATAAATAAGCATGGAAAAAGTGAAGTCAGCTAAGTAGAGTTATAGTGAGATAAAAATTTGGAAATCAGTTGGTTAAAAGCCTTCCCAATCTGTGGTTTTCATCTTTCCTCAGAAAGTTCCTCCTTGTTGCTAGATAAAAACAATGCCAAAAAAAAACTCCTTAGTGACACTGTAGTGTGACGTTTGTCTTAAAACGTACCAACTTATCTACAAATTCTCAACGTTATCTTGGCATGCACACAACATTTAAGTTTGCATTTTTGCAGGACCTCCTTTTACCTGGCCAATTTAAACGAACTGTTGTGCCTGTTAAGCTGATGTGCTAACCTCATTGTTTATTATGGCTGGCAGATTTTTATAATTACAGTTGATGATCAGTATTCCCTCAATTCAGGCACAACTATTCTCATGAACTGTAGTGTCAATTCTAAAAATAGCCTGCCATTGTGTGAATAATCATAGCAAACGTTTTTAGCATCTTTCTTCAGTTTTGATTCCATAGCTTTTAGCGACGAGGTGTTCATGTTGGTAAGCATCATCGCAAGTTTACGTATCATCAGTTCTTCTGGTTTTGGGATCTCAGCATCTCTCAAATGCAGTTGTTTGTTTTCCCATATTTAGAGGAAATTAGGGACCATATTTTTCCCCAAAACTTTTGGGTTGTTAAATACATACCCACTATGTAGTAGCCATGTTTATGTGCAGTTATACAGCTTTCTTTTTAATTGTAGTCTTCTATGGGAGGTTGCACAATTGAAAAAGTATTTTAATGCAAAATAAAATGAGCTTCCTTTTTTTTTTTTTCTTACATACCTCTCTGCCTTGAGGATTTTATTACTCTAGCAGATTCTAGTTCCTGTGATACATATTTAAGAGAGATAAGGCATCAAATCAATATATTCCAGCTACATCAATATCATGATCCTCCATCCAACAGAATGTTAAGATGCAGCTTTGCCTTCAGTGATGAAGGAGTCACTGGAGCTACTCACAGACCACTTTTGAGCACATGGTTGCAGTTGTGGTGCTAGGTGAAGACTGTTAACATTCACCACGAGAAATCTACCCCAAGCACATGCCAACCTGTGTGGGTATGATTTGTGACTAGCCCCATCACCCCTTTTCCACAGGGGTTGCACCCTTGAACAGCTATTCATTTTTTAGACCCACCCTGGAACAGTTACTCTCTTTCTAAATCCACCCTCAAACAGTTACTCACCTTATCCACGCCCCCAAAGTGACGACAGTGGAAAGTCCGAGAAGGCAGCAGCACAGAGCTTTCAAACCCTCACGAGGCAAGAAAAACATTTGCTTCTTTTCTGTGTGTGGATTTTTATATATATATATAATTTTTTTTTATGTTAATAGTTTGTTGTATTTTGTCTAAGAAGAGGTATGAGCTTTATGGTGGGAGGAATATATTCACAGTAAACCACTGCAGCAGTTAACAAATGACACAGCTTTGCTTCATCATGTAACTAACCTTGGAAGCTGGTTTTTTTGTTGTTATGTTTGCTTCATTTCAAACGTTCCTCTAGGATAAAGCTGACTCCTTAATCTTCCCTTATTGACATTATATGAATGGATTTCGCAGTTGATGTGAAAACCATGAAATATTGTGGCTCATGTGGGGAGGTCTAATATTTCTCTTTTTTTTCATGGCTCAAACTACAGATCATGGGGATTCAATTAGGTATCATTCATATGTGATTTATGTTTTTCTACCAGTAGGTCAGCTAACTCAGGAAAATGTATGTGCCATCCATTCTACCTGGGAAGAAGGGATTGTGCCACTAGGAATGATTGTAGGCTGTCATGTCATACAAGTAGTGTTTTCAGGAGTACTGATCGCTTAGAGATGGCTTATGGGTCTGACAGAGCTGCAAGTGCTCAGCTATACAGAAAGCAGGTCTTGTATGAACTAAACAGGGCTTGGAGTTGTAACGAGTTCCAGCCAGCTTGGCCCCAACTATTTGTTCACATATCTCTAGGCCATTGAGAGAGTGATGATTACAGCCTGATCCTGCAAGGTGCAGAGCACTCCAGTCACCATCCAAAACTCACTTAGCCAGGACAGATTTACTGGGAGGTTAAAAGGGCTGTCACACTCATTAGCACCATTTGGTGCAATGTATGCTCGGTGAAGTACTGCAGGCTTTGCCTCTGCCCCTTCCCACCTCACCTTTCCAGTTAGCATTGCAGGTATATCCTGCCCTTTGCTTTGTACCTGGCAGTGATCCCAAGGAATGCTGGTGTGCATTGTGTATTTCCAATTTAGCATGTTGCTTTGCTGGACTGTGACTGGAGTGTTCAGTTTGCCTTGCAGCACTGCATTCTAGACAGTCTACTTATTTTTCTGTTCCCTGTTCTAGTACATTTAGTAGAGTGATTTCTACCAATGATTCATTAAGTATTCTAGCAATCTGTTGCTGCTGAAATGCTAGGGTTAGTTTCTGATAATTTTTTTCCGGGCACAGTCTGTGTAAAATGTGAGAGCTTACACGGTGTTTTTGTTAGGTATGATGCACTCACCAGGATTTGAGGGAAACCTAAATTTCAGCTTCCAGACTCTGATGAATGCAGACAGTCTCTACATGGTCTCACATTACACTCTGCTGCTCAACCTAAAATTGGCCAACTCAGATTACTACAGGAAGAAGCCTGCCCAAGCCCCTGTGTTGCTGGTGAGTTGGGGAATATGGGAAAACTGATTAAAAAAAAAAAATTTTGGTTTTTTTTTTTGCTTCCTTTCACATAAACCAGCCCACACATAAAGCCTTCAGGTTGCTTGCTAAGTAGAGAAATAATAATTGCAAATGAAGCATTCTCCAAGCTGCTTATGAATATTGCATGATAAATGTCATGCATCTGAATTACACATATTCTCTGTAATTTGGGGGAGAATGAACTCTGCTTACTGATTATCATTAAAGTAGCAGTCATTTTGATGGATACTCTGTCTTCAGAACAGATCTTCATTAGCATCGTGTGATAGAGCAGGTACGCTCACGGATTACCAAGGGACTTACCTTCATCCTGCAAATACTTTTGAGCATAATGACAATTTCTTGCTTAGTACTTGATTTGTATTTATGCAGATGAAGACATGAGAAGTTAGTTCCTAGTAATATTAACTGGTGATTTTTGTGGCTTCTTGGGCTTTTTAAGAATTGTTTTGAAGGCTGCAGGAATGACAAATCATGAATCTATGTTTTTCAACTAAGTTGCCCAAAAGAAGTAATTTCAGAGTTTTCCTAAAAATAAAAGAATTGGTGATACCAAAAAAAATGAAAACCAAAAAAGTTTGTAAAAATTTACCAGTATTGCTGAGCTTCCCACATAAAAGAATTTGTATTCTAGACCTCCAAAACAACTGTGTTTTAATAACATTATCAGTTCTAGTACATTCCTAAGTAGTTGCAAGAATAAATCTGTGACTTGTAACCTTCTCTAGGAGCAGCACTGTATACAACAGGCCTGAGCATGACCTAAGTACTGTTAAAAATAATTCAGATACCAAATTGAAATAAAAATAAACCAGATACCCAGTTCATCTGGTGACTGTTCAATGCAGAAGGGCTTGATTTCTGGACAGGAAACATTAGGTACCACAACTTCTTTTTATGTAAACTGAGATCCCACTCCTGCCTTGTGGAAATAGTGAGATAATCAGCATGTCCTATTGTCACCATGCAAGAATTGTCATGATTTGCATCTTGCATTAACATCAGTAAGCGAAGGGAAAGCTTCTGGTTCATATCATACTCCCCTATAGAGACACATTGTGATCCTTGGTTAATTCTTACTTTTGCATCATTTAATTTTGAGTTCTGCATTCCCTTTTGCTCAAGAGTAGCTCTAGGGGCTGTAACTTATGCTTTAGGGCTTACTGTTTTCTTACAACCAGCTCTTACGTTTCTCTGCAGAAGGAGTTCATGAAGCAGGTCCAGTCCAGTGGAGTGCTGATGGTGTTTTCCCAGGACTGGGTTGAAGAACTGTACCACCAGGTACTAGAAAGGAACATGCTGGGGGAAGCTGGATACTGGGGAAGCCCAGAAGAGCACAGCCTTCCACTTATCACCATGCTGACTGGTCAGTACTATGTTATGGTGGCAAGGCTAGCTTCCAAACACGTCTTAAACTACAGTAACATGCTGCTTCGTTGCATTGCCATACATAATAACATGTCATCATGCAATATGTGGTGTTTCACAAAATTACCTGTAGAGAAGGAATCAGACTTAACTGTGGCAGGTACTTAAGTTTTGGATTGGATCAGACAGAAATCTTTTGAAGCATGGATTTAAAAACTGTCTCTGGGAGACAAGGAGAGCAGATTTCTTCACTGAACCTAAATATCTCTGGATTCTGTCAGCCTCAGTTCTGGTAGACTTGGTACCTGTTATTGATAAGTGGTAAGGCTGCTGTTTTCTTGATGTCACAGCAAAGCCATTTCAGTATGCCTGTGGTGCAGTACAAATATAAATCCTGGAAGCCTTCCCCAGGTTGGGTTCCCCTTGGTTCAGGTTTGTGCTATGCCAAGGATACACCAAATGGCACTAGAAAGAGGCCGAAAACTTGGAGCAATTCTAAAACATGCTTAAAAACAATCAAGGAAAAAAAAATTATCAGATGAAAGGCAGCAGGTTATCTATGATAATATATTGATATAAAGCACGCTGTCTGATTGAATGTGTATACTGTATGATTGCAAAGAGATAATTAAAACAGTGTATGCAGGGATAACACTGGCTTCAGATGAGCCATTAACTGGTAGTCAAAGGGCACCGCTCTGTAAGCTTTTTGCTGATTGTATTGAGCTCAGTTTGCTTTTAGCTATTGAGCTGGAAAGCTGAAACACTTTGGAAAAACAATGTCTATGAAGTATGTGGGGGAGAGACAGCACTGGGACATAGGATCCCTGTGCATCTTGAGGACTCAGACCAAGGTCTAGGAACATCTAGATAGAGGATTTAGCAAGATTTGGAAGGTAATACTAAGAAATGTGGAGATTTAAAGGTATGGGAAGTTCTGAACTGTGAGAAGTAGGATTAAATATTTGCTGAGAGTTCTGTTGACTGTGTAACTTCGGGGGGGCGGGAGGAGGAAGGGGCGCTTTTGAGACTGGGATATTTCTCCTCTTCAAGAAAACATTGGTTCTACTGGGCAAAGCATAAGATGCCACAGCTCATGTTTTGGCCAAAGCTTCAGAAGGCTGACATAAAAGAGAACTAAAAAGCACACCTGAGAAATCAGGAGTGCTAGTACTTTTTGAACAAAGAGCCAGTAGGAGATGCTTTCCTTATACCATATGTGTGTCGAATAGTAATCTGTTGTTTTTTTAATGTTCTGGCAGACATCGATGGCTTGGGAAGCAGTGTAATTGGTGGCCAATTGATGGCATCTGCTTCAGCTCAATCTCCTCTTTCACAAAACCAGAAGACAGACGATTCTGTTGTTGCAGGTATTGAGACTGTATTATAAGCACAAGTGTATCTACCAGCAGTGGGTTATTATATACCATAAGTATATTCAGATTAATTGTGGTTTAGAACAACAATTTTAGGGTTGAGGGATGTTAGTACATTCTACACGTGAATTGGTAGTCCAGCATGCAGAGGACAAATATGACCTGGTTTTTGACCACTGATGATAAAGCTGCTGTTGTGTCATTTTCCAGTAGTAATAATGCATTTCTCATTCCAGGAGTTGCTTTCGCTCGATACCTTTTAATTGGCTGTTGGAAGAACTTGATTGACACTTTGTCCACACCACTGACTGGCCGCATGGCAGGCAGCTCCAAGGGGCTGGCCTTCATCTTAGGAGCAGAAGGAGCCAAAGAGCAGAACCAAAAAGAAAAGGACTCCATCTGTGTAAGCCTGGATGGACTGAGGAGGGCAGCCCGGCTGAGCTGTGCTCTAGGTACTGCTGCATGTGGGATGTCATGGCAGACTCATAAAGCAGGATGGTAAATTTTCTTGAAGGAATTTGGGAGAGAAAAGAAACAATAACTGTGTTGTTGCTTTACAGGAGTTGCTGCTAACTGTGCATCTGCTCTTGCCCAAATGGCTGCTGCCTCCTGTGTCCAAGAAGAGAAAGAGGAAAGAGAAATCCAAGAACCCAGTGATACTATAGCTCAAGGTAACTTTGTGATTAAATTACCTACTTTATCTCATATTGCCTGCAAAGATGCAACTGGAAAGTACTTGGCTACACATAGGACAGAGAGGAATGCCATTATTGTGCACAATTCACTTGTAGGCATATGGGTTGTATGTCTAAGGGCTTCAGTACATGCCCTCCTGTCCTAAGTTCTTAACATTATGTCACATTAATTATATTTTATTTGGAACTAAAATCAGTGGAACAACAGGTAAGCCAACAGCCTTTTTGAAACGTGCATTTTTTATACCTTGTGATACTAGGAAAACCAGAGGGCATCAGAGAAACATTTTATCTTTTTAAATGTATTTAGTGGTCATATAAGCTGAGTTTGCATCCCTCTTATGTCTTGTGTATACACCCTTGGTTGTCTTTCATCATCATCAGAGATGTAAAACTGTTTCTGAATCATGTTAAATGAAGCTGAAATTTAACAACTGATATATTTATAACATGTAAAAAGTTCAGTATCTCCATACCTCTACTTTAAACTCAGTGAAAGCTGGTAAAGGCAATGTCTGCAATGTCTCTAATGCCTGTTTGGATAACATAAAATGTGTCTGATGACATCTGCTTTCTAATAGTAAGAATCCCATAAAAATAGCACCATGACACACAAATGACCCCGCTTAGCACTTATATTTGGTGTCTCAGTAGAGAAAACAACACTGAATGGGCCTGAGCACAAACTAGCTTTTGACCCCTCTACTAGATATGACTGAAGCGAGTTGGTCAGGCTACACTGAAGCAAAGAGGAGGCAGTAGCAGTGGCCAGAGGCCTACGAATCTGTTCTGTGAAAGCTCACAATACTTCAAAATTTGTTTCCATTCCAATGCAGCATGAAAACTAAGCTTTTTAGAGATTATCAGGAGAAAGAATGAGGTTCAAATGCTTATGGTTCTGATCAGGATTAGTTTTGCATTGACCAGAGTATCCATTAACAAGCTCTTTGGTGAAACTTTTATATAAAAATACATGTGAAATCCACAAACTTTTTTTTTTTTTACCATAAGTAAGAAAATTTTGGTCAAAGTAAATAAATACCCAGCCATCCAGCTCCAAAGAGAAACGTGTAGTATCATGGCAATCTGCATCTGTTCTGTGGGCAGCAAGATGTGAATTTGGGGGTGGAGGGTGTCAATCTGGTATCGACATTTTTCATGCATATAAGGTAAATCAAAAGGGATTTAAATTTTAAAACTGTCTTATGTTTATTAGGAAGATACACGTTTCTCTGGTTTGTTTTTTGTCTAAAATCCACATTCTTATATAGCTTTCAGACCGTACACCTTTGCCATCACCCTGTATACAGACCAGTGTTTGTTTAAAAGTTGGAGAAGCTAATTTTTATTTTTATGTTTTCATGCTACAGTGAAACAGAAAGTGGAGCAGAAACTGGAGCAGATGGGGAAAGTGCAGGGAGTCTGCCTGCACACTGCTCATGTTTTGTGTATGGATGCAGTCCTTAACGTGGGCCTGGAGATGGGAAGCCACAATCAGGACTGTTGGCCTCATGTGTTCAGGTATTCACCACATGAGTCAGCTTTTCCAAAAGAAACTGAAATTATACCATGTCACCTGAAAGTAATGAATGGACAAAAAGGACTTTACATACTCTGGGAGTGTTCTGTGTAAATAGTGTCAACCTGAATTAACTTCAGGTATCTGTAAGAGAAAAGATGGTGCTGTTTTTTATCACTATTCAGACAAATTTAATGCTTAAAAACTGTAAAGTTATCAGAAGACTGTGACAGACCCAGGAACCGAAATGGGCTTTTGGGGCACCTGCACTAAACCATTTGCTGTCTAGGCATATGTGAGGCCAAAGGATGTAAGAAGGCATGTTGTCTATGTGTAGTCTGAGGGTTAGAAATCATCTGTTTACCGCTTGAGGAAAATGTCCTGTGCATTGTATCTGGTTCAGATGTAGAGATCCGTGCCTGCGAATAGGCAGTGGGTTGCAATGTAAGCTGGCTTCCCACAGTGATGGGGCTGTGAGGCAGCTGAGAGCCATACTTGAATGATCCTTCAGACTCACCTCTGGAGTACAGACCCAAGTGTTTCTTCAGTGAGTCTGGTGGTTAGTGGGGGGAGGAAGTGTTGTTTTGAGGGTTTTATTCATCTTTTGCTTCTCCTGTTTGTTCTCAGGGTGTGTGAGTACATCAGCACGCTGGAGCACACCCACTTCAGTGATGGTGCTCCCCAGCCCTCCCTTACCATCACCCAGTCACAGCAGGCACCTGGAGGGCTGCACCCAGATTCTGAGCCTGGGGAATCTCCCCAGGCACTGACCCCCAAGCAGGAGACCACCCTCAGCAGCAATCCTGTCATTCAACCAATTTCTATCCAGGAACTTATCAAGGAGAGCAGTAAGGGCAGAGCTTTTGACTTCCGTGGAGGCAGTCTGCTGTGTGGAACTAGTGCTGCCAAGGCTGTTCTCACACTCTCTACACAAGCTGACAGGTAAAAGCAATACTGTCAGGAACCAGAATCCTTCTTCCTGAAGCAGAACCTAAAGGGACCTTTTTGTGATGCAGTGGGATCTGATCTTTGCCCATTGCAGCCACTTGCTTCAGTTGAGTTTCAAAGGAGAGATGTGTGTGCGTCACAACCTACAGTTCCTTAAAGACCCGGTTTTCTGCATCTCTGTGTTATCTGCCCTGCAGGTGCTGGGCGGAGGGTGTCTGTGCACAACAGTGAATATGCCAGTGAAACCAAATGCATCATGAGAGTGGTAGATTTATCACTTGCATGTAAATTAATCTGTTGCGTTCATTAAAGCAGCCAAAATTAAGTGGGTGTCTTGTCCTGACATGAAGGGACTGAGTGACAAGACCAGTGTCAGTTAGAAAGCAGCTGCTTCTGTCAGGAATGTGTGGACAGCTTGTAAGTCTGCCCCACTGTGTCTGGAGGAGGAAGGGCCACCAGGGATGGTTATAGAATGGTTAGGTTGAATGTCCCTACAACAAGTCTGCAGACTGATATGTCACAGACTTTTTGGCTATTTCTGCTATTTTTTTCAGTGACCCAGGCTAGAGCTGAAAATTTCCTGGGTTTGCATGCTTCTAATAACCTTTTTCTCCATCTGACAATTTACATTCTTGATCTCTGCCCATAGGAGGGTGTAGAGGAAAAAGTAATGCCTACTGACACTGCTTGCAGGAGTTTGACTCTGTGCATGAAAAGTACCTTTTATTTAGGAAGTTCACAACGCAACTCGATTTGGAGGATTAGAGAAAAGTAGTACTGTGATTCTATTGATGCAGGTTTGATTTCTGCAGTGCGTACATTATTAGGACTCAATCCCCAGCTTCATAGGACTATAGAAAGTTTCATGAAAAGCAGTATCAGAAACTCATATTTGTGTCAACTTGTGGCTGCATCATGTGAAATTCCACTGTAATCTCTGTGGAACACACCTCCTGTGTAAACATGTTTACTGGTTTAAGGGTACAGATTTTTAACTTAAGAGCCTATGACAGCTGAAAATATCAACTTCTGTTTGTATTCCAAAATAGCAATTCAGATACAGTGACTTTAGGTCTAAGATTTGAATTAATTTGTTTTTGATGTAACTTCAAGGGGTGTAACTTCAGATGGAGCAAACTGGTGTAACTAAATTCAGTGAAGCTATGATCATCTTTGTCGTGAGGACTGGGCATATACTTACTGGTTTTGTGATTACTGGTTCATGAACTGCTTACAGTAATTAAGACTCAGAAATGACCATTCCTTGAAAAATTGACATTTTGTTTGAATCTTGAAGGGTTCTGGTTGGTCCTACAGCACCCTACTTTCCACCCTCCAGTTAAAGTTTCTGGATCAAAGTCTTTCTGTAGCACTGCATAAATGAAAAAGCCTTCAATAACCCAATATGTAACCAAGGGCAACACACAGCAGCCATGCACAGATAATGTTGTCCTCTTACATGCATATTTAAGTCTGCATCTCATGAATTTTTCAATTAGATTCTGTTCTTTTACTCACAGGCTCTTTGAAGATGCTGCTGACAAGTTAAACCTGATGGCATTGGCAGGCTTCCTTTACCAGCTCAAGAAGGCTTCTCAGGCCCAGCTTTTTCATTCAGTCACAGATACAGTGGATTATTCCCTAGCAATGCCAGGTAAATTGCCTGAGGATCTCTTACAGAGTTCTATGTTTCATATACAGCTTTACTGCTTACAGGACTTACTTTGTATTCTTAGAGTTTTAATTTTTCCAACTGAAATTTCAAGGTATAAACAAAACACAGTATTTAGTCTAAGACTTTTCTGTAGGAGCGATTAAAAGTCTTTAGAAAAGGTTGAGTGCTTTTTTTTTGACAGGAACCACATCCACACCTGCTGTGAAACACTTCAGAGGACATTCATTTAGTTCTTGGATTTTGGGGGTGTTAATTATCCACAGATATTTAATCACAACTCCATTTTGGAGCCTGATCCATTAAGGAAACTTGGATGATTGTAGACCTAAGACTGGGGACTTAGGTTAGACATTTAACAGTGGGATAGCCTCAGAAGGTGATAGCAATCAAGTAACACAACTGCAGAATGTTAAATAAAGCAGTGGAATTTGTCCTGCTGACTCTTTCCCAGCAGCATGGAGCATATACCTGAAAATACAAAGCCTGTAAATTGTTGTTTCCATCATTGTGTCAGAGCAGAAGGACCAGACCCAAAGGAAGGATTGGATCCAAAGAAGATATGTCACTTAAAATTGTACTGTGCTTTTACAAGTTACATTACTCACACAGGTTTTGTTCTGTCCTGTGGCAGATGTGGATTTATCTGGTACATGTCTCCAATTTAATCAGTTTCCCCTTGCCCTCAAGTGCTACTTGTCATTTTTTCAAGGTGCCACTTCGTGTTGTTCGTTTTTTGCTCTTGTTTGTCTCCAGACCTCAGCATTCATCACTTTATTTTTAATAAACAGCAATCTTCTCATCGTGAATCTAGTAGTCAATTAACAGTAGTTATTAATAATGAAATTTAAATTAGGATAGAGCAATAAATTGCATTTTTTTAATATGTATATTAAAAGTGGTATGCTACCAGATTACATCTTTCATTAGCGATAAAAGCACTAACATATATTTTAATGAATGAAGTGTCTTTCCAAATGTCCTAAGAGCAACAGAAAATTAGTCCCTTTCAGTAGGAAATAACAAGTATTACTGACTGGGGAACAGAAAAGGATTTTCTCACATGCTCTGCTTTGTATCCTTTGCTTGCTAAGAAATGCAAAAGGACAAACCAAAATAAAATAATTTGCAGTTTGTATTCTTTCCTGTAGATGTCACCAAAGGTTTTTGCAACTACTGGTTTGGGCCTTAATATTGATTATTTAACTTCTTGTTTAACTTATCTGCACTATTTCTCCAAGCCTTTGTCTTTAAAATGTTTGCAAAAAAAAAAAAAAATCCAAACCCAAACACTTAAATAAAAGTACAGTGTGTTTGATAAGTTATGATTAGAACTTGGGTCCATCTCCTGTTCTTTTACATACACAGGAATGGGTTGTGTATACTTTTTTTTTTTTTTTCCTCCTTTTTTCTTCACCACCCTTTCCCTCACTCCCCCACTTAGTACTAGTAATTTCTAACCTGCTTTGAATTCCAATTTAGACATCAGGAGATGAAGAAGCCGATGTTGCTTGGCTTCCATTTATTTTCTTTTATTCTGTTGTAGGTGAAGTAAAATCCACCCAGGACAGGAGAAGTGCACTTCACTTATTCCGACTTGGTGATGCCATGCTCAGAATCGTAAGGAGTAAATCTCGCCCCTTGCTCCACCTCATGCGCTGCTGGAGCCTGGTGGCACCTCACCTTGTAGAGGTAGGAATGGGGGAAGAAAATGGGAATGTGTGCAAGAGATAACAGAGCTGAAAAAGCTCAAGAAGGCTTGATAACTCCCAAAATGTTTATCAGTCCTCAACATTATCAAATCTGATTACGCTTCTGATGGGGTATTGTAAATGCTTTGTCAAATATTGTGATAATGCCACTGAGGAGTGCACTTTTAAAACTGGATTGTGCAGCTCCAGGGACAATGAGTTGGTTTTCTTGTGATGTGAAACTTCCTGTGTGTCTGTCATGAAAAAATTAAAATGCCCAAAGACATTACAAATAACTCCTTCATCTACCTATCTTCCCAGTCAAGGTCTGCATCCTTGCAGGCCTTCCCATAGAAGGATTCAGGCTTTCTTTTCGCACATAAAGCCAGTTCAGATGGGAAAATGGTGACATTTTTCCCTTTCCTTCTCTTTCTTTGTGTACCCTGGTCAGTGGCATGCCAGTAGCAGCCACATAATGGATTTCAGTCATAACAAATGACCTTTTCTGAGACAAACTTTCAGTCTTACCTTGTAAAATGCTGGTGTCTTGACTTCTCAGATTTTTCTGATTTCTGTCATTGGTAAGAATAAACATTCAGTACTTCTTTTCTGTTGGTCAAGTATTTGGAACATCTGCCCATGTCTATTGTGATCATGCTTCTCTGGAATTTTAAGCTGAGCTCTTCTGTAAATTGCCATAGCACCTCAGTTCATTGTCTCAAAAAAATGTGTGGACTATCTTACAGCGGAGTTCAGACATTGCGGAGTCTCAGTGGAATCCCTGTAAGTAGAAATAGCAGAGAATAGCTTTGTTGTATGCTTTAATAACCCTTTATCTTGAAAACTAGTGTCTCACTTGCCTTTGGATACCAGCCTGAGACCACTTAAAATACTTTTCATGTTTTTTAAGTCTTTTAAGACACAATCCAGTCTAAACTCAAGTACCTTCTATGTTTTTAGAATGCAGGGCTGATCCATCTTTTTGGTTTACCTCAGTGTAGATGAGGGCATTACTGGGAAGGAGCAACATCAGGGAAAGGACAGAATGCCACTTAACCTGCATATTCTCTCAAAACAGTAACTTTGTATCCAGGTTCCCTGGTGTTCAATTTTTTCATAGCCCTTCTAAAAGTGATGAGAACCTTCTCACTGCACATTCCATAAACAGATAAATAAAAAGTGACATTTGGTCATGTATAAGTAGGGGTGGTGAATATATGCAGAAACTACCTTTTTGAAGGGAAAAATGGTCACAGGATAAAAGCAAAAGATGTTTCACTCAAGTTCTGTTATGTGGTTTTTATTATTTAATTTATTTATTTTTAGCCCTGTGCTTTTTGAATTGTGAGCAAACATTCATGCATCTGTGGGGCTCCAAGTAGCTTAAGAGTCTCAGTCACCTGTTTCCATGGCAGTACTCTCCCATTTTCATTGCAGTGGGGTGCCTAGTCACATCACTGATGAAGCCGTTTTAGGGTTCAACAACATGAAGTGATTACTTCCCTTAAAAGTATCTCACTAAAAATAAATGTTTTTGCTTGGACAAACTCTAATACTCCTCCTTTCCTTGCAGGCTGCCTGTCATAAGGAGAGACATGTGTCTCGGAAGGCTGTCTCCTTTATTCATGACATCCTCACTGAAGTGCTGATGGACTGGAATGAGCCTTCTCATTTTCACTTTAATGAGGCGCTTTTCCGCCCCTTTGAGCGTATAATGCAGCTAGAGCTATGTGATGAGGATGTCCAAGACCAGGCAAGTCAGCCCTGATCAGGGTGTCTGTATCTGGCCTACCATGCCCACAAGAAGGATAGTCTCCAGGGTACACTTTGTCCACTTTAGAGTGTTTCCCAAATTCCTTTCAGATGGTGCCCCTTAATCATCTTCAAGGAATCAGGAGGTCTCTGTCTACCTAAGCCAGCATTGTGGTAGAGCACAGAGACAGTACACCTGGCTTTAAAGCAATTAAAGAAAACTTTTCTGTTATCTATAAATAATAAATTAGTCTAGACTGACTTAGTGAAATCTAGGAATGTGTTTAAAGCCATCCTCATTCCTTTGGAAGGTCCCTCTATGTATCAGTTCTGGTTTTTGGTTTGATTCTTTTAACCTCTCCTACGTTGTCTGCAGGTAGTCACTTCTATAGGAGAGTTGGTGGAAATGTGTTCTACGCAGATTCAGTCAGGTTGGAGACCCTTGTTCAGCGCCCTGGAAACAGTGCACAGCAGCAGCAAGTCAGAGGTTAAAGAGTACCTTGTAGGAGAATACTCTATGGGTAAGAACTTCCTGCACTGACTCTTCAGTATGTGCTTTTGTTTCCCTGTCTTATTCCTTGGGGACACAATAAATAACTCAATATACTTAAATGCCCTACCTGAACAGTGGCACTTAGCAGTGGCACTGCAATACTCCAGGACTGACTGTCCTGAAGTGTCTGGTTTATTAGCTGGGCTGGAAGGGAAAGCAGAGGTATTGTTCTGACTTTTTATCCTCTAGATTCTGGCAGATAAGTAGAATGAGAAAGCAATGCTTCAAAGCTCCCTGAAAATTTTCGAGCAGAACAGGAGTACAGGAATACAGAGCTTGGCTGGGTCTCTGCCACTGTCCTGATAGAGAAAGGAAGACATGCTGCATACAAGCATCACGTCTCATGTGGACTGTCTTTCTTACTATGGGAAACCTACTGCCCTCATACATCAGGGTAACTTGGTGTGATACTCTGGGCAAGTGCTTGTCCAGGTCCTTAAATCACAAAGCTTCAAATTGCTAGCTCTATTACAAACAGTGTTTGCTGTAAGAAGGATTTTGCATCCCTCCCAGAGGTGTTTGCTTGTATGGAAAGTGGGTAATATGGGAAAATCATTTTAATCTGTTCTTCTGCCCCATTAGAAGGTATTTTTAAATGTTACAAATCCTGTGTAAGGGATATGGTTCTCACAACACAAGTTGCCTCAGGAGCAAGAGTAGGTTTTACTTCTAAGATCATTTCTGTCTCTGCCCAGAATAGGAGAGATTCTACAGATTCATTCAAATTGTTGAAAAACTACTGGAAAATCACCTTTATGGGTGATTTTATTGTTATTTCCACAGGGAAACGCCAGGCTCCGGTGTTCGATGTCTTTGAAGCATTTCTAAACACAGACAGCATCCAGGTCTTTGCCAATGCCGCCACCAGTTATATTATGTGCCTTATGAAGTTTGTCAAAGGACTGGGTAAATTTTTTTAACTTCCTTTTATCATGGTATGTCAAACTTGATCCTGCAGGAAAGGAGAATTCGGTTATGTAATACATAGCATGTTAGGGAAGAGAGAGTCACTGAAGAAACTGGATCCAGAATGCTGTAAAAAACTCAATTAAAATAAAGGCAAAGGGTTTATTTCAGAAACAATTTTAACATTATCAATTCTTCAAGTTGTTATAGCAGCAAGGTGCATCTCACTTTTAAGTCTCTGCTTCATTTGATCTTAGTTTGCATGAGAACTTGGTTAGGAAGGGAAGGGAAGGGCAACACAAAATCAAGCAAACTTCCCCTGCCCACCTCGGCAGCAGTAGTTTGGTATGTGCAATGCTAAAAATCTGCTGAACCTTCAGTGAGATCATGAGCACTGCAGCTAACAACACTCTGTCCTCATGATTAGTTTTCTTACTGTGTTACTGAGAGCAGTGGAGACCAGGTGTGTAAAGCCAAGGTGACCCTGCAGAGTAATAGTGGTGCTTCAACAAACCTCAGAACAAAGGCAAATGGTGTTGGGTCATTCTGCTCCCATGTTCAAGTTCTCTGACTTGCCTTGATCGTTAGAATTTGACACTCGTCATTGAATGGTGGCAATCATTTTTTGCTTTCTTCCTTATGTAAACTGAAAAAGTTCTAATGATTGGTAAAATGGGGCACTTTTTTATATATACACATTAATTTTCAGAGGTATCTAGGTCTGTCAGCAACTCCCTTTGTTTTAAATGAAGCACCTAACTGCACTGGATCTAGTCTTTAATGATACTCTTGTCTTACTAAGCTATTTCAATGGGGGAAGAATTCAGCGTGTGATAATTACAGTTCTCATCTGCCATGACTACAAAAGAGAAACAAGCTTACATGTCCAGTACCAGTAGAGGGAACTCATGTTCCTTCTGGAGAACTTAAAACGCTGTCTTCTATTTCTTTACGTTTCCTACTCTCATGAGATAAGTTTGTTCCTTTTATGGTTACATGTTAAAAAGCAAGACCTTTTTTTGTATTAAAGATAACAGAACTATGGGATACTTCAGTACTGCGCAGTAGCAAATATACATGTGCATTTTAACCTAAAACTAAAGAATTTAAACTTCACTGGCTGACATGGATGATCTTAATAGCAGACAAGACTTTAGAATACCTTATGAAGGGAATAGGTAAGGGAATAGAAAAAGCAAATGAATGTAGTGAAAGGAGAGTAAAGTGGGATTTAATAAAATGATTTAATAATTATCTTATGGGTTTTATGAGAGGAATAGCTTTTAAGGCACTAAAATGTTAATATAGGCATTTGCTGGTGGAGAGCCAGCTGAATATGAGCTAGCAGTATGCCCAAGTAGCCAAGAAGACCAAGAGCATCTTGGCCTGTATCAAAAATAGCGTGTCCAGCAGGAGTAGAGAAGTGATCGTACCCCTGTACTTGGTACTGGTGAGGCCACAGCTTGAGTACTGTGTTCAGTTTTTGGTGCCACAGTATAAGAGACATTGAGGTGCTGGAATGGGTCCAGAAGGGCAGCAAAGTTGGTGAGTGGCCTGGAGAACATGTCTTACGAGGAGCAGCTGAGGGACCTGAGATAGTTTCATTTGGAGAAGAGGAGACTGAGGGAAGACTATATTGATCTCTACAACTACCTGAAAGGAGGTTGTATCAAGATGAGGATTGGTCTGTTCAACTAAGTAACAAGTGATAGGACAAGAGGAAATGTCCTCAAGCTGCACCAAGAGACATTTAGATTGGATATTAGGAGAAATTTATTTACTGAAAGAGTGGTGAAGCACTGTAACAGGCTGCCCAAGGAAGTGGTGGAGTCTCAAAAATTGTGTTCAAAAGTTTTCAAAGAACATGTACATGTGGCACTTCAGGACATGGTTTAGTGGTCATGGTAGTGTTGTGTTGACAGTTGGCCTTGATGAACTTAGAGGCCTTTTCCAACCTTAATGATTCTATGATTTAATAAAGCTTCAAGTTTGTAACTGAATGGGAAGTATTTGGCTAAACTGGAAGAATAGTAATGAGCCAAGTATTCTAGGGCAGGCAGGACATGGGCTGAGAGGGGAGGAAAATACACTGTGCAGACAGGGAAAATGATGAAGTGAATGGAGTTATCCAGGGAGGAGCTCTGCAACAGCATGCCTTGGAACTGATCTACTTATTTAATATGCTTAGTGAAGCTGACCTAAAAGTAGAAGTCTGCTGATGCCAGAGTTGTAATACCTGTGATATTGAGACACTAGAGCCTGGGGATATCATACAGCTGAAACTGTGAGACCCTGACACCTGAATTAGACAGCAGAAGGAAATATTGTAGCCCAAAATATAAAATGGTATCTTTAAGGTGTAAATAAAATAAAAGGAAGAACTTGTAGTAGAAGAGTTCTCCATGCCACTGGGGTGCAAATGAATAGAGAAAAAATGAGTATATTAATTGAGCAAAAGGTGAATGAGCAAGTATTCATACACCCATGGAAAAAAGTGGAGTGGGGTCAATATGACAGGTGACTATAAGGAATGATTATAATAACTTGTTAAGACTCTACCAAAGAGTTTTTTAAATAGCCATGTATTTGTTAAAGCATTTATTCATATAAAAGTCCATATATAAACTGTGACCAATATTACTGTATTGTTTGTATGAGAATCATCCAGTTGTCATCTAATAAGATCGAACAAAGGATGTTTTCTGGATTCCATTCAGGCATTAGGGCACAGGTGAATGATAAAGGAAAACTAATGCTATGTTTGTTTCTCTTCCGTCCTTCTCAATGCTGCCTTTCTTATCCCCAGGGGAAGTAGATTGTAAGGAGATGGGGGACTGTGTGCCAGGATCAGGATCTGCACCTACAGACTTGTGCCTTCCCGCACTTGATTACCTCAGGAGATGTTCTCAGGTATGATGAACAGTCTTACACAGGTATTAACCTGGCCTAGGAAGCAGTGATAACCTCCAAGCTTTGCATCAATGGTTAGATGGTTTGCATAAACACAACAGAATCTGTGATAAATCTATGGTATAAACCTGCACTGCCAGATGGAAAGTGGTGATCTGAAGCATTCTCATACCTTCTTGGCCAGCTAATGGTGGGAAAACTGAGGAGAGAAAAACACTCAGACCCAAGGAGCATGTGGGAAAATGTGTATTTTCAAAACCCAGAAGTAACATATTTAAAACTACATTCTTTCTTATTTAAACAGTTATTGTAAAGAGTGTTGGAAATGAATGATCGAAAAAAAAAGCCAACGCCAACAACTCTCAGATCTTAGGAAAAGCAACAAGTTGCACCCTTTAAAACGTGGCAGCAGCTGATCTGTACCATGAAAACAGAACTGAAGCTCAGGGAAAATCATTAATAATTAGAATGCTGGCAAGTTTCTTGTCATCTCCTTGCACACAGCACAGATTATTATCCAAGGTTACTAGGACAGTTTTTGTCTGATTTTATAATATTGTTTGTATTTCTGTAGTACCTGTAGGACTGTTTGTGGGACCCAGGCCATGTTTTCTCTGAGTAAATATAAATGCATAACAAGGGATATTACCATAGCTGAAAGGACTTAATATCTAAATTCAGAGATAGTGGGTGGATTCAGTACACAGTCTGAGAGGAGAAGGCAGCTCAGAATAACAAACAGCAGACATGCCAAACTGTACTTGCTATCTTGTTCACCTAGAGAAATGTTTTGAATATCTGTGTGTGTATCTAATGTATGTTCCACTAAGTGTATCACATCACTCTTCTTCATCCTTACAAACCCCCATCCACAGTGAGGCAGAAATATTTTCTCCTATTTAAAAGAAGCAGCCATTTTTATCTTGTTATACCTTATAACTTGCCAATGGAAGAAGAACAGAAATGAATAAAAAGAAAACCTCTCTGTATATTGCAAATACACGGTTTACTTTAGAAAAGCCTTGTAAAATTCTGGTAACATCTCGGCTATAGCACAGTTATGCAAAATTTGAATTTGCTGTGTAATGGACAACTCAGACAATGAAGCCCTGAAGTAAATTTGTACAGGTCCTTTTATCATTATTTACTTAGTCCTTCAGAGCTCCAAAATATTCTGCATACACCTAATGGAGCTTCCTAGGTCACAGGCGTATTCAGATATTTGTCTTTCATAAACAAGGATGGAGCACACTGTCTTCCCCAAAATATGTTACTTAAATTGCTGTTCTCCTTCTCTTTCTTCTCCCAACCCCTTACTTGTCAATGAACAGAAGCCTTCTGGCCTTTAGCTGTGTTTTTCATTTACAGTAACTGCTGGGTGAACAGAATAGATGCTGATATTGTGCTGCTTTCATAGCTTTTATTTTATTTTACATACCTGTATTGTATGTGATAACTTTTACAAACTTCTCCGTATATATTTATATTTTCTTCTGTTTTTCTCTTTCCCTTCCCTCCACCCCCTCACCCTTGGACCCCAAGTTGTTAGCCAAAATCTATAAAATGCCCTTGAAACCTGTTTTCCTCAGTGGCCGTCTGGTTAACTTGCCCCGAAGAGTGCAAGAACACTCAGCAAGCAGCGAGGATGGTATTGAGTGCATCCTTTCCGACTTTGATGATGACACTGGTAAGTGCATTGAAAGCAATAAATGTGGAATTAATCAATTCCTTCTTCCACATTTTGCCAACTGAAAAAGGGGGGGGGGGGGGAAACTTTATACTTTGTCTCCCTGTTTACACACACATGTGCACGCAGAACTTGGAAGTTCAGGTCACATCACCTTTTTTATGTTAAAAGACAGAGCTCATATATGAGAAAAATACAACCTCGCTCTTGCGGCAAGATAAAAATATTTTAATAATATTTTAATTATCCTGATATTCATAATCCAACCAGTATGTATTTCTGAGGACTGACACAAAAATACTTTCTAGACCACAGCTGAAGTAAAGGAGTGAAAACGTTATCAGGTTGGTATTGGCAGGCCTGCCTTTAACAGAAAAAATATTAATGTTGACTTAGAGTTTAGAAAGATGAAGGATCCTTGTTTAAATATGTTTCCAAAATTATATCCTGCGGTCTGTTGAACTAAATGGTGTGTTTCTAAAGCCCAGAAAAAGTGATAGGACCTCTAGAAAAACAAGCAGCATTTGTCCGCTAATTATTTGTGTGGCTTATATGGGTTGTGGATTAATCAGGGTTTTGATGAACTAGATCTGTGCGGAGTCAAGCAGTAGAAGAATGCAGTCTTACTGCTTCTGGTCCCATGACAGACCTTTGAAGCAGTACAGTCACTTCTGAGTATCTGAACTACTGAGCTTTTCTGACCTGGTTGCCTCCTTGAAGAGCCAGCTCCAGCCAGGCAGGAAGCAGGCTGACTCCAATGCATTTCATTCACGTGCCTCTTGGTACCTACTTTTATCTAGGCTCTTCCATCACACGGATTGTCCTGTTCCACTACTACCCTGGATAAAGGAGACAAAAGCAGCAGCTTTCTGGAAAAAAAAAAAACAAGCCACAAGTCCTAGGGGTTGTTTTTTTTTTTAAGAGCACTTTTATTTCTCTCTATGTATGTGGTCTTTTTCTCTCTGCAAATTTTAGGATGTTTACCTGGGATGTGGGAGAACCAAGTCACTGAAATCTCTGCTTTAAGTCAGGCTTGGGACTTTACTTAGGGCCTCCCCACCTCGGGTGAGCACCACCTGCCTACTGTCTGAAGAGACTCTGCTGAGACTGTTCTGGACTAGTGTGAGTAGTAAACTAAGAAAGAAGACCAGAACAAGGCCTACATGAAGAAGGAAGCATGAGACAAAACAGAAACTTAATAAAAAGGGGAAGGAAAAGAAGACCATCATTTCAACAATTGCTATTGCCCACAACCATTACATAGTAACAGCGAACACACAAGAACCCATAATCTTTAAGTTAATTGAGTTCTTAGTCTCCATCACTTTCCAAGGGAAAGTTCCACCTGTGGTCAATACAGTATCTCACACATGGTTTTTAATCTTTGTTTCCTTGCATATAGGCCTTATCAATGTCTGGATTATTCTGCTGGAAGAATTAACAACTGCCATATCCAACTGTCCCCGGCAGCACCAGCCTCCTACTTTGGATCTACTCTTTGAATTGCTGAGGGACGTTGCCAAGACACCTGGTAATGAAAGAGCTTTATAAAATGTGAGCCAGTAGAGCTCAAACCTCTTAGAATCCTAAAAACACTTCTGTACAGTGTGTTAGTCATGCTAGAGCTGCACAGACACATTCTAAAGTAGAAAGGGATTTTCTTAGAGAGTAATCTGTTCCAGTTAGTGCATTGTTCTATATTGACAAAAGGCATCTTGAAAGAGTATGTTGAATGTACTTTTACACTTACTGCACAAATAAAGAGGTGCAGTACTTTACCAACGTCCTAGCCACAGAAAATGTTTGCCTGGTGTCCAGGAAATGGAAAAAGAAAATTATATAGTCCTTTAGACTGCCGGGGAAGACTGTAGATAAACAGTTGGCTAAATATTCATATCCTACTTCATAACTAGATCTAAAACTTCTTACCCCCCTCATCCCACAAAAACAGCTTCAGAAGATGCTTTCTTTAGCATCACCCCTGGACTCAAACTTGGAACAATTTAGCAAATTTACTGTGCATGTAGGGTTTATAAGTGAAAATATGCAACCATCATTGTGTTTATTTTAAGGACCAGGATTTGGCATTTATGCAGTTGTACATCTTCTTCTTCCCACGATGTCTCTTTGGCTCCATCACAGCCATGGTGACCATTCTTACTGGGATGTGGCATCTGCTAATTTCAAGCATGCCATTGGACTTTCCTGTGAACTCGTAGTGGAGCACATTCAAAATTTCATACACTCAGGTATGTCCTTGTGCTGTCACATCTACTCACAGTCATCAGTGACGTGTTACTGAACAGCTTCTTGAGGAGATGGTTTCACTGCTTTCTTTGTTGCTTAAGCATAAAATAAGAGGAAGAGGGTTGAAAATTTTTGTGTTTGTCTTTTTTTTTCCTTTCTTTATAGGGTTTAGAATTATGGAAAAACTTAACTTGTAAGGGACCTGTGGAAGCTATTTACTCCAGCTTCCTGCTCAGAGCAGGGTTATCTTCAAAATTAAATCATAACAGTCTATATTATACTTTCCAAAAGAAGATACTAAGGGGCTTTAATCATAAAGAACTAGAATATCTGAATTTCTCCAGTACCACTTAAGTCCAGACATTTTATACTGTTAACATCAAAAGGATTTGTCCTATTTCAGTGTGATGTCATATATGTTTCAAAATTGAACTCTAGTGACAGATGCATAAAATTTGGTTTCACAAAGTCTCCAAATAGCAGTAAGCGTAGCAAGACTGTTTATCTCTTAGTTATAATGAAAAGGCTATGATGTTAAAACCAGTCTGTGTCTTTTCCTTGTAGATATTGGTTATGAAAATATGATCAATACTATGCTGAAAGATCTTTTCAAGTTGCTGGTAGCCTGTGTAGCAGAACCAACAGAAATTATTTCCAGAGTTGGCTGCTCTTGTATCAGGTAACACAATCTCTTCACTCTGTTAGCATCATAAAAAAAAAAAAAAAAAAAAAAAAAAAAGTCTTCATATATTTGAAGAACTTGTGGACTCATTAAGTTGTCTAACATCTCAAAAGAAGTCTACATTTTATCTTTTTCTTGTTACTTGAATAATGACTGTTAGACTTGCTAACCTCCTCTTGCAGTTTTCAGTCTGCTTCAGAACCTGTGATTTTAGGCATTACCATATAGATGATTCCCATAATAAGCACTTGTTATTTATATGCAGTTAGTGATTAATTCTTAGGATAAATAATCAAGAGTCTTTCTGTTGGAATTCACAGGTCTTTAGAGGTAATTATTACATTTCGTAGGCTTCAGGTTATTACACTCATAATCAAAATAAGCAGTGCATTATATAGTTACACATTGTGTGGTTCTTGTCCTGGCAAGATGACTACTTGAAGAGGAAAAGCAAAGAAAATAAAATTCAAACCTATAGTGTAATTACAAAAATAGGTCAGGGTAACAGCTGAGGAGATTGGATATTATCAAGTAGTTGCTGAATAGGCCTTTTCTTCTGTTTTCAATCTTCTCCAATTACAAGTAAGAATTGTCTGGTTCCTTCTTGAACATGGTCACGTTTTCCTGTGTCTTTGCAGGTATGTGTTAGTGACAGCAGGGCCTGTTTTTACTGAGGAGATGTGGAGGCTTGCATGTTGTGCCTTGCAGGATGCATTCTCTGCCACTCTGGAGCCAGTAAAGGTAAACCACCTTTTTGCTGACAGTCAAAATGTAATCACACTAGTTACAGACTCACTAACTTTTGACAGGTTGCTTTTTCTTTTTCAGAACTTTTTTTGGTACAGAGACAGGAAAAGAAGTGTAAGGATTACATGGTAGCTTTTGGTTTTTTGTCAATTCACAATGAAAGGTGTTGAATCAACAATGGAGATTGAAATCAGTTTTTCTAAACACTTAGAGACAATGCTGGTTGCTAACAGTCCAGGCTTATTTTAAGTTGCCCTGCCAATATGAAATTATAAGAATTAAGTAGGTGAAAACTTTCTTTTTGATCCGTTTCTTCCTCTGGATTGTCTAAAACTAGACAGAATATAAAGCTGCTTACTTGATCCTTTGGGTCAGATACATCAAATGCTAAATAGCAGCGGACCTCCTGATGGTAATGGGACAGATCACTCTGAATCCTGTATTACACACGAACAGGCTGGACAATGCTACAGTCACTGACTTCATTTAACGCACAGTGAAAGTCTGATGTTGTGTCTCTCTATAGAACCTGTTGGGCTATTTCCACAGTGGTTCTGAAAGCTTTAGTGGAGATGCCTGTGAAGTGAAGGTGGCAGCCCCCTCTCTCTCGCCAAGTGCTGAAGCTGAATACTGGAGAATCAGAGCCATGGCACAACAGGTACTGCCTGACATTTCAGGGGAAGTCAAAAAGCCTTTTAAACTTGGGACTTTTCTTTATGAAAAATACATCTTTACCACCACCTTCCTCACAAACTCAATGGACAAAGATTTCCTCATCACCAGACTAACATTTGTTTATCTAAAGTATTGAGAAAAAGTAATGAAAACTAGAAAAAACCCACAGCCTTAAAACTGTTCTCCTGTAAGTAGGAACTAGGAATGCTTAGGGTGAGAGAAGTACTAAGGAGGACTGATAAGCCTATTGTGTAATGTAGCTTTAAAAATGGCAACCCTAGCATCAGTATGAGTGTTTTTGGTAGGGAAAGGGAAATAGTAGTGTCACTGTGAATCCTGATCTAGAATGTCATATTTCTGATTACTCTGTTAAAGAATAATAAATTCAAAGGACAAAAAATGCACTAGAAAAGAGACTGTGGTATGAAACTAGAAAAACAAGATTTCTTCAAACTATGAAATCAGAGTTTGAAGAAGAATACAGATTTTCTCTCTATAAATACCTGGACATATATTGCAGAGGAGAAAGAGTTACTGAGAACTAGAGAATAATGCTGACATTTAACAAATTATTGCAAATCCACCATTAGCTCCTAATCAGTAGAGCAAGCCTGGAGAAAACCTTCTCAGGGTCCTATTGACTACAATGGTTGTTCATTTCATGCAAGTGGTTATTTGAAACAACTTCCCTGAAACGCAGCAGACTGAACTTAATGACTTGCAGGGTACCATAAAACTCTAAATACTCTATGACAGTTTCATCATGGGAAAGCAGCTGGATTAAAAGAGCCAATAGATGTTTGGTGTCAATTTCTGCCTTGATTAATCATACCCCTGACTCTGCTTGAAAATCTGAGACACACAGACCTGGATTCATGATCAAAAATAACGTGTCAGAGGCAGAAGTTGTTGGAATAGAAAAAAATGTTTAAATCTAAGTTGTAAAGATGCAGAACTCAAGAAAGCAGGGAATGTGGCATTTGTACTTTTCTTGTAGACGCTATCAGTGACACTCCCCCAGTCCTGAGTTCTCAGTGAGGATTTGACAAAACTACTAAATGACAAAACAAAGCTACAGCAACTGGGAGTTGCTTCCCCATTTCTCACACAACAAGTTGCAAGTTAGGTGTCTGTTGTATCTTCATGGCTGAAAATAATCCAACAACCAAAATTTCTAGGTACAACACCCTAACTGTGCAAAGAGGTCCTTGTCTCCACTACACATGATATTTTCTGGTCGTAGTATACAGACAGTAAAAAGCTTATTCCGGCATTTGGTATAATGCCTTATGCAAGTTCAAAGAAAAAGATGTCTGTCCTTTGCCCTGTGCTTTGCTGGGTAGCCCATGTCTCAGAGACTGTTTTACCAAAGCAGCATGCTCCAGGGAAGTTGTGTCTGGGAGGATACCTTGCATTCTCTCCATCACTATAAAATAAGTTGTCATAACAGCTCTTTCACAATGCAGAAAATCCTCTTAGGCCTCTCAAGTACCCAGCACAAGTACTACACTTATTGTTTTATGTAACTTCTTGTTTTCTAGGTCTTCATGCTAGAGACACAGTGCTCCCCAAAGACCCCCAGCAACAAGGAAGGGTTTGAACATGCCCAGTCATGTGTGCTCATCATTGACCTGCCACCAGATAGAAAACCAAATGGGCATACCCAGAGAAGGTAAAATATCTTCTCAGGAAAATACCATGTCATTAAAAGCAAAATAAAAACATTGTCAGGCTGTCAGACATGTGATCCAAGCCTGGCAAACCATGCTTCCCCATAGTTCTCATCAAAAAATGAAAAACACCAGTCAAATGAAAACTAGGTTTTGTGACACAGGAGACAATGGGATAATACTATCTGCTCTCCAAATGTTCCCATGATCGTATACCGGTGAGCAGGCACATGCAAGAGCTGTTACTGTTCTAGACAAGCCTGTGTCAGGGTCTATGGTGTGGCTCTTAGAAAGCTAAATAAGAAAAACATGTCTAATATAGTAAAAATTGCTAGGTTACGAATACCGGAATGATACATGAGGTCACACAAAGCTTTCAACTAGAGGAAATACAAATTAAATTAAGAAAATAATTCTCATAGGTAACACTAGGAAAATCCTTCCAATATTGCGATTCTTTTCTTGAAGAAGTAAAGTTAAAATACCCATTTGAAGAAAGCTTTGGAAGTACTGTAATGTTTGTAATGATACCTAGCAAACTAAATAATGTTTGCTTCATTAATAGACTTTTAAATTCAGTATTATGGAATTAAGAAGGTAGAAGAAGTGGATGGATAAACTGGAGCAGTATAAATTGATGAGACCACATCCAAAGCTGTGAAACTGTCAACATATTGATCTAGGGAATGTTGATTTTGCTAGGTGCTTTATTTTTGTACAAGTCCTTCAATGTGTTACCACTTCAGAAACTCACGTGTTTGCATGACAATTTGATCCTGTCAAAGAATACTTCTTTTTGCTTGCACTCAGTTGTTTAAACAACTGCTGTAACATCAATAGGGTCAAAAATTAACATTCTGCATTCAGGGTTTGTGTTTATATTGCAAGGTATGTAATACATGGCATGAAATTGCTTCTGTACCACTTCAGTCATCATTCAAAACTAAACTATTGCTTGCAACAAAGAGCTGGAATGTGATGGTCCTTCTTTGGATGGACAGGAAGAAAGACCATTCAAGATGTCAATATTCTTATGCAACTGTACAGAAGTTTCTCCCAAGAGCAGGTGCTCTGTTGCTTTTGCTTCATCTTCAGAGAACAGAGCCCTGCACAGAGATAAAGAAAGGTTAAGGTCACAGACTAAACCCTTCCTTTGTGGTGGGAAAATACCTGATTTATTCAAAAGTTTGCAGATTATTCTTCTTGTTATAATGAATGCAAAGCAAAAGACTGGAGTACTTCCCTCTCCTGGCATTTAAGGCCATGCAATCTAACAGGCTCTATTCTTAAAGACAGTGTGTCTCTTGCTTGTCTTTTGACAAATAAATAAATGAATACATCTTGCAATTAATGCAAACTCTGAATGCTCTCACGCCGCGCTTTGTATAAACAACAGCAAAAAGTGTATATCCCAGTAGGCAAATTTTCCCCCAGCAATGCTCATTTTTCACCAAAACAGGCTCAAAGATTGACTGTGCCACTGTTTTTCATATTATTTGCTACAGCAGTGCAGTAATATGCCAGTCTTGCATGCTACTAACTGTGGCCTTTCAAAAGTTTTACTTTAACCTTAGTGGGGTTTCTCTTGTCCCTTTTTGCTTTTGTTTCCTAATGCTGCATCGTTTCACAGGAAGCTGGGGTAAGGGAGCTTTTCTTCTTCCTAAAAAGTAATACTATATTTCAGTTTGAAACTTTGGTCAGAATAAGAAAATACTGTCCTTAACCAGCTTTGGCACTGTGTTTTCACCTATAGTTCTGTACTAGTTTCCTTTGGAATTGAGCAGTACTTTAAACTGTCCTTGTAAATCGCCTTTTTGGCTTTTACAGGGAAAGCAGATCTCCTACATTCTGATCCTGGTTTTGGAGCAGGATTAGTCTCCTGATATCAATGCAAGCACTCTTTTAACTTTATACATGCTCTTAAGAGCTTTCCTGAGTCAGAGCCTCTAATGATTTTTACAGCAGAAAACTACTCTCCCATAAAGAGCTCCAATGTGTGTATTAATCATCAAGATTTTAGCACTGTCAGATAATAAGACTACTATATTTTACTGATGTATCAGCACTGAGAGCTGTGTCATGGCAAGGAAACTGACACAGGTAAATTAACCCAAAGCAAAATTTTGTCTGATTTCTCAAAAAAAAAAAAAAAGAAAAAAAAAAAAGGCAGGGGGAGGGGAGTTTGTTTTGGTAATTTGAAAACACTTTTGTAAGTTGCTTAATGAAAATAGAATATTTTTTGCAACAACAACAACAAAAAAAGTAAAGGCCTACAACTGAACATCTCATATTACCTGAAGATTTACTTTGATTTAGACCTAGAACTTCAGTATTGCAAGCAAACTGAAAAATCTCTTCCTTCCTTGATAGCAATGCTAATTAAAATGTGACCCATCATAGTTCCCTAAATCAAAACAAATAGTGCTATATGTATCAGATCATCATTTCCATTTAAAACATTACCATTCTAATCTTACGTAAGGACATTTTTTTTTTTAATGCCTTAAAATAGATTTCACAACTTATAATTTTAAATCCATAAGATACCACACAACGATCCTGTCCACCCTTTCTTCCTAGCCTCCCTTGCCTGTAAGATGCTCCTTGTGAATTCTCTGGTGAATGACCTGAAAACTTTGGTTAGAGGCATTTGCCATTCCTGGGTTCCCTGAGCAAATCAAAAATCAGTGAGATCCAGAACAACTCACAGCATCTCTCTAACAGGAGCTCAGCTAAGAATCACCTGGTATTATATGTGAGAAACAGGGTTAGGAATAGATATTTCCATGCTCTCTCAGTGTTCAGTTTGAAGTCTTAAGAGCAGTGAAATGTGCCTTCAGCAAGACTTAAGCTTCTTTGCATGCTCCATTGCACCGCTGATGTTTCTGTAGATTTTATTTTTTTTATTGGTTGGTTCGTTGGCTCTTTGTTTCATTTTTAAGAAGCACTCCTGGCATTAGTGGAAATGGAAACTGAGCAGTAAACTAGTTCTGGCCTCAATTTGTCCTGGCAAAGTTAAGGTTGCTGGAAATGCTGATGGAGGAATTTTAAAGACAGTTCAACTTAGTCAAAGTTCCATCAAGAAAATCAGAAAATATAGTCAGGGACCTATGACAGAAGTGCTGCATAACTTGTGTGTTAACAAATTCCTCAGCTATACCAGGCTGAAATATTGGGAGTCCTTGCAGCTGCTGTGAAATTGAAACATAACCAGAGTATGTAATCCCTCGGTGTTAGACATCCCTGGAGAAAAGGGCAAAAACTATAAAAGAGCTTTGTTTGAATACCACGTCTACACCAGTGCTATTAGCGTGCTTGTTGTGGACTGGTATTTTTCTTAACCAATAAGAGTGTCTTCCCTCCTAGGAAAGTATTTGAAAGAGTAACTGAAAGACCATTCTAGACAACTTTATCTTCCTCCAATTTTGTAACAAGGCTGTGAAAATTTGGCCTTTCATTTGCATCTTTCATGTTAGATTCTAAAATATGAGGTATTCCTGTACTTCTAGTAAATGCACAATGCACCATTTTTATATTATTTTTTTCCTCCTCATGCTTGGTTTACCAAGTATTCCTTTCAGGACAATAGTTGTGAGCTTGCTGTCGCACCAGGTACTGCTCCAGAATTTATATGACATCTTACTGGAAGAATTTGTGAAAGGCCCTTCTAACTTGGAGGAGAAAATGACAATACAAGTGCCAGAAAACAAGTTGGCCGGTTTTCTCAGGTACATCTCCATGCAAAACTTGGCTGTCATCTTTGACTTGCTGCTGGACTCCTATAGAACAGCCAGAGAGTTTGACACCAGACCTGGCTTGAAGTGTTTGCTGAAAAAAGTGTCTGGCATTAGTGGAGCTGCCAACTTGTATCGCCAGTCAGCAATGAGCTTCAACATCTACTTCCATGCTTTGATTTGTGCAATCCTGACAAACCAGGAGAACATCACGGCGGAGCAAGTGAAAAAGATCCTCTTTGAAGATGATGAGAGAAGCACAGACTCATCACAGCAGTGTTCTTCAGAAGATGAAGACATTTTTGAAGAAACTGCCCAGGTCAGTCCCCCACGAGGGAAGGAGAAGAGACAGTGGAGGGCTCGGATACCATCTCTGAGTGTACAGCCTGTCAGCAATGCAGACTGGGGATGGCTAATCAAGCGACTTCACAAGCTCTGTATGGAACTGTGCAACAACTATATCCAGATGCATCTAGACCTGGAGAATAATGTAGAGGAGCCTCCAGTGTTCAAAGGTGACCCTTTCTTCATTTTACCATCCTTTCACTCAGAAACCTCCACCCCGTCAACCGGAGGGCAATCTGGGAAGGACACACCATCAGAAGATGACCAGAGTCAAATCAGAGACCAGCTGGGAGACAGCCTGACACCCCGAGGAGGGAGTGGAGAAATGTTGCTTCTGCCCCCACCCCTAAGCCCTAAACCAGAGAAAAAAGAGCAAACCAGGAAAAAAGAATGGTGGGAGAGTGCTGGCAACAAGATCTACACCATAGCCACTGACAAAACTATCTCCAAGCTCATGACAGAATACAAGAAAAGAAAGCAGCAGCAGGCCATGACATCCTTCAACAAAGAAGTCAAAGTGGAAAAGAAAGGGGAGCTCCTGGGTTCAAGAGGGCCCGACTCACCCATACTCCAACGGCCACAACATCTTATAGATCAAGGTCAAATGAGGCATTCATTCAGTGCTGGTCCAGAGATCCTGAGACAAGAGAAGAGACCACGCTCAGGATCCACAGTCAGCTCCCTGAATATATCTGTTAGGGATGCTGAGGCCCAGATACAGGTAAGACATACTTGTAGAATGCTAGTAATATTAGCAATAATTAGAAAGGTATATGTAAATATTTTTTTCTATTGGTTTTATTATAATGATTATAATCTCTTCATGAAATGTGTTCATTACCTAAAGAAGTCATCATGATGAGGACTGGATATTTCAGTGGCTGGCACTGAATAAAACCTGATTCTGTTGTAGCAGAAGAAAATCAGTCTTCAGGGAAGTGTTGTTAGATGTGTACTGCTTTCAAGAGTGCTTCTGTGACTGGGGTCAAAGCTGCACTTAGTCCTGAGAACCAACAACTACAGTGAACTCATTGCTCACTAGCAGTGAGCTCTAGCCCCTTTAAGGCTTTTGAAAATATCATGCTGCCTGTCTCAGTGCTTTTGTTCTTAAGAAGGTTTTGTTGTTAATTCCACAGCAGATATAGTGGGCTTTGTTGCTAAACAGAAACTTGCTGCTTGCATGACCAAGTGAACAAATCCGTGAAAGCATCTAACTAGAAAGACTTTGTTCACTGTGGGGTGAAATAAAAGGTGATGAAAAGTGAGCCTGCAATACAAAGTGAAACAATGACTTACAGTACTGCATGTGAATTAGGAAGACACAGTGAACATTAAGGAAATATACTGGCATTACGCAGTGCTTTTCATGAGGCTGCAACCACCAGATGTCTTATTTTCTGCCTATTTGTATTTAGAAAGGTCTTCTAAAGAGTCCTTTTTTTTGCATCCAATTTGTTTGTAGGCATGGACCAACATGGTACTGACAGTTCTCAACCAGATTCAGGCCCTGCCAGACCAAACTTTCACAGCCCTGCAGCCAGCGGTGTTCCCCTGTATCAGCCAGCTGACTTGCCATGTGACAGATATCCGTGTCCGCCAGGCAGTCCGGGAATGGCTGGGAAGAGTGGGACGAGTTTACGATATCATCATTTAAACCTAGTTGTGCTCTGTTGCTAAGGGGACAAGACATCCAAGGTATACAGTGTTGGGGGTTCATTAATTGCCTGTGTGTTGGTGATAAATTAAGAAACAATGAGCTTATCAATGTATATCCTCTTTCCACTTGAAACTGTGTGTCCCTCACTCACACTAGCAAAGGAGGCAAAGCATGATTGTGTCCTGGGGGGTCTGGAATGACCCCAGAACCTGCCAGTAAATCAGGCTGATACCTAAAGGGGTGATACATTTCAGTAGCCTTCATTTTAATACAAATTTCCAACTGTAGGAGCCACAATAAACTGCAGCAATTAGGTGGGAACACAACTGTCATCTGAATGTCAAACCAGACCAGTAAGCCAAGGAACGGAGAGGAAAGGAAAGGGAAAGGGAAAGGGAAAAGGTGTGGCTATAGGACAAGTAAAAAGGTAACACTTGTTTGCAGTAACTTTTTTTTCCCTTCTGAAATTAGCATGAGAGAGGAAAGCCAAATAAAGATTATTGTAGTAACTCTATGCCTCTCTCCCTAGAGACAGTGGAAATTTACTTTGCTCTGAGAAGAGCCTTTGAAGTCTGGTTACATTTGGGGTAGCTAGTAAGTGAGTCTAAAACTGGTGAACCAAGCACAGACTATTCATCCTTTCACTGCTCTTGTGGAGTATTGCTTGAAGGGTAAAGGCACTGTCAAGCTGCCCTCTACCACACTACCCTGGCTGCCTCTTCAGCTATGCCTACAGCTGATTGTTTCTCCACACATCTTATTCCTTGCAGAGTGCAACAGGGAAGTTTGTTTTGCTGTTTCCTGTGAAGTTGTGGGGAAGACACACTACAGAGCAAATCCTGGCATGTGCCAATATCCAGCACACAACTAACCAAAGTAGAGATGAAGTGTTCCAGTTTAAGTAACACTGCAGCTAAGTTAGCTTATGCTTCTTTTGGAACTTTATACGTTTTCTTATTTAGAGCTGCTGTAGCCAGGAACATCCTCACCACCTTTGTTAAACTTAGCCTATCACTCCCCATTGAGCTGAATCAAGATGGAAAATAGTCTGAAAGGAAGGTATCTTTCCCATTTCTTTTCCATTTCTCATCTGGTGCTGTAAATAGAAGGGATAAGTTCCTCACACAGGTACATCCTTGTCTGTGCCAGCACTCCTATAGGGACTACTACAATTTGTTGATACTATTCAGGGGGAGGAGAAGGTGAAGGATTGACTGTTGTGTTGTCAAATACATACATGACGTTCTTCACACTGGACACATGTAAAGTAATCCTTTGCTGCACAAGTTATTTCTCAGACCCTGGGACATTCTATCTCTTCCTCCCATACTATAAAATTTGGTGATTAGAAGTTGAAATAATTTGTTGAAAATAAGCTGATTTTAATCTTGGGTAACCGCTTAATGAGGTTCTTCCAAGGCTTTTAAAATATACACACCAACTAAATATACAGCTTCATTCCCTGCTCCAAAACATCCTCAAAATGGCATCTCTTTGTATCAGGCGTGTATTTTGCACAACTAACTCCTTTTGTCATCTTAAATGTAGGAAAAAAAAAGGAGCCAAGGGGGTCTACTGAAACAGCCATGACCCAAGCTCATGTGTTTACAAAGAGCCTGCCACTATCCTCCTGCCTTTTCCTTCCACTGCCCGCTTCCCATTTGTCCTCTGCTAGATTTGTGTAGGGAATATTTGTCTGCTTCCCATTCTTTCAAAACTTCAATTTGCTAAATTGTTTCAAGGACATAAAAATTCTGTAAAACCTACTCTTTCTTACCCCCTACATTGACTTTATAAATTAGTTACTTCACAATTTAATCAATTGTCAATTTTCCCCCAACAGTTTTAGGGGACAGGTGAGATTAGCCCTTGTTTTATAGGAGAGTAGTAGCATGGTTTGCTTTCTGTTGCCATGTCTTTCTTACACATCTTTAGGTAGAGAAAAGGGGTGGTTATATTTCTTTTTGTTAAAGTTTTTATGGGGCATCTCTACAGAACTGCTTTTAAAGCAGTGCATTCATTAGGGAACAACAGAAACCAAAATAACAAACCGTATGTAAAACACCCGACTCTGATGTTTCATATACGTGCAGTGAATGGTTGCAGATCTGTGCTATACTGCTCTAAAACTAAAGCAAATCCCTAAATTATATAGGAGAAGTAAAACGGACAACAGTACCAATGGAATCACTCAGGAAGAGGGCCCAGTATGTAGGAAACACTGGTTCAGTGTTGTGATTGCAATACAAAATCCTTCTGTAAAGCAGAAAGAAAAGCTCTAGGAATGACAATTGCCACCACCCTCACCCACACTTCAAGCATGTGAACACAGTGTTATTTGATTAGCCACCATCTTGACCCAAAATATCATTTCATTTCAACTTTTTATGCTACAAATATACGGGAAGTGAGTAGCAGTAAATTTGCAGTATTGCTGTTGCCCTATTTTAAACTTTGCCCTCCAAAGTCTGCACTAAGTGCCCATTGTTACCCTCAGTGCCTCTGCTCATTAACACGACTCCTTAAGAGGTCATGAGTAACTTTGAATAATTCCAGAGATGTAATTTAAAAGAATGGGATGAAGGAATCTTTGAAGCAGCAGCCTTTACCCAAGCAACGTTTAGCATGTGCTGCTCTTCCTTTTCCTTATCTGTGAAACGGTAAGCGAGTGAGGAGAGCAGCCCATGGCCACTTCAGAAACCATTCATCTGAGGTGCAGCAGGTTTCTGATGCATCTTTAAAATACAAATAAATAAATAAATAATGGAGTTGGTTTATCAGATTCTCAGCTATTTTTCTGCTAATTTAGCCGTAGACATCAGCAAGCCCCAAAGAAGTGCCACACTAAGCATGTGAAGTCACCATTTCATAAACCTGTGCGGTCTCTTTAGGTTTAAGGCTGACAGCTTGCTACGTTCAGGCCTCACACAGCAAGCTTTAACTCAAAGGAGGAGTCTGCCAGAACACTTATAGGAAAAGGGCACTGGCATCAGTCTGTCCTCACCCTCAAAAGGTAACTCCGTAACTCTAAACACCCCGATCATGTCCAGCTGTACCACGCTACAGCGGCTTTTCTGCTTTCTGCTTTTGAGGGGGGAAACACCTCACTTGGTAGCACAAAGGAGCCCTTGTAGCCACAAGGGTGGATACAAATATTTCTCACACAACCCATTCAAATCCTTACTTCTAGCCCCATAATGTAATGCATGATCTAATAACAGTGTATTACCAGCCTTGCTGTTGAACCAGAACATTTGGGTCTTGAAAAAACAGTCTGTGTATTATAGCCTGAGCTTGGTCTTTCTCTTTGCTCTGGTTCATGACCACATTCTTCTCTTTTCTTGCACTTACTTTTTTGGTCATATAAATTGCCATAGGATTTGGGTTTGATTTTTATTGAACTGGACAGTTATTTTTTAAAATGACTGGCCAGTAATTTTTGTTCCACTGTACTGCTTAAAAAAAAAATCATGGTGTGGTGGTTTGACATCCTTCTCAGGTAACCTGTGCTGCCTTTGCCTGGTTCACACCACCCTGCTCAGGGCCACCACAGCAACCAGAGCCAACAACATCACATTTTAAACTCTTATAGGCAGCCACCAACAGAGAAAGTTGCCGTTGGCCAGCATCAGCAACCCTTCCACACGTGGAATAGCTCTTCACCATGCAACTATTTAAAGCTGAAAAAAGCAGCATACTCTTCAGGAAAGTACTACTTTTCTTGTATACCAGGAGCAGGGTTTCACCCCCACTGATATGGTCTGAGGCCATTGCATGTGTTTGCACTTGATTCTGTAGAATGAATATATACACAGATAGATGAGACAATTGATGTGTTTTGTACAGATTCCTGTTTGGTCCAGTCACTGTTGTACTCTGAGCATTCTGCATATTTACAGAGCAACAACTACATCAGTAGTATCTTTATCATGCTCTCTGAATATCTGTGTCACATCAGCAATGATTAATGGTGTTTTTCTGGTAACTTCCCCACAGTAGTCTTTTCTGAGCTTTCGGCAGCCATAGAATTACAACCACTATCTCTTGGTTAACATGCTTTCATGTCTTCAAGGTGTTAAGATGCAGATTTAGTACTCTCCTAGGGATAAACACTCGTGAGAGTAACTGACTTAATTTAGCATCTAGAAAGAACTATTAGGGAAAGATTTACATAGACCTGGGCAAAACTTTCCTTGTAAAACTCCCAAGTGCACACAACACAGCTTTTTTCTCATCACAGATAAAAAAAAAAATCACATCCTCTGGACTATAGCTGGCTTACATCAAGGCCAAGGAGAGCTTACACCCATGACTTGTAAGGTACTTGGACTTTCAATCTGAGTGTCAATTTTTTTCTTTCAAACCTAAACCTTACTGTAAGACTCACTGACAAATCTTCACCTGACAAAGATATACCTCCCACCTCCAAGTACCTTATGTTAACCATATATAATCTCCATCTGCACTTGATACAGTAGCATCTCAGTGTTGGTATCTCCACTGCAGAGCTCGGCACAGCACCAGTGTGAAACCAAGTGCCAAACAACTTAGCAAGTAGAGAGGTCCGGCTCTGTGCGCTGCCTGCACTTTGTACCTCTCTTCACGTCTTAGGCCCACGCTCTAAGTGCTGAAGCTGTTGAAATCAATGTGAGTTACACACCTGGATATCTTTAACACTCAGGACTCAGTCCTTGAAACCTTCAATCCCTACATACAGGTTCACAAGTTCTCAGGAAAGGGCAAGTCCTGTATAGTTCCTGATGTCACTCACCCTCTCTGCTGCTGTCCTCTATACTCTGCCTGCTTGAAAAATCCACAAGAACCAGCACCTATTCCCATGCATCCCAGCACCCAAAAACTAGAACCTTCTCTTTTGCACAGATCCAGTTTTAACATGTGGGAGGCTGACCATAGCAAGCCAAAGTAATTCATTTCTACCTAGCTCATCTGTGTGGAAGCTTAGTCAGAAGTTGAGCATGTGGTTTGGCTATTTTCACCATTAGCAATCCATTCTAGAAACACCATTATTCAGTGATAAACTGGTTTTAATTCACACACACAAAAATATATATATAAAAAAAATAAATTAAAAACTCAAGTGCTTTCAGTCCTTGATCTTGCTTTTGTGGGGTTGTGCTAAGATTATGCTTAAGCAAGCTATTTACTGATTACTCCAGTTACAGTCATTTATGGGAAGACCTATGTACACAGTGCTAATCATGGCATGTGACATGAAATACAGTTAGGGTTTTTTTAATTTCTGATCATTCCACAGTTGTTTGAAGCAATGATGCAATACCATCAATTCAAGAAAACAAGCAAGTTTCTCTTCTTTTTTAGTATAAAAGGACCAAGTTACCATAGCACAGAAGCACAAACATTGCATTTTATGCAATGTGGGTAACAGCATTCAGGCAGCTAGAGATCCCTCTTCAGTGAACCTCCCTGTTTTGAGTAGAGCTGCTATAGGGATATGACTTAAGGGTCTCCTAGCAGCCCTCACCAGCAACATCCCTGGGACTCCAGGAAGTTGTACAGCTGCAAGGAAGTAGTCGTAGCTCCTCTTTCTGTTACATTCTGGTTCCTCTTACTAATCCGCCTCAGAACATCGTATATTTTATATGTGACACTAACTGTATGATATCATACTAAACAAACAGCTTTGGCCAAACATGGAGTGCTGTCTAAAAAGAGAAACTAAAAAAGCACATAGCATAAGTATACATTAGCCTTTTCACTTAGTGTTCAGAGGTCTCCAAGCTAAAAATTAAAAGCAAAGGGAGAAAGAAATGCCTTAGTTCTGTGGATATCAGTAGAGCTACCTTCTGATCCTGGATTAATGCAATAAGGAGCTTGCCTGTGGGACCAGATCCCTGAAATTCTCTTTACTTTTGGCAAATTGGCAAGTTGAGGTTTGCTTTGTCTCCACATTGAATCAGGGAGCTGAGTTTATGGAAGGCATTTTTTGTTTGTTAAGAAACATGGCAACAGGCTCTATTTCAATCCTTTTATGCATTTTTCGAAAGGTAGGTAGTTCCACAAATTTCATCTAAATACCATGGAGCACTAGGGCCCTGTTTCCTGTCCATGCATTTGGTTCATCTGGGCTGCAGTGAAACGCCATGCTTCCAGAAGAAGCAAGCTGAAATGAGAGAGTGGAGCTAGCAGAGAAGCAGAGGTATACAGGTTCACGGGACAGATATCACCTCCACAAGCAGGCTGTGGTGCCTGGGCCCCCTGCTCTGCAGAGGAAAGCAGGGTTTGATACCAAAGGGAGAACAGACAGGAAGGGCAGAGCATGGTGGCGACAGAGCCTTGCACTGCACCCGCTTTGCTGGAGCAGGTGTGAGCAAGAGATTGAAAAGTATGCAATGACAGCAACAAGCACCTTCTTTCAGTTCCCCCCACTTTCTCTTCTCCTTCTCCCCCCCCCCCACATCTTTTTGTCATTATTTGTGAGACTACAAACGTACTTCCATGGGCCCTTCACCCAGAACTCAAAACTGAAAGCAAGCCAAAGGGAGTGGACACTCCGTTTTGCCAAAGATTAAGTTTTTCCTGTTTGAAAATTAAAAACTCAAATTTTATTTCCACGATGATGGCTGCCATAGGAAGCGTTTTACCACAAAACATGATTCCCAGGACTTCATCTCTCTAGCTGTATATTCAGGAGGAGCCACCAATACTTTTTAAGAAAGACTGTGAATTGCCTTGTCAAGCAAGTGCTTACATCGGGTTTACCTTCAACTGAGTTCGTACCTAGCTGCAATTCCCTGGTCTCATCCACGTTTCTTCCCTCCACCTTTCTGCTCTTCTTTAGAAAATGACTCCTCGTGTCCGCTGCGTCCTGTTGTGCTGCTAGCTTTGTTTGGTCCTTGGATGTCCAGTGGTCAGGCAGTCACTGTCAGCTGGCTTGCAAATTGTATTTTGTGTATATTTTATTCTGACTGAATTCTGAAATGGAAATATTTTAAAACAAAAATTATAAACTATTTATGTTGCTTGTGTTGTAGAATAAAGAAGCAAATGCAAAATAAATTATGCTTTGGTTTTGTCTAAAGAAAGTTATTTTCCAGTTACCAATTAAGCAAAGGAGCAGAACTGAGGAAAGGCCTCAAATACTTGATATGTACCAGAAGGTACTGTAGCTTTCGCAGATAACTTGAGAATTTAGCCTCTTTGAACTGCTGGGGTTTTTGTTGGTGGGAGCAGAGATCTAAACACTATAACAAATAAGCTCTAGACCACTCCTAGCCAAAGTTCGGGCTTGCAGGGGTGGAGAACAATGAAGCTACCGGGATAGCTAAAGGTGTAAGTAGACACTATGCAAACAACATCTAAATAGGTGAAGAACTTCTCCCTCCATTAAAATAAGGAAAATATTTTTGGCTTTGATTTCACTAGAGATGGAATTTTTTAACAAAATAATAACAAAAGAAAAAAAAAAGCCCAACAACAAAAACATGGCAGAAAAGGCACCTAAATATATCACATAAATAACTGAACGTTGTTCTAAAAGGTAACCTTAGGGATTGAACTCTACAAATTCCATCACACCCCAAAGTAACCACTTTACTGCCACCAATATCCAGACAGTGCCTGTCCCACCGCCACCTCCCCAGCCCCAGCATGAAAGCTACTGCTTGCAAACACCTCCAGGGACACACCATGACAGGGTAGTGTTCCTCAGAGCACTAGTTCACTGTTGTTGGGTTTTTCAAGCTAGGCGGTCCCCAACCACACACAGTTTATAGCTATCACTCAAAAAGCCCTCCCAATCTACAGGTGCGTGCAAGCAGAGTGGGTGCTGTAATGTTTCTTCCCTCTAAAAAGCTCAGCAAGGGCTCTCCCCTATTGCCTAAATTCCTGTTTTGATTAAATTTGGCTCAATGATCACTCCTGCTGGAGAAAATACTATAATCTAATGTAAATATTTAATGAAAACAAAAAACACCTTCTTCACAGGAGCAACACACACTTCCATATGCAACCAAAATTTAGGTACAGAAGAAGAAAAGGTTGACCAGTACCCCTCTCAAGAGAATTGTCACGGGGCTCCATGAAAGCAGTGACATGACATGGCAGCACACAGTAAGCTTTAGGGTACATCTCTGTGCACTCAGGGGTGCCACCTGCAGCCCAAAGGCAAGTTTTCCACACAATCTCAAGAGTGAAAATGCAGTCAGCATTCCCACCTGGCCTCACTGGGATCTATGGGCACATGCTCCTATGCACTGAAGCAACACAAGTTCTGGCCTTCAATGTCTGTTACACAACATCCTCATCAGCATGAAGGTTAAGAGCAGATTACAAAGCAACTAAATGAGGTTGAGATGCTTTCATAATCTTACGGCACTTCTGGCGAAGCAGAGTGTGTAAAATCCCAACAGTTGGACCCAATTCCATTCCAGGAAACTTATCTTCTGCTGCTCCACACGTCTCATTTAGATCCCATCAGAAAGATTTTCATTTCTTCCTAAACAGAGTTCATTTATGTACAACAGCAACTGGATAAATACAGTACTGTTCCACTATTTCACTCATTCCTTACATGTACAAATTCCCAGCTGCCTTCTCACTTACTGGTGGGGCCAGACTAGCATGGCTTCTGCTCCCACTGGTGTGAGAGGAAGAGATCCACACACAGTGGAAGCAATGAACTTTCTTTGTAGTTATATAGAAGATATAACAAAAGTGTTAATAACACTTAACAAAGAAAACAGCTGTCAACAAATGTTTAAAAAAATAATAATAATTAATAATAATTAAAAAAGAAGGAATAAACAGACACACCATTAAATCTCAAGCATTTTCTCCCATTCAGTGAAGTCACTGAATTCATACACCAGATTCCAGACCAGGGTCCAGAAAAGACAGTGGCCATTTAATGATTTGCTTTGTAGACAAAATTTAACAGGTTGCTTTTGTTAACTGATCAGTAATGAAAAATTCCTATAGAAGTTGTTACCAAACATATATATCAGAAAAAAGTGATTATGGTTCATTTTTGAAAGGATGACTTTTAGGTCCAGGAGGGTCCTCTCTCTCAACTCCCTCTGGAGACTACCAAAGCTGTTGAGACAATGTGTGGTTTTATGTGGTTTGGTGCGTGTTGTTCCTCCACTGGGCCTCCTGGGAGCCTGACTTGCGGGAAAGTTCTTCCATCCCCTGCAATTACAACAAGTGCCAAAGATTGGCCATGGACATCAAGTCACCCTGGTCTCATTTCATGACATACATTTATTTATAACAAATAGGATTTCAAAACTGATGTTTTCTTCACAATGTGGGTTTACCACTGGCTACACTGTATTTATCTGTGGTCAACTAAAAGTTAAAAGCTCCTCAATATCCCAAGCTGGACATCTTTCCAAATTGTTATTTTCTGACAGGGTGTCAAGAGAGTGCCCAGTGTCACCAGTACCATTTTAAAGATGGGATGAACAACAATTTGTCTTTGACCTCAAAAGGGCCCAGAGTATGTACACCACATGCTCTGTCCTCTTGATTATCCCACAACTGTAGACCTGTGGGATAATCTGGCAAAAGGGAGAAATAAAAAAAGCCCAAAACACAAAACCAACAGCAAAGACAGTTTATGGAAGGGCTAACAGAAAGGCAAACTAGAGACACTAGCAAATACTTCAGGTACATGACTAAAGAGAAGGAAAACATGCTTTGGATGCAACAGCTAATGCATGATAGGGCTGCTTTGGAGACCGTCGGCACATCTGTACACCCAACCACTCAGAAAGTATCACCACAGTAATAATGGGACAATATTTTCAGTAATCCTGCTCTCTCCAGGGCAGATGTTTCTTGATCCATGTTTTACAGATGAAGAAGCCTTTCTTTTAGACCACTGAGTGAGTCTGTGACAGAAGTAGAAATAAGAAGTAGGACCAGGCCTGGGTTCTGTCCACTCAGCTACGTGAAACACAAAGTGTTCTCCAATTTCTGAGCTGGCAAAGAACCTAGCATCAGGATAAACCTCTTAACATCTAATATCACCGTAAGCAAATACAAGTTGAACTCTATCCAAAATGCCTGACACAATGTCCTAGAACAGTGCACTCAGCATCCAGATTTCAAAACCCAACAGAACACCAAATAAAATAATTTATATGCAAGTACAAGTCATCTAGGTCCTAGTCTTACTCAGAAAGAGAGAGGAAAGGAAAAAAAAAAGGGGAAAAAAAAGAATAAAAAAGGAAAAAAGACAAAAAGAAAAGAGAAAAAGACAAAACGAAAAGAGAAAAGAAGACTGAAAAAACCCTATAAAACCCAAATCCAAAATATTAGTCAGGCTGCACATGCATTTCTGAGGAAATGTACCCAAGGTGAATTGTTTCTGCTTGCTGTGGTGAGCATGACCACTTCTGAGGTCTCACATCATCCTCATTCCTTACCACACTCAAACAAAATTACCTAAGATTAAAACAATTTAGAATACTTTCCTATGTGGCATTTATCAATTATTTACTGTGGTTTTGAATGTTACATTTCTGGCAAAATGCTTTGGACTTCAAATCAGGTTCTCCTTTGTGCCAGAGATTACAGGGAGAGGAACAGATCAAAATAAAACCGGGTAAGATGTTATACTGATATCTATACCTGTAAGTGCCCAGTCAGAAACAGAGCAGTGTTCAAGCTTGGGAGACATGAATGTCAAACAATGAGAAAGTGAAAAAATTGTTTTGAAAATGCATTGCAGTAATTCATGTAAGGAGAGGAAGGTGACAAGGTTCTTGGGCTGAAACAGCCTCAAAAGCAATTACTTTTCCCTTGAGCAAATACAGGAAACACTTTCTGGGTAGAACTGCAGTGGTGGCACCACAAGAGTGAGCACCCTGATAAAAATGTTCTTTTAAAATCCCAGCTGCAGGGATGGTCATCAGAGCAGATCTTACATCTCTCTTGCATACATTACCTTTTCTTTTAAAAGTATGCTAAATAATTGAAACCTCAATGAAGGCTCTTGTGACCAGCCCTAAGCCCAAGAGAATAAAGATTATTAGTTTGAAAAGCCAACCATGGGTAAAAAAAAAATAAACAAAAAAAACCCCCAAAACAACCAGGAAAAAGTGAAGGTTTAAATCTAGTTCAATAATGATTTTTTTTCTTACAAGTTTTCAATCAAATCTGCTTTAGCATTTCAGGGGAACAAGAGCAGTAAGAGGGATGGAGCAGAAACACAGTGTAACAGCATGCCACAGAATTTTTTAGGCAGAGCTATACTGAGAGTGGGAGAAGAAGGATGACCACCATTAACTGTCTGCCAGGGGTGGGGGGTGAGGAGGTATAGGGTAAGCTGTGCTTTCCTAGACAACAGCACAAATCTGCAGTGACCGATGAAGAAAAACAGGATGAGAAAGAAGGGCCTGGGGCAGGGCACAAGTGCCAAACTACATCACTTTCAGTCTCTTTTAGAGCCTGAGCCATCAAACCAAGCCTGGCTGGCTGGACAGGCATTCCTTTCAAGGAGACATCATCCTGCATGTAACAAAAGGCAATTTTTGGAGCCAAATAAAGTAAAAATTAAAACCTGAAGAGTAACATCAAACACAAATGTCTGTAACCAGTCAGGTCTATTGCTGCCTCTGCAATATGGGCCCACTGTAACTGCTCGGTGTCAGTTTCCTGTAGGAGATGTTGCATGTTGAATGAGACTGGAGCCAGTACTACCCTTGGGGAACACCACTAGCTACAGGACTTCAACTAAACTGCACCACTGATCACAACCCCCTGAGCTCTGTTGTTCAGACAGTTCTCCATCCACCTCACTGTCCACTCAAACCCACACTTCCCAAGCTTACCTCTGAGGATGTTATGGGAGATAGTGTCAAAAGTCTTGACAAAGTTGAGGTAGACAACATCCACTGTTTTCCCATCATCTACCCAGCTAGTCACATCATCACAGAAGGCTATCAGATTGGTCAAGCATGACTTCCCCTTAAGTAAATCCATGCTGACTACTCATGATAACCTTCCTTTCCTCCATGTGCTTATAGATGACCTCCAGAAGGAGCTGTTTCATCACCTTTCCAGGGATGAAGATGAGACTGACTGGATTGTAATTTCATGGGTACTTTTTTTGCACCCTTTTTGGAGATGTGGAAAGAGAGGTTGCCAGTGAAAAGAAAGAGGGGAAAAAAAAAAAAAGTTGTTGAATGCTTCAGCCTTGTGACCTTGTCTATTGTTACCAAATTGCCAGTCTTGCTCATCAGTGGAGGCGGGGGAAGGTACACTTTCTTTGACCATTCTTTTCTGGGTGGCATAGCTATACAAGCCCTTCTTGTTACTCTTTGCATCCCTTGCCGAGTTCACTTCCAATTGTGCCTTGGCCTTTCTGACCCTATCCCTACACATCTGGGCAGTTTGCCTATACTCTTCCCAGATACCTGGCCCCACTTCCACTGCCTGGGCAATTCCTTCTTGCCCTTTATTTTGACCAGCAGGTCTCGACTCAACCATGTCAGTCTCTTGCCTTCCTTGCCTGATTTCTTACACTTGGAGATCAAAGGCTCTCGCATTCTATGGAAAGCTTCCTTAAAGGTCTGCCAGCTCTGCTTTTCTCCCTTGTCCCTGAGGGAGGTTTCCCATGGTTTCCTATTGACTAACTCTGTGACGAGCTGGAATTTTTATTTCCTAAAATTCAGGGTCCTGACTTTACTCCTCACCTGACCCATATCCCTCAGGACTGTGAGCTCCACTAGTGTGTCATCACTGCAGCCCAGACTGCCTCCAGTCTTGATGTCACCAATTGCCTCACTTACATTGGTGACCATCAGGTCCATTGCATCCCCTCTAGCTGATCTGTCTTTGTGTAGCAAGAGTCCTATCCTCAAATCTAGGCTTCACTGCAATTTTGCTGTCAAGTTGAACCATTTTCTCAAGTGCACTTGAGAAAATAAATCTCTTGTCACGTTTACAGATTTGGGGCCTTTTTTATATACAAGATTTTCTTCATGTCTTCCATTTCTATAGCGAGCTTTATTTTACAGGTTGCAGGAGACTGCAGCTTCTCCATAATTTGGAAGTAGAAATCTATAGATTCACAACAGGAGATTCCGTTTCAGGCTGTGAAATCTGAAATGTCACAGTACACAACATGTGTGTTACTTCAAGCAAAGGGATGTTCCAGTTCACCTAAATTAAAACAGCACAAAATTGCCCAAAGCCTCTTAGCTGATGCTCTCTTAAATAATGCATATCTCAATTCAGGGAGTTCCATATGGATTCAGAAGTCCTTGGACAGGAATAATTTTCTCCCTTGTCCTGAAGGGACAAAGGCCAAGGGACCACCACCTTTTCTTGACAACTGAACACAGCACTGAACAAGTGTTGCCCAATTTACTGCCCCTGTTCTCATATGGGTGCAATATGCAGCTTCATGGAAGCCACCTAACCAGTGATGACTTGGGGTTAAGGAGAAGCAAAGAACCTGCCTGATCCATGCTAGAGATGAGTCAGTGAGAGCTGGGTAACCACCACTACTTGAGATTATCCTCCAGAGCACTGCAGCTTTCTCCTTATGGTTTCTCCCTTGGCTCTCCAAGAAGCCACTCAAGGAACTGGCAGTGCCCAACCTTTTTAACCCTCCTTTTAGAGAACCTGAAGGTTCCCCCCCACTACTGTGTCTTTGGTCCAGTTTGTCATACTGCTCATCCTCACAGGTTTACGAGCAACTGCAACTCAAAGGGCAGCTGCTGAGCAAAAAACCCAAGAAGTTAGTATTCAAGAAAGATATTCGGTGCTCCTGGACTATGGAAAAAACCAAGCAAAATAAAATACCCAAGCCAAGGCAGAATAGGATGATTAACTTCTATTCCAGACCCCAAACAAGAATGTTTGGGAAAGAAGAGAATACATCAGTGAAGTCTTCCTTCTCTAATCTACTTTTCTGCAGTTATGATACCAATAGAGATTGCGCATTGATATGGGGAAGTTTTATTGTTTGCCTTTTTTGCTGTTTTGTGGGGGATTTTTTTAACCTTTCAAACATGCTGCAAAAGAGATTGAAATTTGGTCAGTCTAAGTTTTCATGGTTTTTTTTTTTTTTTTTTTTTTTTACACTGTTATATATTATTTCACCAGTTCCCAGCTTCCTGAATAAGTGCAGCACAATATTCTGCAGATTGCTTGTGAGGTCCCATATCTAAGTCCTGCCCAGCATCACACAAGGTCAACAGTCAGGGTGAGCAACATCAGATACAATGAACAACACCATAGGATACAAATACATAGTGTTTGGACAAATGCAGATGAATCTTAAAAGGTTACCTTTAAAAGCTCAGCTGAAGGTTAACCAGACATTTGTATTTTCTCTTTAAAAGTTTGTTGCCATGTATTGGAACACATTACTGAAAGAACACAACAAAGGAAATGAAGTGTGAATAAAGGATACAAAAACACCTATGTACAGTTCTTTCATGTCAGTGGTAACAAAAATATCCACTCTACTTCCTGTATCCTTGTAAAAGAGGAGAGATACAGGCATCACTGCAGATGCTCTAAACATTACAATTTATAATGGTGCCTACAGTTGGTAGTTAGGCAACTTTGCAGCTGTATTAGACAAGTTATTGACCAGGCATACAAGATTATTATTTATTATTATTGGCAAGAAAACCGTCATGTTAATGGTTTAACTTAAATTAGGCTCCCTTGCTGGTATTAGAATGGAGTAAAGATTTATTTAAGAAATGGTAAAGAGGAGACATTTTATATTGCTACCAAAATACTATTTTCTATAGGAATTCTTAATGAGCGTTTGTTCAAGTATATTTAAGGATTGTTTTTTACTTAAGGGAACCTCATTTATTTTGATATCCTGCAGGAGATAAGCTTTTCTGCAATATGGAATGAGGTCTCCTCCTTCTAGCAACATCTGCCTCTTCTTGTTCACGCGTGCAGATGCCCCTTCACAGCTGTCCTCCTCCCTCTCTCTTCCCATTTTCAGGCTACCTGCTGCCATGGGGCCTTCACACTCTTCTTGGATATGCCAGCAGCTTTGGATATTCATACCTAGTTAGTGCCTTTCCATTTCCTCACTCCCTTTGCCTGAAGCATTTATAATCTTTTTGTTGTCGTTTTTTTAAATATCATTGCTTATGGCAATGCTTCTAAAAACACATGCAGCCAAAATCGTATGTGGTCAGCTGGGCTCTTCAGAGCTGCTTTGCTTCACCCAGAGGTGCTTAATGCAGTTGTAATTCCAGTCTTCAGTAATATTGGCAGTGTTAGTTTTAATGTTGGACTTAATGATCTTAAAGGTCTTCCAATGTAAATGATCCTATGATTCCATTGCAGCAAAGATGCCTGCAAACTGCTCATAACCACATTTTGGGAGAGAGGACCACATACACTCCCTCTGAAACTCAGGTCAAATTAAACATCTGGAGAAGCCAGCTCTGGGAAAGATGAAAAGGGAGGCAGTCCACCTTCCCCATGTCTAGATAACCTTTGCTTCCTCTTGTTTATTACTGGTACAGGACAACCCAATTTCTAGTTCAAGTTCAGGATTCCCAAGCAGAACAGTGGTAAACCTGAATCATTCAAAAGCATATCTAACTCAGCAACAAGTTTACCAAGTTATGGTAAAATGATGGAAGCATTACCTAATTGAAAGCTCTTTTCTATTCCTATGCTTTGTCCATATATATATTTTTTTTTTTTTTTTTTAATTCTGCTTTAGTTGATGTGCTACAAAGTTGGTTTTTAGTTACTGAAGAAAAAAGAAACCCAGTCTTGAGTTGGCTTAAGTTGCAAAAGCAATCTTTTATGTACCTTGGAAAACCAGAGGATGCCTATTTGCAGGTTACAGCCTGAAAGGAAGAATCCCTCACAGAGAAGCAGAATTGGTCCAATATTTTTTTTTTCTTCAAGTTCGAAGGCAAAGCACACAATAATCCATGCCACAGGCTCCAGGGCAAGAGGCCACACAATCTCCAGGAGGCTACAGTGCTGGGATGAATTAGCCTGCATAAATGTTTGAGCAACTGGAATTCAGATCCTGGGCTAACTAAACTGCCATGGCAATTTTTACAGTGTATTCCTTATGCCAGATAAATGCATTTTGAGTTAAGCTTTACTAAAGCAAAAAAAAAAATAAAGTCCCCTTGTTTGATTTCAAGCAAATTGACTAGGACTAATATAATGCAGTGGGAATCTGGCCCAGAGCCCACTTAGCTATCACAAGTAAGACAATATACAGAGATTAACATCTGCCCCTTTGTGCGGAGTCAGTGGTGAAATTTCGATGACTGACTGTGACAGCAGAGTCAGAGCCCAGGATGGCAGCACAATTTTCACTAAGATTAGTACAAAAAGGAGTGGATCTGACAATGTCAGGAAGGCAGAATAAACAAAATGGGTATTTCTCAGCCTGAAAATAGAAAACATGCCCAAACATTTAATTCCCATTTCCTTAAAAAATAAAAACTCACAACCAAACCTCCCTTTTTCCAAAACACAAACTAGCACTGAAATAAACTCCCTAGCACTTTAATCACAGATGCACAGCGTTTAGGAGGAAAAATATGTCATGCTTTTCAAGGTTAGCTCCCTTCCCCCTTAAAAATGTTAACGTTTTCCAGGCTTTGCCCTCACTGTGGTCTCCTGGAGAAAGAAATGCTCTTCAGAAGCACACTGACAGAGATGACTGCACACCCAGGCCCCAAGGGCCGTTGGGGATTTCATGAGCCAGTGCTACTGGGATGGGCTTGGGCAGCAGCTGCAGGACAGACGGGGCTCCCCAGTGCTGCGGGCGCCCGGCTGCTCAAGGGGACTTCACAACACGGCACTGAAAGCTGCCAATACCTCTGAGCACGTTACCCTCTCTACCAGACACTTCCTGCTGTCCAAGTCAAAAGCTAACAGCTGACTTTTGGACAGTGTTCTCATACAGCAGGTTGGCCAGTGTCCCAGCACCCTGAAACGTTTGCAAAAAAAAAACCCCAAAGCTCTGCACAGTATTATCAGATGGATGCTGGTCAGTCACCAGCACTCTGCCATGGCCACAGGCCTTTGCAAGTGTCATTACACGTATAAAATTTTAAGGGATGTTCTGCAGGAGGCAATCCTGCTCTGGCAGTGACCCAAGGTCTGTCACCAGCACTCTCGCTAAAGGTTTTGCTTTCACCTACCCATCTGCAGCATCAGATAAATACCTCAGCAGTGCTTCCTCCTGCTCGCATGGCCACTGCTGCTCCCACCCCAGGGTTCACAGCACCAGCGTGCACACGTTTTGTAACTGGGTCTCCCTGTCCACATTTCTACAGGCTGTGAGTATGCACAGCTTGTCCACCAATGCTGTTCTCCAGATTACTGCTTTTCCGTGGGAATATGCCAGCTTGTGTCTCCCCCTTGAAGTGACAGTGGGTTCAGTTTGATGGGAGGAAGAGACTGCTCTTCAGAAGGTGCTTTGGCTTTGAAAAACAAACTGTATTGATGATTGACAAAAAAGCAAAGACAAAATCTCAATATCGTGAAAAACTTGTCAAAAAAAGAGCAAATCACTATGAATTGCTTAGTAACCCAAGTGAAAGGGAATGGATGGGAGCCAACACCACTCCTGCCTGAAGGACACAGAAGCACCTACCAGCTGGTTATAGGCAAAAGCGAGTATCTCCATTTCATTTGATGAATCTACACCTGACAACACAGTACCGTTTACGTGAGTAAAACCTCACCAACTAGAATTCCAAGTTTTGGGTCAGCCCTCATACCCCTGTCACAGCAGTGCAGTTGTTCAAGCAGGCAAGGTTCACCACTGCCTGTGGAAAGCAGCAAAAGAAACGGGGGCAGAAAGTAGCAAGAAATTTGAAAGGCATCTAAGGCACTGTGGATATTCTGTTCCCTACCAATATTAGTGGCAATATAGCCTGGACTTAACACTGCCACCCTTGAAGATCTCAGCAAATCAGAAAAAATGAATTATTTATGACAGACAGTTTGAGCTTTGTACTGAGGATGTAGAGGGTGCCTATTTTCTGTGGTGGTTTCCTCAGAAAGTGTCTTCTTACCCCCCGATAGAACATTGGGAGTGCCTCAACACTGCTTCAATTTAAAACACCATGTTGCCATTATTTTACAAACTTCATAACCGTACGTTAATCAATCTGGTGGTACCATTCCATGTCAGCTATTTTCTCCAGAGTATTTGACAGGGCAACTATTAGATTAAACTATTTCAAAGAGGAAAGCCAGTGGAGGGAGAAGGAAGCACTGTCCATGTCAAGGTCTGAAGGTCTACAAAGGTCAAGGTCGCCTCATGCTTCAAAGCAGCAACCCTGATGTCTGGCCATGGGGCTTGGAATCAAGGATGTTCCTCCTGCTCTCCACTCCCACACTACAGCATGTCTAAGCTATGGTGATACTTCTGAATGCTTTGTGAGAAGGAGAAATAAGTTTCATGTGTGCACCACAGGGTTGGTATACATCTACAGCAGATTTGTCACAATTAATCCAGTCTCAAATTCTCAGTTCTGCACATGAACAGATCTTCTCTACAAAGGCAATACCTCATCTGGTTGTCGGATCACTGGCAGTAGAAAGACAGTATCCCCATTACTCTCATTAGTCTTCCTGCTGGATCCACTGATTATATGAAAAGCCAGAGAGGCAATCATAATTTTATATTCTAATTACCTGCAAGACAAAGGCCACCACATTTCCCCAAATTCCCACTTGGCCTCAACTCTACAACATTAAAAGATTCTTAAACATTTTACAGAGAGGTCAAGAATTCAAAGCAGCACTTGGTAAATCAGGTCAGCGAGTCTTAAAAATGCACACCTTAATTTTTGGCTAAAATTCATCTAAATAGAAACCAAGGATGCCAAACAAGGTTTTTATATTTTAAGTTGACATTTTTTTTTTCCTTCTCCTCATTATTCATGACACAGTCCCAAAGCAAATTTCAGCAAGCTATTAAAAATAGCATTAATAATCTTAGGGGCTGTGTTATTAAGACCCTAATTAAGACAGTATATAAATGTTTCCTGCTTGCACGTGAGATGACAGATTTAAGTTACACAGTCACACTATTCCTTAAGGAATTTATTTTCTTAACACCAGTTTGAGAAAGATGGTCATCATTCTTGCTTCTGTACAAGGTGTAAAGACACCAAGTCAGAACTGTTTTGCTGTCTTGGTGTAACATGTTAAGCCACATTTAGGACCTTGCTTCTCAGGGGCTGTTGTAATTCGCAGAGTAACTCCCCTGACTCTGGGTGCAGCTGCAAGTACTCACTACCTCTCAAAGTGTTTTTCAAGATGACAACCAATGCACCGAGGAAAGGCTGAACCTTCTCATGAGCATGCAAATGCTTTGCTGAGGTGACCTTTCTAGCTTCATGCAGCATCTCCTCAGCAGAAGCAAGAGCAGGGCTCAGTTTCCAATGACCAACACAGCTGCTTCAGCACGAAGAACAACCTTTCATCCAACACTATAGCTCCCTGTACACTGCTCACCTGGAAACTTCAGTAACAAAATGGGACGGATTTATCAAACAATCTGTTCTCTTTCTCACAACCCAGATTCACCTGCAGGGTAAATCCCTCCTGCACACTGCAGTTGCCCGGACCACAGCCAGCCTTGCAACAGGCTTTTCCGGAGTCCTCTTATTGGAAATGTCAAGTTCTGACACTTCTGACTGTCACTGGAGCTGCAAGAGTTCAGGTTGCTGCCAATTAGGCCTGCAGTTTTCTGGGAGCCATAACCTCAAAAGAAGAGTTGACAAAAGGAACTCCAAGCAAGCAATAAGAGGTTACAATTCTGACCCCGAGTTTGTATCACCAGTCCTGAACACAATTTTTGTTGAACAAGTTAGCCATGAGAAACTATACAAAATACACCACAGTTGAATGTGGTATAATTACCAACAGCCTCTCCCTCTACTCACAGCAAGGCAGAAAAAGACACTTCCAACTTTTCAGTAAAAGTTCAACCTTGATTCAGCTCTCAGCTTAGATTAAATATTCCTCCTTTCAGAGGTTAACATTCATCAGTGACGCTTGTTTGCTTGTTTTGGGTTTTTTTTTTTTCCCCTGGATAAACAGGTCAAAGGCTTCTCGCTGGAAAGAGTTGCCATTTCACAATGAGTAACCTAGAAAGCTGTAAATGAGTCCTGATGTAACTGAACTGACAACTCGTTATTACTGAAAGCAACCATATACTCTCAGCGACCAAAGCTTTCCTGGCAGAGCGCTCTCTCTGAATTTATCATTAACATCTACATCCTAACGCTGCTAAATAATTCAGCACAGCATTTAGCCCTGTGTCCTTGCCTCTCTACCCAGAAACCACTCTCACTATTTACTGTATGTTCCAGCAACAGGGAGGAAAAACCTGCCTGGCTCGTGGTTCCTCCTCGCGCTGTGTACCTGAGGGGGAAACTTTGCTCTCTACAGAGCAGAGCAGGTTTTATTTATTTCCTTTTGCTGGGAGAAGTGTTTATTAGATACCAAAATATTGAGCGTTATTTACCCACATGGAGTCACGACCATGTGGGCTCAGACTCACATGCAAATTCCCCTTTTAATAATCCTAATGCAGGGAGCGCTCCAATCAGAGCACTATCAGCCCCGGCTCCCGGGTACCTGATGCCAGCTTTGCTGGTAATGTAGGCCACCGAAGCAAATCCAGAGAGATTGAGTTGGAAGTGGAGAGAGGCTCCGAGATCTATTTGCTTGGCTTCTTGACGACGTGGCGGGGAGGGGGGGGTGTCTAACTTCTTTTTTCTTTCCCACTCTAAAGGGGCTATCATTTAAGAGGGATCATTAGCTGAGAGCAGCCCAGCTGGGTCAAGGCTGGGAGGCGGGGACACAGTTGCAAAGCAGTGAAGCAAGGTGGAGGCACGAAGACAGAAGACCAGGTTAATGAAAGCATGAGGTGGCTCTTGGGCAGCAGCTGGAAAAAATTTGGACACGCAGACAGGGGAAACTATGACTGGCTAAACAGTGAACCGGGTGGGCCGCTTCTGGAAACTGAGCTTCAGGTCTGTACCCCTCTGCTCATCTCTGTGGCATGTCCTTTGACTTTGCATGTGTGTATGTGTCTGTGTAATGCCTCAGTGTACAGCGCAGAGTAAATACCTGGGTATTGAGATGTATCAAAGCAGTACTGCTCAATTATATAGGGTCAAAGCATTTAATTATTGCTGTTAAGTTGTTTTAAATGCATTTGTGGGGGAAAAGAAAAACATCAGATAGGAAAAAATCTTGCTGGAGCAGCAGGTATGGAAATAATTTATTTTAAGCATAAACCGTTCTGCTATTCCTTGATTTCCTTTCTTCTAAATGCATATTTACACTTTGGATCTGGTCCCATGAAACCTTTCTGCAGATGTTGAGAATCAGTAGCAGTCAGCAATGAACTCTTGTTCCCTAAGCTGAGCGCTGATTATTTCTGCGAGAGAGGATCACACGCAGGCAAGCGGGGGGAGGGAAGTAGCCCTCAGAGATGAAAACACAGCCTGCCTTTCTGGCACTGTCTGAGAGACAGCAAAGAGGTTTGTCTGACTAGAAATAATAACTTAAGGTGCACATATATCCCCAGTAAATGTCTGAGTCAAGTAGCATTAGCAAATGAACTGGCCATGATAGTTGGCTATCAAGTGTATTGTTGTGCAATAAAAGGTGTCAGGAGTGGGAGGTTAAAACAGGAGAAAAAAAATAGTTTTTAAATGTCTCTACAATTTGAACAAAGTCTACTTCATTAGTAACATTGCTGGAGTTAAAATGGCAATGTCTTCACACCTTGAGACTGGTTTTGTCTGACAGTGAGAAAGAAACAAATAACATCACCACATTCTAACAAGTATTTGAAAATTAACTTTAAATTTAGGGTCACTTTAAAATTATGTGTTCAAAAACATATCAACATGTTTTTCTATTTGCCAGAGGTATATGTTTTTGCTTTTTTCAAGTGATAATGAATCAGCTTTAAGTAGTAGGATGGAGCTTGGAAAAACACCTATGCGTGTACCCCAGCCTAATGACTTCAAAGCAGACTTTGTTCCAAATCCACTTAAAACATTTCAGTAGTATTGGTTTCCTGATTCAACTTCCAAAGATATTAGTATAAATACGGGCTATATTAATAAAAAGAATTTTCATAAAGTTCTAAGTATCCTAGCAAATAATTAACAACATAATAAATCCTAGCACCACTCAAGCAATCACTTCAGTAGGAATTTAAGCAAGACAAATAAACTTTCTTTTTTTTATCCTTACACAAAACCTTTCTTTAAACTCACGTTTGGCCTTATTAAGACATTCCCTTCAAAGCCAGGTACTAGGCTTCTTTTGTCTAGACAAAGAGTTCAACTCTAAACCCATTCCATTACTCACCATGGAAATGCCACACAACTGGGCTGCATTCTGCATTTCATTCCTTTACCAACAAGCATGAGTAAAAGCTCATCTGAACTGATATGGGTCACGTAATCTGTAAGCTGGCAACTGTACATGCTAAGCATGTTAAAAAAAAAATGTAGGCAGACAGATTACTAATGAAAGGCTTTACTACTTCTAGTCTGTGCTCAGTGTTTGGGAAAACTGATCCTTTGCTTCAGTCCCTACAAAGATAGAAATGAAAAGAAGAGAATAAACATGAGCCTACAATGGTCAAACCATCCTACTGAAAATCAGTTGTGGGAAAACAGAGGACTTTTTAGAAACCCAATCCCTTTTATCCCCATGCCTTTTCCTGCCTTTATCTTTATAAGGGATATTTTCCCTGGTTTTATGTGTCTGTAACTTATTTTATGCTGGAATTCAGAGCCTTATATTTGTCAGTTACAAACCTGACAATAGCTGCTTGTGATGACACAGACAGAGCACGCTGACCTCCAGTGAAGCAGCAGCATCAAAACCAGACCAGTCAAAAAACCACTATCAAATAATTCCTTCAGTCATTTCATACTCATGCTTGGTTTGGAAATTTCATTTGTTAAACAGTAGAGGATTTTATTTTATATGTGTTCTGCAGTTGTTTTATTTGCTTACACTTACATTCCAATTATTCAAGACTGTTTCATTTCTAAGTAATTTTATATTCCAGTTCTGGAGTTATTTCTGATACCTGTACACACTAGTTCCATTTCTTCTTTTAGAGATTCAGTTTTAGAAGTTAGTTTTTGTTCAGCTTAGAACTTTAATTTTAGTTTATAACTTCAGAGCAATTTTTTTTTTCCTAAGTGACTTGTGTTCAATTTTTTTACAATTATTTCTATGTTTTTTGTATTATCATTATTTTTGTGGATATAAAATTTCTCAAAGTCCTAATGTCAAGATCTGTACAACATTTTTCTGTAGACCCTTAACTACTTATCCCAGAAATGGGCACAAAGTCATAACAGAAAACCAGAGACTAATACTGCTCAGGTGTCTCCCAATACTTTTGAGACAGAATCTGTCTCAAA
>JANVCC010000018.1:62323892-62355045 GCA_025345505.1 Todiramphus chloris collaris
TATATATATATATATATGCATATACCTACAAGAAGTTAATCAGGTTTTTGAAATACATCTCAGTGTAAAATCAGTCCATGTAAAATGTTTGGCAGGAGGCAGTATCAAAATGGACATGTAACGCCCTGTGATTTATGCTTCAGGTTCTGAGCATCTGTGGGGCAGTATTAATGTGTTAGAAACAATTTCAGCTCAAACAATACACTAAGTAGCCTACAGATTATTTCACCCACATAGGAAAGCTAAAGCTTAATGTTAGCTGTGTTTAAAAAGCTAGGGACACTTTAAAACACAAACTGAGAAAAACTGGTACTTAGTGTCACCTACCAGCACACAGGAAAACATATTATCCAATCCTCAAATATACTTGCTTCACATGCTACTATTTTGCAGATCATAGTAAAATGTACTTACTGTTCTTCCACAACTGCACAGGACATGGTATTGACTTTATTACTAGCCATTCAAAGTGTTACTCTCCCCACCTTTCTCAGCCCAAGAACATCTTCAAACAGACTTCTTGTGTCTTGTTTTATACACATTACTAAACAGATAGTCATGGGGCAGTTGTGTAGTTATTTTGAATAGAATGGATTAGTATAGAATACAATAGAATAGAATAGTTAAGTTGGAAGGGACATAGAACAATCATCTGGTCCAACTGCCTGACCAATTCAGGAACTACAAGAGGATATGAAATGTTTCATAATTACCTATGTCATTTTTGCCCTTAGTGTAATAAAGTGTTTGCAAGCTCAGGGCACTGGTCTTTCACTTTTAGAGACATCAACAAATGCAAAATTTCTGCAAACCAGACCCAGCAATCTCAACCCAGGCATTCAGAGTGAGGTATAACTAATGAATAACCCACAGCAAACACCTCAGCTGAACTGTCTTGCCCCCACTAAAGCATTCAGTAACACTAACAGAGACAGGAATGCAGCTCCTCAGAAAAGCATCCACTATCCCAAGATAGCAGACAGTCTTCTCTCTTCCCCAGTCTCCCAACTTGATCATAATCTACATACCCTGCGACACATTACCCTGAGATAGTGTGGTCTTCTTCCCTAAGCAATCCATCACAATCCTAGAGCAGGCACTTTGTACACAATAACATCATTAAAAAATTATGTGAGTTGTGGCTCAAGTTAAAGATTCACAGATTTCCAAGTGGTAGCATTTACTCAGTCTTGAAGGCTTGAATTTGCAACGTCAGAAGCAATGTTATAGCTTACTCTCAGAGGACTTTTAAACAAAAAGAGTTTTCATCCCAGTAACCACACTCTCAATCTAGCTTCTCCTTCTATAGCTATGTCACAGACTATGGACATCTGAGCTAGCTCATACTAAAAATAATCTCTCTTCTTACATTTTCTCATTGTTATATTCAAATTGGCGTCTCCAACAATAGTATATTTTACATATTTCTGTTGATGAGTATTTCTTTGCAAGGTCGATGACTGCTGGGCTCCAGCTAAAGCTTTGGAGCAAAGTGTTCCCCTGAGACCCAAGACCGTTTGTTAAGTCCTTTCATCAAGCTTAACCTTTTGTTCCCCTACCTCACAGTTTGTCACTAGCCCTTTCTGCTTTCTTCTTCTTCAAAGAGAATGAGACTGGTGCATTTAGAGAGAAAAACCCCAACATTTGCTCCTCAGACTTCCCTTCTCGGTCCTATCCAATCCTACTACCCTCATTCTTGGTTCCCCTTTGGCTTTCCTCCCCACAGCTTTGCATCTTGTACACCCTCCTCACAAGCCTGCACTCTATCCACGCTGGTGCACAATTCTGATCTGCACTCTTCTCCACTTTCCCTCCCCCCTTGTGTCCACAGCTGTTCACTTCAGGAATGCCAACCAGGATCACAAACAATCACAGTAGTGCACAGCTCAAAGATCCGAAGACCACTGCTTCAACCCGACTGAAAGCCTGCTCCTTACAAATCTAACCCAAAACTTACATTTTGATCTCAAAAGCATACTCTTCACTGATCATGAACAATGCTGTCCAATATAAGCTCAGCTCTTCTAAATATTTATTATCAAAGTATGGGTAACATAACAGTACAGAGAGTCTCAATATACATAGCTCACAAACATAATACAGAGTGCTTTTCCTCTTTTTTTCCTATAAAGTGTTTTATGAATGTCATAAGACACAATAATAAAGTGTAAACACTTTTTAAAGAAAACCTCTTCATTTTTTTAGAAATTATTAAATGCCTGCATTAGAATAACAGCTGAACAGTTTCTTTCAACTCTGCTCTTTCCTGTAGCTCATTTAATGGTCAGGTAAGACAACAGCTTGTACTGCCAGAAACTCTTTAATAAGAAATGAACAGTAAATATGAGATAGTTCTTTAGTATGCATTTTTGTGGTAAAAGACAGCTGGAGGAAAAAAAAAAGCTTAATAGCTAATCCACAATAGTTTCAATGTATTTTAAAATTACTTTAATGGGTTTGGCTTCAGACCTACATTACCTCAGCTAAAAGAATGATCATGATTCTTGGAAGAATAAGAAGAGAAAGGTTTTTTTGTAGACTAAGAAGGGGTCACTGGAGTTACCAGCCCTTTTTGCAAAGCCTTTACTGCAAACAGCCCGTTTGCACCCCTGCTTCCAAAAAGAAACCCCTCAAAAGAAAGAAAGAGCTACTCGAGTTCTCCTGGCTTGTAAGGCTGCTTTTGTTCAAAATAAAGGAAAATTTGATCCATTGATCTGTTTAGTCTCATCATAAAAATGTGAAAAATGTTGTGAAAGAGATTAGTCTTCAAGTACTTACAAAGGGAATGATTTGACAATAAACAGCATTTTAGGGTGTGGGGTTTTCCCCTCGCTAGACTAGACTCTGAATTGAGAGCCAGTTATGAAAAGCTAGAGCTAGACAGAATCAGACTGGAAATAAGCTATATTAAAATTTAAAAGAAAAGCTGATACAATAGAAAAGCATAACTGTTATTTTTTGAAAAATAGCTTATATCTCCTGATATAACACTACAACACAATTCAAAAGCTGTAGGACAGAGGCTTTTTGGGCCATATTTTGCAGGAGACTAAGCTGACCAGTTGCTATCATGCACCAGAAGTTCCTTTGCCACAATTTTAAACAGTCAAAATGGTACTTGGATAGCTGGCAGAACAAGATTAAGAAAGAGCCCCCATCCAGGCTGTCCTGGCACACTGTGATTTCCTGGGGGCTGGCCTGTAAGATTAGAAGAGCCCAAAGAGCAGGTATTGTAGGCAGTGGGTCCTGATGAAAGGATTAGTTGTTGTACGATTTGTTCTTTAAAGTAGAGCTTTACAAATAGTAAGATGTAACACTAGATGGTGGATCACCAGCCCTGCTCCTCTGCAAGTCAGTGTTCTCCTAGGTTTTAAAAGCATAATAAATCTCTTACAAAAGGGACTGGTCCCAGCATAATCCAAGAGCAATAAAATCTCATACCAAAATACATACAGTTCCAGGTGGTTATTTTTTGATGTCCGTGGAGACAGGATTTTTTTTGTCTCCCATGGTAAAAGTATTTTGTTTAATGGACCAGCAAGTAGAATTTGACAATTCACAAGCCTGCAAAATAGATTGCTGGTGTGCCACTGATGAAGACAGAAAGTAACTTAGAAAAGCAGTGACTAGGTGATAGCAGGGGGAGACAGATACTATATTTTCTCTCCCATTGAGAGCTCTCCAGGAATCCAATACACTACCTCTTTGCTTTAATTACAGAGCCGACAACAGACAAGTTCAACCAAAGATGACATAGAACCATTTCTGTGCATCATACTGCCTGCCACCATGATGCTCTTCCTGGCATTCCTGCTGCTCTTCCTGTACCGCCGTTGCCAGCACCCCACTCCACAGGGGCAGATCTTCAGCATCGACCTCCCCGAGGCCCTGCCTGAACACGATGTGTCCAATTTCCTTTCTGTGCTGCCCTGGAACAGTGATCAGAGTTTCCACTATTCCACTCTGCTCCCTGATGCCACGTTCCTCACTGTATGTTTGCCTCCATCTTACGAGGAGGCCACCATGAAGACTTCCATGGATGAGGCTCACATTGAGCTCTCTCCAGACCCAGTGCCTCCTTATGAAGAGAGCACGCTGCAGTCCAGCAGCGACAAATAAACTTCCTACGGAAGCACCTTAACTGAAGCATGGAGCCCCTCAAGGCACAAACGTGGAACTGCTATGGCCTTTACAATTAGCAAAAAGAGAGACAAATGAGACACTAAACCAATGGATTAATGAAGGAAGAAGCTTGAAATAACAGAGAACGAGTCTCTTTACCACATCCTAGGATACTCCACTTTCCATTTGTGGCAAGCTTACACACACAGCATAGCACCAAATTGATCCCAGACTAGTAACATGGGTATTCCAGTTAACCAAGCATGTCATGCAAGGATTAAACTTCAGGACAGGTGGGAATCTGTCCCTCTGAAATCCATCACATAGGAGGGAATATGAATCATACCACAGATTCACCCATCACAAGAAGGGCTTTTAGCACATACCTGTTGCAGGTATGTTCCTGCTTTTTCTTTTTCAATGTGTTTATTTTCAGTTGAGTTTCTGACAAGCTGATTTACTCCGCCTGTGTGTGTCAACATCACATTATTCTGTAGTGCTCTGGAATATCACAACAGCTCTCAGGAAAGCAAATAAATATACAAAATTTCCAGCAACTGTCCCAAAGGTTCAAACATACACTGTGGATAAAGATTGTCTTTTATCACAGTTGAACAATGAGAACAGACAGAGAAGATCTGATCATTCTAGGCAAGGAAAACTCCAGCAGCTCCACACAAAAGCACAGTCACACTATTGCTGTAAGTTATTCGCCAAGTTTTGCAAGGTCCCAACATTCCAGACTACTGGTTTGACTTCTTTTTCCAATTTGCAAACCCACAATAACAAATCCCATGACCTATTTGGTGCAGCCTGTAAAAGAGTTGGGGAAAAAAAAAAATTAAATGCACAAATATATCCAGTATGTATTTCAAAACAGCATTATGTTCCCTTCCCCTTCATCACTAGAGCAAGGTAAATCTCATCCGAGTGCACTGATGGCAGTGGTTCAGTTTCTCAGGAGGGCTTGCACATGCTTGCTCTTAGACAATGACATTACCTTTAATTCTTTCTTACAGCATAGCATTTTCACTATGATGACAGATGGTCTTGTTATGAAAGCTGGCTACTACTGATTCTGACAGCCTCCAGAGTTAGGACAGCTTTTTCCTTGCAGGTGTCAGCTATTCCATGATGTTTGTCTGTGGCTTGCTAACATAACTACTACATATTACTGTGTGCACTCTTGATGTTACTCCTAAATCTAAAGGCTGTCCTGACTTGCACGTTGTGATTCCAGCAACTGTCATGAGGTCTCAATAGCAGCCATTCCTGCTTTGGGAACATATCAAATTCCTTTAAAACAAACAAACCAACAAAATAAAGGATGAGCCAATCATCACTGTACAGCAGAAGAAAGGAGGTGTTAAATTTCATGTAATGTCAACAGTGGCATAAATCACATCACCAAGCAGTCCAGGTCAAAATTGATGATTCCATTCATACAGTTCCCTTAAAATAAAAAACAAACAAAGAAACAAAAAAAATCTGCATTTTGTAATTCAGAAATGGGATTATTTTCTTGTTACACTTTTGGGAACATTACTTTTTCTAACGTTCCGCTTTGGTCTTCAAAATGTAAGAACAGCAAAAGCAGGTGTTTTGGAAAAATAAAAATACAGTCAACCATTTTTCTTTTCAGACCATATCTGAGATGAGTTCCTGGTATTTGCTGATGCATTTGAAAGTACTGCATTTTACTGTATGTGTGCATTTTGTTTACCTCCTTAATATTTGGTACATGCAGTTGTTGCCAGCTACAAGGAAAGCTGGAAAAATACAAGAGCCCCAAACAACATATGCTACCTAATCAGCAAGGTACAAAGGTTTGAGGTTCAAAGATAAATCATTTCTGCCTCTGGTGTCTGTATATTCCACTAACTTCAGCAGAATTATACAGGTATGCTTGAAAATTCAGCCGACGTCATATAGAATGGAGTATATTTTGCCTTAAAAGATCTGCTGTGTTCTGAAATGAGTTAAACTCTCCTTTAGCAGTTTCTTGTTTACTCTTAAGAGGGTAGCACCTGAAACCCAGCCCCTGGGCTCATCATTCTAAACTGCTCTGCAGTTACCCTAGTTACAATTAAGATATCTTCCTGACCAATTGTGGTGGGTTGACCTTGGTTGGGCACCAGGTGCCCACCAAGACTCTCTATCTCACACACACACACACACACACACACTCTCCTTCCCCCCTGAAGGACAAGGGGAAGAAAATAAGATGGAAAAAAACCCCTCACGTGGGTCAAGATAAAAGCAGTTTAATGAAAGCAAAGCAAAGACTGTGCATGGAAGTGCAGGAAAACAAGCAGAACCCCCTCCTTTTCCTTAGCTTTTATGTTTGAGCTGACATCATATGGTATGGAATATCCCTTTGGTCAATTTGGGTCAGCTGTCCCAGTTGTATCCCCTCCCAAGTTCTTGTCCACCCCATTCCACTAGAGGGAAATGTTGGAAGAAACAGCTTTGGTGCTGTGTGAGCCCTGTACAGCAGTAGCCACAACACAGGTGTGTTACCAACACCTTTCCGGTTCCCAATACAAAGCACAACACTGGGAGGGCTACTATGGGGAAAATCAACTCCATCTCGGTCAGATCCAGTACGCTGATATTTCTTGTGACCAAGACTCACGTACTTCTAGAGCCAGTCAAGAATTGCTCTTCTCTCTAAGAATATAGAGAGTGATTGCCTCTCATATAGTATTTATTGTGTAACTCTCAAATCCTGCCTTAGACAAATAGTTTCTGTTTGTTGGCATTACTATAGACAAAAACATACTTGCTCAAATCCAAATAAACAGGAACATCCCCATGACTTAAATTCTTCTTTCTAATAGACTGCTTTCTATTCCATCTGGAATTGGTATTCCTTACCTCATTCCAGCATTGATTTGTCTAGCCTTGCATGCTAATCATCCCTAGTGGGTTTCAAACAAACCAGCACCTCGGTCTTAAATCTCCACCCCAAAGAGAAGGTCCAGTAAAACAAAAAAGAGAATGTTTCTCACACAGACATACTGAAATTAATCTCCATTGCCTAGAAGCTACCTCTGATCATACCAGCCTGTGGTGACAGACATGTCAGTAACCACACTGTTACTGGTTTTAGTGCTACTGGTTGTGGAGCAGTTGCGGGGTCCCTGGAGCAAGCACCTTCTGCACCCAAGCAGAGAGCACACTGAAAGGAACTCATGTATGGCAATACAGCAACCATAAGTGGAGGGGGAAACTCTTTAGTTTTCTCAGCTCCACTAATCTGAAAGGTGATGGTTTAGAGCACACGATCTAAAAGAAACATGCTGGAGTTGAGGCTGCCAACAAGAAAATTGAGGAGAGATGTTAAGTTTTCAAATGCATAAAAGGCTACTGCAAACAAAGTAAAATAAACTTCCACCTTGCCTGCAGCAATCTGAACTGGTACTAGTGAGCTTAAAGTGCAACAAGATTAAGTCAGAAAAGACATTTCTAAAAGTGAAGTGCAGTCTAAAAGTACAGCAAAGCACTGCCAGCACCATCTCTGGACACACTAAGAAGTCAGACAAACATCTGTCAGGATAAAATCAATTCATGCTTGTACACAGATTGAGCATCTGACACCTTACCTTTGCCGAGTTAAAAACTTACTCATGACTCAGTGGTTTGTACTTGGCAATGATAAAATGTGTTTTCAAAACAGGACAGTCACTACTTGGTCTTCCGAAGTAAGCAGCTTCTGCCCTTGGTCTGAGAAAGGAAAACCAAGCATATCTGCACACAAATATCCTGACTAGAAGTTTAGATCCTGGCTTCACTGAAGTGGAATAATTTTCAAAAAAGAAACTACCCCCAACATCAAGTCAGAATGTTTTTATGATAGTTCAATAATACCACAGTGGCCAAGAAAGAGCTGCTCCCAAAATAAACATTTGGCTCGATCTATGCTTACATGGATTTCACTTGAGTCCCTGTGCCGGTAAACCCTCCAAATACAGACACACAACAACTTTTGCCAGGACACTAGCATGGGCTAAAAATGCTCTAGTAGTGAAACAAATCTTACAAATACAAGCTTTGTCTATATGGGAAGTTCAGTCAGCAGTCTTATTCTGGCTAGAAGTGTAATTTTAAATTTTCATTTCTTTTTACAAACTTTTAAGGAGGAAAATTGCACAAAACCATCAAATGTGAATGACCTGAATTCTTATGGCAAATAAGTTATTCACTGACTCTTGTCTCAAAAAAACTGTCTGCAAGTGAAACAGTTAGGGATTTTTAATTATGGAATTTACTAATTTCAGTCTAATTGTTAATAAATAACCATGTTATGTCATGACTTTTGTCTCTTCATCATTTGGATAACCAGGTCTTCTACAGAACAGGAAAGTCATGTGAGCATGGAGCATAAGGCAGGTGTCCTCCATGATAAACACTGCATACCATTCTCAATGGTATAGCTTGCAAGGCTGAAGTAACACAGATATTTTAGCATATGATTTTTGTTTGCCTAGCTTTATTTATTAATAGATTTTCAGTTTTACCTGGGACTGAGCACCACGAAGTACTTAAACCAAGCATATGAATTTCCAGTAAAAGTAATTTTCTAACTTTGTTATAAGATGAAAGAATATTTCCAGAATGGCTGGTATTTAGAGTGAATACACTGACTTTAGAAAAGCTGAAAACAAATTTTCATTGCAATGACACACTGCTTCCCTGGCACAAGCCGGGCTGCGTGCAGCTCCCGGTTCCCAGGAGAGGAGAGCACGGAGAGGCCGTCTGTCCCCCAGGCAGCTTGCGCCCGCGGGTTAAACACGCGTTAGCCGACGAGGGGGGTTCGGAGAGCAGCCACGCTCCGGGGGGAAAAGCTCAGGACGGTGCCGCTCGGCCCGGCACGGCGAGGAGGACGCCGGGCGGCGTCGGTGGTACCCGGCCCGGCCCGGCCGGGGGGACCCCACTCTGCCCTCGCCCGGCCTTGGCGGGGCGCTGCCCCATCTCCCCCGGCGGGCAACGTCGAGCCAGCCCGGCACGGTTCGCCCCGGGGGAGGGCAGCGGGCCGTGCCGTCAGCACATCTGCACCCCCCAGTTAAGCCTCTTAATCCGCTTTCTCAGGCGGCGGGAGTGTTACTCGCTATTCGCGACAGCCGCCGGGAAGGTCCCTTTCCTCTCGTGCGTGCACCGAGCGGCAAAAAAAAAACAACTGCCGGCGGCTAAATGATGGCTGGCACCTTGGGCTGATAGGTGTTAATAGCCCTTAACGGTGTAAGGGCTTCCCCTGCGCTCCCTCCCGCTTCCCCTCAAACGTGGTTCCCAACCGAGGCAGTTCGGGAGATGGCTACCTGCGTGCTTCCAAGGCCCTGGAAACGAGAACAAACTGACAAAGCCACCCATGAGATCCAGGGGTGCCGTGCTGGACCAAGCAGCAGCTTTGCCCAGAAACCTAAGTGAAGGTTCAAAAGCACTAAATTGAACAGTTAAGTAAGCACCTGGCAAATCAGCATAGGTGTAAATATTTAATACCAGATACATAGCTTTGATTAGACTAGAACTTGCTGATTCCTGTCTCAGTTTCCCTGAGTAAGCACTCTGTGCAGTGGGGACAGATGGTCTTCAAGCCCCATCAGTGTCTGCTCTCGGGTACCCTACCTGCACACCTTCCTGGGGGATATCCATGGCCATCAAGTGCCCTAACGAGGTAAGGGCATTGGGAGGTACAAGGCTTTACAGGCAGCAAAAGGTGAGTAATGGATACATAGGATGACTGGGAGTGCTTTTCCCAGCACCCAGGGGAGAGTTTGAACATCTCAATAGTTTCCTAGAAAGGATCACCAAGTACCTGCTGAATCATGAATTCTGATGAACAGCCACACAATAATCCATCAGCATCGAATTTCATTACCTTAATACACCAAACACAGCACTGCAGCAATCCAGAAGCAGATTCACAGATTTGCCTTTAGAGAGGGTCTCTCTCTTGCAGGGAGTCTGTCAATTAGCAAAGATAACACCTACTGCTGTCCAATTTTAACCCACAGCCTCCATACACCTGACAGTCAGGGCACCCTTAATCCAGGTATTGGTTGAATCAAGGGCACAGAAGCTGATGGGTAGCAGTAGTCCTCTCAGCAGGCAGCTTAAGAAGGAAAGGAGAAGGCTTTAAAGGCACGCCTTGTTTACCAGAAGTATTTAACACAGCCCCTTCAAAGTCTACTTTCCAATTGCTTCCTTTAAGCATTGGATCCTCTGGTTCCGCTGCTCACACCACTCAAAGTTATAACTTCAGGTTAAATGCAATTTGTACTGAAGAACGAACATCAATAGGGCATGTCACGGTTTAGGGTCAGGGCAACTCCTTAGACCTATAACAGATGCTCTCTGTTAACCCCTCTCCCTCCTCAGAGGGGAAAGAGAAAGGGAATAAGGGAGAGAGACTTAGCGATTAGAAAAGGAAACTAGAACAGCTTTAATGAAAAGGAAATTAATAATTATAAAAATATAATAATTATAAAAATACTATATTGTTTAAAGCAACTTGAACATTTGACCTACATGGGAATAACTTGCTTACAACAGTTTTGAGAGGATTTCCATGGCTGTTTTCCATATTGTACAAGGTCTTTCTTCAGCTTTGGTGTAACTCCCTGAACAACTAATTTCTCCTGACACAGTATTATGCAGGCAAGGATCCTTCCAACAAACATAATGACCTCTCCTCTGAGTTACATTCAATAAAACAACAACACATAATGTAACTCAACACTCTACACTTAAAATTACCTGTAACAAACAGTGCCAGAGAAGCCACGGGAAAGCAAGGTTGAGTATTGCAGATTTCTTCAGATGCAACGTCCACCTTCCAAAACTAACTCTAACTTGCAAGCAAATTTCACCTGTGGCTGGGTTTTTGCAGGGCAGTTAAGGAGTTCCTGGGATTTAAAGGAACCCTTAAGCAATCATTTTGCAACCAAAATTTAATTTTCTTGGGTAGGCTGGCTAGTTTCAATTAGATGCTGGTGCCGCACTTGACTTCCTTGAGAATTACTTAGCTGCTACCACCTGACCTAGCTTTACCAATCCCTCAGACAGCTGTGATCTTTCCTTGTGCCTGTCTGAGATCAATAGACACCTTTAAGGCACAAGGACACTCTTTTTGTCAGGTCTGTAAAGTGTTTGGCCTGTGGGGAGCTGCCCATAGGGCTTGCTAAAAAACGAACAGCACTCAGCACCAGTAGTGATCCTTCAGACATACTCCCTTTGGTCCCAGCGCCAGGACCCTACTATGTACCTGAGGAGACAGGGTGTTCTGGGTAGCCCGGTTTCCTCAGGAAACTAGTCTAATGGAATAGGATTATGTTGCATGGGGATGTCAGGGTCTTGTCTCTTCCTCCTTCTGACTCTTCCACCCTGTGATGGCCTCTCTGCAAAATCTGTGTGAAATAAGATAATTTCAGAAATAAAAAGTTTATTTTAGTTAATAGAAACTCCAGTTTCAAGGAAAATGACCATAATAGTGACTTCATTGAGGGAAAGACTATCTCTTCTAAGACACTAAGAAAATCTGTGTAGAAGAAAGACTCGATAAATACAGTGAGTGTGTTATTGCAGTGTGCACTGTGCAATGCTGCAGAGAATCCAACAAGATGTGGAGGTACTGAAAAGCAGGCATTTGTACTTTGTTATGTGAAGTTATATTAGATATAACTTCAGAACTATGGAAGAACAGTGAAGTTATATTAGATATATTAGTGCCCTCTGTACAGAATTAAAAGAACAAATGTAACCTTTGAACAATGCCACCAAGATAGATGTTTTCTTGAACTCCATGCCCTGTAGCTAATCTGCTTGAGTTTCTGTGCCATTGAGCTGTTTTTACTTACCTGGTCTTCTGAAGGGATGAAAATAGAGATGGTGCCCAGTGAGCCTGGTGCACAACCACACTGCATTCACATTTGTAGTCTCTAATGCCACTCAAACAACAGGGTGATGGAATGAACCTGTTGGAATTAGACATCTTTGCTGAAGAAAGAGAAGAAATGAGTGTGTCTGACAGGTGTGTATTAATTTGTGTCATGCTGCCAAATGGTTTATGTCCCTATATTCCAAAAAGAATCTCCAGAATAATAAAGTTATTAAATTAGTACCTGCTTTCCTGCATTGGGGAACCGAGTTTTAATTTTCACCAACTAAACCATGCACTACCTAGAGCCAAAACCTTGTCTGAATTAACCTGTAATACAGCAAAAGGCATTACCTTCTTAGCATAGGCATTCACTGGGATGATTCTTATCCAAAACCCTTGCATTTTTCTTCTTTTTTTTTTTTTTTTTTCTTACAAAGGCTACAATTTATGTAGATCATATCACACCAGATTACACATTACTTTCTATAATCACACATTTTCCCTACTTGGTTGTGTGAGTCAGCACAGGCAGGGCTCAGCAACAACCACAAACTCACGGGTGAAATGCAAAAAGTAAATTTATTTTCATTACCACAGCAACTGGGGGATTCCCAAAGCAGCACTTGGGCAAAGGCACACAGGTGGAGACACAGGTACTGCTGAGGTCAGCCCATGCTAGAGCATCAATGAACCTGCTGGTTTCACCATACAGTTAGTAAGATATATGTATTTTTTCTACACCCCAGCTGCATGTCACTTAAGTGTGTTTATAATTCTCCTTGCTGATCTTTTGCTGTTATCCCCCATTCCACCCCCACCCGCCCCCCGGCTCAAGGGATCACTTCCACTTGGACTGGCAAAGCTGGAGGTGTCCATGTGGGCTTGCAGGATGTAGGGCTGGGTAATTTACAGAGGCATGCAATAAAGACATATAGAAAAGGGGATAAATGTATCTCCGCAGTAATGTTGTCCCACCCATCCTGGCAGGGAATTAAACTACTCAGCTAGCCAGGCACCATCAGGAGATTGTTTCATTTGATGCATTAATTCCTGGGGATGTTGAGTGTTGTCCTCTATGCTGGCTGCCTCATCAGTTATGTTGAAGCAACACATGCCTTCAAAATCAGCACAGCGGTTATGGTGTCAAAGAAGGAGATAACCCACCACCAATCAATTTGGTGATGTTCCTTTGGCGTACAGCCATTACCTACTCAGAAAAAAAACAGCGACGAAGAACATTAATTTCAAAAGCACTTAGCATAGTATAATCCTGCAGTACAGCTACCGGGGTTGGCACGCCAGTGGAACACGTCAAAAGGTCTGCAGCTGTTAATCCTCCCTCCATACAAAAGGAAGATGGGTTAGTTACAGTAGAGGCCAACCAAACCCAAGTATCTGTGTGTTGATTTTGTAGCAATGTATCCAGGGCATGTGCTTGTGGTAGAAGACTACAAAGCATGGCAAGCCAACCTGTGGTAAGGGAAAAAACAGGAGCATCGTGTCCTTCCAGCAATATGTATGTTGTTGCTCCAGCTCCTTCAGCGAATATTACTCTGGGTTTGACAACCCAGTGTGGGGTAATTGCCTACTCACATTGAAGAGCTATGGTTTGCACTTTTTCTCACTAAACTTCAATTCCATGTTGGGTTCGTAAGACCAATAACACCATTCCAGTGCTATATCCTCTAAATAAGGCACAGATACTCATTGAAGGTACCTGAAATACAAGAACTCAAGAATCTGATATCAACAGAGGATGTAAAATAAGAGGAGAATTTGAGATACAGAGCCATACAGCATTGTCAGAGGTTATTATATGAATCTTCACATCTAGAATAATAGGTCATCGTCCCACCATACAATCTGTCAGTGTAAACAATTCCGTTTCCCCTGCAGTTCATATTTTAGGAGAGACACCATCTGGATGAATCTCAATCCTCACCATGTTTTGTTCTGCAAATGTTGTAATAGGGTGTTTGATTATGAACAGTCCATCTGTTTAATTAAAAAAATCATGCTTTAGTAAGATGTGAACTCCCATGTCATAAAGTTTTAGTACTGGTTATCTTTTCAAATTGTTCCTTCAACACCCCATTCATTCTTTCACTCAAGCCATTAGTTTGGGGTTGGTAGGCAATGTGGAATATCCAGTTTATCCCCAGCCCTTGAGCCCAATTTTGGACATTTTATGTCCACAAAGTGTGTTCCTTGGTTACTTTGTGTTTGATGAGGAGGTCTGTAGTGATGAATTAATTGTTCTAATGCTTCAGTTGTGCTGTGTCGAGGAACATAATTAGTGGGTTTAGAAAAAAACAGCCCTGACACTGTATCCCCCTTGAATGGGGGCAGGGAGGCCATGTAATCGACCTGCCATGCATTCAAGGCCCACTGACCCTGTTCTATCTTTTCCCATGGCCTATATAGCCCCCTTAAATGTAGCTACACAAAAATCGTACAATGATGTGTACATGCTTTATAAATATTTAATGCCAGAGGGCTTTGATTGTGAGCAATGTCTCACGCACATGCAGCACGTGCTGATGGATGTCCACAAGCTGCATGCACGTTTATAGCTTGAGCATGGACTTCAGCAGAGGTGTCATGGTTTAACCACAGCTGGCAATTAAGCGCCGCACAGCTGCTCACTCACTTGCTCCCCCCAGTGGGATGGGGGAGAGAATCATGGGAAAAAAAAAAGTAAATACATTTTAACAGGACAGAAGAGGCGGAGGGGAAGTAATTATAATATATACAAAACAAGTGATGCACAGTGATGCTCACCATCCTTTGACTGATGTCCAGTCAATCCCCAAGCTGCAGTATCCCTTGGTTTATATACTGGGTATGATGTCATATGGTGTAAGTACCCCTTTGGCTCATTTGGGTCATCTGTTCAGTCTGTGTCCCCTCCCAGCTCCTGGTGCACCCCCAGCCCCCGTTGGCAGGGCAGGATGAGAAGCTGAAAAGTCTTTGACAGTATAAACACAGCTTAGCGACAACCAAACCATCGGTGTGTTATCAACATTATCCTCACTCTAACCCCAAAACACAGCACTGTGACAGCTACTAGGAAGAACATTAACTTTATTCCAACTGAAACCAGGACACAAGAGGTCATATCATCTACTTCCCTATTATTCTGTTACTCAGGCAAATCATCTTTCTGATGAGCTCAGACATGCCTTATTTATAAAGGATACCTTTGTACGTATTCCCAAATTTGTTGCCATATATCTGTCCCCCCAATTGGCATTCTTGTACATGCCAAACCTCTTGGGCCCAGCAGGGTAACCACGTTGTGAGGCTTTTGTATACAACCCAACTGTCAGTGTATAAGTAATGTGCATTCCCTTCCAGGGTGGCAGGAGATGCTGCAGTCGGTTCAGCCCCGTGACTAGAAGCTTTTACGCCTGTTTGCCATAATATAATTCCTGGAGCCAGAGCATATGCAATTGGTCTCCGTTGTCTTTGTCCAGTTACCGTGTACGTTGCACTTCCATCCAGCAACCTATGTAGGCATCCTTTCTGTGTTCTTCTATTAACTAGTCATAAGGGGGAGCTTTCTCCACAGGAGACGCAGGGCTCTTCAAAGGGAAGAGTTTCTCCTAGCGTGAGCGTAGCATTAAATGATACAGTTCCTAGAAGAGTGACATGTACATTGGTCACATGTGGTTTTCCCAGTGAAATCATTGCTTTAAATAATATTTTTATTTCCAGTGTGTGACTGCCTGAACTACCCCTTGCATGGACCCTAAGGATACCACCAGTAACCCACCCATGAATGGGTATGGGGATGTGTACAGTCACTTTATCTCAGCCTGTGATTCTCGCAGTTTCTTGTGCTTAAATCACAGCTAAAATTTGTTTTTCCATCAAGGTATAATGTAAAGCAAAGCCTTGTAATGCCTTGGACCAAGATCCTACAGGTTCTTTCTGATTTTATGTCCCAGTCAGCTGCCACAATCCCCACGAGTCTATATCACCTAGAATTGTTCCTTCCAATTCAAAAGGCTACCCTCGCCTGGAAGCATATAATTGCACCTGCTCAGTCAAAGCATTTTTGCATGTATGAAAGGCTTCTGTGTTTCTTGGTCCACGGTCAACCAACCTTCTTTCCAGCTAAAGTCTGCAGAGGGCGCATCGATACCACCAGAGGTGGGATAAAAATTCTCCACTACCCTGGAAAGCCCAAGAAGCTCTGTAGCTCTTCTACTGCAGCTGGTACAGAACTGATTGCTGTACTGTATTTGGTAGTTCTCTAAGCCGCCCATGACAAACTATTCCCCAAAATTGTACCGCAGTACTGGGGCCCTGCATTGCATTACCAGCCCAGCCCCAGTCCTGTAAATGTGCTTTCCACGACTCAGCAGCTACTTCAATTTCTTGCTGTGACTCTTGTTGTGCCGTAAGCAATGGATCATCAATATAATGATAAACAGTAATGGCACCTGGCCATAGTGATACATCAGCTACTCTCATTTAGAGGGACTGCATTTGTGTCCCTGAGGCAATGCTTCAAAAGTATATATCTTTTGTTGCCAGGTAAAGGCAAACTGGTTTTGGCTTTCTGAACCGATGTCTATCAAAAAGAAAGCACTAGCAAGATCTATCACTATGTTCCAGGTTTGTAAATGTTTGCTATTTTTTTTTCTATAAGAGTAACTATGTCTGGTACCGTAACTGCAAGTGAGGGAGTGACCATTCAATTCTCCATAATTCACAGTCATTCTCCAAACACCACCTGCTTTTCAGACAGTCCAAACAGGATTATTAAAAGCAGTATTGGTTGCCATAACAATCCCCACTTGTTAAAGCATCTGAATGATTTGAGCAATTTCTTCCCCCCACCCCCAAATACAATATGGTTTTACAGTTACCACCTTGGCAGGCATGGGCAGCACAGCAGGATCCCAGTTTGGGAATTCACATGAGGCACCTACAGATCAAATAGCAAATCCTGATTGTGAAGTCCCAGAGCAGAAGCAACCAGTTAAAGTTTCAGCTGTTTGTGCTGATACATCAATACCCAAAATGTATTCTTTAACTGCAGCAGTTAACACCCTTGTGGTAAATGGAGTGGCATTTTCTGTTGTTAAGGTAATCTTAGCTTGGAGGGCAGGCCTTGGATTTCTCTCTAATCCACAAATCTGTGATACAGCCTCGTTATTATTAATATTACTATGTAACTATGTTACTATGTAACTTCAGCTCCAGTATCCACCAGAGCCAACACATGTAAAATCCCCCAGGACTGCTCCTTTAAAGGAACACAGGGGCTTCAGTCCCCTTCATGATAAGAGGCTGCAGTGGTGGCAGTTGGGGGGACCTGTCAAACCTTCATTGCTGCTGTTTTGCCACTTGCCAGGTAGTGCTTTGCCATAAGGTGGCAGGCAGGGTGGAGGGTTGGTGTGGAGCTGGCAGTGGGACCAGGGGCAGTGGGGTTTTTTTGTAGAGGTGTGAACTTTTGCCATTAGCAAAACACTTCTGATGTTGAAATCCCATTTATCTCTGATCGTGGGACACCAGCTTGTAAAAGATCATTCCATATTTGTTTCCTCATCACCTGTGATATGATTTCTTTTGGTTTTGCTGTCTTTCCTGTATTTGCCACCTGCATAGATGGTCCCAAAGTTAAAGCCTCAGTTTCCCTCAAGGTATTTGCTCAGGCACCTACATTACCAGTAGGGTTTATGACTGCCGGTATAATAAAGGGTTGGTGAGGCGGGCACTCCTCTCAAAAGCTGCATTTTGATACTTCTTGTTACTGCTACCCTGTCTGGATTGGATCCCATAATCAACACATGAGCCATCCCCATCTGCTGCACTAAATTAATACCCTCCTCCATTGTACACTGGCTTCCAAGCTCACAAAATCCACACCAGTATGCTTTCCTCATTCCTTTGCTGATAGATCTCTAAAAAATCCCTTAATGCTTTCAGGGTGTAAGTACACACCCTGTACTCACAGTCCCCCTCCCGCTTGTTCTTGCTGCCCCTTCATTTGTATGGGGGGGTTGTGCTTCTACCACCTCCCTGCCTTCTAAATCCAATTCAAACTCAACCTTGGAGCCCAAAGATTCAATCCAGATATTTTAATCCCATTCCTCAGGATCCCATCAAAGGTTTGTGGTGAGAGCACAAACTCGGGAAATGGAAACCTTACTTTTTCCGTATCTGTCCCTTTGTTTATTAGCAATATGCACTACCAATCAGTCTACAGTACCTTGCAGCCCATGGCACTGCTCTGCTTGTGTTGTAATCACCTCTTGCATGATGGCCTTTGCATCTTGTAAAGTCCCAGCCTCCTTTTCCAGTTCTCTCATTTTGCCCTGTAATGCTACATCTTCACAAGCAAGGGCTCTGAGACCAGTAAGCAATAGCCACCCAGTCTCCCTGCTAACCCCACTGCCACTTTCCATGGCAACTCACACACAGCTATTTCAATTGTCTGTGAGGTAACCACCACCCTGTCATCTATTTCAGGCCATGCTTCTGGCAGAGCCCATGTAGCTAGAAAAGTGGCCAGGCGTGTCCAGCGCTCAGTACTGGGACATCCCAGAATACAGGGAGTCACTGTCGTGGCCTCCCCAGTCGCTCGCTGACTTTTTTGCCAACCAAGGAATGGCTATTCCTGAATTCTGCCAATTATGTCAGAACGCGTGAGTCGGCACAGGCAGGAACAACCACGAAACCATGGATGAAATGCAGAGAGTAAATTTATTTTCATTACCTTGCCAACCGGGGATCCCTGAAGCAAAGCCTGGGCAGAGGCACACGAGTGGGGATGCAGGTACTGCAGAGCTCAGTCCTTCCCAGGGGATTGCCAAACCTGCCGTTTCCACCTGTATTTCAAGGGATTTGCATACGCATAGTTGACCACTGTGCTTTGATCTTTCCTACAGCAGGGCAGGAATCTCAGGCATGTCTGATAGGGTGCCTCTAAGTCTATCACAGGCCTATGTTATCTAAACACAGATGTTCTACTTGTCAAACACACAAGGCTAAACAACAATTAGTTTGATGTATACGTTTCTCTACACCCCAGCTGCAAGTCACTTGAGCGTGTTTATAATCCTCCTCACCAACCTTCCGCTATTATCTCACGCTGGTTGTTCATATATCACCATAAAAATACTGTGGCACAGGAGCCAGCGAGGAGAGGACAAAACCTGAGTTTTGCAAACATGAAGCAAACAAACTGCATTCCAGATTCCAGTATCTTCTGCCAGGAAAAATGCAGATCTTTTCTGTTGTTTTCAGTGTCCCCAGTTGGGGCCTATTTGATAAAATTCTGCTTTTCCAGGTAGCACCTCTCAGGACATCAGTGTCTTGAGAAATGCAAATCAAAATGTGTAGCCATTTCAGTGAACAAGCTGGTTGATAAAAGATGTTTAATACATGCTGGTTTTTGTCCCTGGGTCACCTTTCTTCACAGATACTTAGAAAACCCAAACATTTGCAGGTGAAGAGAGCACAGTCAAATAGAGTGCAGGCAACAGCCTTCCAACGTGTAGGCTAACAGGCTGTAGGTTCCCCACACTGTGAGCACAAGCCACAACTGGATGTTAGGCTCTGGCAGCAGAGACATCTCCCACCACGCATTTAAATGCACACAGCAAGCACCTGTCTCTACTGTTATGGCTGAAGTGATGTCACTGCTATCTGTAGCTATTTGCATTCCTTTCATGGGCACAAGGTCAAGGTGGGGTGGCTAAGGACACAGAGCTGAGCCTCTAGTTTGTGGGAACTGGGTGTGAACTGTGATGGTGAGCGAGAGCTTGGAGGTCAGGGTCAGTCTCTGGAGTTCTGCTGGAGGAGAATGAAAAGCAGGCATCTGGGATTGTGATTGGGGAAAGAAGACACACTAAGAGAGGGGAGAGGTGGTGGAGTCAAAGGAGTGGCAGATCATGTTAGAAGAGTTGAGAGAAATGTAGCTGCAAGAAACTCTCCTCTAAACCCACAGTCTAGCAAACTAAAAGGTTTCAGCTGTCTATAATAACTGAAGAGACAATAAAGCTGGAGGCCCTGTGCTGTCATGTCTGCACGTGGGCTGGCACAGGAGTTGTTGTCACTGATGGCATTTTCCCAAACAGATGAACTTTGGGAGTCCATGGTCCTAGGGACTAGGATATAAAGGACAATCAAGCTTAAGGCTCCCTTCTTATTCATTATTATTGGTAGGCCTTTCAGAAGGTATCCAAGTATCACAGAGAAGTCTTAATGTTAGCAAGATGTCTGAAGCAGAATGAGGAAATAAATACCTGTTGAACAAATACTGCTAAGGCAGTCTACATAAATTAATAGATGACATTAGGTGTGACTTATTCAAAGAAGGAAAGGCCTGATAAACAAGAGTAACAAACAGAATGACTTTCGAGAAAGACAGTCTCAGTTTATTGACAAGTTATGTTCTTCCCTCTTTTCTCAGAAAGCATTTTAGACAATTTCTAACATGGACTAACAGTTTCTCTTCTAAGAGGTCACTACAATTTCCCAGACACTGGTGATCATTTGAGACAGAGCATGTTTGTGCCACAGAAAGTAGTTTTTGAGATCCTTTGTTGCCAAAATCCAACCTGGGTCTACAGAGGTTGTCACATCATGGAAGAAACTCATCCCACGAATTAGATGACCAATTTGTTGCATAATCACTCCTGGGCTGCTGGGCTGCACTTCAGAAACAGCTTTGATTTCATACAAGCTCACTTGCCTAGCATTGTGCTTAGAAGTCTGGAAAGAAAGTGGTGCTGGTGATATTTTTAAAGTCAGAGAAATAACCTCTCTGCACGTCATGGCCATGGCTTGCAAGTAGATGTAAGGTACACTCTGACTTCTGTGCAACTGCATGGCCTTTGCTGCCAGCCACAGGCTCCCTGGTGCACATATTTTAGTTGTCCTAAGGTCTCCTTTCTGAAGTATACCGTTGCTTTGTATTAGGACTCTACAAAAAGGTAAATATATTAAAATTGTTATCATTCCCTAGATTGTGACTGCTGTACTGAGTGTATAAATCCAGGCTTTGCTTTTTTTACATCCTTTTGACCACACTGTAGGTCCCACTTAGCACAGTAATTTACAATAGTCACTGTTTTGCAGGCTGTGCATTACAAATTCCTGATTTGAGGAGGGAAGGATGGGACCAACTTTCAGACTCCATTAGGGCAGCTTCACAACTGCTGATGCCGCACTGGGCACTGAATAGTCTTTCACCAGTTTTAAAGTGGCCTAGAAATCGGTTTACTTTTACTAGCAACATTTCCAACACTCTTTTCACACTGGGTTGCAGAAAAATGGACATAAATTCCTGCCTTCAGGAGCTAAAAATGTGTTATCAGACTGACTTTTAAAGAAGACACTGGTTTACTACCAAGATGTCCAAGAACACTGGAGTTAAGCAATTCTTATATACTGCCACTGTGGAAGCATTCTTCTTCAGATGGCAGCTAGGATATTTTGTTTCCTGTATTTCTTGTTGGCAGATTTATCCAATTGTTTTTTGTAATTTGTATTTTCGTTTCCCCACAGAATAGGGTGTTTTTTTTCAAGAGGTAGTGAATATGTGGAAACTTCTGCAAGCTATGCATCCTGATAGATTTTTACTTCTTTTGTTCCTTCAGCAGCTAGAATTTCTGGTTTTATATCAAAGGCTAGTATACAAATAGAGTAGTATACTACAGACAGAAGCAACTCACGTGTATTGGGTCTTTTCTGCACATACCCCTATACATGCATATAAACACACGTTTGGATTTGCTATTAACAGACAATTTGCTACTAAAAATCAATGACATTTTGCATTCGCATTACTGGGAGAAGAATTGATTGGCCCTTAAAAGGTTGGTTGTACATTATGTGAAAGAACATAACGGCAAAGAGCTAAATTTGCAACTCATGCATTCGTTCTTCTGGGGAAGCACTACCAAGGTTTTTACCTAATCTTCCAGAACAATATGTAACAGAGCACTTCTTTATCAAACATCTCTATATTTTGCTCTGTGGAGTGTTTATTAATTCATACCAGTCCAGGCACAGTCATGATCCAGCATGGAATACCTGTAAGATTTTAATGCTACACTCTAATTTAAAGTTGGTAATACCTTTTCAGACATAGGAACATTACCACCAGGTTTATGTGAGAAGATATAGTCTCAACCATGAAAGAAATAACTCCTGAAAGTTATTCAGAAAATAAAGTATAAGGAGGAAGCTCAGGAAGCTAATATAATGTACTTCGTACATTCTATAGCTAATGTAATTTGTAGTTTCGTTCTTTTTTGTGGGTACTGAAGTTACTTTAAATAAAACAGATAAAACAATTCCTCATTGCCACAGTAAATTTAACACTTTTATTGGTGAAGTCTATCCTTTTAATCTTTTCTTATAGAAGCAAACAATGTATCATTTTGAACCACTTAAATGTACTATAGCAACAGCTTTGTTAGAGCAGTGACTGCTGCTGCTGTAAATGGCTTTTCCAGAACTTTGTGGGATCCAAACACTACCTGAGAAGACGTATTTGCTTGCAATATTATGAAGACATTTATGCCTGTGCTGCACACCTAAGTGGCCTCTCTCTGCTCCAGGCAAAGATTTAGGAGGTTAACAGAGCTAAACCGACTGAAGGTTTAGGAAGTTACCAGAACACAACACAGGTGTCTGGAGAACTGTACTCAATCCATAGGAATCACTGTACACAGTTTATTCGTAAAAATTAGGCAGGATGAATCTGAGCTTTAGTCTTCCCGATCCTGTATTCTTTATGGATTTCAGGCATGGCTTTTCTGTGCAGAACCCTTCTAAGAGTTGTGCTCAAGCCTGTAGCTGCCTGGCCAGTGTTTGTGGAAGTCTCCCAGAGCATTCCTCACTTCAGCCTATTACTGATTCTGTGAGCTCACAAAATTTTGCCTTTTCCTCTTCTAGAATGTTTTTTTCCATGTTTGTCTGACTTTGGCCTTCTATACCCTTTGAACTGTGAAGAAACACATAGGCTGAAATTTTTCTTTTCCCTTGCTGTGACTATTCCATTGTTCCTTTGCTTTTTTCTCTCTTCTGTACTTGACGAAGCTTCATCTTTAAGAATCTGTGTTAGCCTGCCCACCTCAGACCTCACTATCTTTCTGTGCATTCACTGTACTCCTCTTCTTCTCAGTCATCTCTTTGCTTCACCTTTTCTGCTATTATTTTGTAATTTCTTTCCTGCTGAGCCTTATGCATGAACCAGCATCCTGGCCTGGTCCCTCAAAACCCATTCTTCAAATCCATTTCTTTGACAATTCTTTTAACTCATTTCCAGTAACCTTCTAAACCTTCCCTCACCAAGCAATTGCTCCTTGCATAACCATCCTTCATTTAAATTAAGATAATAAATTCTCTTCTCTGCAGCGTATAAACAGTGAAGGCTTGTAAATGCCACAGTGCCTTATGAATGTATTAATGTAATAACCAAAGGGCTCTAGTTCTAAAAGAGACTCGAGCTGTCTACATCTGACAGCAGTAAGAACAAACATTGAATGGAAACAAAGGAAGCACAGAACGAGTTAATACAGAGCAAAATTTAGGAAAAGATAGAAACTGAAAACCATTCCCAATAAAAGGCAAGACAGAAATGAATCTCACATCTAGCTTCAAGAATTATTCTTGGTTTAGAGGCAAACCGTAAACTAACTGTAAACTCTATAAACAAGCCCTGTAATTCACTATTCATCAGGATGACATCTCCTTTTTCTCTTCAGCATGGACAAAGTTCATATATTTTCCCTCCTCTCCTACTGCTCTGGATGTCTTCAGCAAAGGTTTGCTAAACTTAATCTATACTTGTTGACCGATAAAGCCACAATCACAAAACCTCCCTATGGAGGAAGCTTATAATGGAAGAAAGTAACTTTGAAGTTGGATGCGTGACAGAAATTAAGCGTATTTTCAGGTTTAGCATAATTATGTACACACCAAGGTTGCTGCCAGTACAGAGAACACAGCCTAAAGCTATTGTGCTCTTAAGGTTTTGTAGTGAAAACGTGGGCTGTGTTGCTGAGAAAACTGAGCTATGAACTTCCATGTGCTCATACAGAGAACGATGACAGTGGGGAGATGACATGTCTGTAAGAAAGTTCAATCAGTTGCCTAAGTAAGTATCATTTTAAGCACTATTAACCACATTTCAACACATTTAATGCATTTCACTACATCTTAAACTGTGCAAAATGCAGTTGCGTAGCAACATCAGTAGGGCTACAGAAACACTGCCTTCTGCACGCTGGCCAAAACCTGAGCCTCAACCCAAACTCACCTTACACCAGATGTGGGTTTTAGAGGAGCATCAAGGCAACCTGTGGCCAGAAAAGAAATTCATCCCATGCTACCTTTAAGTTTAACTTCACCTACCTGCATTGACAAGATGGTGTGTGTATATTCCAAAGAGTTCCCCGTATAGCCTAGAGCAGCATCAGTTGGCCAGCATCAGGGAAACAAGCTGGCTAAGCTCCCTCCTACAGACACTTCATGCAAAAAGGAGTGAAGAACTGCAGAAGCTGCAGACATCAGAACTACCATTTTCTCCAGTGCTGCAATTTTTCAACTTAAGATGGTCTCCTTGTTTGTATACAACAAAAAAAAGTCTGAGAATCTTCCTGTCAGGATAGTGGCATGAGGACTAGTTGGCATTTACATTGAGCTTTGGAGGGGACAGTACCTATCGTGAAAAGGACACAGTGCTCTACATTTCATGTGATCAGCTCTGGAAGAAACATCAAAGCAAGACTCAGGAAACACCTAGCAGCTGCAGAATGTTTTGCACCATCTCTTCGCAACGGTCTGTACCTTCAGATCAATATTGATATTATCAGAAATGATCTACTTTATCCAATTAAGCTTTCATTGAACTAAAACAATCCAATGGTTCTTTAAATGTATTTAGCATTCAAAAATGGTACAAAATTTGCTATGCACCAGATAATCCCACCCTTGTTCCACTGAGTGCAGCTGGATTTGCCTCCTCCATATCATTTCTCACTCACTTTGCTTATAATCTGGTTCTCCAAGAATTTTAGTTTTCTGGGGCAGGTTGCAAGTAAGAGTGAAGTAGCAGAAACACTCACCAATGATACTGGAAAAAGCTTAGGATTATTTCCATTTTTTTAGTCTCGGCATTGAGATGCCAAAATGGGATGGATATGTAAGTATGCTTTAGTTGCCTCTCAAGTGAATTAGTAAATTTGGCAGTGAAAGCTGAGATTAGTAGCTGGATGCATGGTTTATGGCATTGAGTGGGTTGCCATACACTGCGGGACACATCTTTTGAAGGAGATTTTAATCAACTCAAAAGACAATATGGCAACTGGCAGCCTTTTTCTTTATTGAAGCAAAGTCACAGCATTTTCATCACTATTCCCCTCTTGTGAAGGGAAGAGTTAAACGAAGGCCCCTGAAATTTACATTACTAACAAGTAAAGGATTGAAGAAAGAGATTACAAGCATATTTCTCTAAAATAAATAATCTACAAAGAGTGCTTTTTCTTCTTAAAAGCAATCTAAAAATGTATAAATTCTACGGTAGGGAGATCAAAAGATATTTTAACAACTTTCAATATTTACAAACAATACAAAAACTGAGCACGCTGTCAAATGATGCAAAAGTCTTCTTAAAAATTAAAAGCTTCATTCCTACTAAGAACCAAAAACTTCAGCCAATATTTCAGTTTTAATTAATGGTCTTCTTTACAAATGGAAAACCGTTAAATGTTTTTATTATCTGAAAAATATACAATAAAAACGAACCTCACTAAATTATTAAGGTTAAAAAAGAAGAGAAATACTGCAGGCAAATCAAAAAGGAAAGTAACTGTAACTTATTCTTTGGTAACCAAAAGTTAGCAAGTATCTGTATTTCAAGTGATGAAAAGTAATTATCTTCCCATTTTGACAAATGGAAGACAGACTTCTGGCAAAACACAATTCCCAAGTTTCAATTTTGAAAGATAGGCTCCACCTACAGCTCTGTAGTGCAAGTTCTCAAAGTCAAAGTTTGCTTTCTAATTCAGAAACATAACCCTTCTGAACTCTGGCAGTACACTGCTTAATTCCTCTCCCACTTTTCTGCTGTCTGCTCGCATCCTCCGCACACATCCAGTTGTTCCAGTTCTCTAAGGCAATACTCTAGCCAAGGAAGCAATTCGCTTGGAAATGAGTATTTCACCAAGCATACGTGTGTGGCTGCACAGCAGCTAGTAGTGTGTTATAAAACTCAGCTCCCTTTTCCATGTTAACTACGTATTTCATTTTCCCTCGGGAAAAAAAAAAAACACCCCAAGTATCCTGGACCGTTTCATAACCTGGTGACCTAACTGTTTTAGCAGGACACACTTCATCAAACATTGGGACCTACCCCAGTAATGAGCCAGGTAACCCCGGCACCAACCCTGCTACCTTCTCCTAGGTGAATGTGCCTCAGCGTGCCTCTTTCTGCTTGTCGAATGCACTACACTGCACCACTACGCTGCTTTTGAAGCAAGTGTCCAGCTTGTACCACAGGAGCCTTCCCATTCCTCTTTTTCAGGCTGATTCCTAAATTTTGCTTGCACAATTGCAGTCTCAAGAAAAAGAAAAACTTCACACCCCTACAGGCTCTGAGAAAACTCCCCTCCCCCCCCACAAGAGGACTTCTAAGGCTTTACACAAAAAAAATTCAACTGTTAACATTCTTTAAGCCACAGACCCCTCGTTCAAAGCACGTCCTCCCCACCCCAACCCACCCAATGCAGAACTATCGTTGCTTTAGCATTTAAACACACACATGCAGTTCATGGAGTAAATGCTCAGCAAAGTAAACTTGTCCTGGTCTGGGCTTTCTTCTGGAATCTAGTCCTCTGTCATTTTCTAGACTAATATCCAATGCCTTTCATCACTGCCTTTTAACTTTCTTCAGCTGAAGGGCTTAGACACTTCCTTGAAGTACCTGGTTGAGTCACTAAGTCTAGATGGCTTGGAGCCAAGATCTCCTTGCAGCCTGCCTCCTCAGCGTATGGAAAGTCATTCATGTCCATTTCATCACTGTTAAACATATCAAGCTGCCTCTCTTGCTGCTCTTCCAAAGTCCTTCGGACCCTGCCTTCTGACTGTTCCAACACTTCCCCATCTCCTTCACTAATAACAGTCATGGGGCTGCTCTGGATGCGGTTGCGGACATTGTACTTGCTGCTGGCAGCAGACGGGGGTGTTCGTGACCGGCCGTACCTAGTGCCAGAGAAGGACATGCTCCTTGGCATCAGGCCCTCGCTCTTGGCCCACTCTTCCTGGGCACGTTTGCTCCTGCTGGGTGAGCAGCTGGCAGGGCTGTCGGAAAAGTCAGGGGAGGCATCTGTCTTTGTCCGGTGGAACCGCGGGTCCGTGTTCTTCAACATCTCTGCTGCAGACATGCGGGAACTGGTGTCACAGCGGCTCCCTTTCTTCAGCAGCAGGGCTTTGAAGTTGTCATTGCTGGTGCTGCTCTTACGAACACTTCTCTGAATCGATCCGGCTTGTTTGAGGGTAGCTAAGGTTGGGGAAGCACCAGTGGGAGTTACGGGGGGTGATGGGGAATGGTTGCGGGTACGGTCGTCTTCAGAATCTTTACGGCCAAGGACTTTCCTTTTGGATCTGAGTTCGAAACACAAAACAAAACAAAAACACCAAACAAAAAAAAATGAATCTTTTTACCTTCCCTAATTAAACTCAGCTTAGAGGGATGACAATGAATTGAGCTAAAGCAGAGAAAGGGATAAATAAGGGAGAAGTAATCTAAATCTAAAGCGTGAGTAAGAACACCACCAAAACTGTATAGGCAATAATTCAGGTACTGAAGGGTATAAACTAAGTTTATTTTCTTTTTCTGCAAATCTGGAATAATGACACTACTAAATCCAGCAACAGCAAAGTCCAAAACACTTCAGCGAATTTAGTGAAACAGATTTTCTGGAGTCAATATTCAACTGCTAACATTGATGCATTACAAAGATTATACTCAGTGTCATTTGTCTGTTAGTTTGATTAAAAATACATCATCTAGAGTATGTCGGTGTTTTTTGTTTTGCTTTGGTTTGTTTCACTATTTCACTTGATGCTCTCTGGAGAATTATGAGTGTAGCTTAGTGCACTTGCCTTTAGAAAAAGATACTGCAATGCACTGTTGCTGAAGTTAAAATGAAGTAAAGAGAGCCACACGTAATCATTATGGATTAAATTATTAAAAAACCCGAAAAGAACTGCCATCCCCAACCCAAACATTAAATCAATAGCAAAAGCTGAGTTTTCCAGCTTCTACTAAGGTGCAAAGACAAAATTCACAGTTCTGTTGGTGCTCTGTCTTTGACTAAATGGAGAGACCAAATTCCTGACACAAAAGTTATCTTTCCAAACGAAAGCGTGGAGTGTTTTTTAGTTTAAATGTAGAGTGCAGGGATAACAAAAACAAAATTAAGAAACAATCATGGAACTGTGAATAAGTGGAAACTAGACTTCTATTGCCTCATTTTCATAGTATCATAAATCTTAAAAAGAAAGAAATGTATTACATGCCTGATACCTGTATCAAAGCTGTTTTGCTTCGTTGCAGGCTAAGCAAGAATTGATTCAAAAAGATTGTATAAAGGCTAATTTTATATATGCTATTTTGGCAACTGACTTAAAACAAGTCAGTAGACTTGCTACAAATACAAGATTACCATGCTATGGTTCTATATTAATTTTTATCAAATGTGTTCAATACAGACCATTCCCCTGTAAAACACGTTTCTACTTAATGTGATCTTTAGATTAAAGGACTTGAGATTTTGCTAACCTCAAATGTCTGTATGCATTGTAGCCTACTGATAATAATAAAAAAATAAACCAAACAGAAAACCAAGTAGCAGGATCCATTAGCTGAGTAGGTGGCTGAACAGACATTGCCATGAACTTTGCCAAGACTTTGAAGGGATCCTGTCTCTCAAGTGGTGAATTTTATGCATAGATCACTTACAATGCACGCCTCCCCCAGGCTATTTTCAGCTGCTGCTGCCTCTACCTGCCTTTCTGGAAGAAGAATTTAATGCTGACATCCATTCAGCCCAAGTGTGAAAGGACATCAGAAGATAGCAGAAGGACAAAATGATGACTTCAGTAGTGGCAAACTTAAGAACCTTGTCTAGATTTAGCAGCGTGAGCACCGTAGGCAGCAAGTGGATTTGGTGCTTGGATGCCCTGTGAGCCTGCATGTGAACACGTGTGTGCATTTGTTACAGGGAAAAGAGCTCCCTTCACTAGGCTTTTGCCTGCCTATGGATGTCCTTAAACACTGCAATGCTGGGGTCATACTGTTGCCAAAACCCAAATGAAATTCCAAGTAAACAGAAAGCACAGTTCAGCTGCAAAGACCTGCAGGAAAGACTCGGTTATCTTGGCCTGAAGTAATTCAGTAAGCCTGTGACTGCAGCGCCCGGCAGTCAGCTCACTGTCAGCATCTAACCACCTTTTCTCAGTATGTATGAAATACGGCAGAAACTTAAAATTAACAACCAAATTTGGTTTTGGTGGCTTTTCAGACAGAAATAGGGTATATATTCAAACAAAACAGTGACTTAAACTTGCAATTGTTCTTCCTGTCCTTAACACACACCCCACTGAATTTCTTGTCTGACTCCAAAGCACATATTCAAGAGGGCCAATCACTGAAATAGTACCTTTTAGAAATAGCAGGGGAGGGAAACCAAAATGTTTTTTATTCATCAACAACCAAGGAAGGTAGCGGTTCAAGTCTAAAGCCAGCAAAAGCAAGGTCTTAATAACAAATACATCAAGCAGTTTTAACTATGTCACATCCAGCTCCATTGTCCATTTCCCCATAAACTCACAAATTGCATGAGCTTGTGCTTACACACAGAGATCCACTCTCTATCTGCATATGTGATGGAGAAAGGCTACTGGATATTTCATTCTAAAACCAGATTTGTTGCAGTCCTAGGGAGCGCTGTGCAACTCGAATGCAACAGAACAGTTTTAGAACAGCTCCTGCAGGCTGAGTCCTAAGGGGTAGCTGTGCGTTACAAAAGGCAGTGTCACACACATACGTAATTTTTGTACCCTCTGAAACAGAACTGATTCGAAAACGAAAAAACAGCACTGGCACCCCAAGTGCTGCAGTCTCCCAGCCGTGTTCTCTTGACAGGCTTTTCCCATCCCTTCAGTGCTGCTGAGGCAGAACTCACGCACAGATGCGCAAACTGACCACACACCTCGATAAAACCTACACCCCTGCTGCCAAGCACTTTGTGACCAGCTGAAAGAGATGACTCCTGTACATTTTGAAGGAAAAGACAAAGCCACAAGATGGCACTACCACTACATGGATTCTAGTCTAAGAGCAAGTTCAGTAGTTCAGAGAGTGGTAATGGTCTTCTGTGTGTACTGTTTAAATGGTGCACATGTTTCTTTTTGTAGTTTTAGGCTTATTTTTTTGTTTTGCCCTTGTTTGTTTGTGGTTTTTTGGTTTTTTGTTTTGACAACCTAACACAAACAGCACAAAAATCTAGTTGCCTATTCAGGATGATTTTGTTTTTAAGGGAAATGAATAATGTCATTAAAATCAGAGCCAGTATTGCACATTTCATTCATGAACCAGCTTGACACAAAACACCCGACCTCAGGCTGGATTATGGCAAACTATAATCCAGCGTTTGCCATATGTTTTGCCATATGACTGACATGTTGTGTTACTTGCCAGTTTCAGCCACGCTTGCCATGAAGCATTAGCGTTGAGCCTCTGTCCCAAACTGCACCATATAAGCAGCGAAGAGAGTAAAAAGAGATGGAGAAGAACAAGAATGAAAACAAAAAGATACACAGAAAAAGCAACAGTAGAGTTAATATGGCAGATTGAGAACAGTACAATAAATACTAGACATAACCTGGTATTTCAAGGGGTGGGACATTTATAACGTCCTCTACATTGATTTAATCTAATAGTTTTTAGTTCAGAACGGATCAAATACATTTATAGAACAGTAAAACACAAGTTCTCTTCCTTATTATCTTTTTCATATATAGCCTTAGTTGAAAGTTGGTAAATGTGTGCTGTCTGTTAAAGCAATGACTGTTGTATTTGGGTGTTTCAGTTAAAGCAATGACTGTTGTATTTGGGTGTTT
>JANVCC010000018.1:62355055-62444747 GCA_025345505.1 Todiramphus chloris collaris
TATTTGGGTGTTTCAGTTAAAGCAATGACTGTTGTATTTGGGTGTTTTAGTAAAACAATGTTAATTAATTTCTGAGAGACCTACCGGACATGACAGTATGGGAAGGGCAGTTTCTGCAGTACCTGTGAATGGCTGCAAAAAGATCCTCAGTAGTCCTTGGTCTTGCTGGTGTTGCCACTCCATCCGTCTCTTCCCCGCAACTACTGCTCGGCAGGAATGAACTATTTGCTGTATCCGATTCAAACACCTCCACTACGCAGAGAGAACGAGCAATACTGTCAGACCATCATGGGAGCACAACAGGCATATAATCCTGAAACCAGCCCTTGCTGCTTCTAAGGCAAAGCATCTAAGAGGCTGAGTGAGTGCACCGTTGTCATTACTGTGAAGCAGAACACCTCCTGCTGAGGAAACTGCAGCAGATGAAATGCCCGTGCTTGCTCACGCGCGCAGGCAGAGAAGGAAATTTGTACTGTTCCCACTAAAATGCAAAATCAAAATTAAGAAAGCTAACCCTGTTTTCACAGCATGTTTTAATCCTAGCACCATTCACTAAAGCATCATTTTCTATCCATGTCTGCAATAATAAGTCGTCAGAAAGGAATTAGAAGAAATCTCAGGAAGTATTGGTCAGATCCCTGCAACTTTTAGTTGTAGCTATTGTAAGAGGTTCTTTTCTCTGCAGAAGCCCACCTGCATGCTAGGATTGCTACCCTCACTGCCCAGACTCTTTAAAATAGCTACTGCTACATCTGAGGAAGAGTCAGAGAAAAGAGACTCACCACTTTCGTTCTCTTGAGAGAGGTGCCCGTCAGCGTTACTGCTGCTGTCTTGGTTGCTGCCCGAACTGCTTTCTTCATCAAAAGCGGACTGCTCCTCCTGCCTGGGTTCTTCTTGAACTGGTGATGCAGCAGGCTGTACCACAAAGGCATTAGCTCCCACTGTCTCAGAGAAGGTGAATCCAGCAGCTCCTCCCTCAGGAACCAGGCTGCCAGAGTCCATCTCGCTAGTACTGAGTCCATCTGTAAGACAGTTTCTCGCCGGCTCGCAGTGTGCAAGCACAGCGTCTCTCTTAGTTGGGCTTGATGGGCTTCTGACAGTATCACTCACTTCAGCTGTTTTCTCCACTGTAAGATCTAACTGTGGAGGTGGTACAACAAGGAACAGTTTGGGTTTCTTTGAAATAGGAGGTGGCTTCTTGCTGGGCAATACAACCTGAGTCTTGTCGGGAGATGCTGGTGAGCCCTGAAGTGACAAGTCAGAATGGAGGTCTTCACTCTGCACTGAAGACTCAGGTGTGCCTTCATTAGCTATCCCCAGTGCATCAGCTTCGAAAGACTTGTTTAGACCTACTGCACTCGTAGGCTTTTGATCCCCGTCAAGCGCAGGCATGTTACTGGAGAGAATGAGAGGAGAATCCCGAGCCAGTGTTTTAACTGAGTCTTTAAATGAAGTGCCTTGAGTTTTTATTTCCTCTTCATCTAAGCTGCTACTGAGTCTCAGTGAGAGAGATGGCTTTAGGGAAGACTGCGGTGATGAATTTACAGTACTCTTTTCCTGAGAGGTGGTTTCAGAAGTAGATTCAGGTGATGGTTCACCTTCTGTCACTTTTTTAACAGACCTCAGCTGCACCATTTGCAATGCTTTGGTAGTTACTAATGGCATCACAGGTCTCGATGCATCTTGCTTGTTGAGTGGCTGTTTCACTGGACTGTAGCAAGAATCTTCCTGGCTACGTTTCTTAAAAGAATACTGTGGGTATATTGTTGCACCTTTTGTTAGTTTGGGATCAAGAGGTGGTGCTGGTGGTGGGACAGCTAAGGGGAAAGTAGAAGGAGGAGGAACAGGGGAAGAGAACAAACTGATGGAGGCTTTCTCTGGAAACCACGGGACAGTCTGGGCAAAGGAAGAAGTCACATCAGCTTCTGGCGGAGGAGGGGGGAACGTGGGAGAAGCTGGCAGTGGTGACAGATCCATGACTTCTGATGTAGGGGGAGGAGGAGGGGGAGGAGAAAGTTCTGGGCAATGCGGAGGAGATGTTGGAAGAGGAGGTGGTGGAGGAGGTGCACCAGAATCCAGAGGAGAGTTCAGGGTGGAGTCCAATTTCTTCACACTGACACTCCCTTCAGTAGATGTATTTGAAGAAAGAGAAGTGGAAGATGAAGACATGGAGACTGAAGACAGAAGAGAAGATTTCCTTTCAGGCACTTTAGGCTTCAGCTTGGATTTCCCGTTTCCTGGTGATGTAGATTTTAAGAATACAGGCACTGGAGTAAGTGCAGTGGGGGTATTGGACTGGCTGGAGTACCCACTTGATGGTGATGTGACTCGATGGGATTTCTCCGGAGAAGCACTCTTTGGTTTGGCCAGTCCACTCGGCACTTGCGGCACAGAAGCCCTTGAGCCATCACTGAAGTGGCTGATGCTGTAATCGCTGAGAGCAGATGATGTACTGGCAGAATGTGTCACTGGGGATTTGGCCTGGTCGTCTGCCGCTGCGGCATAGTCGCTGTAGAAACCCCACTGGTCGGCATACTCCGACTTGATGCTGCTTGTTTCACTCTGAGAGGGAGTGACGGTGCAGATGGAGTACAGGTTTGGAGCAGTGGTGGACATCATGCTGCTGCTCGCACTGACTGAGCTTTGGCTGCGGGAGCGCAACACCCAGGGATCCTCATAATCACTGCAGGGGCTCTGGGAAGGTGAGCTGCCATTTTTGCACTTAAGATTCAACTGCAGAGAATGCTGGAGGGTGGCAATGAGGGTTTCATCAAGTACCTGTCCATTGGACTGGGCTTTCTTCTTGGGCATCCTTCTGAGTGAGTCTGTTCTGGATGGTGGCAAAGGTGGCTTCTTTGCCTTTTTCAGAGAGATGTTTCTTGCAAGGGATTTGTCACCTTGGCCTGACTGGTCATCCTGATGCTTCTTCTCCTTTCCTTCAAAGACATTTATTACGCTGTCTCTGGGGTTCCCAAAACCGTTAGAATTATTGCAAGGCACGTCTGACTTCAGTCCGGAGTCCATCTGCATGGAACCGTAATAACCATCGTGGTCCACAGAATACAGAGAAGTAGAATCGTCCCTGGCCAAAGTCCTCTCCAGGCTGCTGCTGCTCAAGTTGCTACCAGGAGTGGCACAGCCCGGGGTGGTACAAACCACCTTGTGTGAAGGAGTCTCGCTGTTTTCCGCAGACTTGTACAGCCAGTGCTCTGTGCTGATCGCTGCTGCTTGTGCTTGCTCCCCTGAATAGCTGGATTCACTCCTACCATCGCTGTCCTGGGAAGGGTTTGGTAAAGCAAGATTGTTCCTACAGCTGTAGCTTATGCTCTGCGACCCAGCCTCTGCATTTCCAGGAGTGCTAAGAGAGACAGCGGAGTCACCATGAGAAAGCATCATGACAGTATTAGACGGAATGGTATCTGAAGTCTGCGAGTGACGTGTGGAGCTACTCTCACTCCAGTTACCGCTTGAAGAATGGTGATCTTCTTTACCACTTACTGCACTGCTGGCCACAGGATTGTCTCTTGGCTTTGGGTAGGCAGTAGAGCTGGTAATTTTACTATCCAACGGTCCAACACTCTGGGCGGTGTGAATAACGATAACTTCTGAGGAGGATGACAGTGTTGCATTGGGTATGATGCTCGTTGAGTAAGTGGCATGAGGAGAGACCACACATGCCGGGCTTGCCGACTTTTCGCTATCATAGCTTCTCAGCTCTTGAGACTTCGGCCTCGACAGGGTCCCTGTAGTGGGATTGTTCCTCAGATGCACAACACTATCATCCACTTGCAACTTACTTATCTGGTGGGGTAAAGTGCCAGCGATGTCTTCTGTCTGCCTAGAGATGCTCTGTGTCGGCTCTAGGGACTGCAGAGACACTCTCGCACCAGCTCGAGGCAAGCTGTGAAAACCTATGTCGCTATTTTGGCGAGAAGCAAATATAACTGCAGCGGAATCACTCATCACTGACATGTTTCCAGATGAGCTGGAGAACTGAGACATCTGGGCTGCGATGCCTTGTCCTTTCTGTGCTCGTATTCTTCTCATGGAAGGGGGCACAACTTTGACTTCCTCCGTCTGGCAGCTGGTGTCCTTGGTTTCAGAGCGTTGCATAGCAGAGCGATAGCTGTCCAGCCTCCCTAGCGTGGAACAGTGATCTGGGACATACATTGAATGCCCCCGGAAATCACTTTGGCCAGTGCCAACTGCTGGAGTCAAAATAAAATAATTATTTCTTGAAGGACAAATTCACACTTATCTTCTTACTCATTTAAAAACAAAAAACCCCAGCAAACTGCTCGATCCCCATGTTCTTGCAGGTTATGCCTCCTGAAAAAGAATCTGCAACAATGGATTTTTGCACAGGCATTGTGCCTTTTCTGCATTTCTTTTCCCTTTTTCCTTATTACCAGGAACCCTCTGCTTACAGAATAGCCTGCGTTCCTGCCACACATTCGACACACAAAATCCGCTGTTTATGACATGGTAATAATTTCCATAGTAATCAGTTATGTCAGAAACCACTAGCACTATTTGACTTCCAGTAGGCAAAGCAGCAGGAACAGACAAAAGCCGGAGAAATGTGAAGTGTGTTTCCATGCTAATGCCTCATGCAATACAGAAAAGGGGAAGGAAATCTGGAGACTGATGTGAATTAATCAGACCTGCTTTTTAAAAGCATTACACTTCTTCAGGAGACATGGATAGCTCTCCAAGTCTTGCAGTTCGTCTGAAAGGAGGCTAACACATTGAAACATGCATTGTTTTACCACAAATAATACATGTGCTATAACAGCATTTATACAAAGACATGATACAACACTGTAAAGAAAATCATTAAATAACATTTCTCCATAGAACCACTTGCTATTTACCATAAAGGAAAAACTCAAAGAAGTGAGGAGAAGAAACAGCTAGTACTGATGGTCATCTCATCAGGAAAAAAACAAAACAAAACAAACCTGTACTTGTTTTAAAAAGAAGAAATAATCATATATGACATTATAAAAGCCTTCGAGGACACTGCAAAGAACAGCTTTAGTTCAAAATATAGTTATCACTGGGTCAGTAGAAAGGACTCTAGGGTTCTTTGAAACTTACATTTTTACTGGTAGCTGCCTTTTAAAATCACAAACCCAGAGCACTGCTTTAAAATTAGCCTGTGTTAGGCTGTTGCTTTTCAATTCAGTTGCGTTACTATATAAATAGCAGACACAAGAGGCAGGCGTGCTGCTGGAGATGCTTGTAAGGATGCTGCATATGTCACTGCAGGGGAAAATTGGTTATTTCAAGTCTCCGCCTTAGCTAGTCTCAGGAGTGATGAAGGAGCATGTCTGATAGGACTGTTCTCCTTTCATATTTACTATATGGAACTAGATCAGGAGGATAGGTATTCTCATCATACAGCTTTAAACACCACTTAAAGGACATTTAATTATCCTTGGCAGGCAAAAGAGGCATTTAGGACAACGAAAAGAGGGCTCAGAAAAGGCTACAGTGAAAGCAGCATACACAAAAAGATCGTTTACTACTTTTCCCCAGGCACATAAGTAGTCTTTCAGCAGCCTGAAGCCTGTTTAGTTTGCTTTGTGTAGATTCTCTTTCTCTCATGAAAATGTAGCCTCTTTCGGCTTCTGGTAGTGGTTTGCAGCAAAGCGAGATGCTTGGATGCTGGCAAGCGTCTCGGATAATCTAATATGAGATACTGTCAGAACAGATGGAGTACTGCAGCCAACCAGGACAGGTATTTGCATATTCTGTATACAGTTATTAGGAACTGTACAGTAAGAAATTTTGCTTTCCATGTGTATTTTTTTTCCATAGAATCAGTGCCTCCTCCTGGTTAAGAAAGAGAAAAACATCAAAGTAGACATTATGAATGTTTCTGGAACCATTGCGTTGCTGTTGCCAACTGTTAGCCAATTAAAAATGTCCAGTAATAAAAACCTCCATACTAAGTTATATAAATAACCAAAGAGATGGGGTATTTTTCTTCTTTCTACCACTGTGAAATACACACACGCACGTGAGACAGAAGGATGGGGCTGGTGGAGAATGAAGCTGTCAGCACTACAGCAAGTATCTAATACTGTCACATACTGACCTGTGGCTGATTTCACCTCATTTCAGTATGCAGCATGTTTGTATTCACAATGGAAGCTAAAGGCACTCTATTTCACAAGCAGCGTAACACAGCTTGATGGTTTATGCTTATTTAAAGCATTACTGCTAGGGAAGGCAAATGGCAAAGCAGAACAATACTGGACTGGCTAACCTCCCCTTTCCTCCTTCCAAAACCAGGAGTGTTATTGGGATGTGCTGTTTATGGCAAATGCACAGCGATGTCTGAAATATAAAATTAAACCTTGGTGCTCCATTTATGTCAGTAAATAAAACAGGCTGTATCAAAATGCCTGGGGGTGTAGCTCCTGCCCCATTCCCTGGCACCCATGTCCAGACAGAGGCAGGGGGACCACTGGCTGGCCCAGGCCAGAGCAGTGCTGGAGGAGCACGCTAACAAGAGGGCAGCACCAACAACCACGCAACGCTGCTGAGCATCAGTGCTAGCCCTGTGCTTGTTACTATAATAGGTGTAACTTAGGGTTTAGTTTAATAGGCTCATGGAAACAGCAGAAATTGACTCCACAGCAGCAAACCTTTACAACCTCAGTACTGCAGGGAAGCCCATCAGGGCAGGTTTTTGCAGCAGTGTGAGGCCTCTTGTAGTTAGAATGGTTCAGAGCCCAAATAAACACAGGGTTCAGAGGGGGAAAGACAGCCCAGTCTCAAAAGTATAAACAACAGGGCTACATCCTTCAGTCATTATACGGGATATGGTCAGAGAAGGGATTTTTCATGGATGTTGCTATTACAAGAACACCGCACTGAGGTTTTAAATATTTTTGGTAGAAATGTAGCATATTCTGAAATGACTTCGGCTTTGATTTTGGCTTTACATGTATGCACAGTTTCATGCGAAGCTGTGAGGTTTTACATGCCCTTTACAGTAGAGCAATTGTTCTTTTTACGGTTCCCTTTCCTGAAGAGGAACAACAGAAATCTGCAGGGGAAATGGTTCAAAAAAACCAACCAAAGCAACATTCAAGGCTCAGGTATTCTTTTAAAACATTAAGGAATTTAAGATTTTGATGGAATTCAGGGTAGTGCAGAGTATTTTGTTTGCAGTTTACAAATACACTGTAAAACCCTCACTCACTTCCTGAGTAACCCTGAAAAGCAAGGGTTTTCAAAAATCCTGAAAATCAATCCACCTTTGTTAGTACTGCAGCTAGAAGATGAACAGTCCAGTTTTAAGGACAGCTCAAACCTTTAATTAACTATTATACTGAAAAAGCTATGTCTGTCAGAAAACCTCAACTTAAATAAACAGTAGTCAGAAGTTACAAGATTTCTGCAACACCAAAATCGTGGAACTGAGTCAGAACTTTTAAAGACTACCATCCACAAGTTCATCTAGTTGCAGGGCAGATGTCTGAGCAGACAGCACCAAAAATATTGCAGAACTACTTAGCAGGTTACAGATGCTGAACGTTATGAAGTCAGAAAGTGTCTGCAAGTTGATAAATAGGGCTGAAAGTAATTAATAATCATCCTGTCTGCATTTTATATTATCTCATGTACAGTAGCCCTGTAGCCAGTCCTATGTCAATCATATGCATGGCACTTCCATAGTCCCACTGGATACCTGGGACTCTTCTTATGTGTAGGACATGTAACTTAAACTACTGCTAGTGCCAAAGGGACTAACTGGAAAAGAATATTAATTAAGAAGAGTCTTCAATAAAACAGTCAAACTCCCAAAGATCAGAGTGTCCCCATGCTGCTGAGAGGGAACTGTTTCCTCGTAAGGCATGTCTAAGGAGAAGCTTCAACAGTCCCAAAAGTCACCAGGGACACTGGCTGGCAACAACAGGGGGTCTGAGCTGCGCCACAGGAAAGCAAATTGATTGACATTTCAGGTGTCAGTCATATCCATCCTGATGACTGACAACTCATTATGAAGTACTGAAAATGGGAATCAAGGAAATAAGTTGAAGAAAAGCATATGAGATCATTCTGATCCTCTCAACCCACATGTTGGGGGGTACACACACCCCATAGAGCCATAAAGACCCTGATTTGCACCTTAAGGTGTAAGAAAAAAAGAGTACTGAAAGAAACAATTCAAGGGAAGTACACACAAAGCGTAAAATTAGAGGACATTTTGTGAAAACCAAAAGAAGACAGAAACTTTCTGTTTGATTAATGAAAAGCAAAATGCCTGGCAGAAGAAGAAATCAAAAGGTGGAAAGGTGATTTCCTCTCCCCTGCTTTGGTGAGATATATTTATTTGGAAGATGAACTGTGGCAGAACTGATACTCGGGTCTCGGACCTGCACATCCTGCGAGACAGGAAGGGAGTCTGGGACACAAGAAGCTGTTCATCACTGCCTGGGACTGCAACAGTGCAGAGCTCTGGAGAAACACTCACAACCATGTAACTTGGTACCTTCATAAAAAGAAAGTATTCTGAGCCAGACCCTAGAGCACTGACACAGAAAAGGGACCATGGAAATGGGAAGGCATTTTGTTGCTGTTATTTCACCTGGAAAGTTGGAACATGTGAAGGAAGCTGAAGACAACCAAGAGCCAAGAAATGAGCAAGGCCTGCAACAGGTTCTTCCACAATGCTGCTCATGTTTACCAAACTTCTGTTTGGGAACCATCTTCTTGCCTGAGAGGAGAATACTGATTTCCCTATCAAGTACCATCTGAAGAACACAGCTAGAGGCAATGGACAATGGCAACACAGAGCAGAGAAACCGAGATCACAGAATCTTGAAGTAAAACATCATCTCAAAGTTTCTTGCCCTTTCTGCAGTTTTGATCCAGCATTGACTCTGTTAAATATATATATATATATATAAAAATATATATGACATTTTTGTTCTGTAAAACAATGAAGGTAATGTAGAGGTATGCAAAACAAAATGTTTCATTGCTGTGTTTATCAGAGAGAAGAAGGCTTTGCCTTCTCTTACTTTGGTATTGCTCTCCTAAACAGTACTGAGAGGGTTGTGCTATTAAAAAATAACTGTTGAGAAAAAAAAACTGGCATCTCTAAACTGGTAAGCATCTCATCTTCTTATTCTGTCTCAGAATCCCACCTATCACATCACGTTTTATTTACACAGCATTTTTTATGTGGAAGTTTCCAGCCTATGCAGAGAGACTGGTTCATCACTGGAAGACACCTGTGAAAACATGGCAGTATTACAACGCTCAAGAGCAGGAATGTTTAAAGATACTTTCAGCACATGCCTCATGGGTGCAGTTAGTGATTCCTTTCAGTACGTTTGGCTAAATTCTACAAGGGTACCAGGGCTGCTGAGTTCAGGCCAGTACTCAGCACAGGCTTTCTTTTCTGTTTGGTCTTTTTTGTTCCAAAGAAGCCAAAGCAGCCAGGGGAGAACCCCAGCAGCTTGGCCTGGCAGAAGCTCTTCCAAGAAATGAAAACAGTTCAAGCTTGCTTGAAGCTTTGAGGTTCTCTCAAGTTTCTGCTTCCTTCTGAAGGATAAACAAGAGGTAACAAGAATCTGCTGTACGTGTTGGTTATTTAGCCTGTGCACAGCAACTTTGGTGTACCAAGGGATTTTAATCTTTGTGTAAATATTATAGACATTCGCAGCAATGCTTTAGGGGAGAAACAAAGAGATTTATTCAGCTGAAACCACAGGGAGAATGTCAATAGGCACGATGCAATTGCTTGATTTGGAGTTTAGTCCGGATCCTTGTTCCGATCAAATGAACTGTGGAATGTTTTAAAACAACTTGTTGTTTGTTTTGGGACAGTGTAAGAGAAATAGGGAATGGATGGCTACAGAAATACTTGGGGAGTGAGAGGGGAGAAAAGTCAGAAAGAGTACTGAACAAGGATGGAGGAGATTTAACTTATTCCCAGCATTGCCAGCAGCCAGGTGGGTGACTCCAGCTAAGTCACTTCACTGCAGCACACCTTGTTTCCCCATCTGCAAGATGAAGACACTGGTAAATGTTCTCTTTTCAAGAATACTTCATTTCTAGTGATGGAAAGCAATACACTAACAGGATGGATACTGCTATCAGAAAGTTTTCCTGGTACACGTTTTGCCATCTGCATGACGTACAACTACCACGGAAGTAACGTGAAGCTCCTCAGACAACTTCCATCACAGGGCAGATAGTTGGAGCCCTCCAGCACCCGCCACTTGTGGACTAGAGAGAGTAAGATACTGCCAGGCCTGAAATCTCCACAACTTGAAACAGAAGCCAAGGAAAATCTTCAAGCAGAGCAACATGAAATATGCTCAGCACAAAGGTGAAAGACCAAACTCAAGACCAGAAACCCTGTCACCTGTACTAAACAGATTAGCAAAAGTCACAAACTTAAGATATTAATTGAGGAATTCTTTACAAGATAGATGCCAACTGCATTCTCAGTTTATTCCACCAGGTAACTACAATTGATGTTTTCAAGCATAAAACATCTGTCTGAAGTCATCACAAACGTAACCTCAAAGTTTTGGAAGTGCTGCTGGCAGAAAGTGTTCTCCACACAACTACCGAGGTACTATTGCCACCCCATTTCAAAATCCACATGCCTGAAAGAGCATCGGGAACCCCAACAAGTGACAAATGGTAGCGTGGAACAAAACATTCTGCTTCGCTCTGCTTTTCTCTGCTATCTGCCCTCAAGGCAGGTCCTATATGTGTCAAAGATAATCTCTATTGAAAACAATGACCATGGTACATGTGTCATTTTCAGAATACCACTCAAGGTTCAAGACCACTCTAACAATCCTGAAAATGAACAATTTAAATGATGGCCTCTATCAGTTTTGCTTTTAAGCAGCATGTTTTTAAGGAGCACACACCATCTCAGCTCTAGACAAAGAGCAAAGTGATTTCATTTAAAGTGGAAGAGGGAATGTAAAAAGTATCCATCCTGAACAGATGAGTGAGGATGAGGCTTGTCTCTGCTACTCCTCAAACCAGCTGTAAACATGGTATCTGAGTGAATGGCCTCAGAGAGACCTAAAAGCAGAGAAGGGAATCCTTTGTTAGGAATAATTCAATATTAAGTTTTACATAGCTTTGTTTCCAGCTTTGATCTTTGTTTGGTTAGAAAATATCTACTTTATTTAACTCTCAAGCTTGCTTATAGTTGATAGGATGGCTGATAAATGTGCCGCACTCTCTCAAGAAATAACAAATTCAAATTTTGACCTCCCAGAGGACTCCAGGTCTGGGAAGTGTCTCCTGTCAGGTGGCAAGGCCCAATACAGACAGTGAAGAGGGAGGAAGGGAACCCACACTATGAGAAGGAATTCCTAAACGGCAGGCACAAAACAGCATCCATTCCACAAGAAAAGATGAACAAGGACACCTGACAGCTTTGGACAAATCTCAGAGCAGCAGCTGTGTCTCTCATTATGCGAGATCCAGAGGTCACAAAATTTAAAGTTGCCTAACTTCAGTTGTCCTAACATGGTTAAGGCAATTGAATTTTCTGTCTTGAGGCAGAGGATTCCCATGGCAGGACACCATTTTGTTAATAGATGCTGAAGGAGCACAGTTCTGCTCACAGACTGCTACTCATGTACTTGTTCACTTCTTAGTTCTCTCTATGCTTGGCCTTCTAGCTCATTTCAAACCCATCCAGACAAGTTACATAGTTTTGCTTCTGTTTCTGAAAAATCTAGACAAAGAACCAAGAACTGAAAACATAATTGAAAAGAAAGAGATGCAAAATGCAAGGTAGTAAACTTACTGAAATCGTCAATACAATACTGAGCTGATTCAACATGTAAAGCACCTGAAATTATGTTCTGCCAGACTATTTCAAAAGACATTCTTCCTATACTGGGGAAAAAAAAAGAGAAAAAAAAAAAAAAAAAGAGAAAAAAAAAGGAAGGGGAGCATAATTTTATCAGTGAAGTTACTATACAGGGAACACTGAAACATCTTTTTAAAAAGTAAATAAGAATGGTCAGTTTCAAATCAGAGTTCTGCAAAAAGTATCTGAAAGGTCTGCCAAAATTCAGACTGCTTCATCAGCTTTGAATATCGTGTATGCTACTAGCTGTGAAAGAGGACAGCTTGAGGTAGTGTAAATGTGACCAAGTAGGCATTTTTCCTTTGGAATATATGCAATAGCTAATGGGCCCATGTAAATCACTTCCAATCAAATAACAGTGATACTTAAGGGGTTGCCAATTACTTCTAAACTGAACTGGAAAATATACAGCTTTTTCACTGTTGACGCAACTTGCAGCAGATTCAGGGCATCCATGAATTGTTTTACTCCACTGAGTAATTTTTCGCAAACCAAAATGCCTGCCTACTTCAGTTTTGCTTCAGTTGAACATGCTGGGGGAGCAGACCAAACCTCCACGAAAGCATTAAAGACCAGAAACCTTACATCCCCGCAGATTTCCATTGCACCAGTACACCACTTTCCAAATACCCTGTTCCCTTCAACAGATGAAAGTCAACAGATAAAAGGTCTTAATTTCCCAATGCACAAGGTGGCAAGGAGGCACACAAGTATTTGGAACTGTAATAGGCTATCAGACTGTATTGATTTCATGAGCACTGGTAATGTTATTAGTCGAGTAATGACAAGCAGTGACAATGAACAGTGGATGGAATACAGTTCTGATGAGCCATACCTAGCTCCTTTTGTATGTTGTCAGGGATTCCTGTAATAGTCTTTCTCCTTTTGACTTTCTTCGGCCGTCTTACCACCGTGTCTGTGTAAATTAGAGACCGCCGAATGCTGGCTTGGCGGTCGAAATTCTCCCCTAATACATGGTAGAACAAGCAAAGCAACATTACTTCCAAGCACGCTGACATCATGCACTTTCTTCCACTAGGTTTTGTTGTAGAAATGGAAAAAAAGGCATTAATAAATGATGTTAGCTTGGTCCTACAGTGAAGGTTTACACTGAAGGAAGGTACAGCGTATCGTCATAGTAAGGCTTTAAACACATGTACATTATTACTATTACATAGTACTGCAGGTTTTAAAAGGAATTTTGACTCCCTGAGACCAGTTCAGATCTGGCAAGAGCAGCTCTATTTCCACAAGCAAACAGAATCCTTGCTTTCATTTGTCCCTTTGTGGTTTTTCTGTGTGGTTTTATTTTAAAGCAATGAGCTGCAGAGAAAGCAAATCTGCTCATGAAAATGAAAGATCACAATGGTTTATGCAGGAACAGACACTGCTATTGGCAACAGCTATTACAACGTCTTTGCAGAGCTGCATCATTAAATCACACAAGATGCTTCTCTTTCATTCCAAGTTGCTCTGAACCTGTCAAGTGTTCCACATTTCTGGTGGTGATCTTTTAACATGAATACAAACAAGTACTAGGGAGCATGCAGAGATCAAACTGATCTTGTGGTCTCATAAATATTTCAGTCAGAGTGAAGGCTGCCTAAAACTGAAACTTTATAAATGATTATAAAAATACACAATGACAAGAGATGAAAAATCTGTAACTGCACACTGCCAGACAAAGCCTTATGATGACCATGTGCTGTACCATAACGGGACCCAGAAGCACCACTATCATTAAGCAGTTTGTTTTTTTTTTTTTTAAATGGAATTCACTTTTGTTTAGAGGTTTATAATTTGGCCACTTCACTAGCAGCAAGACAAAACTCATCCTTTAGATTGTGAGCTAATTCTCTGTCACTTGTAAAAATCTAACGACCACCTCCCGTATCTCACATGTAAGATCCCTTTCTAGAAATTAATGAGTTTGAAAGTACTGCTGAATGTTCTTTAGATGACCAATTAAGACATAAATGCAGAAAAAACTCAATACACCTGTAAAAGTTTTTGGCCTTGTATGCTTTTTTGAAAATCGATGACCAAATTATTTACCTCTAAAAAGTGATTACTGCACAGTAACTAATATGTCATAAATATTATCCCTGGTTGACTTCACATCAGTATGATGTGTGTCATGCAAGTAGCATAGAAAACCTCATTACCTCTACAACAGTTAAAGACACAGTCATATTAAAGTATGGCATGTGGACTTGTGAAAAATGCAAGGAAAAAACACAGCAGTTTCATTCACCATGTTGTAAATATAAAGACTCTGACTCTGTTTGACTGAAGCTTTGCTCTCCTGTGAGCTGAACTTATGTTAAATGAAATCCTTGTAGCTACAAAGAAGTGCCAGTTTCACCTAAATTTTGGACTGATTGAAGTCAGGGCAGATTAAGGGAGCAGGAAGCCCCTGTGAGCTATAAAATTTAGAGCTACGGATCCCACTGGTTTAGGAGAAGCCCTGAAATATTGACAGACTATTCACTGTCTGTGGCTTTAGCACTATTGAGACCCGTATGGGGTCAGGACTATTAGTCAATCCTGCCATGCAGGATAATAATAATTCTAGCCACATTTTAACAAATCTAAAGAATTTGAAGGAGAATTTGAAGGTTTGCATCTCTGAACATATCTTTATCCATTCAAAGGCCAACAATTATGCCTGAGACAGTGAGTTGCATGGAAATTAAAATAGAGCTTTGAATGTCCTGGAATAAAATTTAAATGGTAAGTAGTAGGTGCAAACAAGGAGAGAGTCTTTTAAATGAAGCCTCAGACAGCACAAACAGGATGACCACTGGGAAATGTTACTGTGTCAACTGATCCACAGTAACTTCCTCCCCTGAGCTACCCAAGAGCTAACTCAACCAATCCATCTTCAATGGCTTTTGATACACAAAGGCTTTTTCAAAGACACTGTGCAAATTTGTAGTATTTCAAAGTAGCAGCTTCAATGAATTACAAAACAAGCAAAATCAGAACATCTCAATCTTTTTTCTCTTCATGGTCTTTTTTGTTTGTTTGGTTTTTTGGGATTTTTTTAGGAAATATCAATGTTAATGCTGAATTTTTTTTTCAGATTTAAGGATACTCTTCTCTTTCCATCACAGGTTTGTAACAAATTATCTAGGCATTCCTGATACAGTTTCCTCAGTCTCCTTGGAGTCACAGAAAATAATTTAAGTATGTGGTTAAATCTCACTAAGTTAGCCAAGCTGGACTCAAGCAAATGCTTAAATGTTCTGCAGGATCCAGCCTGGCGCTGATCACCTCCACCATCACCAGACTCCTCCATCTGGAAAGAAAGTTAGTTCCAGAAAACCCACGAGAGCAGACACTGTTATACACATTTTAAGCCCCAGGATATGTAAGAGCAAAGACTGGCCACCACTGAAAATTCAGCCCAACCCCTTCCAGGCCAGAAGAAGCTCAGCCCAGGGACTCCCAAGGACTGAAAAGGCTTTCAAATATGGATGTCCAGTCAGAAGCTTGTTGGCCCAATGCAATGCCCCTGCACCTTCAGGCTATCCAACAGATTTTTACCACTACTGTATCTGTTACAATCTGTTCACCAAATGCCCCGAAAGCTGAACTCACGGTGCATTTATTGCATAGCCACGTGAGAGGTCAGTGTAACAGAATCATTACTAATGCACTGCTGAAAACACTGTCAATTGCCATTAGTCTCTTCAGAGGTTAACCTTTTATTTAGGGCCAGGAATAATAAAATAATAATAAAATGGAAGTTTTTTGACCTCTCTTGTTGGACAGTGAGAAAAAGAGCAAGCAAAGGAAAAAGCCAAATCAAAACAAAAAAACAGTGATGGTTTTCTCCAAACCACTTTGAACAAATGGCACAGAATTTTTGGTCGTGTTTTTTTCCTGCCTCATGCAGTAACATAAGGAATTTCACAAAATAAAATTACTCAGTGTGTGGGAGGGCAGAGGAGGGGAGCAGATTGTGACTTTTTAAAGAGGAACAAGGATAGCAACTTTTTTTGTGTGCATTGTGTATGTCTTGTAGTCTGTTACTGTTGCCTGCCTCATTTCACAGCAGCAATATAATTATTCCAAGGAAAAGGAAATGGTGAATCCCAATCACCAGTCCACATACTGCAACAGCAGTCTTCCTTTGCTGCCCTCCCTTTCTATCCCTCCCAATTACCATGTTTATAAGGGAATAAATGCTCAACAGTATAGTCCAGAAAAGTGAGGTGTAATATGCATAACCACTATTTTTATCAGAAAGGTTGAGAATTGCTGAGTTTGTTGAGCGCAAACCAAACAGTTCAGGAGACACAAGGTTTGCCACATCAGTTGAATTAAGCTGGTTGAAGTAAGAAGTGTAATTTAGCCAAACACGGTAATGTTCCCAGTAATGCTGCATTAAATCTATGAGTTATTTGATCTCTTAACTCATTTTTCTTTCCATCTGTTTACTTCCCCCATATTTTGCAGTACGCAGGGTCATTAAATCGAGCAGCAGATTACTCTTTCTGTAAGTATACTCTGTTCCTGCTGTCACAATATGTAAGCCCTGCTCAAGCTTATCGATTATGTCAGATTATCTGTTGTTCCCGTAACTCGGCCTTCTGCACCTGTATCCTACATTCCCTCGGTAACGCCAACCGGCCAGTAACATTTCAGCATTGCATTTATTTTCCTTCTTCATGCTATTTATTTCAAGTATTTTCTGCTACTTAAGGAAACGCTTCTTACTGATTTCTCGGAGCTCTCTGATGTTTTCAACAGAAGTACTACTGTTATACTATTTAAATACTATTACATAATACTATTTAAAATAGTAGTTTATAAAAATACAGGTGAAAAAATTATTGGTGGTCATGAAGGGGAAGAGAACACCTGATTTACTTACAAAGCAAAACCAAACACTGCAAGCTATTGATTGTAAGAGTGAGCGTGGAGTCAGAGCACGCCATATGGCATTTGAAATAAATTGGATATTGAATATCATCCTGATTTTGGCAGGCAAACAGTCAGATTAACTAATAATAGACAATCTTGATCCTGTGCAGAAAAAGAGGGGTTATTAAATTGAAGTGATAATTCAATCTTTCACAGAAATTCTATTTACACACAACAATGTATCTATTCAGCATCGGGCTTTAACATAATTTAACTTCCACAGAGCAGGAGTTCTGAAACTGTAAAACCAAAGAACATTTTCAAAATGAAGATTTAGTACACAGTTTTTAAGAAAATGTGGACGATGGTCACGTAAGTGGAGTGTCTTACCAAGAGTCTTGTTTGAAGATGTAGCCCCATTAACTTTTGCTGTTGTTACCCTACTCTTCTTGACAACTAAATCTCTTGTTTATGACAAAAATAAGACCCTAGAGTTTTTCGGGTTTTTTCTTGAATTTTGCAACATTTAGTCCTTTGAATACAGAAGTCCCTGATAATCTTACATAAAATTCCCACCAAAAAAATCCTGAAATATCATTAGCATTGCTTAAACCATAATTTTCCATTACATATCTTCAGTGCAGTCCACAGCAAAACTCTTCTTGTATTTCATGAATATCTAATGTTGCTTCAAGCCCACATTGTGTAACCTTTCTTCATTAATGATCATTTTAAAATAATTTGAGGTTTTCTCATTAAGTTTGGAGACATGCTATTAAAGACAAAACACTGTTTTCACAGAAAGGTGCAATAAGCAATTTAAAATTCATGCATCAAATACACGAGTGCCAAAATACTACCCAACTATATGGTTACCCTTTTATCCCTTCCCTCCCTCATCAGTGTCATGTAATTACTGAAATTAAAAGCCTACCAGTCACATTAATAGGAACCACATCTGTTTGGACTGCCTGTGCTTGTTGTCGCATTTTCTCTTCTGGTGTTGGCAGTGGGAGTGACTTAGTCCAGTTGGTTTGGGTGTTGATATCTGATAAGTCATTGGAAACTGGAGTTTTAGGCCTCTTGATGGTAATAAGCTTTTCTTCTTCTGGGGAAGACACAGGACACTACAAACAGAAACACATGCAACAGTGTAAGTTTACTACCAAAAACCAAAAGATATTACTAAAGTACTGCTGCTGCAGTCAGCACCATTGCTTGTGGATGAAAATGTACCCCTCACAAATACCACACTTTGACCTATATTAAAAAAAAAAAACCCACAACAAACCACCTAGATTGTATTTATCCAAGACAGTTGATCAGTCTAAGGAATATACAGCAGTGAGAGAGAAAAGAGTGGTCTCAAGCATTGCAAAGCACAGTAAATAATTATCTTGCACACTGACATCATGCCTGGAGTGATTAACCCCTCTCACTGCACCATGGTTTGCATTCCTTTCCCTTCTCCTCTTCCCTTCCCTCCCCATGCCATGCCCTATTAGGAAGATGAGATTTGAGCACTGCTTTGTTCCAGCTGAATTAGGTTGTAAGGATGCATAAGGCCTCAGCAAGAAGCCCGTTATGAAGAGACAGATTTTGGGAGAGCTCAGTGAAAGAGCCACCAGTTCACTCTCCAAAATCGTCAGCCACGGGCCAGTGAGGTAGCAACAATAACTTTGCTTTGGCCTCGGAGAAACTCATGCCACAGCCAAAGCATTTTGCCCATTTTACAGAGGTGAAGCAGTGAACAATATTAGTAGTCACAGAACAGTCATTTTAAAAGTCATTCCTTATCAAAGTGGCAGACTGCACCTCCATAATGGGTGTTTCACTTAAAAAAAAAAATACACCACCAATGAAACAAAAAATGTGCACCAGAAATAAAAGGTTCCAACAGCTTGTGCAAGTCCTTCCATCGGACAAAGTTGTAAGCCACAAAAGCCATTTGCTTTTGGGAAGTAAATCAGGTATCATTACAAGATCCACTCTGGTATGCCAGTAACGGCAGAGAAAGCCATGATGTAGCTTTTTATTGATAGGACAGTACTAGTCCATGGCAAACCCCGAGAGACAGGCAGGTTCAGGGCACACAGAAGACATCTCTGGGGCTTCTAGCAGGTGGCCAAAAGCTGCAAGCAAACCCAGGAGAAGCAGCCTTCTCTCTCCCCACATCTGCCAGCAAGGCACCCCAGGGAATGCCAGAAGCAGCAGAGGAAGGAAGACCCAAAGGAAAACCAACCACCGCTTCCCTCCTGTCCCTGCCAAAACAAAGAAGAGAAGAAAAACATGGAAGAGGAGTTGTGTAGTGGCTGCAGCACTAGCAGAGATCTCTCCGCAACCTCCCAACTCCTCTGCTCCAGGGGTGTTTGCTTTGGGACCTCACTCCCTCACTCTCTAACACAAGAGCACAGTTACAGTCCTCCCCTCCTATTCTTTATTCTCTCCCCTTGGAGAGCGGAATACTATGCAAAGCAGGGTTGTCAGTACTGGATCACTGCCTCTCCCAGTAGTTACTCCCTCACTGCTGTACATGGGCATGGAAAGAAACATCACAGCTATTTCTAACAGATGGATTTTTTTAATGACTATGGGTTTTCAGCCTAAGTGATCTGTTTTCTCTTGAAGCTGAGCGCTATACAAAAGACATGCCCAGACATTGTGCTCCAACCACTGTTTATCATTTCTGATTTTAATTTTATTTCTGGTACTATGAGGAGTTCCCACTGATTATAAATAAATAACCATTTATTTATTCTGTTATGCTTCAATTCTACATCCTTTCGGACACAGCCCAACATTTTATTTAGTAAAAAATAAAAATAAGATCAACTTCCAGGCAAAATGTTCAAGAACAGGAAAGCAGAATTTCTTTAGGCAATAACACAAACAATGTTTCAGGCAACGAAATTATTCCTAATGCCACCCTACAGTTTGGAACCACACTTTGAAATGTGGATGCTTTTTCTTCAAGGAAATAATTCATTTCTGTCCATCTTGCATGTCTTTACTAGAGAGGCTGCAGATGGGATAGATGCTGCCCTGTAGGAAAGGCTCAGCCCTGTAAAAGACCCAGAAATTCTTTCAATACAAGTTTCTTGGAAGACACCAATTTTTTTTCAGGCCTGCATTGGTTTTTAAAAGGCTCTAAAAGCCATTTATATAAAAATATATATAAGAGTGCTTATCTTCTTATGAGTGTGTGTACATACACAAGTGTGTTTATACACATATACAGCATGGGCACACAAATGTACATGAACTTACATGCACACACAAGGACTTTCCCACCTCAAATCATACAAATTTATAAAAACCTTCATTAACTTAAGCAATTTGGGAAAGAAATGCCACTGCAGAAGGGAAAGCTGCCTCCAAGCTATGCTTCTTTACAATTAGGTTTAAAAACAGATGAGACACAGAAAAGGTTTGTAAGGAACATGCAAGGAGGTGCTAGTCCAGTGTCACAGCAGGCACTTCAACGGGTGATCAGAGGTTGAGGCCAAGTAGTATCATTCTCTTCATTCTACAAAGAGCTTTCCTCTGCTAGAATCGGGGCACCAAGGCAGACACCTCAAACCTGGTTTTGCAGTTTGTGCAGGGTTAAGGATGAGCTCCAGTGACCTTCAGATGCTCTGCTTCTTTGATACTGTCAGCATCAATAGCTGTCACATTCTGATTATGCTGCAGTGCCAGGTCTCAGCTGTCATAAAGCAGTCACCAGGAGCTACTCCAATATGTCAAGTGGCAGAGATATTGGCTACAAAGCCACCCTTCCTTTTCAAAGAAATTACCCACACCAAGCAGAACATGTTTGCCATTACAGTATATAAATATATAGAAAAATCAAAGAACTGAAGCATCTGCTACAAGGGAATCCTAATTACCAAAATAATGCAAAGCAACATTGACTAATTTTGCAGAATTAAAAGTTGAGAAAATCTGGGACAGATGGAGTAAGATGGTCAGAAGTTAATCAGACCAGTGAGCGTGTAACAAACGAAAACTGAAAACCCCATTGTGCAGTTGAGTTCAAAGCACTGTGTCAGTAGGAAGGATCTTCTGTCATAGGACAGTGACATGAATTTCTACAAAATAATTAATTCAGTAAGAGTTGCAAGTGGTTTTGGGTATAGGAATAAATGTTCATGAAGGCACATGCAAGAAGCATGACTGTCTCTAATTATATTCTTTCTTCCAGAGAACTCACAATGATAGTGGTATAGGGTTTTTTTTTTTTTGATGTAAAGATACTTTTAACTGACATGACAAAGCCATATGCAACTGTATTGTACACAGAGGAAAACAGCAGCTCATCCTTCAGCTTTCTTCACACAGAAATTATTTATCTCTATAATCAGGATGAAAATAGGGATTTACATGTTTTTAGCAAACTTTCCCATCTTTACAACACAGCAGCTTGACAGAAGATGCAGTGAATTGCTGCTGTGTAACAGAAACATCTTCTCAAGTAAGGCCTGTTCTATCAAAACCAGAACTGGACTATGCAGTACTTTGCGACTGTGTACCTACCTAACAAAGCCCATCATAAACACTATAGAACAGAAAGCACCTGTCCCATTTTAAAACATCTCTGATTCATCATAACTTTATTGCTAGACTTGAATGGTCAAATTTCTGCACAACAGGATGTCACACTCATCTCCTCAGGAAAATTTTTTGGAATTCATTCTTTTTAATGGACACGGGAAGAGGAAGAGGTGGGATGTGAAAGCAGCCTTGGACCTTGCTGTGTTTCTACAAACATACATCAGAGGGGAAAAAGCATGAACTTTCAAATGGGAGTTGAAATGAGAACCCAGGAGAAAAATGACCTATAAATATCCTATAGACAAGCTATACAGCTCAGTAGGCCAGAGTGTTTCCGATGCCTTGTTGACATACTGTCCCACAGCCTACTCAGCCACTGAGATAGAACAAAAGAGTTTCACTATCTCAGCACATTCATGCTATGTGAGAGGTCCTAGATGACAAATGAGTATGTGCTGTGTATCTTGCAGCATGCTCTGCCTAAATATCCTGTTTATTTTATGGTCCAAGGGGTTTATACTACACCATTTGATAAAAGATGGGACCTACAGGAGGAAAAAAATCAATCCATACAAATTTTACCTTTCAGCAAAGGAACTTCAAACTTCTAGTCATGTCATTTAGCTCACTGTATACTGCAATCACTTTGAAAATTATAAATTCTCAGAAAAACAAAATAGGAAAAAAAAAAAAAAAAAAATCAGGGTTGCAGACAGTAGCCATACCAATTCAGCCGTCTATCACTATTTATCAACATCCTATTTCTTCTCCAGCCTTCCACTAGGTTGGATGGCTTCAAGTGCCCTTTTGCCCAAAGCAAAAGAATTAACGGGGAAGGGAAGCACCAGAACTTTAAATTATTCTCTCTTGGTCAATCAAAAATATCACTTTATGTTCCTGATTCAACCTTCAGGTTTCACACTGTGTTATGAAACACTGCCACATTATAAATTTACATGGATTTATACTAAGTTGAATTAGTCACATCTTGACCTACTTGGTGTCCTCCAGACCAAGGTGCTCAGTCTACTTTCCCCAGTTTTCCTAGAATATTCCTTTTTATTACTTCTACACACAGATCTTCAGTTGCACTACCAAACTTTGCTATCCTACTAAATTCTTCACTTCATAACCTTCACTGTTTCAGGTAAACAAGAGTTGTTTTTTTTTTTTGTCAGCAGGAATTGCTGACTGTCAAGCAAGCGACTACCTTAACCAGCACTGCAGAAATGTTCCTTTCTTCCTCCTCTGGTGCAATGGGATTAAAAACACGAGAAGGGCTGTACTGCATCACTTCAAAGCTCTAAAATCCTAGCTAGTATCTGCCTTACAATCACAGCTAATCAATGATAGACAGATGAAATTAAATCAGGAGGATGCGCACAGTGGATGTCTTCCCTGGAATATTGTCTCAGCATTGGACGGAGTCCTTACCCCTATAAGAATGTATCCAGTTGCTTTCTGAACTCATGTAAACTTTCAGCATCCACAATTCCTACAGCAGTTCTACAGTGTATGTGGTGAGTGAAAAATTACCCTCTTTTATTTGTCTCAAGAGTTTCTAGACTCACTTCCTTATGATTTGGCATTTTATGCTTTGAACTTCTGTTGCAGCTCAGTACATTAAGCAGTATTTAAAAAAAAAAAAGACAGTACTTCAGTATAAAATACATGTGCTGCTTACCAGAGCAGCCCCACAGAGGGGTAGGGAGACAAGCTGAGGACACCACCACCACCTCCAAGTATCTCCAGTTTTGCTAGAGCCTCAGGGCTCTCAGGCATTCCAACCTCCAAACCTGAGTGCTCTACTGCTTTAGCCCCTCTTAACACCAAAGTCTTGGATTAGACCTCCTCAAGTCCCTCAAACCAATATAGTTAATGCATTTGTTATCACTTAAGGTACTGAACAGTTTCTTGCAGATATTGAAAAGAAAACTGTCTGGCCAAGTACAGTGGCAAAGATATACTTCTTCCCCTCAGCAATGAATAAGCATTTATTATTTACTAATAAACATTTATGATGAAAAAATGTTTTTGCAACCAAAGCTTAACAGACTGTTATCAAGACAAAGTTCATAAGCCAAATGACAGGACCTAGGGAAAAATACCATGAGTTTTTGGCATGAGAACATTTTCATAGATGGAATAAAGACATGATATACTGCATGCCTGGGAGCAAGTACTCTCTGTAGCTCACATTCATCATTTAAGAAAAATACATCATTCCAAATAAGTAAGGGTTTTTCTTGGCTACTTAAAAACCAATGCAGCAACCTTTTAAATAAAAGTGTCCGTTGGGGGAGGGGTTTCAAAGGACACAAATGTTAACAGACAAAAAGGAATAAAAAGAAATTCAGTGAACCAAGTAAACAGAGGATACTGGACTGCAGACAAGGAGTACTGAGGAAAAAATAAAGGAAACAAACTTGGCATGGCATTCTTCTGTTGACCAGTTGTTTTTTAAATATTCTTTTTTTGTTTTTAAACAGGTAACAGAAGCAGGTAACAACCAAAGGCTAAGAACAGAGTAAGACTGAATATATGCTAAATGCTACAAGTAACATCAAGCTGCAGATATGGCAGCTGGATGGTCCCACTCGTGGGCAAGGTACCTTGTTGCTCCAGGGAACCAAGTTACAGCAGGCGCTAATGCAAGACTGAGAGATGCAGTCTAACAGACTAGACTGTTGAGCGAGACAAAAAGAAACAGAGAGAATGAGTGATAAAAAGGGAAAGAAGAAAGAATGAGAAAACAAAACACACAGAAGACAAATACACTTAATATACACAATGTATACATTTCAGAACATAAGGGGAACCAGAATTTGAAAGCAACATCTCTATCTTTGACTTCAGCAATACTGAAGAACAGGAATAGCTCTCAAGTTGTGTCACGAATGGTGGTATGTAACAGATGAGAAAGGAGGACACTGGTTACAGCAGTGAGATGTAAAATCCAGATAAACCAATTTAATCTCCAACAAACTCAATTAAGATCAGTACCGCAGTGGAGCTTGGCCTGTGCTCCATTAATGTAACCTGCAAGAATCAACATTAAAGAGCAGTTCCAAGAACTTCATTTTGTATCAACTACCACACAGAGACTTTGGCTTTTCGTGTTTTCTACTTTTGTGTGGTTTTGAGGTGGGCTAACTTGCCTGCTTCTCCCTGGCAGTCTTCCTTTGGAAGAGCAAACGTACCGCTTATCTTATAACATTTTCTAAGACTCATGCTGAACCATGTGCTTGCTGGTAGGAAAATTACCCTCTGCTGACAGACACTCACCTCCACAAAACCTGACTGAGCATGTTTGTGGACGGAGCTGTCCTCTCACATCACCTAGCCGTGGTTTCATATTGTTGTCTCCAGTGCAGACAGACAAGAATATCTGGCTGCATTTTTAAAAAAAGAATATTTAAAAGAGTAGGGAAATAGGTTTTCTTTGTGAAGTCACCATGTAGCAAAACATAGCTTTTCTGCACGTTGGCAATTATGTCAGCTTAGAAGCAAATTTCTGAACAGTAAACAACTATTCATCCATCATTAGTCTGCTGTTCTCAAATGTCAACTATTAAGTACTAGGTGTAGAGAATTTAAATGTAGCCTTTTTTGCTTTGAACAGGTAACATAGCTACAAAGCTTGCTTTCATCTAGTGGTAAAGAGTTCACATCTTGAATCATGGGATTTTGGTGACCCCAGATGCATACCACTGCTGAAGAACTCTTCTGACAGCTGAAATATGACTTGCTCAAGGCACAAGATTTATTAGAATTACTTGGCACTTTACCAGTGGGATTATAATTCAAGTTCAAAGATCTGTTGTGGTAAGTGTTCATTTAAAAAGAGTAAAATTTTAGGCCATTACAAAAAAAAGTGAATTAAACTGGTCAAAAGACACCACTAAATACCCAGTTGTACGATATGAAGGGAGAATCATGCTACCTTTAGCAAGGGATTAATGCCTTCCCGAGCTACAAATAAGAGTGGCAGGATTAAGGTCAACGTTCTGAGATCATCAGTAACATCCAAGACTGTCAGTTTGGCAACTATCTTTCTCCACAGCTCTGAATCATCCTTTCAGCTAAAAATATTTGAAGGAAACTATTCCAATTTGAAATGGAAGTGCTATCGTAGAAACATAATTAGTCACATTCTTTTTTTTTTTTTCCAGAGTGCACAGAAATTGTTAGTAACACGTTATGTTAACACTCCAGAAAAACCTTAACCAAGATGAGGATGACAGCTCAGTTTCCAAGAGGCCTCACTCATGTTCATATGCTCTCATTTGAATTGTTAAAAAAAAGTGTATTTGTATTTTTTTATGTTACGTTAGTTTTACATGTGCAGATGGTCAGATGCTGTGCAGCACTATCTAAGACCAGTTGATAATATATACATATGCATATATATATGAGGTACATTAATAGCAACAAACAAGGTGGTAATACTTTCCCAGTGGAAATCGTCATTCCACCAATTTCAGTGAGGTTTTGCAAATTTATCATTATAATGCATTCCACAGCGTGAATGTGCTTTATGTTCTTTGCTCACTGCCAGTACATACCACACACAGCTAAACAAGATGCTCTAACATTCCCTGCCAATACACAGATATAATGCAATCACCACCTAGACGAGAGACTGGTACATATTCCACGACACCTTGTATTATGCAATTAAAAACTGTGGAGGACAGAATTGAAAACACTGTACCCTTGAAAGTGAGTTCTGAAGATATGCACACTCTGTACACAGAGGTATTTGGTCTATGTTACAGAGGCACATACTGTTTAGTAACAATTCAAAGAAATTAAACTGTGTCTCAATCAAGAATATCTCCCCCCCCCCACTCTCTGAGCAACAGTATTTTGCAGCAAAGTATTCTAGATCTATACTGAAAAATCCCAGGAGCTCCAGCATTTCAGCTTTGGACAGCCAGGCTCCAGTGCATCTTGCTGTCCACCCCAGCAGTAATGTCCTACATCACCACAACAAAATCAGCTTCAATTTCACAGCTCACAGGCACAATAGGGCAAGGTAAGGACACAGGAGTAAAATTTCTTTTTTTCTTTAGAACATTAATGCAACTTACTAGTTCTGTAATTGAAACGTATATAAATTAATGTATATAACAACATCTTCACAACTTTCTTACAATTTGTGTAAACCTGAAAATCATGAAGCAAACTGAAAGCAAGCTGATAAACCCAGCTCAGTGGGCAATCTCTCATTCTTCTGGATACCTTTACCAGAACAGTTTGAATGCTTTAGGACAAAGCCTCTACATAATGAAACTGCATAACAGCCTGTATTAGCAATTCAAAGCTTGCACACCTCGCTGTTACAATTGGAGTATGCTGATGGCTGCCTAATAGCTCTTCTTGCTACTGAGTGTAAACACTTAAGGGATTCAAAACAGCTACTCTTGCTGGGGCTCCAGAATATTATCAAACTCCTGGCTTTCACACCCTGAATGTGCCAGTGGGAACTTTATATAAATGCATGGGTAGAACTGAGATTTTTTAAAGAGACAATGGAAATCATATGACCCAATATCATGGTAATTCAAAGGAATAAGCACGATCTTCTATAAATCCTACCTTATTTGAGCAATGTTAGGGCAGGCAATTAAACAGCAGCAGGCATGTATTCTTTCCAGCACTTTGCCCCCCGCCATTACCTTTTGTTCAATCTCTTCATAATCATCCTGGTAACTTCCACAGATTGCGCTGGAGGACGAGGAGAAGGTGGGGCCCTGAGAGTAATACTGTGAGCTCCGGTAGCCATCCCGCCGCAGCTTGTCACACTCTGCCGATGAAGACAGAGAAAGAGAAGATTTAATTCACGACGAGCCGGTACTGCTCACGCTTGGTGTACAACTGCACGTACAAAAGTACCGAAGGTTTTTCTGGAAATGTTTACCATGCGTGAGCACTGTCTGCCCCAAACGACACAACTCAAAGGTGCATTTCTAGTGTTTGTATCCACGTTTCCCCCTCCCTCACATACATTGTATACATAAACCCACACACGGCATATATACACATGGCTTTTATTTAACCCAGGAGATGGCAAGAGCTTTGGAAAGAAGGGGGAAAATAAAGTTATTTATTAATTTATTTGTTTGTTTGTCTAAGAGAGGCCTGGCTCGGTGTCTTGACAGATGGCAGCATCTTGCAGGATGGGAGACGGAAGCATGTGAGGAACACCGGGGGTCTCATTTGCCAGGCCGGTAGACATCCATTATGTGCCTTACACTTGAAATGATGATGTCGCTTGCTACTCAAGCACCATCTGCTAAATAAGTTTGGCACTGACCACTTGTCTTCCTGCCCGTGAAAGAGACCATTTATTGTAATTTTGGAGAAGAATGCAAATCATGGGGATCTCAAAATCTCACATCACCGCAGAGCACATGTAGTTTAATACTGAAGAAGTTTTTGAAGTTCAGAAAGAATTCAGAGAAAACCTGCATCCCCAACTCAAAACGGCCAAATCCCAATCGCATCTCATCCCCCTCACCCAAGTTTTCCACAATCATCTTCCCGCCTCCTAATTGATATTCAGTGTGATTGTGCTAAAGAGTAACAGATGCCAGAACATAAGGAAAAATTAAATGTTCAAGATGCGACGACCAAACTCATCAGCCCAGTCAAACTGTTAGCTTTACATCTCCAGAGATAGATATCTGAATCTGCTGAAAGATGAGGAAAGCAAAAAAAAAATTATTTGGTACATTTGTATCTTAAGAACTGAAATGTCTGCACAATACATGGGAATTATCACGACACGAAGCGCTTTTATCATCACTTGCTGGAGAAAGATGTTCTGTGACTGCATCATCTGTCCGTCTATCTTGATCTTTTGAATACCTCTTAAAAAGGAAAACATGCAATGTTTATATTGAGGGCAAGGATTTAGACAGGCTTTTTGCCTGGCAAATGATTAAGTGGAGTTAAAATTGGCAACTCTAGCACACATTCCCTGTGTTACACTCAGATGCTTTTGAGATTGAGGTCTAAAGGACACCGTGCTGATGGGGCAATTGACCCAGAGCAACCACAGCTCTATGAGGATACAGTCAGGGCAGGCTCCCCTGTATCTGCACATGCACACCAAGGTGGCAAGCTAACAGTCTGACAACTAGCCATTGCCATCAGGGCCAGGTGTATGACCTGGCCTATCACTCGTTTCTCTATAGGGTCAAAAAGGGCAGTGTGGCGTGAACCTGTCACTTCTCTCTCAATTCAAGGACCAAGGGCAGCAGTGGTGGGTTTTAAGATCCAGATCAATTGCTACATCTTAGGAACAGAGGGTTGGCAACCCTGTTAGCCTGTTTTGCACATGTGAGCACGCCAATACTACACACATCTGGCAAACAGCTGCTGCACTTCAGGAGGAGGGTGAAAAATGACCGCCAGCAACCGCAGTAAAACAAATTCCTCCACTGCCCTTTCAAATCTGGCACTGGATCCAGCCAGATCCAGCACATAACATTCACAAATGTGAGCACCCCGTTGGGCTGTTTGTTGATTTGAGCTACAGATCAACAGGGCCAAGTCTGCTGTGGCAGAAGACGACAGTCCAAAGACCTGTGTTAACTTGTAGCATGGGTTAACAGGCTAAGTTGTCAACTTAGTCACTGTAAGTTTTACCTTCAAAGCAGATGCTAATCACCCCAAATAAACATGAATACAACCCAAGGTACATAAGAATGCAGTTATTTTTTGCTCCCATTATTGGGGTGAGGCCCAGGGGCCTGGCTGGCCACTTCTGTAGCTCTCCAACACCAGGCATCACAGCACAACACAAGAGGGATAGGCTCTGATGTTGCAGGATAGATGCACCCTCTGATATTAATTGCTTGACCTTACTTATTCTCCTAACCAAGGACTTGAACAAGATGAATAGTACACTTCATGAAGCCCAGAAGAGCTCCAAAAACTTAAGGAAGTAAACACCAAAGGTCTCAAGTCCACTGCAAGTTCAAGCGGACTGACAATAAAAAACTGGCAGTTTATCAAGCTCACAGCCTCCTTTTGTCCACAACACAAGATCCATGTAACATCAGAAGCTATTGCAGCAATGCTGCTGATGAAGCTCAGAGAATCGCTACAAATTGCCAGGTGAACCACATGAAGAGAAAGGCTATTTGTCCCCAAGAACAGCTTTTCTATTTATCTCCTGTCACTGCACATTTTTTGCAGAGCAGCAAGAAACACCAAGGCCAACAGACCTCAGCAAAGGTTTCAGACAGGTATCTTTTACTCCACCCTGCAACAGCCCACAAGCTCAACACAAGGTCAGTCACTGTGTCTAACTGAAGCTACTGTCACTGCCAGACCAAGAGTGGCAAGATTGGTTTTAAAACTGTTCTAGCTGGAGGCACCTCCACCCATCTCATCACTATTATTAAAGGTGCGCATGGTCTTCTGTAAAGAATCAGGTTTTTATTATCAGATGAATGTTTCTTCTTTATGTAAGATATAACCAGGAAGAGGCTAGAAATTCTTTCTCTAGGGAAGATTCCGGGTATGTTCCATTTTTCTCAGAGGAGCAATACCTTCTCCTAGTCCCATAATCCAACTGAAAGGAGCACTACACATTGAGATAGGGAAAAAGTTCTTATGCACATTATTTCAGAGATGGAAAGCTGACTAGGGAACAGGATACAATTCCAGTTGTTAATAATCTTCAGTTTTAAGAATGTGACAATACATTATTACCAGCTGAGCGAGGGACACGCACTCTCTTGGTTGGACCCAGAGGCAGGGCTGCTGTTATCCACGTTATCAAATACACAAAATCATGCACAGCCTTTCCGTATTTCCGCCTCAGAGATGCCAGGGCCAACCCCAGAAGACTGCATCACGCAGGACACAAACACCCGTTCGTGAGGATGTGCTTGCCAGTTCAAATCTGCAGCACATGCTCCAGCCAAGCTCAAAGTTGTAATCTTTCATGTGTCTGATCTGAAACGTGCAATAATATTCTTGTGCCCCAGACAAACAGGTTTTGCTTACACAAACATTGATCGTTCACCCAGGAAGACCAGGAGAGAGCTGCTGCCTTGAAAACTGCAATCAGCGGCTGCACCGGGTAGTGCCACAGCAGGAAGGCTGGAACTACCTCCCTTTCATCCCTCCAACTGCTTCTAGGGCTGAGCACACAGGGGTGCTGCCTGTCATCTGCTGCCCTGCTAGTGTCTTTCTGGCTCAGTAAAAACATAGATTAGTTCTTGTCCTTCTCCTTCTATACTAGTGTTACATTAAATTTCAAAACCTCCTCTGTATTATAAACGTTGCTTAAAAATGACTGTAATACGATTATAATATAATCTATCCCCACTTCCCTGGTACAAGTTAAACCCTTCCCAGAGAATGAAATTCTGCCTGAAGTTGGATTTTGCTGTTCAATATGTGCTGTGGTTTTAATTAAGCATGAAGAAAACGCATGGGAGATGTGGTCGAAAACCTTTTAAAGGTCCCCGTCATCGTTTCCAGTTACTAGAACAGGGTAGATATGATGTTCAGGAGATGCACGACAGAAGAAAAAACATTAAAGCTGTCAGTGCCCCATACTATTATGTCCGAGTGGCTGCCATATACCCAACCACTCGTATGTCTGCTTGGGATTACAGCACTGCAGGGTTTGCTAAATCCTGGCGTCAGATAGGAGAATGCTGGGGATGTGCTTCTCACTGACAGCAGGTGAGCACATCACCCTTCTCTGCTCTCTTCCCTCCTGCTAAATAAGCAGGAGAACCAGCAGGTACCGTGTGGAGAGTGAGGGATCCACCTAGTCGAGTGCAATATGCACCTGACTTTTGAGCCCAGACACAGTCTGCTGTGTATAACTCAACCTCTCCATGAACAGTCTCATGGCCTCTGTGACATGCAGTCAAGGACAAGTGTATGAAAATACCTCCAAGGCCTCTCAGCTCAGATCTCCTCTCCATTTTTTTACAAGGAACTTGCACGTAATTGCATTTGACCCTAAGCTGGTAGCATACAGTAGCAAATCTCACATGCAGAGGTGACTTAACTGCTTTTCCAACAACCTGAAACCATATTCTTACATGATAATTTGAGCCACAAATCTCCAGAGTGAACAGAAGGCACAGCACTGATACCTCAGTAATTCGTCTGACATGGTATTACCATGGAAAACCAGGATTAACATTTACCTTGTCTGCTTAGTCAGACCCACGCACTGCATTGCTCTGTGATGGAAGGCTGGGTTTGCTGGGAAGGGATTGGATGTGTTGGCTTTTTTCCTCTCCTTTAACCAACTTTGGTAACACTCTGTACCTGACAAGCTTCCTACCACTAAAACTAGTCACAGTATCTTGAAGCTTATAAGAAGGAAAATACATTGCCCCGTAAGCAGCAGAACTGGGCAGAGGGAGATGAATTCATGTCAAATTTCAACAGTTTACCATTATTTTTTTTTTCTATTAATCCTAAACGAACTGTGCAAGACGAGGTGTCATTTTTCATTAGCTTCTTTGGAAAACTATTCTTTTGCCTATCAGGGTTGGCACACCCCGTATTGACCTGGCTGCAGGGCAGAAAGCTCCAGGTGCCCCAGGGCTGGACGCCATCTGGGTCTGGAACATCTCCCCAGCAGCAGCAGCAGCACAGAGCCACAGCTTTGTCACCACCCTAGACCAGTTCTCCAAGCCTCAGGCCTGAACGTGCAGCCATCACTCACTAAATTAGCCCTAATGAGATTACTTGTATAAGTAAACACTGCTCACATGACTGTTGCAGGATCAGGCCTTAAGCTCTGTAGCTGTCTACATCCACACATCCACACTCAGACATGCTTTTGCAAGCATGTATTAAGGAGTTTAACATAAAAATTCCAGTTTTCCATGTTTCTAAGCATTTATTAGTAACCAGTAAGAACACTAGTTAAAGAATACATCTGCCATGATATGCACAAGTAAACTTAGAAACTTGAACTTGGAAACTTGGCATTAAGGTTATTCAGACATCTAAATAACTCTGACTTGATTGGCATAACTAGCTACCCTACTGGATGGGTCAAGCAATGAAAGGCAGAAAAATAACGTCCCAGAAAGATCTGAAATTGCCCCATATCCCAGAACAGCATCTGGAATTCCAGACTAATCACTAGAACTCAAAGAGAAAATGCCAGCTGGACTAGTCTGGAGGGGCAGACACGCTGCCCGCCTGGCAGAGCCGCCCAAAGCTGCCGAGACAGAAACTCCTGGGTGCAGAGGGAGAAAGGGGAAAGACCAGCACACACTTCACTTGTCTTTGCACCATCCCTTGTTGTCTCCTTGTCGCCAGGAAGGGAACAGCGACAAGCTGACAGCTGCATCTGCATGCTTGAAGAATTACTTCAGTTAAAGTCAGGGTGACTTCTTGGCAGAGCCTTTCATGTTGGAACTTGCATTTTGTAGAGTGAGATTTTTCTTGTCTCTCTCTCTCTCTTTTTTTTTTTTTTGGTACTAGAGAGAAGCTATTAACTGCAAGAGTCAGCTAAACTATCAACTACAGAAATAAATCTGCTGACTAGTATATTAAAACACATTTATCCACTCACTGCACATATCACTGGAAAACTGCTCTACTCCCTGAGGTCAGAAATCTTTTTTTTTTTTTTCCTACTCTTCAAACACTGTAGCCAAACCCTTCTTCTGCAAATACCCACCAACCATGTTCCTCCCTAAGCTGCAGCTACAAACACGGTCTTACAAGTAGCATTTCAAAATTTCACCCACAACCAAACTGTAGTACAATACACACTTGTCTTGTAAAAGCAAACTTTTAAAAATGACCCGTTACTTTACAGGTCACACTGCACTCTGGTAATCAAAATAAGCACTGTATCACTGCTTTTTGTTTTAAAAGAACCTTCTGTTTCAAAGCTGAAAAATAACTGCATACAATTTCAATTTACTTCATGTATATTTTGAATTTGTTTTTCCATTTGAGCTGAGACAACTAAGACTTCAGGGGCTTGTGACAAGCAGGCATGTGTGTCACAAGACCTGCATTCCCAACCCAGCATTGCTTTATCTGAGCAAATCACTTTAGGACAGATCCTGTTAAGAACTTATATTTACAGATAGACACAATCTAAATTTCATGTATGTGCCTCCTAAATTCAGAGTTCAAGCAGGTATCTACACTCTGCCTGCAGCACCTGAGTGTACAGTGAGGCACCTCAGGATAAAGTCAACTAAGGAAAAAACTCCTGTCCTCACCACATCAGTCATGACTGATACGGGGTCCACTGCTGCTGGGACCCCTTGTCATAAGAGACAGGAGAATGTAACAACTTCTGAGGATGATGTGCTTTCCATCCAAGCGTTGCTTAAAATAAAGTGCTGCCAATTTGAAGTAATTTCATGTAGATACAAAGTTAAGTTCTTTAAGGACGAGGTGAGTACAAGCTAAATCTCCATCTTCCTAACAGTGTGCTCTGAACACTGGGCAAAAAGGCTGCCACCTGCAATGTAACAGTCGGAGTTACACTTTGGTCGGGACTGGTTGTATTGGTGTGTACTGAGACGTGGTCTGAGCACACATACCAAACTGGGACCTCTTGAACTGGTGTGGCTGCCTCCCTGTCTGCTTGCAGAGCTGCAGTAAGACATGGCTAAGACAATGCTAACTCTGGACTCCGCAGTTAACCAGGGAATTTCAGGGAGGTAACTTTTCAAGACAAAAAGGTTGTTGAGAATGATTATGCCTGCAACCGTAATTAAAACAGACGCCCTAGTTCAAAGGTCTCTTTGGTTAGTAAAGCTAACTAAAATAATTGCCTTTCACTCTGTGCCTCTTTATGAGTCCCTCATTTGTAAACTGGGGATAAGAATGCACAGCTCTCTTTGTGTGGACAAAAGCAGGGTTGTACAAAGGCAATCTTGTTTTCAACAAATATCTCATGCTAATTTTGACTTTAAAAAAAGGCAGCTCAATTTAATTCCAATGCAGCATCTATTTTTGTCCCTGGATCTAAATATGAGGCAGACAGCTTGCCTCTACCACATTATATTCCTCCCAAAAATTCATTCAGCTTGGCTCAAATCCCATTTCCCTTAAATGTATAAATCCCCATATCATCTGCAGAACTTGACTATCACAGGGAGTGTTTCTATATCAAAGCCTTAAAATATGTTGTAAAGCCACAGCAATGATGCACTTGTGTAACAACTGAACTGTAACCAATGCTGACTGCAAAGCAAGTTTATGAACCTCAGCTGTGATATATCCAGTGTGCCCTTTTGTTCAGACTCCTGGTTTAATGGGTCAGGAATTTCAACACATGTAGTACCATGGCAGCCCAGCTGAAGACTTCTGCTCAATAGCTTGGTCTAGATGCTTTGGCTAATACCAGCCTTTGCCAGTCCAGCTACCTTCCTTATTATTCCCCTTTCTTCCCCCAAAAGGGAACTGGATATTGCTATTTCTAGATCTTTATTTTTATCAGTACATGTAGAAAAGCATAAGGCAAGCCTGGAGACAGTGAACTGTGGTACCCAACCCACTTCTTCCATAAGCACGTGTCACATGAAGTGACAAGTTTTTAACTCACTGGCAAAACTTAACCCTTTCTTTCAAGGTATCTGTATCTGTTCAATAACAAGAAAGGTCTATTGACCTTTTTAAAGACTGTTATATGTGTTCCCTCTCTTGAATAAGCAGCCAAGCCCAGCCACAGAGGTAGCTTTTAACAACAGATGCTGTGCAGAGTTTCCCAGAAACAGATGTCCTGGGCTCCACAGATAAAGGCAACCTTAACAGAGGGCTGTTGGACTCCACAATGAAGAAGTCTGTTGAATGGATGCTTCAGAGAAGTCTTACTGAAAGCAACCAAATGTATTTACATGAAGTCTATTCCCTTCAACACAGAGGTGCTCGCTCTCTCGTTGGGAAGGGCACCCTTCCAGACCACCTCCTCCAAGCTGCTTCAGGGCTCAGCAATACAGGTGTTTGTATTAGTGCAAGGATAGGGCATGAAAGGAAAGCATTAAAGTAAAGCAAGTATGCAGTTAGATTTTATTTCAAGGGTCCAAATCAGATGCAAGTCTTTAAGAAGGATGCAAACTAAAAGAAACTCTGCAATGTGAAAATACCTTTCACAGTGTTAAATCAATGCAAACATGTTGATTGATCCTTTCTTTTCTTGAAGCTTTTGAAAAATAAATGCATTTAAACCCACCCTTCATTCCCCAGGTAAAGTGCATGATTTAGCCATACAGAAAACCTTTTTAATGGCACCAAAATGCAAGAGCCATTACAAATTATATTTGTTAACAAGCTGTCACTGGGGAGCGTTCAAAATAATTATCACCGTTTGTCTTAATTTAAATTTCTGCAAGTGTGTTATATGACTACATTTAGTGGTGACAAGATGTCTTAATTTTAGCAGTTTATTTGCTTCATTTTGTATGTTTGATGCTGGCATTAAAAGCACTCTCCTTGCTTTTATAAAATCACTCTCCTTGCTTTTATCTAGCATTTTTTATGGATATTTGTTGTTTCTTAGACAACTGAACACAGCTAATATAAAAATTTGAAGGACGTTTTTATTGCTTTTTCTCCTAGGATGCTTAAACTCAAAGCTATCTAAAATGCTGCAAACAACCACATGTAACACCCCAATCTAAGAGAAGCAGGAAATAAAAAAGCAAAAGGGAAACAACTGGAAGTCTGATACTCCTTGTGATGGAAGTTGCTGAAACAACTATACCACAGACATTAACAGTTCAAATTTCTACTCTCCACTAAAGGCTCCATAACTTTTCAGCTAAATCTTCTGACTGATCCTGAATTGTAGCACAAAACACATTAATCTGCTTTTTTAAAAAACCAGCATCATCAGCATTTATTTTGAAACAAATTCTCATCATCATTCAACCCTTTCACTGGAATTGCTTTCACTTACTATGTACATCGCAGAATCAATCTACATATAACTACCCTGTATGCTTTTACACTCAGCACTGCACTATATAAGTGAACCTAAAACCAGGGAACCTAACTGCTTCCAAATAGCTCCATTTCAGCACAAGAGCAGCTTACAAACATGTGCGGTGTAGACTCCCCATCAAATTCTGCTTAGTTTCACTTGAATATTCGCTTTTTAAAATTCCTTATTACAAAGGTCAGTTGGAGAATGGAATTTGGCCAAAACCACCAACAGATGTACTGTCAATTAATTCAGGAACAGTAAAGAGGGCAGAATACATGGGCAGAACCTCTGCTACTAACTTGACTACTGAAATTAAAGTAATGAGAAATAAGTCGATTTCTATTTTTTTCTATTTTACAGCTCCAAGGTCCTTCTGGAACATATGGTCTACCCCTAGCCTTTAATGGTCTTTTACTTCATTAAGGTTTCCAATTGGTAAGGAGTTCACATCTTGACATGTCTCTGAACCTGAACCAGACCTATTGTTAATATGAAGTGGTTCTCCCCTATTTTGCTGCTCTTTAATGAAACATAAGATTATTTTAAGTCCATAATCTTCTCAGCAGGATTATCGACTAGTAGGGCTGACCCTAATATTGCTCATCTGAGCAGTGATCTGGCAGATGCACTGAGAAAACAACATACCTGTCTGGAGGGTCTTGCAGAAAGACATAATAGGGGCTTTATGAGTAACACTTAAATCTGGTTTTATTTGACAATGCTAACCAGATGTCTTCTGGAAAACAAATCAAGTGTTTCAAACGCTGCTGCATATATACACATTCCTTGAATTTGGCCAACAAAGCTAACAGAAGCTACAGTCAGCCAAATCCAGCTCTTCTGAAGATGAGATAATAAATGAATCATCACAGACACTGGAACAACGAGCCCTGTATTATGTACATAGCTTGAATCAAACACAATTACCCTGGGGGTCGAGGGAGGCACAAAGTACAGGCAGTTGTACAGGAAGTCTCTGCAGCTATAGTCTGGAAAGGAGTATGAAAGTCAGCATATGGACTGTACCCACTATGAACAGTTCCACCTTCCTCAGTGCATATCTGACACCTTGTTATCCACTAGAAAGGACAGCCAGCCTGGGCAGTAACCAGCAGCATGAAATGAGACATTGCCCCCCCCCCCCCCCCCCCCCCCGCCTTTTTTTTTTCTTCTTTAAAATCAAAAGTGCTCTAGACTGCTAATTGCAGGAACTGGAAGAAAACTGCCTATTGGAAATCCAGCTATATATGCCCTGCTCTGGCTCCCATCACTGCAACTGAGTTATAATCATGTTTGAGGGAGAACAGAGGATATTTTGAAAAACACAGAAGCAAACAGGGTTCAGGTGCATGATAGGAAAATTTATTTCTGTTCCTTCACTTCATCGTAGTTTAAAAGATTATCCAAAGGCAGCGCATGCTAGATTATGTTAGGCTTTCCTTTTAGGACACTGAATCTACATCCATGAACACACAGCTAACACTGCAAACCTGTCCAGGAGGTAGACAGGCATACTTTTTAAGACACATTCCAATCAGTTAAGCAAAGCAACACTTTAACAGTTCTGTGTCTTCTTCTCATCTTCACGTTTTATTGATTGATATTTTTAGATTATAGTACAGTTAGCAAAATGAGGATTAGTCTCAATTTACTTTTCTTACCATTTGCATCACTGTTATGTACTACCGTTGCATCTGTGTTCTCAGATGAAGACCAGTGTACTTTAAAGACTTCTTCAGACAATGGTCCTTTAAACATGACCACACTGCAGAGCAACAAGCCAGAGCTGTCAACGCACTGTGCCAGCGATGGGGGCTGTTTTATGGTGCTACTCTCCTGACTCTGTTGAATACACACTCAACCTCTTGGCCTCACAGACCAAAAAAGCTGTAGGACACACTGCAATATGTGGCACTTGCCCCTTTAGCACAGATAATGGTCTGTCCTGAAAAAATATGAACCAATGCCAGTTTGAACAACATCAAATTCACAGTTCTGCTACTGCCCAGACCAGATTCTCAAAGCTGGTATTGCCACTCAACAGACATTAGCAACATAAGACTAAAGAAGTCAAGTAGTCCTTCAGCCTTGAAGCAGAGCACATAGTGCAAAAGGATAGGATTGATTTGAGGATCCTGACCCCATGGTAGAACCTCAGCTCTTCCTCCCATCTGCCTTCTTATTTCCTCTTTTCACAGCTCCCTAGGAAGAAACATTGACATGGAGCAGAGTCACACAAGACCCTTCAAGGGTCAATGTTGTTCTGTTTCTATCTGAACATCTGTCTGCTGGGCAGTATCTTCCATAAGGTGACCATGAAAATGTGAGGAAGGGGGTACTTAAGAGAGGCTCTCAGGAAAGGCCACTTGAAGCAGCTTGGCCCTGAGGGTAAGGATGTAGGTGCTTTGGATGGCACATCTGCTCTATCAGGCACTCCCCAAGGTCCTGACTCCTTTCCCAAAGTAAAGGAGACCCTGTTTTATCCACCGTGAACAACATGTTTGAAAAAAAATGGGATCTATCACCACAACCCAAGAACAGCATAATTTTCTGAACATTTAAATCATATTGCAATGGCACCATGACTGTGAAGTGGAGATGAATTTGCTCTTCTGCTCTGTCTCATCAGATTAATCACTGAGAGCTTTCATTTAAAATGTAGCATGGGTTAAACAAATCAAGCCACTGATTTTAGTCAGATAACTTTAGATTTCAATATAAGTTACATAAAGGCACTGCAGTTCTCAAGACCAGAGATACTGTTCATCACCAGCTTTTCAGATCCAGGTGCTTAATTTTCTAATTCAGATGACCGGACAATACTGCTTTCTAAAACTTCAGGTGGCACTTGAATGCCTAAAGAAGGATAAATAGCTTTACCCAAGTTATGAACAAATTTGAAGGCAAGAGCTCACCATTTATACTTGAAAGTAGCTTCATAAAGGAAAAGCACAGTATTTCCCCATGATTTCAGAACATAAAAGGCTAATTCATAGGTACAAAAATGTGAAAAGTCTCCCCATGCAACCTCTATCCTCACATGCTGCAGGCAATTCCACAGTGTGAGAAGCAGAGGACATTTCAATGTATAATATACAAAGTAAAATAATAAACTGCACAAAAAATTACACACCGGAAAAGACCCCTCTTCCTCCTCCAAACACAACACTGCTTCCTGTAAAACTATGTTGAGCATGCAGACATCAGCAGGCAAAATACTTATTTCTCTCAAGACAGGTTAGATGTCATACATTTTAATATCTCTATCCCTAAGTTTTTATTCTTACGCTGGTTTAAGAATAAGCAGTAATAATAGATTTTCTGCTTCTTAAGTGGTGCTTAAAAGCTTACTCTAGACAACAGAGAGCTTCCTATCTATTGCACTAGACTTTTTTAGCTAGACCCATGCTGTCAAAAACTTGCTGTTAAAACTGTATCAGAACAAACAGATTTGACTCTGCATTGTGTTCCAAGACAGGACTTCATCCAATTAGTATCAGATGGCTGAACACAACTTGATTAAAAGGACTACCTTGCTTGAATTGTTTTGAAAGATTTTATACATTCAGTATCTTTACAGGTAGTTTAAATGACTGCTGTGCTCCTCATGGGAATTACTCTTTGTTACCTAAGCTTTATACTTACTTTTCCGTTTGCTGGAGAAGCAATGAATGCAGTAACAAATCAAGAGCCTGCAGTCAAGTTGCTATGTAGCAGCAATGGCAGATCTGGCAATCCAAACAAGAGCAGGACTGGAAGATTTTCAAAATGTGTGTTTTAATGTTCGGAACTACAGCTACTAGTTTAGCCCTCAGGGACCACATTACCAGGTTCAAGAGGACCACCAGAGGTTCTCTCTTACTTCCCAATCTCCTCCAAAAGGAGGATTAAATATTCACAAACAATTTTTGACTAGTGTTTCTCTCATCTGTTCGTAAAAACTTCCAATGATTTTGTAGCCCCGAAAATTTATTTCAGTGCTTTAGTATCTTTACTGCAAGGAAGTTTTGCCTATTATCAAACCTAAGTATTTTCTCCACTGCCATGCATGGCCACTACGTATCTGACTTACCACAAAGAAAAAAAAAGTTATTTTTTCTCTTGTCCTACTCCTTTGCAGTTTATGAAAGCACTTTCTGGGGAACAGGGGAAGAACATCCCCGTTTCCTGCACAGAGTACAGCACACCTTGTCATCCAACACTGTTCACTCCCGACCACCCACACAGCACACTGGGTGACATACATCCATTCTACTGCCCCGTGCTTCACCTCAACCAATGCAGATGAAACACCAAAAAGATATAAAAATGCAAGCTTCATCGTGAAGCCAAGAAATGATTCTATGAAATGCAGAATTAACGTCCCATGATAGCCTAATGCTGCTTCTTGTAAGACTACTTTTCTTTAAGGTCTTCTATGTTATAACCACATAGTACTGAATTTCTTTCCTACCCACTAAGAAGCTTTGTAAAACTACCTTTTCTAAAGCAACAGGTGGAAAAGCAGTTCTGCAGTTGTCACAATTATGTCACAATTTCAACAGCACTTTACACTGGGTGAAACTCAGCTTTGGCTACAGAACTTTTAATCCAGTTCTCCAAAGGTGATGAGAAGTGCCAGCATCTTCCTGATTTCACAGGGCTGGCTGCAGCAGTAGCAGAGTAAAACTGATAAAACTTCAGACAGTGCCTCTCTTACTACTCAAGAGCCCCTACAGGCAAGAATGAAATCACTGAACATGGTGTTAAACTCATGCTGTAGCTACTCAGGACACAGCAAGGAGTTATTTTAAAACTGCTCTTAGGGAATAAACACGGCTCAGGGAAAGAGCTTGAGGTTAAATAAATAAATAAATAGCAGAGTTTTGTTAACTGTGTCAGCAGCTTGAGGTCTGGCATCAGTTACTTTCAGTTACTACCCACCCTGAAAGCAGGGAACTGAAATTCACTTCATTACCAAGGGGTCCTGCATCACGTGCACAAGTCAGGTTATTTAACGCAACCAGCTAACTGGTAAGCTGCAGTAATACTGAACAGCTTTTGTTTTATGGAGAGCAGCAGCTCTAGAGAAAAATCTAAGCAGACTGAAATAACTTCAGAAGCGTAAGCTGAGGGAAGCAGCAGTATTAGCTTCACAAAAATGTATCAGACATAACTTTACTGAAATAGAAGATGAAACTGCAGTTTCTGATAAAACGCAAGAAAATCAGAGCAGCGCTTTAGCCTGTGCAGTCTTCTTTGATAATCATCCCAAACAGAGAACAGAAAACTAGAAGAATGATTAAAGTTTACAAAAAAAACCCTAACCACAAACTGTATTCTTTTTAATCAAAAGCAGGCAAATATTTTTCTTTTGTAAATAACTGGTAAGTGTGCCTGCAAGAGAACAGGAAACATGTCAAGGCTAAAGGGCTACACAAATGTATTAATCCAGTAATAAGTGTAGAGGACACACAGGCTATCTGCTGAGCCATGCAGGAGCTAATAACGCTGGCTGTCATGACTCCCTTATTAAATGATAACAAAAGGCACCTATGGTGGAAATCAATTAACTGGAGAAATGGCAAGAGAAATAAAATACAGCAGCAAAACACTTGCTCTCCTTAGACATACAAAATGAAGTTTTCTACACATTTAAAAAGAAGAAATGTTGTGTGAGGCAAAAGTTACAATGTTCTTGTAAATCATGTTAAATCTGCAAGGTATCAAGTACTTGCAGTTCCTGTTGAAACAGAAAGGGACTAGAAAAGAGTCGGCTTTTTGCAGGGTAACCTCCTTTGTTATATAGCCAATGTAAAGAAAAATCTAGGTTAACTGTTTTCAGATCATGGACAATAAGCTGTAATTTTAAACTTCACTTCTGGCCCAGAGACAGATTATCTGCAGTCCTCCCCGCTGGCTGCCTGCCCCTGTCCTCATGGCTGCACCAACACAACACAATGCCTCCTGTGCCACACCATTGAGGGTACACACTCAGAGAAGGTACCAAGGGTAAAACTATGCTGTACACCTCTGCAAGAAAGCACCTTCGCTACTGAAAGAGCCCTTGTGAGTGCCCTGTTCCCCATTACCTTTCTCTGCCCTCAGCACCTTTTCTGACCTCTCACAAGCGGCCACATCTCTGGAAATGACATTGTACAACAACAAAAGAAAACACCAAGTGAAACACCTCTGATGTAGTTCTTACAAGTATAAATTGATTAACTCTGGACTTACTGAAATTGAAGGTACCATTTTGCAAATACTCCAAAGACTACAAGGAAATGGACAAAAGACCCAAGGTCTTCCCCATATCCATTCTAGAGTGCTCTGCCAGGTGACACATTTCCTTGTCTTGTGACTGGAAAAGCATTTTTGCCCCCATCCCTATATTTGAGTGGATAAATCCCACTAATAAATCCGGATGTGCTGCAGGCAGAAAAACAAATAAGCTTCTTCCAAAGCCTGCAATATGGATACATTTGCAAAGACTGTGGCAAAAACTGCCGTCCCTTTAGGACACATCTGTGCCAGCCGCAGCATCTTACCTCTCAGTACTGACTTCAGGTTCAGCTTGGCTTGTCGGTGCAGGTCCTCCACGCAAGGTGGTCTTGAAGAGGGCAGGAAGACATTTTCCTGCTGGTGCCATGGAGCAGTGTAGTGCACAGTCCATCTACTCTCTTCGTCTAAGTTGGAAACAGCTGCAGAGAAAGACAATAACAGGAAAATTCAATGGTACTGTAGATAGCTGTATCATGAAATTCCACACCTAGGTTTGTTGCACATAATCTTAAAACAAAAAAAGATACTTGCCACTGTAGTCCCACCAAAATGTGCTCTAGAACCTCACTTCCATGACAATTAAAAACCCTCTTCTCATTTCTAGTCTAAATTTATGTCATTTAGTCTTCCTGTGTTTATACTTGCTGTTCTATTTACTCTGAACTTGCAACTGGTGTCCCCCCCTCTACTTCACAGTCTTCACGAATGATCCCCCGATCCCATTGCGCGCTGTGTGTTGCAGGATGGCTTTCTCTTATTTAAAGGTGACCCTGAGAATACAACAGTTGCCATGAAAGATTATGACAGGTTCATTTGTATCAGGAAATAACCTTCTCTGACCTCACGCGCTCTCAAACCAGGAACAAAGATTCCAGGGAAGCCAACAAATCAGCTACTTTCTGTTGCCGTGAGCGGAAAGCAGATTTGGACAACAGCAACTCCCTCGGCAAATACTGCTCAGAGCACACCAGCACTGAAGAGGGATTGGTCTGTCCACCTCTTCTCAGCCAATACACACGTGAAAATAAAGTACAGACCTTGCTCAAGTTCAAAGTTCCCAACAGATGTCTAGTAATGATTCAGCCAAACCACATACTGCTAAGATTTGTTTATTGTTTATGCTTCCCCAGAGACGGCCATTACCTTTTGTTTAAAAGTTTATCATCAATAAAAACTTCTACAGTTGAATGGCCTTATCCCTCCCACCCCGCAATAAGAGGAAAAGGGCAGTTAGGGGTCATATTTTATGATCCCCCAGGCACCCCCCGGCCTTCAGCCAGCATGTTGCACATCCTTGCTTTTAGCTCTCCGAAGCAGAAAAAGCCACTGCAGCTGTGGGGGCTCCCAAGCACCTGCTCTGCTTCTGCTCTGGCCTTGCTGCCAGCTCCACATCTTCCCTTCAACTTCCTCGCTGCCCAGGCACCGCTCGCTGCCGTGCTGCCCACAGCACCATTCTGTGAAGGTTGGCTGATGCCTCTGTCATAGCAGGTGAGGTGTGTAAACTGAGAAGCAAAACGAAGGCAAGGAATGGCCCTCTTGTCACCTGAAAAAATGACTCTTTCCCTATTGTGCATCTGCCAGGATCATTTCAGATGGAAATAATCAGTACTCCGTGAAGAAAACAAGCTATGCCTTTTTCTTTAAAACCTATCTACAACCTAATGTTCAATGCCACTTTTGTCCTAAAAGGACTTGGGGCAGCAGAGAAGGTTCTTAACTGTCTTTCCTCGTTTTTTTTTAGATTAGTATCAGACCTTTTTGAAGCCTTTAGATTGGCCTTTTTGCCTCTGAGGTGGCTCAGTCCTGCATCCTTTTCCCTGTCACAGACATATTGGCAGCTACAAGGCAGATACATGCTCCATCTGTGCCTCTGCTTCTTCCGTCCTTGCTAACTAGAGGTCAAACCTAAATCACAACAAACTGACAAGCCCCTACCTACCTGGCCACCGCATCAATCATCCCGATATTACAGAAAGAGTGACAGGTACAGACAATGACCTGCCAGAAAAGCGCCTGTCACCATCCGCGGGCTGAGCAGGCGGGTGGGGAGGGGAGGAAGGCTGGGAGAGGAAGAGGAGGAGGAGGGAAACACCAGCCGCCAAGCCCACTGTCTGGCTGCAGCCCCACCATACCCAAAGTTTACTACTCATCAGAGCAATAGGCATCAAAACCAGTCGACAGAAGTGCTGTGCACACTCGCCAACTACTCTCTCTCAGTGCAGTCTGTCTGTCTTCGTCAATTAAATGAAGAGTCGCGATTTTAAAAGCCATTCTGAAACTCGAACATCTGCAAAACCCGAAACCTGGCTGAGAATAAGCTTTCTGTAGACACTGCAGAGACACAAGCCCATAGCTACACCTGCGTGCCCGTGCAGGCGGGGGGCAGGAGGATGCCCCAGCCCATGGCGGGCCACCTGCGCAGGGCTGCAGGTGATACTCAGCCTCAGCACCCAACTGCTCGCTCCCCACCGGGAACTTCAGCTCCTTCGGAACCACCGCGACAAAGCGCTTCGAAAGCAACACCGCGTCCCGAAGCAGAGGTCCTAAAGCATCTCGTAAGGCCGGCTCCGCGCGCTGAAAAGCACTCCGCGGAGAAGCGAGTCAGATGAACTTGGAAGGAAAGGAGAAGCCAAGCCGAAGGGAACTGCGCTTTCCTTGCAGGACTCGGCTGCCTCCCGAAAGGCGAGAGAGCGGCCACAACTACTTACTCTTTCTCTTGAAAAGTTTCATGAGAGATTTAAGCTTTGTGCTGATGAAAACCACCATTTTCAAGGTGTTGAATTGCGAGCCTGGAGTTTAAATCCCATAGAAAGGAGGAGCTGCAGAAAGGTGACTGTTTTCCAGGCTGAGCCCGTTCAAACCTCTGCACGCCAAATTTCTCTTCTCCAGGCTTCTCCCCTCCGCCTGAAAATCCTGAAATCACAACTTTCAATCTGTCTAGATCTTCCTGGTGCACGAAACCATTTACAATTCTTCAGCCTGAACTTCTCCTCCTCACATACAACCTTGTGGGCTGAAAACAGCCAGTTCAAACACGGAAAACGAGAGGAGGAAAAAATAAAAATAAAAATAATAATAAAAAAAAGCTGATGGTTATTCACGTTTGCACAAAACCAAAACTCGGGCTTTCTTGCTACCCATGCATTTACTGAGTTATTCTCATCTTTTCCTCCGGTCTCCGAGTTGGGCTGCTCCAGCAAGTCCGAGTCCGCAGGTGCGTCCTCTGCTCCCCATGGCACCAGGCGGCTCTGCCGCAGAGCAGCGGGAGCCGCCGCCACCTTCTCCCCCCCCCCCCTCCCCGCCCTTTGCACCTCCCCGCTCCCCGGCAGCCCCCCCGGGCGCTGCCCCGCAGCCTCCTTCCAGCTGCAAATGAGGGTTGCATTTTCGTGCAAATCAGGATGCCCAGCTTTCCCACCGCTCCCATCCTTCCTCATTTCTCCTCCTCCCCCTCCTTTTTTTTATTTACCCTCTCGCTCCCACTTCATTAAGGACTCGAGAGCCGCGTTTTACTCCCGCTCTGCCTCGCCTGCCCGTCCGCAGCCACCGCTTCCAGCAGTCACTGCCATTGCCCGGGAGCTCGGCGCACTGATGTTCCATATTGAATTTCATTCACTAACACTCCTGATTTATTCTTATTAGCGTCATCTCAGACCAGATACATGGAAAACCAAATCGAGTTACTGCTGGCTAATAGAGAACCTGTTATTCATCAAACGAGACTAGTGCCCGGCTTTTTGAGATGTGCGTTATATCCTCATGCCTTAAAAACACATGGTTCTGTATAGAGGTCCACAGCCATCCTTCCTAGGCATGAACTACGATTTTGCAGAAGTTTAAGAGAAAATGCTAAGCACCAAATCAATGTGCTCAGCAGGGCATGCCCTTCGCACAATGCTCAGGCTCAAGAAGCAAGCTCTCCCTCACAAAGCAAGCGCAAGAAACCCCCTCGGGTTAACAATGAAAAGGATTTTTTCCTCGGGAAAAAGAAAAGATGCCAGCAGCAGGGGGCTCAGACTGACCCCAAAGATGCAGCAGGATCTGGCCTCTGGAGCACTGCATGTAAAAACCAGATGCTCCACAGGAACTTGCTGCAAGTTTCACTAAATGGCTGAGACTCAGCACCCCACGGAACAGACCACAAAACAAAGTGCCTCCATCATTGTCTGAACGCACTATCATCACCTTTTTACCAGTATTTTTCAAGACCAGAGATTTTACGATTACAACACGGGTATGACACTGAAACTGCCATTAGCAGTGGGTCTCTGCAGCACCTGCTGGTCCAGGAGGCATTTTGACTGGCTCACCTCTGCCAAAGGGACATAAGACCCTGGTGCCAAGGCATTTTGCATTGATTTCTATCAAGCACCTTACACAAAACAATGACCCTGGCATCAAAGTCTCAAAAAGGTAACTATTTCATGGTTTGTTTCTTTTTAAAAAACCCAACACATACACAACAATACCCCTGTTTGGAATTTCCTGTCACCCATACATCATTAAAACCACTTCAAATGCACACTTGCTGGACACACTCTGGATATGAGTGCAGAATGACTTCATTTCTAACTCCAGCACCATTGCCATCCGAGAGCAAACCCAGAAGGTGACAGCTCCTGTTTCAGGGAGGTGGTGACCTTTCTTAGGATGTAGGAAGTGCCTCTGGAAGTGGCAATAGAAGATATCATGCATTTGCACAGGGGAAGGTGACAGTTTCAAGCTAGCCTGTGAGGGAGGCTGAGCTACTGGAAGTGAGACAGATTCTCCTGGAGGTCTTTATGGCACCTCACTGAGGCTTGCAAGTCCTGCAGACCTAGACTTTGTTCCCTTTTCATGGTCAAGCCACCGTGAATCATCATGATACAGGATACTTTGGACAGCTCAGGGAACCCCTCCCTGCAATGTGTGCCACATGAAGTGTTGCTCTTTGTTATTGGATCCTCAACCCATTCTGAAGCTTTTCTGCTGCCTAAGAACAAGTGCTTGATCACTGTCCTCAATCCCTGATCTCTGGTATGGAGACAGCTATTCAAAAGCAGTAACAAACAATGCATAAAATTATGTCTGCCTTTCATCCTCCCTCCAACTTTGCATTCACCTTCCCTCAAGTCATGCTGATAAAGAGGACAAACATCAAAAATGTCTATCGTGAGGGGATATCACAAAGGAAACACCAGTTGGCTACTTGTATCTGCATCTCAAGAGACTGCACTAGGTCGACCAAAAAACTCTTTCCCACCTGAGACAAACCCATTGGATTCCGTGAAATTCAGCATGTTGTCTCAATCCAGCTTTTTTTTAAAATGCTTTTCCTGTCACGAGAAACTGTCACTGCAATTGGCTTCTGAGAGCAGTTCTCTCAGAGCTCAAAGCATGAAATAAGTGTGCTTCTCCACAGCCTGCCTCTCTACGCTGATAAGAGAAGGAAAAGATGGGCCTGTTTAAGAAAATTGGTATTGTAGTCACTACAAAAACAGATAAAGGACTTTGGCCTCCAACACTGACAACCCAGCAGACAAAGCGACAAAAACCTCCCACCAAACAACAACAAAAACACCTAAAATTACCTTGATTAAAAAAAAATTAGAAGTTTGTTAAAGCTGGATAAACCCAGCCTGAACAGTTGGTGTGCACACACAGTGATATCAGCTCTTTAAAGGCAAATGACTCAGAGACAGGTAGTTGACTGGGTTGCTTGTGGCACACTTCCTACTTCACCTTGGACAAATTAATTGTATTAGGACAAGTTAAGAACCCACCACCTCAGGTCCCCCATCTGTACAAGCAGGGAACACACTCGCTTGCCACTGCACAAGGATACCATCACAAGGAATACTGAAAATACAGAGAAGACTTTCAGCAAATGATAATTCTCACTTCATGCCGGGTGGGATTGTTAACTAAGGTTACAAAGGTTGGCCCAGAAGAAATTCCTTCCCAACTAAAAAGTCAGAGATTGAAGGGAAGAAAATGAGAGGCATGAGATGTGGTGCCAAACAGCACACTCAAAATCATGAATGTGTAACACACTCATCACTCATTAGCAAAACTGTGTCTTTTTTTAGTTCACATTGCAATGGGTTTTAATCCCCGACTTTTAAACTGACTTTAATTTCTAGTAGAGTTCGTGTACATCCAGAAAGAAGTGAACATCAGTGGCTGCTTGCTCATGACATGCCTGAAACGCTGCAACCATGCCTTCACTCCTCTCCCTGCCCTCTCCCCTCTTTAGAGGGGCTTTCCAGCTGACCTGCTCTGCAACAGCCATCTGGGACAGCCACCCCTCACATTCACCGCAACATAAAACATCGACGCCTGTGAAACAATCTGGAAATATTCAGCTTCCACAGAAACATTTCAAACCAGCCCCTGGGGGAGGGGGGGCTCTCCTATCCAGCCCCCATTCACAACCCAATGCCCTGAACCGTGCACCAGTGCATAAGATCTGCTGAAGAAGTTGTGGCTTTATAGAAAGGCAAATGTTGAAAAGGGACAAACTTGGGTTGTTTGTAACCATAGCCAGAGCAGCTGCCCAGCAGCAGCCCCAGCAAGAGCTGTCCATCAGAACACTAACAAATCAGTGAGAACCAACTGTTGTTCTTCCTACTGCTGCTCATCAGCCTATGTGCATGTGCAGTATGAAATTCAGGATGTACTAAATTAAATTTTTTAAAAACAACAACAAAAAACCCCACAACAATTGTTAAAGCAACCCGATCTTGCTCCATCCCACAAATTAAGGTAAATTTTATCACTTATTTTCATGAAGAAGAGGTAAACCCAACACATGTATTAGGCTCATGAAAGGAATGATGCATAAAACTATTAACATGTATTGTCATCTCAAAACTTAAACTCTGAGTTGTGGGCCTTAGCGACTTTATTTAGACAACAGAAAAATCCTCCATTAAATGACTGCATAGCATTGATGACATGTTAAGAGGAAAAAAGAAGTGAAATCGTACAGCTGAGCTGGGAACTGCACCACGAGAGCTCTTCCAGTGAGTCTCTATCCAGTAAGCAAAAGGGGAAAAAAGAAAACAAGTCGAAATGTTGGCAAGCAGATGTAATCAAAACAATTAAATCAATGCCTTTGCTCTTTACGCACATGTCAGTCACTCGCTCGAAATAAGTTTCCACTGTGCCACCCTCCAGCAGCTCACATGGTGCCGCTTGGGGAAGAAGCTGTTGGAGGGCAGTTGTTTACAACATGCCTGCAGGTTTTGCCCAAAAAAAGCAGATTCGTTGCCTGGTGTGCTATAAATCAAATTCTCATACACTTGGGAAAGACACTGCTTATTTATTTTGGGGTTGCACAAGCCTGGGTGCTTGAGGGGTGCACAGCAAAGAGGACTCCCTGTGCTATATTTATAAACAAAACTTCAAAAGTTATTAAGTTCCAAGCCCATCATTTTTAGGAGGATTGGTTAGCAATTTACATATAATTATAATACTGCTGACTCCATACTTCCACTATTACACATGCTCACAGGAAGGGTCTTCACCTGGGCAAAGATCTTTTTGACGTATGGGTGTGATTTTTAGTGTTATAATGAAGGTAGTTCAGCTAAGGAAGGATAGATAGACCTTAAGTTCTCCTGACAAGTTGGCAATATAGAACTGAACAGTCTTCCTCAAGGCCTAGTTGTTCCAGGATGTCCTTGCTAACGGATACTAAAAGTTACTTCTTCCGATTAGAAGTGTAACATTTACAACTCTAGCTATGGTTTAGAAGCATTAACATCTTGCCCTAATACAATGCTAGCTATGTTTTCAACACAGGGATGGGTCTGCGTAGGACGTGCTTGGGATTGCTCCCTGCCACCCAGGTCCACCCCCTGCAAGCAGCTGTGGTGTCTGGAGGGGAGCAGCTATGGGACTGACCCCTGAGCAGCCCCCTCCCCAGGCTGTGCAGAGGCATCCAGGCTCTTCAGGGCAAGCCTAAACCTGCAGGTCACAAAGCTCTGACCAACCACCATCTGGCCTTGAAAGCCACACCTTTACTTCTAGCCAGACTTAAGAAACTGAGATAAGAAAGGCCAAATGTCTCAAGTGTTTTCAAGACTTGTGCTGGAGCTTTATGCCTGTCCCGCCCACCTTCACTCACGCTGTCAACCACTTGCTGCTGCTTAAATGGAGTTGAAGCCACCCCCGCGGACCACAGGAGTCAATAATTTATGGTTAAAAGAGGTTTCTGCCTGCCTCCAGAGCCAGTCCCGGCTGACCCTCTCTCCCCCAGCATCTTTCAGGAGAACAAAAGTGCTCCCTCCACAAAGGCAGTCCCAGGCGGCACCGCATTCATCTGCCCTCCTGTCTCCAGCCCAGCTCACTCACAATGGCCTCTTTCAGGGCAACCCCAGCCTCAGTGAACCACAATACTTCCCAGATACTGAGAAACTGCAGTTCATTAAACCTGGGATGAGGAGGAAGAGGAGGAGGAGAATGCAGAGAGGAGAGGGAATAAAGGAGGAAAAGTATCCCAAAGGCACCACAACAAAAAGCCGAGAAGGCCCCGTGGCCCAGAGAAGGCCCCGTGGCCCAGAGAACTGTCGGGGGAGCCGGGCGGTCTCTGTACAGGCAATCACAAGGCAGGTACCGCTTAAAAAGGGTACCCCGGCAGCACCCTCCTCTAATTCCTGCTCGGAAGGGATTATGGCTGCAGGCTCTGGGAAAGGGTCTGTCTGTCGGGGGCAGGGGGAAGAGGCAGGAAGATGAGAAGGAGATGCAGTACAACCTAAGCCGGGGAGGACAAAAAAGCAGCAGACTGATTGATCTGATGATCCTATTTAGGTCACAGCACAATAAAGCTAATTCATTCCTTTGACAATTCAAAACATCTTTCCACAGGATCCTCTGTCATGCAAACACATCACCAGAGAGAAAAGGGAGCATGTGGGCAGGGCTGCCAGCAAACAAAGCAGCAGTTTCTTTTGGTTAGAGCATCTCCCCACAAGCTCTAACTGCAGGCAGGAGAACAGAAAACATTAGTGAATGTGCAATTTCATCTCATGGTTTTGTTTTAAACTGCAGGGAACAATCCTTTTTCCTTTGGCCATTCCTGAACCCTAGTTAAGGCAACATCAGCTTCCAGAAGGGTACTTTTCTCTCTCCCTAGGAAGACCCCTTTAAAATGCCATCAGGAAATAGTCTCAATTTAAATTCCAAATCCACCTCAATGATCTTATGATATGGCTTATCCTGAAGAAACAACGAAAAATAACTGCAGCAAAGCTGGTCTGCAAAATCTCGATTCTTATTTGCCCTAATAAAGCAGCACAGAGAGGATGCTTCTATTCTGAATTAGTGATAGAAAAAATACCTGGCAGACATTTGCCCAAGTCTTCTTACCAGTTCATCCTCTAGGAGCCAAACCAACAAAACTAGACTGCAAAAATGCCATTTCTGAACTTCTGTCCCGAGCTATGTCCCTGTTCAGCCTGTAATTCCATCTTTGGCAGCTGTGCACTTGTGGATCCACACTAATATCCCAACAGACATCTTCAACTAATCACAGTCTGCATTCTCTTTATGGGTGTCCTGAAGGGGACACACTCCCCACTCATTTTACTTATGTAAAGGTCACAGAAAGAATTCTTGTAGCCTGTCTCTGTCTCCCCACCCAACATTGCTCTTTGGAAGTCTTTATTTATATAAGGATTATCCTGGTATAAGGAGCTAGCAAATTCTTCTTTTTTTCTTCTTTCTCTTAATACACTCAGGGTGAGTTGCCTTTAAGCTCAGAGACATCCTCTCTTAAAATTGGGCCCGTACATCCTCTAATTTCCTAAGAACTTTGCAATCTATAAATTAAAAAAGTAAGCTCCTTGGAGAATGCCAGCCTTCATACAACCACATAGCTGCCTATGTCAAAATCAAGCAACAAGCTCACTGTCTCACACAACAACTTGAAAAAAAGAAGTTTTAGTTTTTAGTCAGAAACTTTGAAAACCTTCACCTGAAAAGTTACCTGTACAACACAACAGTAAAATGGTAAGTGAAAGCTAAGGACATTCAATATTGTCCCTAAAGCCCGAAGATTTTTGACAAAATCTGAAAACCTGTGCATGTTCCAATCAAATAGTGATACAACCTGCCCTGAAAAACAATACTCTCCAAACTCTACAGCATCTCCAGAGAGCATCTTTGGCTGGCCATAGGCATGTGGATCTCAGACATTATCAAATACCAATAGATTTTGAACATGGTATTTGTGTGTGCAGCATCTTCTTATTAGAAGTCCTCAAGAAAGCCAAGTGAAAGGACAGCCTCCTAAATTCATTCTGCTAATCGGTTGAACTTTCAAAATGTATAATAGGGATATCAACTTAAAATTTTATTACCACCTGTTTGATTAAAAGCATCAGAGATACAAACATCTTTGTTGTTAACCATATGCAATGGAGCAGCCCAAACCTCACAACAAGCTGTGGTCAGCCAACATTAACAGCTGAGTAGTTGCATTTCTTTGGATCACTAGTGAAACACATCTGAAAGTTTACATGATGCTACTGCGAAAAAGGTGCCTTGCCACCAAGTATCTTCATAAAGCGCTAGTGAGCACACCAACTATGAGGATTTTTACTTCTGTGGCAATGATTTCATTAAGTATGTACGTGGGGGAATTAAGCAAACAACGGGCATCACCATCTACTTCATCAAAAGGTAATGCACAAGATTAAAAAATGGAGACTCTCTCCCCTTTCACATTCAGACTGCCATTTCTGCCTCCATTTCCTGACATAAAGGGAAAGGAGTAGATCCCTACTTTTTTCTACAGGTTCCCTACTGCAAATACCTACACATTTTTGTATTTTAGAAAAACTAGTTATTCCCTGCTATGGGTGGAGAACTTCAGCAAACTGAACAAACAGTAAAGTTGTAACACGACAAGGGGTTTAACATACACCATTTAAAATGAAAGATACCATTTTTAATTGCAGAAGTATCTCTTTTGGCATCCTTGGTTTCCTCACTTGGCATAAAATATAAACTGCATGAAAGTTTCTGGTTTTTTGAAGGAGTTGAAGTTCAAGTTGGAGAAGTTGGAAGAGAAGTACAAGTGTAAAACTTGAGACAGTTGATGTTAGTTTTAAAAATATTTCTCTCAGTACTTTCACTATTTGTAAATTTGAAAATCTTTGCAAGACTGCTGCTACAGCACCATTACCACCACTTTGGCTCCAAACATCATGTGCTCTATAACATGACATCAAGTCTTCAGAGTAACCTCCTTACAGTGGTGAACTCTCACTTGAAGTCAATGCAAGCATGCACCCACAGTTCAGATCAACACTTGCTGACATTAAACTACCAATATATTTTTGAAAGACCTATAAGTATCATCCTGCTAGTAGGAGATACACTGTGACTTGAAGATTTACAACACTTGATCAGAGACTGGAGAAAGCAGATGGACAACTATGCAGACCCTAAAAATAAATTTCTGTGCAGAAATACCGTGGGTTTTCCAGTCCAGGCAATAAGCTTGCAGCAATCAACTGTCCTGCCCAGCTTGGTCATTCCTGAAACTTCCCAGTAGCTGTTATTAGGGCACTAAGAACAAGGCCAAGAAATATCAGTAGTTAACATCTACTAAGCAAACAATCCTGCTGTCTCAAGATAGTTGATAAAAATACCATGTATCCCAGCAGCTGCATTTTTAAACCACGCACAACAGTTCAAATTCAACTTCGGGTTACAGATCAGTCCAGAGGACTTAATTTCTGACCACTTGTGCTATCACAGAATTAGAACAGGACAGCATTTTACATTGCAAGTTACTGAGAAAAGAAGTGGAGCTCAACTTAAAAATAGTCTGAAACAGTCAGTTGGGAAACTTCCTACCAGCTCCAAGGCAGAGCTGAGCCCTGGAACAGAAGATCCAATTTGAACACAAAGAAGAATGTGGGAGATACGTAACACGAAGAAAGTGGGAGATGGGTAACACGGTCAATGTGAGTAGCATTTACACCCTCAGGAAAGACAATCAATAAAAACACAGCTATATTTTCCCAAAATTATTCTGCAGTATGTAGCATGCGTGAAAAGTCTTTTGTCCAAATCTTTATGAATAATGATACAAGCAGTTCTATACTTTGTCACCCTTTATTGATGCTGCAATGCAACACTTCAATCCCAGTCCACTTGAGTTAGAAGTGTTGCCTAACACGATCCCTTCTTTTCCACAATGCTGGGAATCGTCTAAGGTAATGCACACCAAAACTCAATTTATAATTTTGTTCTTAAACCATGGCTAGTTTGAAGAACATAGTTGAAAGTACAGCCATTAAAATCATCTGACCCATCTCACAATGTAATATTCTGTACAGAGCATAAACCCTGCTCCAGAAATGAAGAAATTAAAACACTGTGCTCAAATAGGCTTTGAAAATATTTCTTTTTATGTCAGGGTAATTATCATACTGCTTGTCTTTGGGTTAAATAAACCTAACAGGACAAGGCATCACACAGAGGAAAAAACTTGCACTCACCTTCAGCTACCGAACATAAGAGAGTGTCTTTTCCTCTAATGGTATTAATTATTTAACCTACCACTGCTACCACCATCTGCTTGGGGACTTGCTCGCACCCACCAAAGAGCAGCCCAGTGTCCCTGGTCCAGCCATGCCAATATGTTTGTGGCAAATGTCTGACAAACAAAAGGAGGGACAGGCCGATTAAAAGCTGATGCTGAGAACAATCATGAGGGATCGTTCAGTTAGGAGAGGTGCCAAACCTGCTTTGGAGATGATACCCAGAAAGGAGATGATACCCAGCAATCAGTTTAATTATCCCTCCCTGGAACAGATCACAAAACTGCAGAGAAACAGTTTCATAAACTGCTGTCAATGCTTTTGGTCAATGGCAAATGTGCTCCACAGCCCTTGTGTATAAAACATCATCATTCTTAAAGTCCTTGACAAAGCGCCCAAAGGACAGCAAACAAATGACACCACTGAACCAGAGGAGCAAAACTTGTCCCATAGTCATCATGGATCAGGTAAGAAATCAGACAGATGGGGGATGAGACCTTTGGGCCAAGCAGCATGTGGCCACTGAGCCCTTGCAGAAAAGGTAGCTGAGCACTCCCGCAGAAAAGGCACCACACTCGGATAATGTGCCTTTCAACCACAATATTTACAAGCTTTTCTCTCTTCTCCAGCAGCCTAGTCTCCAGCAACGCCAGTTCATGCTCGGCTGATGTGAAGAAGGCCTCACTAGTAACCTAGACAGTTGCCAGCATATTGAAGAACCGCTTCCAAACAAAAGCCAGGAGCTGCAGCCTAATGGCCATGAGCAGTGCTTTGGGGAATTTGGTCTTTAAATTAGTAATAGTCAGACCCCAGCCTGCCTGCCTGGGCACAGAAGACATGGGGAGCCTGATTAAGTATTCTGCTGTGACTAGAGTAGTGGTATCGTGGGGTTTCATATTTATTCTCTTCCAATGACTCCAGGTCAAAACCAGTCAGTTTATAAGCCAGGCGTTGTTTCTGTAACTGCTGTAATGGCAGGCACAGCCTGCAATCCAAAATTCAAGCTGTGTCTTTCCAATCACACATCATCCCCATAATCCAGATCCCACCGCAAGGTATTACAGCGCCAATCGAGATGTAATTGCGATGAACCACTTAAGACATTCTTCTGATTAAAAAGAAAATCAAAAACAAGGAAACAATCCCTCTGCCCCAATTTCTGCTTAGGCGTAAGAATGTCACCCTTATTATTTGTTTTGCATCTCATGTTCTTAGAATAGATCAGATCCATTCCACCTTTCAACTGCTTATTAGTAATTTCTTAATTGTGCAATCCTTGTGTCTCCTTCTGTGCTTTCCAATACAGTTTAAAAACTGTTTTTAAGGATGTTTTTTTGAACAATATGTTAATTAAAACAAACACTGTGCCCCTCCCCTCTTTTTTAAAAAAATAACCAATCTCTCCCAATGCCAGCTCTTCTGAGACATTTAGGAAATGCAAGCAAAATGCCATCTGTTGGCAATGAGGTGGGACTAAGCCTTTAATGTTGAAGTATTCACTTTATAAAACCCAAGCAGGCAGATGTAATCTACTGACAAGACTGAGTTCTCTAAATTGTTGCATATTCCAAGTCCAGTCCTGTGCTTCCTTTCCCATAATCAGACATATTTCTATTTGATCTGCTCTTAACTCATTGCTTCCTTTCTAAGAAAACAGAAAGCTGCCCTTCCCAGGTAGGATCTTCTTCCTACCAAACCTGCTTCCCTTTCATAGGCTTAAAAATACCAGCACGGGGCCTTGCCCTCCTTCCTAAAGGGGTGTAAAAGGGAGGAGAGAGGAAATAAACTCAAGGCAGACCTTGGGTGCTTTTTTCATCGTGTTTCAGTGAGCTTCCTTTGCAGATATGATATGATATGATATGATATGATATGATATGATATGATATGATTTCAACCCTGCTGTGGGTGCCCACATGCAGGCCAGCGGCTGCCCAGAGGCAGAAGGTGGCCACCCTGCAGCCCTTCCGAAGGAGCTGCTCTGTAGACCGTGATAATGTCAGTCTGGGGATGACAGGAGAGAAGTCCCTGCGTGCGTACTCCCAGCCTACACCTGCTACCTGACAGAACTGCCGAGCGGCTGCTGAGGGCGGCTGCTGCCTTCACACAGTATGGAAATAAGAAAGAAAGAAAAGAAGTCGTTGAGGGCAACTTTCTAAAGTGTCTCTTTCAGGAAAAGGATCATTCAACACCCTACAAGGTAATCTAATGCCAGATACATACAGCAGCCAGTCCACTGCAGTTTGCTTTTCGCTGTATCTTAGACCAGCTAACTCACCTCTGTCAGGGTTTTTATTTCTTACTCTAGAAGCCCAGTTCTGCTCAAGACTTACTGCTGTTATCTAAAACCACTACGTCCTTGCAGCAAAAGTGCAAAGTATAAAAATTATCAAGTTTTGTACTCCTTTTGGCTCTTACAGCCTTGCTCCTGTGAGGAGCGATTCCAGGCAGCGTGGGCAGATCCATCAGCACAGCAGGCAGACAAAGGCAGCCAGCCACGTGCCAGCAAGGCTGCCTTCTGCACATCGCCAGACAAATTCAGCATCAACCTGCACAGTGGTGCTTTCACAAACATGCAGTCACCACACGAGGAACAATCCTTTCTACTCAAATCTCTCTCACTTTTAAATACAGTAATTCAGCACAGGTGAAAAAAAGTACAGATCTCTAAAAATCACATCATATCAGCAAGCTCCAGGAACCTGATCATTCTGACATTTGTCCTCTGAAGACACCACTCTGCCAGTTCATTTTCTTCTTTCCACCATTAAGTAGCCTTCATTACACTCCACTGTCTCCCATATGGTTAACATGAATGTGGCAATTAATATGCAATTAATAAAATGGTGTGATCAACTGCTTTTGTTCACAGCAGCAGCTGGTGTGCATGTTAGAGCATAATTAGACAAATTAAGACGTATCGCTTTTGTTTGCGGATGAACTGACAGCATCACTCACGCTTAAGTGTCACTAAACCTACTGGCATTTGGGATTATTTTAAATATGTCTTTTTTTATTAACACCACAAGGTATCAATAAAACAGATTTATATGCTGCCAGCTGCAATGCCAGCAAAGAGCAAGTTTGCTTTACCTCCAAGGTGTTTGCTTAAGCCAACTGAGAGAGAAGAAAGAAGCAGCGCATCTCAGAGAATGAGTGCGCTTTTAAAGTAGCGCAGCCACTAGTATGGAGAAAGCGGCTCTGGAAAGGGGACAAAAGGAGAGCTGATCTGTAACTGTGTCTAAGTAGAGGTTTGAAAATCTTGAGGATCAAGCAGCGTGCATATTTTTCAATGATGTGTCATCGGATTAGAGCAGGGAAACTACGGAGGTCTGAAAAATCTGTTGTAATCTATCAGACTTTTAATATAATTTCCTTTAAAAGGTCATAGTCCGGTCTATGCAAGAGCCATACAGAGGAAAAGCTGTTTCACAAACAGTCCTGAGCTCTTGAGAGCTGAGAGCAAAAGCAAAACTCCCACACCCTCGCAGGGCAGAGACCACTGCACCAGGTCCAAGCACCATCAAACCTATGCAATCCAGATCCACCATTGGGCAGAGGCACTGGCAGCGATTCTCTGCCAGACTGGTCTCCCCAGGTCTCTCCATGGGAGCCGCTCTCCAGAAGCCAGACCCCTTTACCTTGTGTGGGGTCCCCCAGCAAGACCCTGTGCCCCTGCTGAGGCTGTATGCCCTTTTCTGGTTGTCCCTCACAGGTGGTATACTGCACAGCCTATATTGCTCCCTCTGACCACAGCACAGAGGTCATTATACCCAGCATGTAAAATCATCACATTACCACCTACCACAGGCGCTGCAAAAGCAGCACTGCAGGTCACCTATCACCTACACTAAATCAGGGCCGCACATGCCATACACAAAGCAATGAACGTGATACTTATCAAGTATATCTCTACTCGACTCTTGTGAGACCTCACCTGCAGTACTGCGTCCAGTTCTGGAGCCCCTGTTACAGGAGGGATATGGATGTGCTGGAGCATGTCCATAGAACGGCCACGAGGATGATCAGAGGGCTGGAGCACCTCTCCTATGAGGACAGACTGAGAGAGTTGTGGTTATTCAGTCTGAAAAGAGAAGGCTCCGGGGAGACCTTATTGTGGCCTTCCAGTATCTGAAGGGGGCCTACAAGAAAGCTGGGGAGGGACTTTTTAGGCCGTTGGGTAGTGACAGGACTAGAGGGAATGGATTCAAACTAGAGATAGGTCGATTCAGGTTGGACATTAGGAAGAATCTCTTCACCATGAGGGTGGTGAGACACTGGAACAGGTTGCCCAGAGAGATGGTGGAAGCCCCATCCTTGGAAGTTTTTAAGGATGGGGCTCTGAGCAACCGGCTCTAGTGGGAGGTGTCCCTGCCCATGGCAGGGGGGTTGGAACTAGATGATCTTTAAGGTCCCTTCCAACCCTGACAATTCTATGATTCAATGATTTGCAAGGCAACACACCATCCCACCTTTCCAAGGGGTCATTATTAAAGCTTCTGGCTTCCCAACAGTGTGAGGAAAAAACAAGAGAAAGGTCACTGAGGAGCAGTTGGCATGGGAAAAATAAGGGAGTGGCAAGGATGCTTTCGAAGTTTTTCACATTTAGTAGCAGTTAGCAAGAAAAGACAAGTAACCAGCAAGATTTCTTCTGTGGGACCACTGCAAGTGTGTCAAAGGCCACAGAAGCCCTCCACCACCATAACCTGTCACACACAGGCACTCAACCTGACTTAGGAGATGGATAGAAGTCACAGATCTATAGAGTCCTGGAAAAAGGGCTCCAGAAGGGATGATATGAATATCTGCTTTGTTAAGCAAAGAATAGGCTTCTCTACTCATCCAGAACAATATAATGCACTTCAGCTACAAAACCCGGTCACCTTTTATCGTTTAATCTCAAAGTGTCAGCCTGGAGGAGGGTGGGACACAGTAAGAAACATGGCAGAGTAAAATGAATTTTGAAACTGTTGGCATAATCCATTTCTTATTGCTAGTGTGACTCCATTAGCCAGGCTGATAAAGGCATCCCTTAAAACACTTGTGTCTCCTGTGTGGAGTTTCATGTTCTCCTCACCATGTTTCAACTTTAATCTGACCTGAGTCAGTACTTTCTTATAGCATGCAAAACCATTTCTTGACCTCACTGCACTAGATAAAGCAGCTCACAGTTAAGATCTGCAAACATACTGTACCCACCATCCATAAACACCAGGAGTTTTAATCACATTAAGCACTGAAGAGCCTATTCAGTCTATCATTACCTACTTGAGGATGGTAGTTACCACAGACTTTCCAACCTCACCTGTTTCACATGTAGATTTGCACTTACATTGTCCCACCTCCTCATTTACAGCAGATGCTCCCCATTCCAGTTGCCAAAAACACCACACAGAAGATGTCTTTAAACTCTCTAATTTTTCAGACTCCTTCAGATGCACCTGAGTGATGTTAATGATCTCCATATCAAAACCTTCCCGCCTCTTCCGTGTGCTCCCACATGCCACACACGCCTTCTCATCTGCTCACATCCAGAGAGGAATGCATGAAATACCCACCACCAGCACCTCCTTGCAGCAGCAAGTGCAAGGTCACACCTAGCAGTGAGCAGCCAGGCTAGCAAAGCATTTTCTTTCAGCACTGCAACACAGGAAGGCCTTCATATTCGTGTTACTGACTGACCCATTCAGTGTTTTACAACAGCAATCTCTTTTTACTCAGCATATTCCACATTCTTCTTTGTAAACTCCCTTCATCCACATTGCTCTTACATTTAACTCTCAAAACAACTTGCGAACTGTATGGCAGCAGTAGAGGAGACCAAGCACTAGACCTCCATGGTCCAACCAGAAAATGACTGCCAGGAAGCTTGTTCTCTACGGCACATGCAGGGAATGTGCAGCCAGAGGAGCCAAAAATGCAGGACACACACTGAAATGGCCACCAGAAGAGTTATTATTTATCTGGGACTTGAAATCATTTTGTACAAATGGGCATGTTCCTTTCCCTTGCAAGATCTCAGTGGCTTGTTTTGGCCAAACAAACAAAAAAAAAAGACTTCCAAGAAAACTTAGGCATAAGATAAGCTCTTGCTAAGAACACCATGAGAAAAGGGGAATAAACCCTTCTTTTTCAGGCACATAATAAAAACTATCTTGAAGTTACTCTCTTTTTTCAAAAGAAACCATTTCCCAGCTTTATCTGATGCAACCCGATACATCAGCTTTTAGGGTAGGAGCTGGATGCAGCAGATAAAGCTGGAAGTGAGGATGGCCAGTCACTTACATGAGGCTCTGTAAGTAGCCGTCCTGGCTATTCACCCCGATAGACTGAGCCCTTCTGTCACTCAGGACACGAAAGGCCACAAAGGCGTCCTCAGTGCTCTGCACAGACTGGGATTTGCAAAGATGGAAAGTGATTCAGTCTTTGTTTCATACTGCTAAATGAGAAGGCAGAAGATGAATCTTCCTAAGTTGCAAGGACTCTGGCTTTTTTTTTTAGTTTTTTTTATAACATCCCTTAATGGGGAAATTTTAATCTCATCACTATTGGAAGAGAAACCTGAAAAAAAAGTGCCATAATGAATAATAAAATACCCAACTTGGTTTAGAACATCCCATTCGTGTATAAATACATTTGAGTTATTACTCTTTCAAATTTTCTCTGTTTTTCACAAAACACATCACACAGAAATGTCTTGGCTTTACAGATAAGACAGAGCTGTTGTCCTTAGAAAGAGTAATGAATGAAAAAGAAGAAAGCATTCTTTCATGAGCGAGCAGGCAACAAAGCACTGAGGAAAAAAAAATCCCAATAACTGAAGCTACTGTTTAACAAGCATTAAAAGTAATCTGATACTGCCACTTGCTCTCCTTCACATCTGCAAAAGAAATAAAAAACCTCCAAAATCCTTATCAAAATGTTACTGTCTTAATAAGTCAGAAGATGCCACAGTTTCGCTATGTTAGCAATAGCATACCACATCTCTAACCTTTGTGCATTTGATAAAATACGAAGCAGCAATGGGAATCACAGGAGGAAGGTGATGTTCTAAACAGGAGGAGGTGACAGCCTCCCATGGCAGCAGTTACTGCCAACAGCCAGCCTCAGACTCTAACTCAGTAGGCATTCAAACCAAAACAAACCAAACCTTTCATATTTCTGCCAAACCTGGTCAGTAGAAGATCTCAACTTAACTTTGCTGCAGGCAAACCAGCTACCAAACCCTCAGCACCACTGGAGTTTGTCTGTAATCATGAATGAGCATGTGATGGTGGTAGTCCCTCCACCACTGTAATACTGTTTTTCTGGCGGGTGGGCAGGCTGTAAAGGATGTATTGCTTCACTCCAGCTGATTTCAATCCTATGTTGTCTATTTACAGTCAATCTGTCAGCAAAGAATGGCAGTGAAACAGCATCACAGATGCTGAAATGAGGCTGAGCTGGTAATGCCCAACCTCCACTTCACAGCATTGCTCATTTAACAGCTTTATCAGAACAATTGCTACAGCTTAAGAAAAACCCAAACCCTAACACGGTCACTTGATTGTCACAGCTACTACATCACACCACAAATATTTTCGCTAATGAGTATTTTGCAGGAGAGAAGTTGTAAGGTGAGCAGAACTGGGGACTGCTGCTAAAGACCATCGAGATCCCCTCAGCGATGATGATCCCCCAGCCTGTGAGAAAGTTCAATAATTTGACTGTGTTATGTTTTCAGACAACCCTAACACTACCAGGCATTTTCTACAGAGTACACCAGCACTGTGAAACCTCTCAAAGTGCAGTTCTCATGACGCTTGATAAGAACCCCAAAGGGAGGCCTTTATCAAGAGAGATAAAGCTCAGCCAATAATCCCCTGCTGTGCTCTGCAGTTATCGCTTGACCTAGTCCCAGAAAGCACTTCCACTCCTGAACACTTTTGTTCCTTAAAATAAATATTAACAGAGTTTAAAAGCAATGCAGCCTCCCCATCTCAAAAAGAAACAGTACCTGTCCCACAAATAACGCTTTTAACTGTTGGCTTAATTAGACTGACATTGTTTTGTTTCTGTGGACTGGGAATGAGTACAGAGGAAAGACAGTGGGGAAGAACTGGTGTCCACATGTACATGTTTGTACTGTGGTGGGACACTACCACTGAAGCACAGGTGGTTATCCTGGGAAAAGTCAGGGCAGAAAGCAGGCTAGCTGATTTTGCTGTTTGCCCTTTCAAGGATTCAACATTCAAAATATTTAAAAAAAAAAAAAACAAAATAACTTTGTTGTGATTCAAAAAGAACACATAAAATGCTTGGGGTGATACCAGATGCTCGTGAAACTAAACACAGAGGAACCAACAGTGAACTTGTTCTGAGACATGTAAAAGTTTCTTGTTAGTCAATTCTAACAAGAATCTCCCAAGTCAATTCTTACTGCTTATACAAGTCAACAAATCAATTACGTATCAACGAAATAACACCCATGCACACAATTTCTAAAATATTAAATAGACCTAAATAGAATTCTCCCCTCTTCATTAGGAATACATTGAAGCAATAATAAAAAATGAAGGCACCTGGAAAGGGACAGCAGATGCTCCCACTGCATGTATAGGAAGTACATCACACCACTCAGATGTCCAGGATCTTCTTTGCATACCTATTTACATTATTTCAATTCAGATGTCATGCAGTCTCATCCAAGAAGAAACTGGACAGTACCTTGAAGTGACTCAGCTATTTAAATCCAAAAATAACTGGCAAAAGGATCCCTGTGTTTCAGTTTCTAAACTTTGTAAATGCAAAGATTTAAGATCAACAGTCATGTATTTACTGTCTCTTTCTAATATTGTAATAATACGATTATTCTTTAAAGTACTCTTCTGTTCCTCATTCCCCTGTCTCTACTCATCTTCTGAAAAGTGTTATAATTTCAACTGAAGTGCATTCTAGAAAGGAGGGGATAGACACCTTTCCCTGGAGAGAGCACAAATAGAAAAAGGAGGCAGGCTGCAGGGAGGGAAACAAGATTTCTGAGTGCCCTACCTATGCTCCTCAACCCCATTGCCACATTTGGAAGAAGCGGGTTCAAATGGAGCTGCTGTTCCCAGTGCCCTGAGCTCAGCCACCAGAGCAACATCACTGAGGGCACTACAAGAACCAGCTCTGAAAGCCAACGTCCTGCCTTTGCAGGAACCAACTTACATGTCAACCAGCAAGTGAGACAAAATCATCCCCCCCCCCCCAGGGCTGTCTGGGGCACAGAGGGGCTGTGTCCTCCTCCCTGAGAGCATCCCTGGAGCTGCTTCCTAGCCTCTGGGGAGCCTCCCCACATCCTACAGTACAGAGGCTACATAATTTAACAAAAAGGAAGCATTTTTATTTTTCCCTCTGAATGAACCAGAATTGACCCTGTGCTCAAAAAATACAAAATATTCAAGCATTATATAAAAAATTCAGCAGATAAGCTAGATTTTTTTCCTTCCCTGCATTTTAAGAAATTGCTTCCTCTGGAAAAAAGCCTGAAACACCCATGTGGTAAATTACACTCCTTCTGCAGGAGGGTATATCAAAGGAAGCTTGTTTAGCACTAGACAGAGAATACTTAATACAGAACAGAGAAATACAGGTGTTTTCACTGACCACTGTTAGAATCTTGTGGCTAGACGGTGACTTTTCAATTGCTGGGAATAACTAGTCATTGTCAGATGATCAGCGTGAGACTAACGAGGAAAAGAAAAATCAATACAGTTGCAGATATACTAATGTACTTATTTTTTCTTTTTCTTTTTTTTTTTTTTTTTTTCAAAGGCCTGGTGCAAGCCAGGCAGCCAGCTGGCTTTTGCAGGAAAAGCTTTCTTTGTCTTTGTAAAATTTCTCCCCCATCACCCTTAAATACACTTTTCTGAGCAACCATTCCACGAACAGCTGGGTGCCTTTGCTTAGGTGGTCAGAAAAAAAAAAAGGAAGGCAAGCAATAAGGCTGAAACCAAAACAGCTGGATATTACCACTGTCTGTCCTATTCTCTCCCTGTTTCCCATTTGTATTTGCCAGTGAAACTTGAAACTGTATAGAATAAAAAGGAGAGAGTCATCACAATTGAGGAACTCTTTCTTCTCATGATCAGAGTGGAGAATAACCTTAGACCTAAGGTTATTCAAAAGCAGATTAAAAAAAAAAAAAACCAAAAAGTACTCATCAACTGTATTAAGCATCTCTGAGTCTATTAGACCTTTTTTTGTATTTTTCCTGGCCTTTTCATCCACTGTTGTTTCTATAGCTTTCAATTAAGAGTGCTACATCAACAACTCCACTCATCTAAAGCAATCATTTTGCTGAAAAGGACAATTACTGGAGTGCTCGAGACCTCTCGAACATACACGTATCACATGCACAAAGACAGTGTCATCCCATATCAACTTAGCTGTCCCAGCAGATACAATATTTACATACACTCTTCTTTTCATAAGAAAATTGTTCCCAATGCCTTCAGCCTCCAAAAGAGTAAGGTAAATACAGTATTTTCCTCGTTCTTCAGTCTGTTTTACTTATTTATTTCCTCAACAATAAAAACACAATGCTAAATGAGCAAAACAACTAACAAAAAGGAATTGATCTTTCTTACTTGGCCAGAAGGAGTTGTCATCTTTGCTCAGTAACTTTTTCTTGAGGCGCCCGGGCAGCTTGGTGTGAGTGTTCCCCATTTTTCTGGAATACAGGGGGACAAGTTCCTCCTCCTCCTCCTCATCGTTGCAGCTGGGCTGCCACTTGCTCCTGCCGAGGCACCCGACCATCGGGTCCGTGGGCAGGCAGTGCACATAGGCGATCATTGTGAGATGCTGCTCTCAAGGATGTCCCTGCTGTCCCCAATGGCTAGTTTGGAGCAGAAGGGAGTGGCCTGCTCATAACCCTTGAGAGGACACATTCAAAAGGCTGCGAAGGAAAATACTTACTCCTTCTCTGCACTTAAGCAAGTTAAGCTATTCCGTTATGATGGGAACTGTTTTGAAAAGGATTCTGTCAGCGCTTGAAAAAGAATGAAAACAACAACAACAAAAAAATATCAACCACCTGGTTAAGCAGTTCCCTCCAGCTGCTGGATGCCCTGCCCCTACCCTACCAGCAGCCCCCAGCTCACAGCCATGAGCAGGAAAATCAGAGATGCAGAGAGCTGGGAAACCCAGTCACTTGCCAGATTTCAGACTTCTCCCTTCCTGCTTCCACTCCTGTCTGCTGCTTCTCTTAAGCCTTATCCCTGATTATTTACCACCCTCTGAACAACAGGTACTACAGCCATACACAGATGGCCATATCTGAGAAGCTTACTTAAAGCTAATGCACTGTAATCACCATGACACTGACAGCTAGATAACCGTAACTTGGCAGGAATCTGCCAAGAACAAGAACATTTACCTTCTTCCAGAATGCAAAAGTAGGGAAAATACACAGACTAAAGAAAAAAAAAAGAGCAGTGTTGCAATGTCAGTACTTGGATTTCAGTAAAGAAACTCGCTTTCAAAGTCAGAATCATAATGATAGTCACCAAAAGAAGAAGGTATCTTCCAGGTTTGACTACAACTGGACAGATGCTGAATACAAAGCACAAGCAGTTATCAGTTTGCACTCTGTCAGTACTGCATAAATACATAAATCCTTACAATGCCTCTAGAGAGTAGGTATTATTCCTATTTAAAGATGAAGACGTAGTCTTGAAGGGATTTAGTAACCTGCCTAACCTTTTTAGTGGAAAAGCCAGGATTAGAGTTGAGGTATTCTCAGTTCTTTAGCCTCACCCACAAGTCATTACTCCATGGCACTTCTCCCAAACACTACACTGCTAAGTAAGTGTCTGTGCTGGTAACCATGTCAACCCTAATCTCGCATCCCCCTATACAGTTCTTCTCAGGGATCCAGGAAACCTGCCCTTCCTGGGCTTTTGAATTGGCTGCACCAGCACAGTCAGCTTGGGACAACAAGAAAAACAGCACATAAAGAGACACGCACCCTGCATAAACTACTGCCTTCAGCAACTTTTTAAAGCTTGCTTTTTATTTTATATTGTTTGAAAGATTATGTGGGATAATATTAGTTTTTAAAAATGGGAAGATATCAAAGTAAAGTATAATAAAGATCAATTGTTAGTTTGCTGCCTTAACTCTTCTTTATAAACGCTTTGGTGCAGCCCAAGTACTACTCATGATTTGCCTGCTCTATATACAGGAACACAACAGTGTCAGGGAAGTTATGCATTCTAGGAAGGGCTTTATCTGCTGTTTGGCTGCTATTTACAGTAAACTTTTGGATGGGAAAAAAAAAAAAAAATCACTGTTTAGGAATTAAAAAATTAATTTTAAAAAAATTCACCTCAGAAGCACATCTCCCCTCTCTCCATAATGCACACACATCTCCTGCTGCCTGCACTGGCAGCTGCAGCCCGGGAGCAGGCTGTACACACCAGTTGCCCGCCAGCACTGCACCAGTGTGGCATCAGCATTCAAACACACCATACACAGAGCACCAGCCAGCACAAACCCGCTGCAACGCTGACTCAACAGTGTTGGCAAAGTGTAGAAATTCAGCAAGAAGCTAGCTTCTTTGGTATTTGGGTTTGCTTTTTGTTGTTGTTGTTGTTGTGGGGTTTTCTTAACATCCTATTACTTATTGCACAGCAAGCTGAGCAAATACTTTTTAATACATAGTGGTTTATACACACCTCACATGGTTGAATCTCAGCAAACTTGCAAATAGATGAAAACAGGTCTTACACTGAAATGTGTCAGGTAACTTTAATAAACAGGGATGAAACAAGCCTTGCCCTCAATTTTACGGGGTTTTTTTTTTGACAACAGTTTCAAGTATCTGCAAAAATATGGATGGAATGGGGAAAACGTGCCAAGGCGGGCGATAGCTGTTGGCACCACTGGCTCGCCTGCACACAAAGCAGACACTCAGCGGCACAAACCGAACGCCAGCAACCGGGCGTTTGAGGCAAATACAAATTTACAAAGCCAAGAACATTTACTCATCAGGCTATGAGAAAGACAAACTGTGATTAACACTAGCCGAGTTCAACTCACTCATCAGCCACATCGATATTCTTGCGTTTGCCAGAATAAATGAATGTCTAGACAGTCCTCCTGGGTGGGATCAAGCTCCAAGAGTGCTGTTAGTGAACCAGTTCATAAGGAGGCTCCGTTAACGCCTCCCTAATGGGACAGTATCTCTAGCTCACTTGTCTAGCCCCTGTGCCTGCTGTCTCACCCTTTCAATTCTCTGCAATTACCAGGGTCTTGGGAAGAGTCACTCTCATAGATGTGATGCACAAAACTTCTAAGCATCAATGGGCTATTGATAAGAGTGCACTGGAGCTTGTATTTATTTCTCCTGCAGACAGAAACAGTAGCTTTTATTAGACAAGAATATAGTTGGATTTCTGTTAGGCTTTTTATTTTAATGACTCAAGATCATGTTAACAAATTATATTTCAAAAGGATATCAGCTGATGCTTGCATACAGTCCTTCTATCTCTATGTGATTACATTACTTGATGCTAAAGTTAAGTTTTAGTCTAGACATCAAACCAGCTTTAGGTAACATGCAGTGCAACCACAGGAGCAAGATGACAGGGGACACTGACAAAATTCAGTGTTCGGCAGACTCAGATACTCCCAAACACTTAACAAGATGACAGAGGCTAACATATTGGCCTAGAGTCCCCATGACATTTAACTAGACTGCAGACATACTCAATTAGCCATGTTTCCAATGCGTGCTCACGAAGCAAGGCTGATGCACAATAATGGGATCAAGGTTAAAATCCAGTTTAAAAAGTGTATTTACCAGATGGTAGGTATTAATGTCTCCACAAATTTTTTACTTGACGAATAAATCTGTTCTTTCCTGAAGGCTGGAAGACCTTGATAACATACAGAACAAAAGATCTGGCGATGGTTATGGTCTCAGCTATTAGCAAATGCAAACCCATAGAGAGTTTGGAAGAGGATGTATCATCTCATGGAAGAAAGACATCATGTACATTGTTTCCTCAGCTTCTAGTCCCACCCAGAGATCTTATAAAAAGAAACTATTATTTCATACTGTGTCTATATGGAGCAATAATCTCTCAAAGTTTGATAGAGTCGAGATTTCACCCAAAATTTTATCGGAAAACTTCTTATTCAACTTCACTTATTCTACTGCAATTATAGCACCATTTTATTTTTTCAAATGCACAAAAGTGAGGCTGTTCGTTCTTCTCAGCCTCAGGTTATCATTTATATAAAGATTTCACAAAACCAACATTTTATTTCCTTTATTATTCTTTTTTCATGCCTTTTAGAAACTGAACTATTCATAATGCAAGTATGAATGTTCTGAGCAGACTGTTTAACACGCATATCCATCTTTATCAGCATATTTCATTTTTGCTAAACCACCTCTTTATAGTCAAGCTCTATTAGGGAGTGCCTGAATAATTAGGGAGAAAATTGATTACATTATACTACAAACAACACTTGGGCTTACGAAAAAAAGATCATTAAGACTTTGACAGACACTCAAAGTTTAGGGATTGCAAGAAATCAAAAAACACCAACCAAAGAAAACATTAGCCCTTTAATTAAACCAGCATATATGCTCCTGAGCTCTGAGCACAGCAATGATACTGATGAATTACAACACATAAGAGTTTAAAAAGCATGTAGGACATACCTAAGGGAAACTCAGGGGATTTAGAATCACAAAGTACGGTCGTGTCAGTCCTATACTGGTATTAAGATAACCTTTATAAATACACTATGTAAGAAATTGTATCATCGGTCTTTATATATAATTTGTAGATCCTCTGCCCAGAAGAAAAACAGTTAACACGCACAATGTAGAGACATAACAGTACTTTTATGACCATCATGCACAACAAAATCATCAAATGAAGAAATTTCTGATGCAAGCCCAACAGCCACATTGGAAATTAAACAGAGCTTGTACAAATCCACAGGGATAAACTTTGCCCTAATTAGACAGTTATTCTACTTTTAGCAGTGATGGGTTGATGTATTCTGGGCTTTTTGGCTGATCAGCTCGAGATTTTAAATTGTACTTAACAGTGATTTTTAAAACAAACAAGGAAAAGAGATTATTTGTACATTAAATATATTTCATTGGAGCCATATAGCCTTAACTAAGCCTTAAAATAATACTCTCAGAGAGAAAGTATCTTCCCTTTCCAGGTGGACAACTTGCAACACAGCAAGAAGGAGGACATGCCCATCACAGTGCAGCACCACACCATCCTCGGGAGCTGGCAATGGCCAGACCGGACACGGGATGTCCTTGATCTGGCCTGTGAGTGCACCTTTCCTCTTTCCTCTGCATTCATTTAGTGTGCCTGAAGTCTTAATTCATGTTCCTTAAAGGCACACAGAGCAGACAAAAGCTATAGAATTTCGAAAAACAATTTTGAAAAAAACAACCCTCGAGGTACTGTAACTCACTTTTTAACTGAATAGGAATCTCTCAAACAGGAAGCGAGCAGGAGGTATCAGCTCTACAGTGTTTAAAGAAAGCCCAGCATCTGAGGAGCTCACACAGTACTGACAGACATCAGGGTGCAGGGGAGATGAAAGGGACCTGGGAGGGCGGGCAGGCACTGCTGCCTGGATTTACACAAAGCTTCATGATGCTCCAAAAAGCTCCCTCGATGTGGCCATCTTCACATTCTCCACCATTAGCTCTGTCCCCTACCGCTTTTATGGATGTATTTTTATCATATGCTTACGATCACATAGCATCTATCAAGCTTTTGACATTATTTTTTTAAAAGGACGTAAGTAATAAGGCATGTGTGGCTTAAAGAGCTTAACTGGCACGACAGCTAAAAGCATTCCTAGTAACCAAATACGCTTTGTGAAAAATCTACAGCGAGTGTTGCATTCAGTTGTGTGCCTAACAAACTGGATGCAAACCCCCAGATCCTGGGGCATTTGGCTCATTCAATTCATGGTACCCAAACAGCCAGGCCTAGATTCAAAGCATCATCCTTAGGCAAACCTCAGCCCTCTGCAGGGACACCAAATGTGCAAACCATTCCATGCAGCCTTGGTGGAAAGGAAACAAATCTTTACAAACCCTCCTGACATAAGTTTCTTGCTTTCTGGCACTTTCCAGCAACTACCGCCCTACTAGCAAAAAAAGCTCCTCTGGTTTTGTATTCATTGTGCTCTCTGAATTAACACCCTTCCCATTGAAACCACACAGAGATTGCTGCACCTACTTTTGGTATCTTTGTTCCCATCAACAGCATTTTTCTTTCTCTTCATAAGCAAGACTCACGTGCAGACAGGGAGGGAGAGTCTTTTCTTATTATCTGGAACAACCTCCCCATATTTCCCTGACACATCAAGTCTGCACATAGCCATTACTTCTCCTTTATATATTAATTTTTCCTTTGCTGTTATGTAACAGACCTCTGTAATTACTTTTAATCCAGTAAGTATTTTGATATATAGCACATATGTAAGACACTAGAGGAGAAAAACATTATGGGTGGTCCCTGGGCACTTAAAAAACACTTCTGCATTCTAATTAGTCACCTTTTCTTTTAATTAGGAAGCCCTCTTAAGAGCAACAAGCAATGTCCTATGTTAGATATTAACGTTTGATCACTGGTTTGAAATATTTAAGTGAGAAAGCAAATAAAGACAGCTGTATAAGCAGCAGGTAACTCAGAAAAGCCTTACTATGCCTTTCTGTTTCAGCTGTTGCTATACAAAAACAAAGATCAAGTATCTTTGTTGGTGCCTTCCGTGGCTCAGATCACCTTCAGGAAGGGGATGCCGCACATTTGGGCGAGAAGACAGAACCATTAGAGAGACGGAAGCAATTAGATTTTGCTGCTGGTAGTTGAAACAGAAGCTGTTCTTGCTGCCTTACTCCACAGGCTGGGTCCCACGCATCTGCTGATCTTTCTGAAAACACGCAGCAAAAGACGATGCTGACAAAAGCTGGGGGGAGAAGGCATCTTCCAGTCTGGAACCACAATGGATGGTAGCACTGGTAAAGTGCTGCGAGCAAGGCAGTCACATCACTACCAGCTTATTTTACAACTCATATTATACGGCAATTCAGACAGGGTAGGAGTATCCGATTCAGGTCTGCTCATTAAACTCATTACCATGGTAACAGGAAGAGAAAGACAATATCTCCCCACTCCTATTTTGACTCACAATTCCTTTAATGGATTAAAAAAGCCAGAAGAAGCACCTTTCTGATACAGAGCAGCAGTGACCTCTCAGCCACCCAAGCAGCTCACCAGAAGAGTCCACAGAGAGTGGGATTTTCAATACAAAAAACAAAGCAACTTACACTGCTTGACAAAAGCCACTGTTAAAAAGCAGCCTTTAGTCAGGAGGCTAGTGCATCCCAGCATCCTAGTCCTCCTCCTCCTCCTGGAGGATATGCCCTGCTGAGGCTGCCTTTTGTTCATGTACACCATCAGCACTGCTGTCAAAAATGCAGTGCCACCTCCTGGACACGCACGTTCCCAGGAAGGAGTGCTTCAGCCAGGTATGTAATAGAGAGCCAGGAGGGCTTTCAAGATTAAAATGACAAAAAAAATTATTAAAAGACTTCAAATCTGTATCAAGACAGCTCATTATTTTTATTGAGTACTTCTAAACACATTATCAGTTTACATGGTTAGAGTGCTTCAGTGAATGCCTCCACTTGGACATGGACCTATTGACAGCCACTCTCTGGGTGAGGCCATCAAGCCAGTTCTTTATCCACTGAATTGTCCATCCATCAAACCCATATTCTAACAGCTTGGAGACCAGGATGTCATGCAGGACAGTATCAAAGACTTTGCTCAGGTCCAGGTAAATGATGTCGTTGCTCTTGCCTTGTCTATTAATGTTGTGACCTTCTCATAGAAGGCCACGAGGTTTGTCAGGCGTGATTTGCCCTTGGTGAAGCCATGTTGATTATATACAGTCAGCTCCTCGTTATTCTTCTGCATCAGCATTGCCTGCAGGAGGATCTGCTCCATGATCTTACCAGGCACAGATACGAGACTGACTGGCCTGTAGTTGCCTGGTTCATCTGCCTTTCCCTTTTTGAAGATGAGGTTTGTATTTCCCCTTTTCCAGTCAGTGGGGACTTCACCGGACTGCCATGACTTTTGGAATATAATAGATAGCGGTTTAACAACCTCATCCACAAGTTCCCTCAGCACCCGTGGGTGTATCCCATCAGGTCCCATGGACTTGTGCACTTTTCAGTGTTTTCAGATGGTCACGAACCTGACTTTCACTTGCAAATGGGCAGTTCTTTCTTCCAGCCCCTGCCATTTTCTTCTATGACTCTGGGAGCATGGCTGGAGCCCTTGTGAGAGAAGACTGAGGAAAAGAAGTTGTTGAGAACCTCAGCCTTCTCCATATCACTTGTCACCAGTTCTCCCGTTTCCTTTCTGAGAGCACCCACACCTTCCCTAGTCTTCTTTTTACCATTAATGTACCTATAGAAATTTTTGCAGATCTTCTTGATCTCCCTTGTTAGATTCAATTCTAAACAAGCTTTAGCTTTTCTAACCAGGTCTCTTGATGCTCGAAGAGCTTACTTATATGCCCCCCATTCTAGCTCTCCTTTCTTCCACTCCTTGTAAAGTTTCTTTTTGTGTGACAGTGTGTCCAGGATCTCCTTGCTCATCCAGGCATGATTCCTAGAATTCTTTTCTGCCTTCTTCTTTGTCAGTACACTTTGCTCCTGGACACAGAGAGGGTGATCCTAGAATACTGACCATCTGTCCTGGGTCCCCCTTCCTGCTAGGGCTTTGTCCCATGACTCTTTGGCCAGCAGATCCCTCATCAAAGTCTGCATGCCTGAAGTCCAGGGTTGTTGGAATACATCCCAGTTCTTAAGATCCTGAGGATCTTAAATTCTAGCAAGATGCAAGATAAGCCCGTAGTAGCAGTAGCTTCTTTGGAATTATGGATGAATACAGTCCAACTACTTACCAACAGGTCACATAAAGGCTTTTCTAAAAGCTTAAGTAAACTCCTGGATTTACAGATCATGGCAGAAGAATGCATCAAATTCCATTAGAAAGAGTAATGACAAAAATATGCACCCATTGACATGGAAAAGATTAAGCTAATGAGGAGCAGTATAAAGTTCTAGTATTTCATTCTAAAACAAAGTCACACCCCAGGAAGAATGTTCTTCTTGAGTCTCAGATCAATAACAGACACATACGATGTGCAAACGTTTTAGCATCAATTATACAGTCTCGATTTTTACAGAAAACTCATATTAACTTGTCACTTTTGTATCTCTAACAATGAACTTTCTGGACTGCTTTTTCATGCAGAGCATGAAGTTACTGAACTCAATTGTTCTTACAGTATCTGATTTCCTAACAAAAGTATTAAATGCAGGTATTACAGCTGCTACGCAGCCTATCAGTGCCCCTCTTTCTCAGTATCTGGAGATACTGCTCTGTGAAGAAAAAAATGTAAGTCAAATGGGTGAGCTTCACAAAATCAACTGAAAAAAGCAGCCATCTGTATACATGCCTGCATTTGTAAGCACACAAATTCATAGATTCAGTTGTCTATGGGGTTCCTTTTCAGTTGGCTCACTAGCAAAAACCAGAAATTAAAGTAATCCTGAATTTCCATGCAATATTCTTGAGAATAAATCTCCTTTCTGATCACCCTCCCTACATGCCAACATTGTGTCAGAGAAGGACCTTCTATGCAACAACCCTGATTGAGCAATGCAAAATGACTCAGTTATGACAAGGCCCATACCAAAGCCATAAACTACGACATGAAAAATGTATATGATTCTTCAAATCTATGCTTCTGTTAATTTCAGAATTGCATATTCTGAAAAGTACATATTCTGAATTACATATTCTGAAATTCCAGATTTTGACAGAATATACCTTCCTCAGGCTACTGGATCAAGATAAATTTGAAGCTGAACAGATCATGATAAACTTTGTTCTTGAAGAGTCGCTCAGCCTTCACATGCATTTTGCACTACACATTAAAAAAGACAAATGACAGCAATGCCACACAAATTAGGATAATAGTTCAAGAACAGGATTCAAAATTTTAGCAGAGAAGTAAATTTATTTTTACCTGATTTGAAAACAATCCTTTAAAAAAAGAAGCAATAAGTAATCAAGAGCAACCTCTGCACAGGAGAACAACACAAGAAACCCTTCAAGATTTTCAGGGTGAAGTTACAAGCTGTTAGACCCAACAGGGTGGGAAGTCTCTCACCACAGCAAACCCCTGAACATGTCCACTAGGCATGAGCACTGCCCTCACCAGCCAAAACAGAAATCTTTGAAAAGAAGCAAAACCCGTCTTCCAAATATCCACTAGCAGAAGAAAAAAAAATAGCTTTTTGGTTTTTTTCCTGTTCTTAAATATATTCTTGTCCTCAATCCTACCAAGGAGAGTTGTTGCCATCTCAAGTCTTGCCACAGTTGCAGAGGGGAAGACTAAGGCTTAACACCACGTCATGGGAAAGTGTTCTTCCAAAACCTTCAGAAGGCGACAAAACAATGGAGACAACAGCTTTCATTTTGCTTTTCTAATTTCACTTTTCCAAAATGGAAACGTGAACAAAAGTGACCTTCCTCCTCAAATTTCTTGAAACATAGCTGTGTAACAGGCAGGAGAAAGAACTTATTTCATTTTTTAAATTCTAGTTAAGGTACTGAGCACATCCTCCTCCTCCTAATTTGACAGCCACCATTACTCCAGCACTCTGCCTGTAAGGACAGACGTTTTAACGACAAACCTTGCATCCTTCTTCCTCAAGAAAATCTGTTGTTTTCCAGCACGGTTTGCATGAGGAAGGGCACCTACCCACAGGGTGCCGCACAAATGATGTCTCCTGACTGCCACCAACTATGAAAACTTCATTGTGACCTCAAATTCATCTGAGGTATGAAACTAGGACAAGAAAAAGCAAACTTGACTGACTAAAGAAAGGTGCATTTGTGCATTCAGATGGTGGAAAGCTTTTCTATTTAATACAAACCTCCCTGCAAATTACGCCTTCAGGCAAGAGCGTCCCACTGGTTAACCTTAATAACAAACAGAGGAAAAAGCTGTGTTTTCCTCATTACTTAAGCATCATGCTTCTTTATCCCATTTAAGCATGTTAAAGATGCAACAATTCACTTAAGGCTAAAAGACGCACAAAATAATCCAAGATTTTGTGACTGAGGTGAAAACAGAAAGCACATTCCCCTCCTAAAAAGCAAGATCTGCCATTGTTGAAGGTGCCTGCTTTAGCACAAGATCAGACCTTCTCTTCACTATGCAGATGTGGATAAAATACCCATTTTATCTTTCTGTTTCAGCAGCAACCAACAGGTTTCAAACCAGGAACAGAAAGAGGCCAGGATGCCATGCTGCAAAGAGCAGATTTCCACCAGGTCTCAGGATTAGTATTTGCAGGACAAGAAGGACATTAAAACAAGCAGCCTACAGCGAGACACAGCAGCATCTCACTACGTATGTTAACTACAGTACATCACAGGAAAAGAGCAAGAGAAAACTGCAGGGGGTCAGCGACGTCCGAAGCCCCTGTGAGAGCAGGAAATCTGCAAGATAAAACTTGTAAGGAAAGTGCAGCACATCCAGCACTAGAAGAGAACAGGAAAGGCCCAGCGGTCATGACCAGGCTGAGCTTGCAAGGTGATTTCTGCCTCAGCAGTACCTGTTGCTCAGTCTAAAGGGAAAGCTGGGGTGAGCAGGGCACGCCTGCAAAGCAGTTTGATGCTGCGAGGACCTGCAGCACACCCTGCTCCTCATCCTGCCTTGCCCCGCGGCCATCCTCCAGTGAAGAAGCAGCTACAATTACATATTTAAAGCACTAAGTCTTCTGGGTCTTCACAGGAGGACAAACAGAAGCACTTAAACATGGGATGACTACAATGTACACACCGGACAAATGCAATCCTGGCCTCAAGACCCCATGTAGCCCAATGGCCCTCTCTTACAAGCTTCCCTTAACAGCTCCTGAAATTCTGACTTAAATTCTCCCCAAACTTATCAAGAACCATCTTAAAAACACTTCTTTGTCCACATTATCCTGTTTGGAAGTCTGTTCCACAACTTCCCTCCTCAGATGGTTTGGGACCTTTTAATGTCTGACTTCAATGAATTCAGAACACGCTCATAACCATTCATCTTCTGCCAATACTCTCCTTCAACTTCAACAGGTTTCCTCTCTCCTTGTGGAATTTACCTCCCAAACTACCAGCTAGACTAAATAAGCCATGCTTTTGTAATCCCTCTACATAGGACCAGCAATTAAGTTTCAAGTATTTTCAAGTCTGAAGGTCCACATAAGTTACACAGGAGCTTCAAATGCCAAAAACATTCTGAATTTTTTAAAAATACAGCTAGAAAAAAAAGCGGGATGCTCTAGAGGACTGGAAGTCAGGCGACACTGGCATAATGTTAAAAAAACAGATGTCTGAGGTAATTATAGACTGATTCGCCAGCCATTAACCACAGGCAAGATCACAGCTGCGACAGGACTCTGAATAAAAGAATTAATAAAATTTCCATCTCTTAATACCAGGCAATGTGCTTTCACAGGGAACGGCTCTCCCATTTGACAAGGGTTTATGATATTTCCCTAGAAGTAACAGCAGCCTTCCGCACAAATGCTGTTGAGGAGACAAAAAAGCCAATGCAGAAGAGTGACAAGTATAAACAGTATAAATCTGGTAATGCAATACTTCAATGATGAGAAATCATTACTATGCTTAAAGCACTGAAAAATGTAAGAAGATATTTATAGGTTCCAAGCATGTGCACACTGTTTCAAAAAACACTGCAACGTGAAATACTTCCAATGCTCGTGAATCCAATCAGTTGTGCTTTTTACGTTTTAATATTCTCTAGCCTGCATGCTTTTACTGTTTAAATTAAGAGCTGACTTCTTGCTGCTATTTGACAGAAATTCACTGCCCTCTACTACTGCTCCGCACAGCAATCGCCATCTGCCTTGTACTCGCAGCCCTCCAGATGATAGAGGCAGCTAACCTATATTGTTTAAAAGCAAACATTAGCAGGTCAAGGAAAACAGCAGATGATCCTTCTACCTATGATTCATTTACCAACAAGCCCTCTTTGGGATTGCAGTGCTGTGTGAATTGTGCAAACGGCTCCCGTGGCAGCCTGCAGGAAAGGACTAGATGTGGAGAAGAAGGGCAGAGTGTGCATTAAATGCTCACATGAAAGTAAAAATAGAGGCTAAGGAAAAGCTGTGTGTTAATTATACAGTTGTGACAGTAGATGAGTCAGTTTTCATAGACTCTTGAAGAGTGAACACCACCTGAGTAAACTAATGGACTACAAGCAGCAAGTTTTTTTGTCTGTGTGTATTTACGCTGCCTTGTGTTTGAAAAGCACAAGCTGAAAAGCACAGTCTCAAGTACTGAAGATGAGGCACATACAGAAGTCTATCCTGACCAGATTTCTCATCATCAGCTGAAGACTCACTGAAGGAGAGGTTCAATACTGATTTCACAGTTGAATCTGTATGACTTGCCTTGTCACCACACCACTTTAGGGCGAAAGCCCCAGGTACCCTGGGAAAGGCTGGCACACCTAACAGAAGAAACTGCTATCTAATGCCGATTATGTTCACCCTGCTTCATCCACTGCCATTAGCCTTCTTAAAAATTTAACGGAAAAAACAGGCGCCCACACCCTGTTCTACGACCAAAAAAAGCAAAGCAAAACCACAGCAAACAATAGGCATTCATTCCTCAGGTTCTGTGCCCGTGCCATTTGGTGGTCTCCTCAGAGGCGGTCAAACGAAACAGCTCCAAGGAGCGGAACAACAGGCCATGCATTGTGGTCAACAAATGTATTTACAGGCAATCTCTGAATCGCAGACACAAGAGCTGGGGTACACCACCCTCCCCGAATGGGTCGGCATGGTAGAAGACCTCTCTGTGGTTTCCATTCACCCTCTCTGCTGCAAAGAGAGCCAAGAAACAAGTTGGGTAGCCATGCGAGCGCGGCTGCAGCTCAGCCACTCTGCTCCCTTTGGAAATTCCTTCTGTACATGCTGCTCCTTTCCAATGTATTTAGATTGTAAATTCATCCAAGCAGAAACAGTGTTTTACTTGGTGCTCAAGTACATTACACAACAGGACTGCAGTCAAAGGTGGAGCAGTTCAGTGATAAGTCCATGGGGTTCTTCAATATTTCTGAGCACCTGGCTAAATTCAGCGAGAATGTTATTATCCAGACCTATAATCTTCCTTTCTTTATGTTCAATTTAATTCCATACTTCCAGGTACAGTTAGAAAGTGATTCCAGTTCACCACCACCTGACAGCGAGAGGCCAGTCCTGTGCCAGATGCTGTTGGCCATGCTCTTCCCCACCTCTGTACCTCTCCTTCCTTCAGCATGAGATAATAAAGTTATCACTTAACCAACTAAACCTTCAAATTTAAGCAGTCTCAAACAATAAAATCTCCTTAGTATGAAGGAAAAAAAAATTTTCTAGGGCACATGAACACACCATGTTTAAGAGAGTTCTCTGTGGCTCTCCTGGCACGTCAGGGATTCACACAGGTGTAACCATGAACACTTCCACTTGGCCCACAGACGGAGCGAGTGGCAGACACCAGCTGCAAACTCAATCTGAGATGAACCAAGGCAGCCGTTCACTTGAGTGGGGATAGGAAAATTGGTGGCACAAAGAGAGACTGGAAAAAGCAGAGCAGAAATGAGTAATTCCATAAGATATAGGAGAAGTGAAGAAAAATAGCAGAGCTCTTCTTACATAAGTAGATTTTTTCAAACTCGAAGTCATATACTTGGTACTTAATTCTCATTTGTTTGTGCTAATCTGTATTTGTTCAATTGTTTTTATATTTTGCAGAATTGCAGATAAGAAATGTCCTCAAAGTTACTCTATTAAAATAATGCGCGTGAGATGAAAAACAACTGTGAAAAGAATGGGTCTGACTCACAAGTCCCACTGTGATTACACACAACTCTGAAACAGAAATTAAAAAAAAAAAAAAGCTGAAATTAAGTCAGAGGAACAAATGCCACATGATCTCAGGCTTAAACTCAACTCATTAAATTCTGCTAGGAATCTCTGCTTTAACAGATTCCCTCATTTAGATTACTATGTGTCCTCTCCCTCATTTTGGCCTGCTGTTATGCACATAAAAAAGTAAAACTTTAAACAGAAAAAAAAAAAAAAAGAAAAAAGAAAAAAGCAACTTGTAGAAATTTTTGCTTGCCTAGTTGAACTTGGAAAATACATCTGTTTAAAGACATCAGAGCAAATCTGTTTCTTATTTCAAACATTGGCTATTTTATGAGAACATTGCCAAGAAAGGAATCCAAGGAATGTCCTTACGCGCACAGAACACGAGAGACAACTGGTGAGCAGTCCTGTGATCTTTTACAAAAAATAAATAAAGTAAAAAAAAAAATAAAAATCTGCATTTCTAGCATGGAACCCTTCTCCAGGGAGCAAGCAGTACATGCCTGGGATTTTTCATGGATAGCTTCTATCATAACTTCTTGCTATTATTAGTATAAAAGATTTCCCTCTCAAGTCCACAGCTGTAAAGACAAGCAAGGGTGGAAAATACTTCCCAAGTGCAGGCAAGCAATAAGTGCACATGCTTGCTTTACACAGCACTTCTTGGCACTATTCTCCTACAAAAAGCTATGAAGGAAAGAGAAACTCTAGGCAAATATTACAGAAATATGAGATCATTTTTCAGCACATGCCAATAAACTGGCTCATGACCCTTCTAGGAATGACTTCTATTACAAGAAAATTTATTTAAATCTTCCATTTCTACCTGTTTAGTCCAAAAGCTCCATAACAAGCACAGAGCATTGCCTCTGCTGCAGATGCCCAATTTCAAACCCACACCAATGTAACTCGTGCTTCACACAATGGAGGTAACCTCAAGGGCCATGTCAAAGAACTGAGTGCTGCCCATGGGCAGGAGAGCCTGTGGTGCCCACCTTGCACAAGCAAAGGCACCCTGCACCCACCTTCTCTCTTCCCCCAAGTGTCTTAAGGGGTAGCTGGGAAGGGCACAGCGACAAGGATCTCTGTGTTGATGGTATGGCCTACCACACAGTACCAACAGAAACAGCAATTTGAAAACTGCAAAAAACAGAGGTAGCAGGCCCCTAGAACTCATGGAGACTGAGTTTTAGAGCAGGGATTTCATCACCAAACCGACACACACACAACCCATCCACACCCACCAAATACACCAACTCAGTCCCTATGCAAACCTGGGACTAATTCACCTGATCGAGACCGCTCGCCAGATCAGACTAAGAAAAGCAACGTGGAAGCTTGGCACGCAGGGCGGTAGCTGAACAACATCAGCGCTTCTTCCTGAGCCCTCAGAGCCCAAACAAACCAGCACCTGAAAGGCACATGTGCGGTGCAGTTTCAAAGGCAAGCAAACTCTCCTCCCTACACAGGCTACCATCAAGTCAGTAAAAGGACTGGTGTGTAACAACCTCTCTCCTGTGCGTGTTAAAATTAAAAAAAATCAGTGATAACACCCCAGGTGACTATTTCAGGATTGTGATTTCCAATGCAGAGACAGGTAATACACCATAAATGTTGCTCCTCAAGGTCAGGAGACGTTTACTGCAAACTAGTAATATAGTGCAAAGCACAGTGGCTCAGAAAAAGCAGTATTTAAGTGCATGCAAACAGGAAAAAATGAAAATACGACAACCAAAATACATTGCTATGCAACAGGTCTAGCCACTGCTTTGAAGCACAGCTCCAAGATGTGTTTTCTATTTAGTGTAACTAACAACTTTTCTTATTCAGAAATAAAACCTGCAAATTTTGAAAACACTTTTTTCCTATATATTCAGCTTAAAATACATTAAAAAGCAAGTGTAATTCAATTTTATGATGCAAGACAACATAAAAAAAATATAGTGCTTCTGTATAAACTCGTTTGTTGCATATTAAGACATCTCTAAAAACTTCACTCCTTGCTTCATTTTCAACTGGGTGCCCTTAGACTACAGAAGTCTCAGTCTTTTTAGCCTCCCTGGTTACCTACAACGCTTGAAAACTTTTTATACTATTTTATTTCAACAACAACTTCCATCCAGCATCTCTAAGCTAATGCTTTAAAAAAAGTTTCACATTTCATTGTTTCTAAATCCTAGTGAACTGTTGAACTGTCACGAATGGAAAACCTCCTGTGCAGTTAAAAATGTAAACAGTGCAGGTGTTTTGACTTTGTGCGGGCAACAATTTCATTTAAGAAAATCCACTACACAGCTAATTGTGTTGTGCAATTCATTACAGTTTTCTCTAGAAACACTGGTTTGCTACTCTGAAATTTGCAGGAAAAGAACTTTTTTTCCTGACCTTTTTAATTTATGGTTGGCAACTGTACCAAGACCCTTAGTGGGGCCATTGCACAAGTAAAAGTCTCTAGGACAGTAAACGCAGCCAATGTTTTGAAGCAATGTAGACAGAAGAGCAAAATATTCTGATCAAGCATTGATAAGCACTCAAGTACTTAACTGAATTGCTATTCTTTCCCAGGCAAAGTATCTTCCTTACAAGTTCTAAACTTTTCTTTACAACAGCTCTCTGGTGTCAGCTTTCAACAATTGTACTTCGGTAAGAAGAGCAGCAGCAGTAGTAGTGATGTTGAATAAGAACGGGAATATGGACGTTAAACAAAAATAATAAGCGTGGTTTTCAGAACCACGTTCTTAAGAAGACCAATTAAAAGATGAAATATAAATATATTTGGGTATTAAAAAAAAAAGCCCTCTTGTTGTCTAGACGGCTCTGCACCATCCCCAAACGAGAGGAAGCATCACCCAGCAGAGCAGCTGGAGTTTCCATCAAGCGTCTGCACCACCACAGCACGACCAGCTCTTCTCCGGGCACATCACATCGAGACATTTCATCCAAAAACAAGGGGCAAAACCGGATAAAGGTGACGGAACTCCTGTTGCGGGATCGCCAGTAAAGATGCTCTACGCCGTAAGCCACGACATCAGTGCCCGCGGCGATGCGGAGCCTCCCCCCGCCCCGGGGCGCGCAGCGCTCCCGCCGCTCGGGCCCCCGCACCCCGGAGCCAGCCCGGCCTTTTGTCTGCCGGCGGCCGGGCCCCTTCCCGCCGTGCAGCGATGCCCCGCTCCCTGCTCGCGGGAACAAAAGGAACGGCGGAGTCATACCTTCTCTCATCAACGCACTGAATAGATATATAGATATATATATATATATTTTTTTTAAAGGGTTACATTTAAATTCTAAACTCCCTCCTCCCCCAGACGGAAAGGTCCGTCTGGAAGCGGCGGCACCCTCACCTTTCAGGCAGAACATCTCGCAGCCGTCCCGGGCGGAGGCGAGGCGGGGCCGTGCCCCCAGGCCGAGGCACCCCGCAGTGCCCCGGGCCAGCCGCCCCCTCCTGGCCCGGCCCCGCCCGCCCCATCCCGCGGCGCGGCGCAGGCGGCGAAACGGGGCCCGTCCCGGCCCCGGGCAGGTCCCGGGGCGCGGCCGCCCAATCCCGCCGCTGGGGTCTCGGCCGCAGCGCCGGCGCCTCCCCGGCGCTCACCTCCCCGCTCGGCCCCGAGAGAAACGCCCGCGACTCAAGCGGCGCTTACAAAAGGGACCGCCGGTCATCTTGGGTCCGTCCCAGCCGTCCCCGGCCTGAAGGCCATTGTTTTAGCTCATCTCTCAGCGTTTGTCAGCGCCGCGGGTTCATTTCACGGGCATCCATTGGCCAGCGTTAGAGAAATACATCACTTTAATCCCACTCAGCTGTTCATTATGAATTACTAACTGTGCTCTTTGTGATATTGTTACTCTTATTTTTCTTGGTTTTGTTGTTGTTCTGGTCTTTCTTCAGAGAGTGCTTTGTTTGTGTGGTTAATTACCATTTATAGGCTTACTTAATAAACAAAAATCTTGCAAGTGTACCTGAACAGTCGAGCTAGACACAGCCCATCCTCACCTAACTGCTAGCAAGAGACAGGGGAACCCTCTGCCCCGTTTTTCCATACAAAGAAGATTAATAATTGGGAAAACCAAAGCAAGATGTCAAACCATGCTGCATCTTAAATGACTTCCTATATTAAGATGAATACCACAGTTTCTAGAGCCAGGGCCAGCCTGAACCTCATGAAAGGTGTATTCCCTCTCACCAACATCTCAGTTCCAGGGGTGCCAAGTTTCCACAACACACCAGTTACCTTTCACAGTACAAATGGGAACATGTTTTTTGGGGGTTTTTTTAATACTGTGTGTTCCTTTCTGTGCACCTTAAGACTGCACTCCCAGCTCAACACCAGAGATGGTCTGGCTAAAAAGATTTCTTATATCCACCCTATTTCTGCAGCAGAGACCTTCAGGAATACAAGCACACAACCTTGTATGCATTTTATTTTTATATGGGTCACAAAGAGCTGCCGCTAACACTGTGCTTACTGGTGGCACTTGGGTCTAAACACACCTGTGTTGTGTTCACTAACTTTTTACAGAGTCTGGCCTTACATGGTGAAGAAATATAAGAACCAGAGAGGAAGGTAAGGGTCAAGGTAACCCATCTCTCTGAACAACCAAGAACTGCAACTCTCCAAATGCCCAAGTCCTGAAATACTCCCCATAAAGCCAAATGAAAATAAAGAACACATACAACACACGTTATCTTTGTGTGGAGCTCCAAGGGAAAAAAGCACTGGTCAGACCTTGCAAAGGGCAGTTTAGACCCCAGGTGAAGCAGTGCTAATGAGATGCTGAGTACCATTAGCCATGATTAGATCCTCAAGACTCCCATTTCAAGTATATTTTATCATGTAAGAAAAGCTACTTCGTTTAGAGTGGGCTAAGAGCATGTTGCAGTGGCAGAAAAATGGAGATACTAGAGTGGAGTAGCTCAAAATCCAGAAACTGCATTTATATGGCTGAGCTTGCCTTTTCTCTTTTAAACCCTGCCAGAAAGGGTACAGACTAACGTCAATATTTCCTTAAGCTCTGAGAAGCAAAACGGCCTTTTCCCCTTAATTCCATTTTCTGGTGCTCAAGGCACGCACCCATTACTCCCTACATCAACCCTTCAGAGGGCTTCAGGAATAAACACTTCATGGAGGCAAAATAAACAAAAACATATTGTAGCTGGAGGAAGGTTACTTGTATACCAGAGGGATTTTAAGGTCCAATCTTGTTAAATCTACTCATTAATTACCTGGAAGGGGAAGTAAGCAGCACATCAGTGATAACCACTGGGGACTGAGAGCAGCTGCGAACGCACTACTGGGGACTGAGAAATGACACAACAGATTCAAGGGGAATCACAAACACAAGTAGAAAAAATAAATAATTAAAAAAAGGGACACAAAACCAGCAGTCAATTCTGCACATAGGCAGTGGGGAAAACTGTCAATAAAACAAGGAAGAAGAAGCCAACTGTGGAACAATAATATTGTCTGAAAAATTAGACACAGCTTAGAGGCAACGTGGTATTAAAGTGCTGAAAAGTCAGATACTGCTCTGGGCCGTAACACCAGTAGCACAAATCCCTCTGGGAAGGCTTGGCCCAGCATCCCTGACTTGGGGAACACCCTGTGTCCTGTTCACCAGCTCCCTTTCACACTCTCACTGGGAGGAAAGTAAAGAAGTTTGAATGGGATCCCCATCTTCCCGACTCACACTGGGAAGAGGGAATGCTTAAAAACATACAATAAATAAATGAAACAAAAATGCACAGATTTGGGAAGTGAGCAGAATTACCAAACCCCAGACAGCAGTCCAGGAAAGCAGTCTGGCATCCGTTTTCCCCCTTTTTTGGTTCTTTAGAACTCTATGAGTGCCTCAAAGACACGCACACAGCTTTAGAAGGAAAAAGCCTGAGGAGGCCTGGTATCCCACCAAGTGCCTTCAAGGTGGTGGACCTTGCCATCTAGGAAGGTGGGAGGTGCAAGTGATGCTGCTCTCTTGCCTGGGCATTTGCAGCAACTGGACAGGTGCCTGGGCCCTCTCTGGCAGCTGTGACAGTTGCAGGATGTTATGGTCCCAACTCCAAGTCCCATCAGAGTTCTCCAACTCTCTACATCTCATTTTGTTGTCTTTGACAACAGGGAACCAGATTCCCCCGTTTTATCAGGGTGAACTCTATAGAAATATTATGGGAATATCTTCCAACAGTCAAATTACAAAGTATAATGACTGTGCCTTTACATGCTGAGTTGCATATGAAGAGATGGCTACCAGTGTGAAGTGCTGTCTCCAGAAGTAAATCCCACCACATCCATCCCATGAAGGGAGAAGCCAAGGAGATAATACAAACAGCCATCGTCACCTCTCACGGAGGCACTGCACCTACTGACTGGATGCTAAATAGACTGGGTCCTTACAGGACACCACAACTGACATGAGGAACTATGCGTGTGTATCCATGTTTAATAAAGACTGGTCATGGTCTTCTTACTAGAAAAGTTTTAACCACCCGAAGTCGGGAATTTTGACACACCAGACTACATGTTTCATTCTCTCTCTTATTTTCAAGTTGCTTAAATCTAAATCTGCTCCCTGAGAACAATTAGAAGAAATAACGTCAGTGCCATTTTTCCCTTGTTGAAAACATAACATCATTAGTTCCATTTCTCTTAGCTGCCCTAACCTGAAAACGCAGCAGGACCGAGGGAAATACATTTAGAAAAAATAAGTTTATACTTGCATCATTTTTTGATGCTCACGACTGTACCATTAAAATGAGCATGGAAGAAAATGTAGCTTACACCTGCCTAACTCACAGAAAAAGGAGGAGGGTTTATGTTGTTTCTGTCTTCACGTGTTGCTGCACAGCAAAGTGCATCCTGATATGACTGCCAGCTTGCAGGGCTGTTGGGATGTCTAAATAAATCCTCTTTCCTTTTAGAATCAGAGTGGTCTGCAGAGACATGTGTTTCTGATACCATGGATGTGTGCCAACTATAAAAAGAATTTTTTTTCTAAGCCTGAATCATTCTGACACGTTTCCTTTTCAAACTCTGCATAAAACACACAAACAGAACAGAACAACAACAAAAAACCCACCCTGAAAAACTACCTAAAGAAAACCACTGGAGTAAAAATACAATTTTCAACTTGGAAGTTGTCACAGCCCAACACAGTCTGCACTCAAGCTCAAGCACTAAGGAAAGCCAGACTCAGAGCCTACCAGGGGCTGTGGTCCCACTGGTGATAAGAGGGGGGAGATAAAGAGAGGTCAGGTCAGCCCCCAGCGTATCTTTAAAAGGGAAGTATCCACTCAGAAACCAAGCACCAGCTGAAAATACATTAACCATTATTTTTATAAGTATTCTTGTGACTCCAAAGCGAGAGAAAATATTTTGCTATTATCTCTCGCAGTTGATAGTACATTTTATATTACGCGTTCCACTTGAAGACTGATTGGGGTGGAGTTTCCTCATACAGTAAGGAAGGAAAGAAATATTTTTACAGTTATTATAGAAGATTAAATTTGTTTGGGGAAAGTCAGAGCAAACCGAATGAAACAAGCAACTTACTCAAATGATCAGCCCGCACATATGTCCTTTAAAGCGGAATTCACTGTGAATATTTAGAACAACCTAGTGATTAATTCAAATGACTCAAATTGATAAATATACACCAAAGCAGGAGGTAAAAGGATATGTCCTGTCCTGAAAAAAGGAATGTGGGCAGGTGACTTGTGGTGAAAAGACCTTCTCAAATTAACAGTGAAACAATGAGTACAGAGATACTTGTGCACTCCCAGATTTGCAGCTACAGGGCCTTGTCGTACTTTGCAAGACTGGCATGAGAAAGAGAATTTTTCAAATATTCAAATGTAGAAGAAAAAAAAGAATTTTAAGCACTTTTAAGCAACAAGGATAAATAGAACCAATATAGACATTTGCAAAAAACCACTTGCCTGTAATGAAAACTGATTTCTAAAACAACCTTCTTCCAATAAAACCTCAGAAACCATTTCCAACTGTTTTCCTAGAGAATTAACCTAAACACTGACCTTTTACTTGAAGAACATAGTTCCACTTTAGTCATATGTAAATTCAGGAATCAAAGTAAAATCTTTTATCTATGTGTCTGTTCAGTTTTTTTTTTTTTAATCAAAAGGCAATTTTCAATTAACTTTCTTTCTATTCCTACCCAAGCTATAGCCACACTGATGGAGTTTTCAGTCAGACACTACACACAGCATTTGTGATACTACATTATGGTTTCTGATTATCGCAAACAAAAGGTTCTTTTGTAATAAACCCAGCAATGTCTGCAGGTGCAAAGTCCTTGGCACTAAAATTAATAAAATAAATGGTTTTAGGAATGGGCTGTCTTCTGCCTTAAGTGAGGAAGAAAACAAATACAATGAAGTCATGAATTAGTTCACCTTATCTATTGTTTGCCTTACTCTTCAGACAAAGGGCACAGAAAGGGCAAAATCTTTTTAAGAGCTGCTGTAGGTCAAGAAAGGAATCTGTAACCAACTTCTCCAAATTCATTAAGGAATTTTTTTTCCACAGAAGTTGAACAAAGAGAGCATTCCTGTTTGTGCGAGGAGGACCCAAGTATATAGAAGCTTACCACATGACAAGGAGAAAACTAATTATGCCAAAACAGTGACTGATGGTCCTAAATTTAAACAGAGACTAGAGTGGAAATGCTGAAGAAAAAGCCTCGAAAAACAACAGGCAATCCAGTCATTTCAATCTGCTGCTAAAAGACCTGCTCCTAAAGAAAAAAAAAAAAAAAAAAACATTTTGCAAGGGTTGTGTGCCAAATTATCTTTGATTAATGGATGCATCATAGCCTTATCAATAGTCTACTGTTAAAACAAAAAAAGCCCCTTGCAGGCATTTTTATTTGTCCAATCACCAGTGCACCACTCCAGAAAATTGCTGCAGCTGTACCACAGGTTGACACGGGTTTGCTCCTTCAGACTGATGCCATCAGTTCACTAGCCCTGGTAACAACAAGCTGTTGAGGAATGCTCTGGGGCCACCTTTGGGTAACCAGGAATGTCAAAATCACAGGCAGCAGGAAGGACGCCTGAATTACCCCGTTATCATCATGGCACCCAAAGACAACTCTACCATTACACACCGTCCTCCAAGGAGGAGGAGAAATGAGCAGGTTGTTGTTTCCTGAAAAATATGCAAAATAAAGGCACATTGTCACCAAATACAGAGCAATTTTTTTTCAAAAAATTCCCCAAGGCTAAAATATACACCAGCCAAACACAAAGCAGCAATCACAAAAATCAGTTTCTTTTCTGACCTACGGGTTACAACTCTGCAGGCACACCGTCCATCCTAGCTGGGAGCCATCTGCATTCACATCATCAAAATGCTTACCTAATGGACCAAAAAATAGTTCACTGAAATACTGAGCTAAAACCAGCAGTACTTTAAGTGGTTCTCTTTTGATTTAAAGCTAGGCACCTAAATACATCCGAGTCCTTGAAAACGCGTGACAGGAATTGGCATGTGGGTATTCACTGTCCTTGGGTAGTGAAGAGAACTGGCATTTCCGTCAGTAACCACGAGTAGAGTGGGGTGCCAGAGTGGTTTGTAGGTTGTTACAGTTTCACCTGTGGGTTGCAATGG
>JANVCC010000018.1:62444757-62468091 GCA_025345505.1 Todiramphus chloris collaris
CAGAGTGGTTTGTAGGTTGTTACAGTTTCACCTGTGGGTTGCAATGGGAAATATTCCCAAATCCCTGCCTGTACCAACCCCAGCTAGCCATGAGGTGTTTTCTGCCATCACCCCCACTGTAGAAACACGACTGACCCTTCACCAAGGCTTTGGCAACCGTGTGTGAGGTGTCCTCACAAAGCAGGAAGAACAAAATTAGTTACTTCTCATTTGACCTGATTAATTTAATAGATTTCTTGCCCCCACAATCTCAGCTGAATCACTAGCTGTGAGACTGTGGAGGGGCTGTGGCCACCTCAGTGGTGGTCCAGCTCCAGCGCTGCAGCCAGTCGGCACTCCAGTGGAAGGAGTTGTGCTGCTGAGCACTGGAGGTCTTCTCCCTTTTCAACAGCAGTTCAAGTTGGCTACAAGTTGAAAGTACAGTTTCATATCTGATTCTGCCACTGCATGTCACAATGACCTTGCTTTCACTCTGAAATGAAAATGCCGTATTTATCATATATAGCATTACGCGCGCCGCACAAGGTTAATAAAACTGAGTTAATAACTCCTGAATGAAAGTTTCCATGTAAGTGTACAGTATGCTGGAATCAGTCACCCTTACTCATCAGCTCTTCAGCAGTCTTCTCTACAAGGAAGAAAACCAGATACAAAAGACTGCAGGGAAATGACAAGCAAATGCAAACAAATTTCAGTTTCTAAAAGGCAACAGCCTCCACTAGTTATTAGCTTCTATATATTTCAGGCATTGAAATTAGGCATGAATGACAGAACTGAAATTAAGAGCCTGTTTTTTTCACAGGTCTCTCTTTAATTAACGTAGTTAGTAGTGAGGCGCCTAAAAAAGTGTGATTCGGAGTATTAAGACAAACACATAAACTGTGAGCATCCCAGCTGCATTAAGGAGCAAACACAGAATTACAGAATGATAGGGGTTGGAAGGGGCCTCTGGTGATCATCTAGTCCAACCCCCTTGCTAAAGCAGAGAAGGAGATTCCACCACCTCTCTGGGCAGCCTGTTCCGGGACTTTGTCCCCCTCAGAGTAAATACGTTTCTCCTCATGTCCTGATGGAACTGCCTGTGTTGCAGTTTGTGCCTGTTGTCCCTTGTCCTGTCACTGGGCACCACTGAAAAGACACTGGCCCCTTCTACTTGACACCCACCCTTCAGATATTTGTACATGTTAATAAGAACTCGTCTCAGATTTCTCTTCTCCAGTTAAACAGCCCCAGATCTTTCAGCCTTTCCTCATAAGAGAGGTGCTCCAGACACCTAACCATCTTTGTAAAGATGCACAAATAAAATAAATAGGCAAAATAAAACAAAGCCACAGGGAAGTAAGAAAATCCACACATTCAAGCAAGCAAAAGGAAAGAGGGGAAAGCGGGCAACAGGAGAGGGTCTCATGGGACCTGACTGATGGGGATGTGCTGTGTGAATCCAGGCGCACGGGGTGCCCAGTAGGCAGGTGTCATCCCCAAGCAATATGCACCACTCTCAATGCCTCTGCTTCTGTGTTTCATTGGACAATTTCTGAGCAAGTTCTCCAAAAGCCTTCTTTGTGCTTCTCACACCTTTTAGTTCTGAATGAATGGGCAACTGACACACCAGTTGCAATGTATGTAATTCACAGTTCATAACTGCCTTCGGTACACTGTAAGTTTATCCAGACTCCATGTCTAGGGAATCCATCTGCTTCAGGAAGATGAAGTACCAAGCAGAAGCTGGCATGTCATATGTAAGTGAAGCTCTAGAAGCACAGAGGTTGTACATACTAATTACCTGTCCTTGGGATACAAAATACACCATACTCTCGCGTGTCCAACAGACACGCTCATATGCTGAAAACACACCTGGAGTAGATACCATAAGCACCTAACTCTTGTATTTTAACAGACTGCTTCATTTCAGGCTTTGAAACAACAGGCTATATGTGAGGTTATAGCAGAGTTCCCATTTCAATTCCCTGGGGGGAAAAAAAAAAAAAAAAAAAAAAAAAAAGAAAGAAAAAGACAACAGAGTTTCTACCTACAAATGGCAAAGAGAGGCTAGTAGGGAAATTAGTAGGTAAATGTCAAAACACCCAAAAAATACCCAAAAAAACACCCAAAAACCCCCAAATAAAAATAAAATTTAAAAAGTGGATGAAAAACCTAGAGTTTAATTTCTTTTATTGTTACTGAGATTCTGCAGCTAAAAGACAAGAAGAAAACATATTTCACAGTTTAAATTACAAACTGCCAAATCTGCCCTTTTTAATTGTTCTAAATATTATAATAGAAGATAAATACACTCTTGTAAAATTCATTAACTTCAGGCATTAAACCACATTCTTAACCTTTAACTTCACTGTTTGGGTTTTGGAGAAAAACAAGTAGCTGTAATATTTGCAGTATCCTGCCAGAATGATGATCTGTGACCATGTCAGAGACAAAAGTCCCCTCAGTTTTAGGGGACAACTCACAGAACAGTTGGCTAACAACTGCAAGGAGATTTCAGAAATGTTCATGTATTCTCTCACTTGATGAACAGTGCGTGGGGAAGTGCAGCACATTGGTTTTGCTCAAACAGCGCATACAACGTCCCCCCTGAAAACATCCAGTCTGCTTTGTGAAATACAGCTAGCTAAGAGTCAAATGTGAAGGTCAGGAGACATCGGTTTGGACCTTTTACTGATGGGGAAACATTTGCCCCAAGTTTTTTCTTACAAGAATTATCTGGACTTTGGAGGGACTGACAAGTATCCTGCGAACAAGTAGTAGTATATAAAGCGTATAGAAGTATGTAGATGGGTATACATCATGCAATATGACTTGAAACCACTCATAAAGGTCAAACTGATATATTCCCAGAAGGAAAACTACAGCACCCTATGCATTTCTCGATTGCTGCAAAGAAGAAGCTTCTGTGAAGAGTGCTGTTCTACCTACAGTACTAATCCAAGCATCAAGTAAAGCTAAATCGCAAGACAAATTTGGTAGCAACGTCCTTGTAACTGGAGAGATGCACGGCTACGTTACGTGCTATTCAATTTGTTTGCATTTTGCAAGACTGTGGTCTTCTACTGCAACTGGCCAAGAGAAATCTTACCGGAGCTACTCTGCAAGTGAAATTCAAGGCGCGCTACAAAAGGTAAAAGCAGCCTCACTTCACAGAAGGGACCAGCTTTTGCCCCAGAAGCAGCAAACTGGGGAGCTTCAAATACCAGAGGTTAACTTCCCCTTCATCTAATAAAAGCAGACTTATGGACATGCTCATTCTCCACAGTAACACCTACAAGCACAGTTCTTCCCTTCAGCTCCTTCATCGTAAGAAAAAAAATTCCAAAATCTCGTGAGAGATTAAGACCCTTCAACAAAGTAAACTTCCATTAGTAAGAGGTTATGGCTCTTGGAGTAGTCAGCGCACAGACAGTGAAACCAGCCACAACTCTTTGGTAAAAAATTTACTCCGAATTGTCCTTTAGCCCAGAGGCTGCAGCTCTCCAGCCACTGCTTCCTGAAGAGGAACAGACATGATGGGACAGAGATGGGAAACAGGGAGGACGACAGCAAAGGAACAGACATGATGGGATAGAGCTGGGAAAAAGGGAAGACTACAGCAAATGTTTAAGGTCATAGGAAGGGGTTTTTTTTGTTGGTTTTTTTTCCTGTTTTCACCTGAAATCTATTGATCACATAATTTTTTTTTTTTTTTTAATAATAATAAAAGTTCTTTGTACCATAAAAAATAGCAACCAGTTGAAATTTGGCAAGGGTTTCATAGAATGAATAGCAATGATGGCTCAGTGCATGATTTTTTGATAAAGCAAAAGTAGAGATGTGGGTTTGAACAACTGATCCTGTGATACATTACAACATTTCTTACTGAAACTTCACTCGTTTATGTAGCTTACAAATTTTTGCTTAGCAAATCCACTTTCAGATTCCCATCTATGGCAGTATTTCCCAGAAAAAAAGTAAGGGAGGGAAAGAAAGCAAAGTTTTGATTAAATTTGCATTTATGTATAAGTATACAAAAGTTGCTACTTCAAGTTGTAGTTAAATGCAGGACTTTCAACTGTCTCCAGCTGTTTCACCAGTGTGAAAAGTTTCAATTGCCGCTGTCTATCATGAAAGCTTTACAGAACCCTCTGCTGTGCCACGATACAAACAGGCTAAAACAAATAGCATGTGCCTTAGTAATTTAAGTAGCACCTCTGCTCACAGCTGAGGACTGCTTCCATAAAAGCCCACCATTTAATAGCTTCAACCACATATATGAACATGCAAATTTAACCATATAGGCAAACTGCTGCAAACGCATGTAACTATATATCCAATTTTATTTTTGCATATGACAAGACAGAAAAATGGCCTTTGCATCAAATCTCTCATTTTTTTCCACTTAAATATTTAGTTTTGTGTACGTGTGCTCATATATACAAAATTGTGTGTCTATAAAACATTCATTTCTTAAAAAAGTGTTCCATGAGAAGGTATATAAAACATATATTTGTTTTGGAGTTACTCCAGTCCCTTACACAAATACTTTTTGAGGTTTCCATAAATGATTATTTATGGACCTGCCCAAAGCTTCAAGAATCCTTTTCACAGACACACAGACACACACACCCCCCCCCCCCAACACTACAATCCATCACATATTATGGCTTCTGCAAATGCTAACAGCTCCCTTTGGGTTTACAGGCCCTTATCTGTGTAGTAAGTGACATAACTTTTTCCCCTCTTGAACACAAGATCTGGGGCAAAAACATAGAGAAAAAAAGAGCCCCATTAAGTGATTTTACATTAGAATAGCAACAGCAAGTCTGGATTCAGTATTCTTGCTTATGGGGACTTACTAGCTCTTGATATTCCTATGTCTCATCACTCAAAAAAAAAAAATGTGATTACTGCCTTGAAGCCCCATCATGAACTGCATTCATGACTTAAAAGCCCAAACTTTAAAAATTCATTTGGACTTCAGAAAAAGACCAAGCTTATACTCTGACACTGGTAGACAATGTCAAGAGTTGCTAATCCCTCCACTGAGTTTTTACAGGAGATCCTGAAAATAAAGCCTCCTCAGTATTACAAGAATCAGAAGTTCTTGGGTCCCGACTCTGCCTCTGAAATGTGAAGAAAAACTCATTTGTTAGTATCAAACTTAGGCAATATATGATAAAACCAACCCCTGGTAGTATCAACATAGCTAAAGAACATCATTTTTGCTGACATAATAAGGCAGTGCCAATATTGCTGCAAATTAATTGGTCGGTTTGTGGAAATGTAACCCCTTGGTAAGTGTGACCTGTGGTTAGGAAGTTAACAGCCAGCTTTGGTAAGAGCTGCCAATAGGACGTCAGGATTATCTCCATCAGACACACCACAAGGACATGAAAGGCTGAGCCCACAAGCAGTTGCTTATGAATTTAAAGGACTTCTAGCATTAAAAGAAAGTTTCACCTTTAGACTGTTTTTGCAAGGAAAAAATAGGCATTCCACATGTTTTTATATTAAGGACCAAGACTTGGCCAGCAGGCAGTGGAAAGCCAGTGGCTGCCACCTTTTGAAACTGGTTTGGTCAGTCTTTGAAAGACCACAGTTATCTGAGAAATGAGTTTTTTCTGATTAATAACTCCAAATAGGTTTTTCAGGTAGTACAGCCTGCAGCAGAAAGCAGACAAGGCTTTTGACTTCCTCGGAATGAAGAAAGGTTGGAAAGCAACCGAGTGAAATGGAGGCAGTGGGTAAAAAATCAGAGCAATAAGCAGGGACAGGAGCTGGGGCGAGAGGGGGAAACCACCCCATGGGGTAAGAGCTTCTTTTGATGCATTGTCACCTGCAGCCGGACCTGGCTGCTAGTTGTGCTTCTCCAACAACTGGCCATAAGATCACTGTTGGAAGGAAGTAACAGGTGAAATAAGGTCACTAACGGCTCTGGAGAAACAGCTCCTGTTCACTGCATCCCTGCACGAGCACGGCAGGGAGATCAGCATGACCTGACATGAAGGCAGCACTGCTCAGAGCTGCTGTCACGAGCTTTCCTTCTCCAACCCCCAAAACTGATGGGAAGGAAGAAAGAACAAAGAACAAACACAGAAGTCAGCAAAACTCCTTACGATGTTCTGATGCTGAACTGTTTCTCATTGCATTTTGTGCAAAGTCAAAGTAAATACTGTGAGATCTGTACCATAAGATGACTCCTGTTATCTCTACTCAAAGTTAACTTGCTATGTCATACTCCCTGCAAACAGCACAGGCCCACAAGAATGACTGTTAAACACGTCCATGTGTCAGAAACCCTTTGCAATGCACACAAGCACCTTCGCTTCTGTTTCAAAGAATAACTGTCAGTATTTTTTCAATAATGTGTTTTTGAAAGGAAAAAATTCTCTAAGCTTCAGTCTGAAAACACCCCGGGGTAGGAGCAGCCGTCTCTTTTACACACGTACCGCTGCACCTCCAGCACACACAGAAAAGCACTGAGACAGGGGGAACAGCCCTCAAACCAAACCCAGCTCAGTTTTCCAGGAACCATGAGAGAGAAAAAACAGCCCTGCTTCAGGTGGGAATTTTAGGCTTAGCCCCTGTAAAAAAATCAAGCTGTTCCCTGGGTTCCCCCTGAACATACAGGAGGCAAGCTGTGCCATTAGAAGAGCAAATCAGATGAAATCTAGAATGTCAACCAACAAAAAGCTCGCAAAAAAAAAATTGAAATACGACTTGTCCTACACCTGCTTCTGCAAAGCAGCTGTACTAGCAGTGGGTGTCATTGCACAGGTATCTTCTGGCAGGGAAACCAGGCTGTTACTCCTCATGCACAGAAGTTACAGCTCACAAAGCTGCCTCATGGGCTTGCAGGACCCTGCTCAGCTCTCTTGACCAAGCTGGCAGCGGAGCAGCTACATAACCCAGAAAACCACCATCTGCCACTCCAGCAGCTTCCCCAAGAGGGATGAACCCAGGCAGCAGCACCCCCCAGCAAAGGTGCCTGGGTAGCGCTGCCCCGACACTCCACTCCACTCCACGTGTGGCTGCATGAAGCACCAGCAGCTCCATGGGCTCCCTCCGTAACAGGCTGGATGGACTCGGATTGACTCTGGCCACACCGGCCCACCCTCTCCCCTTGGAGCAACCTCTGAGAAAGTCACTGGGGATAAGGGGATAAGGGATAAGGAGTGCCTATGCAGAAAAAAAAAAGGACACTTGAAGCACGTGTGGGGAATAATAAAAAAAATTAATTTTCATTTCACCCACACACACACACACTCCAGGAGAAAGGAGACTTCTGCTGCCCCAAAAAATTTAAGAAATCTAAACTAACAATTCAGATTAAAGACGAGAACAGCGTGCTCTCATTTCAAAGGTCCTTCTGCTGACTGGGGAGAAAGAGGGCTGCGCAAGAAATGTTTCAGACAACAAACCTTTAATTTACAAGCAACTTCTACTGTCTCTTTTAGTAACTGCTTTATCAGCCATGGAGCTGCAGGGGTGCTACAGTTCCAAAACACTCTGTATTATTGTGTACCTTTAAAAAAAAAAAAAAAAAAAAGAAGAGCACAGAAGCAGCGGCCCCTGCCTTGACTTCCACACAAACAGCTCAGCTGTGCAGGACGTCAGGGTGGGTGCCCCGGGTTAGCACTTGCATTGACTTCTTGTTTTTCTTGCTCATTTTAAACGGAGAAATCCAACCAATCTCGCCGCTCGCTGCTGTTTGCAAGTTCCCTTTTGCAGCCAATGCAGATTAGCCACTTTGCTGGTGAAATACCACACAACACATGCTGCCTTGTGCCTGTCACCTAGCAGCCTCGTGGGAATGCAATACGAGCCAGGAGGAGCAATGAAGCGGCAAAAGAGTAAGAGGTTTAAAAAGACAGGGAGAGAAACAGCTCTGAAAGAAAAACAGCAATTCCTTCATTTCCCATTTCTGTTAACAGCCCTGTCTTTACATGTACAGTTGGGTGAAGAGAAAGAGGAGAGCCTGGGATCTGTCAGGCTTACCTTTTTAGCAGTTTACCTGAGGAAGATCTGTAGGCAAAATTCTTTTGTCAGGTGGAATTTTAATAGCTTTTCAGCTAATTTAAAATAGACTGGTTTTCAATATAAACCTAGCCATCCTTCCAGCCTGCTGTGCATCCCATTTCTTTCTCGTCTGTGTTAATCTTAAGCAATGTGGTTAACTCAAGCACCAACTCCAGTATTGTTTTGAGCCCTCGGTTTTACAAGGACTGGCAAGCAGTACTGCAGCGGTCCAATGGAGCAAGCTAATTTGAAAACACAAGTATTCATTTATCACACACGTTTCGCCTTTGAGCACAAACCCAAGACGACGACTCAGCCAGGTACCAATACTCAAACTGCCCTGGCACCATGCAAGCCTCTCTCGCAGCCCTGGGTGAAACGCTTGGAGGTGAGGCAAGTTTCTCCTGCCCCAGTGTATAACCCAAACTTCCCTTCAGCCTTGACATCCCCTGACAGTTTGTCAGCTTCCTCCAAGCAGGGGATCCCGGTCAGACACAAGTGCAGAGTTAGATTTATGATTCAGGCAGATTTTACGAGTCAAACTGTGCCCTGCAAAGGGGAAATAAGCCTGCATAATCTATACTTCCCCTCCACCTTCCTTTCAAAAATGACGTATTGTCATCTCTACTATAGGCAGGCAGGGAGGCTTTCATAGCTTGCTGCCCAATTACAGGAGGAATTCTGCCCTCCCCCTCCAGCCTATACAATGGGCTCTTTATGTAAATCACTCAGAAAAATTAATACGCCATTAATCCATCAGTAAAGCTTCTTTTCCCATCTCTGCCTTGTGGTGCGAGTGCAGGCTAAGGGAGGCAGTGTGAGAAACTTTATGGAAGTTACATAGCAACCAGCAGCAGGACTGCATAGTTCTTCTGCTACACAGCACGTAAGATTCCACAGGCGTTAGAAGTGTATCTGACATAGCTGTACAGTATCAACGTACCAACAGTCAAATGTGAAAATTAGCCACTGGTTATAAACGCAAATGCCCTTTGCAGAAGCTTTTCAGCAGCAAAAGGGGTTAAAAAACCATCTTCAAAGCACAGATTAAAATAGTCTCCTAGTGCACTGGAGCACAAGCATATACATCCTGTGTTACTGTTCCTGCATCCAGACCATTGACTAAAGCCACAATTTATTTTGACTTGGAACTCAAATTTTTGTCAGATAGCTATTAACTGCTCCCAGAATTGAAAACAAATAAAAATCCCTTTTAAGTTCAAATGCCCTTGGAGATGTTGCCTGCTCTTACAGAAGTGACCTTACAGCAGAACTGAGCCAACCTTATACTTTCCATTAACAAACTAGCGCCCTGGCAGCACTAGCAAAATTGAAACCAAGTCATTTAATCAAGTATTTTTAACCAAACACACACCAGTACCACTGCGGGCCAGCCAGTAAATGCACTAGTAACAGAGGTGCAAGCTTCTGAAATTTATTTTGATTTATGTTAAAAATGACGTATGCTTGAATAAGTACCTGACAAACTCCACTACAAAAAATGAACACAAAAATTACAAGTATTTTTTTTAGTGTCTCATAAAATACACTTCAGGTTTAAGTATTTCAAGGGTTCATTCAGTGCTGCCTGTCTTGCATCCTAGATCTCCTTCCTTCTCTCTGTGGAGCAATTCCCATCACCATCCCATCATCTCGTTTACTTTGCATCTGGGACCTCCTCTCAGCCTACTCTCATAAAACAAAATATACTTTAAATTTTCCAGGAGGTCCATGAGGCAGTCATCCAAAAAGCCACTTGATCTGTTACAAGGGGAGCCTTAAACAGCTTTCAGTACCACCTGAAGAGGAGACATTCCTGCAGCACCTGCCTGAAGGATCGGCCACCAGTGACTGCTGGCTACAAGAAGCGAACTTACCTCCACACCACACACACTCAGGACCATTATGTTGCCCAGATGGGAAATTAATGGTTTACCCTGTTGATTACTATAAGCTTGCACAGTTTTAACCCGAGAAAAACTTGACAAGGCGGTGCTGCGCCCAGGCTTTTGTGCTGCCCTCCTCCTCCTCCTCCTCCTACCCTACCTGCAGCTCCCAGCAGGATCTAAGCAGCTGGACAACAGCACAGCCCAGGGGCTGCCACGGCAGCAGCCATCACAAGGGTTAAAGAGAAAGCGAGTCACCTTTTCTCTGCTGGCTCCTGTAGGTCCAGTTCTCATCGTCCTCGTCTACCTGCTGCATGCACATGGAGGAGAGTTCACCATCACTGCGAAATAATCTCTTTGTCTGCCTTGACAAGGAGGAGAAATTTATCCAGCTTACAGCACGTGAGAGGGAGCCTGGGTTTTGTTTGAGTTTGAAAGATCTTGAAACACACTCCTTTTTCATTTCTTCCAAGCCAGCTACTGGCCTCCGTTCCAAACAGCCCTTTCTGTAACTGCTCTTGTCCCTCTTCCACTGGTTTTCATGGAAGGCTAAACAATTTCAATACGACTTCCGTCCAGGTTTCTTCTCGCTGCATTTAAGCCAGCACCAGTATGGAGGTAGGTCACCGTGCCAGCGCAGCTCCCTGAAGCTGTTTTGATACAGCGCTTAGGGAGCTGCCAAAGAAAACAAAGGGGAGAAAAACAGCAGAAAGTGGCACCTTGCAGCAGCTCAGAGAAGCATGTAACGGCTGAGCAGAATATCGCACTAAGGCACGTGTTTTCCCCATTCTCCACTCAACAGCAAAAACTGTAGCTCCACTCTCCTCCCTGGCATCACTCCCCAGGAGCGTGCATGCGATTCAGTCCTCTCTTCTGGCTCCCCAAAAACACTCCACAATAGGGGAAGAGCAGGCAGAGATCATGCCCCAGCGAGGCACAGCTCAGGAAGGTCGATGGACTGACCACACTTCTGCCTCCTCATTCTGGCTGCCCCTCTCTCCTCTAGTGAAAAGCCTGGTGAAGGAGCTCCAGGAAGGCTCTTCTAACAATAAAACAGACTGCGTGGCTATCGCTTAGGATTCGAGTGAAATACGATAGGCTCGCTCTCCTAAAAGCACGACCGCAGAAGCAAAACTCCTCCTTTCCTCAGACAGCGCTCGGTGGCAGTGCAAACTTCTGAACCCTGCCTGCAGAAATAGAAAAGCACTTGTGCACCTCTGCAGACTCGGAGAGGGGAAAAATAAAATTCTACAGCCTGTAAATGCCCCAAACATCCTGAATAGAGTGTGCTGGAACATTAGTGCCCCTGGACCTGGCCGTACGCTTAAAAAGAAACTAAATACGAGGGCATACACACAAAGAAAATCCGTGCGTGGGCAGGCATTTTTAGGGACCAGACTCTCACTGGTGTGACCCACAGCTCACAAAACAGGTTTCACTCCCAGCTCTGTTATGTTCTGCCACCTTCTCTTTAAACTAGCAGCTGGAAAAAGCACTCCTTGGTGGGAAGGTTTTAAAAACTCAGGTGGTGCTGCAAACTGCCGCAATATCGATCACTTGCCCTACGTGCCAACACCAGTGCTGCTTCCAGGAAGGGGTAAAGCTGGGAGAGGCAAAGGCAGCGTTCTAAAGCAGACAGCAGTTGGCAATACCAAGGCTTCCCAATACCCATGGTTTTTGACGGGATCTGTCACCAAGATGCAAGCTGACAAAAACCACACAAGTTTGTGTCTTGCAGCAAAATAGTAGACTTGAATGTGAGCGATGCCAAATACAATTATCTCAGTGAATGCTCAAGGAGAGGCTGGTAGTGAGGAACCCGGGAAAAAAACCACAAACCAACACAACAAACCAAACCAAACAACCGCCACCTATCTGAAGAATAAGCATGAATGCTTTCACATCCTAATGGCTGCAGATGATGTTAGCAAAAGGAAAAGCAGCTTAAGAAATCAAAGGTACAGTGTTTCAGCTCCCAAGCTGCCAGTCAGATTTACACTATTTGAGAACACGCCCCAACCTCCTGACAGACGCTCTCCCAGCCCTCTGGATTCTGCTGCGCAGCCTCTTCAAAACCATTAAAAACAAAGGTTCTGGCTTTTTCTGAAACTTATGGTTCTCTGACTCATAATAAGAGGATAAGGTTTAACCCACTGACAGGGAGGCAAAAAAGCTTAAGTACTGTATCAGATTACCCTATGAATCAGCCAGGCACACCAAAGTGACCTTTGGCTCCTACTAACACAGCACAATGGGTTGGCCAACTGTCTTCTGTAAATAATTTAATAGGCCACGTTTAAATTGAGCTCGCCCAGCGAGGTAATGCCTGTGTACATACACAGGTCTTCCACCACCTCCCCAAGTCAGTGGTGCTGTGTGGGGCTGGGGGGTGTGGAGGGGGCGTCTGCACAAATGGGTGCACACACTGCTAACATTTGCTTTTCCTACTATGTCATCAAGTTTGAGGGGGTTGTCTTAAAAAGACATGACCCCCCACCCCTGATGAGACAGGACACTTGGGTAGGGTTTGCAGGGGGAGGGGAGGAGCGGGTGTTTTGGGTGTATTCTTTAGCTCTTTTGCTTAAAAGAAGATTTGGAGAATGTGCGGGTGACATATCCCTAGAGACCCAACCACAGGAATATTGACTTTGGGGCAGTCCACATTTAATGTGAAAAAAACCCCAAAGACTCAAAGGCCCTACTTTAATTCAACTTATTGTTTTGGTTTGGTTTTTTGGGGTTTTTTTTGGTTTTTTTTTTTAAAAAGCAAACATTTGGAATTGCCAGTACTGCAAAGTATAGAGAACTGTAAACTACCACAGCTATTACTGGCTAAATTATAGAGAGCGAGATGTATAAAAACCCTGGTAGGAACTGCAGAATCAGAGTCACGTCCTCTTCACTGTACCACTTGGAAGATCAGAGAAAACAACAAGAAGGAAACCTTCTCAGGTTAAGCCAGAATGTCAGGGTAAATCCCAGAGACCTGCCCAGGGTCCTGACACCAGTTTGATTTTAGGAATTTTCCTGACCTGCCTTTACACCATAGTGCTGAGTCACAGCTTGGTGGTTCAAGGGCAAAAACATTGCTGTGGGTGATGAACCATAACACTTCCACTGTTACTGTAAATACAAAGTGGCGCAACAGTTTGGTCAGAGTTTGGTATTATTATATTTCATTGCAGGAAAAGATCCCTCGTGATACTGTCATTACCACAGAATGCTTTTTATTCGGAGGTGTCAAAAAGCTTAACATCAGCGTATGTTCTTGCACACATGGATCAAAAGCCAATTTCCCAAGATCAAGAGAAAATAGCAATTACAGTTTGAAAAGCAACATATACTGAGGCATTAACATCAATGGAATTGCAGGTTAATCTATACCTTCATCAGTAGCCAAACTTAAGGTCAAGGAGTTGGAAATTTTAGCATCTGACACACTTCAGAGGATTAAATTTAATTTCGTAAAACACTCTACATATCCATTTAAGAGAAACAAGGTACACTTCTAATAGTCTTAGCTAATTTTCCAGACTGACTATTTTCTCCCTTACGAAGTCGTCATACAAGTAAACAGGCTTCATATTTTCCAGGTTATGCATGCAAAGACTAAGGCATTGTTTTTGGTTCAACTAACAGGAGCTCATCTCAGGAAAAAAAACAACCAGCCTCCCCTCAAAAAAACCAAACCCAACCCCCCTCGTTCCCCCCCTCCAAAAAAACAACACCAAAACACCTAAACAAAAAAAAAAAAAAAAAAAAATGAAAAAAAAAAAAAACAACCAAAAAAAGCCCAAAACCCAACAACAAAAACCACAAAACAAAATAATCACTCCAAAAACCACCACGAAGGAAATACAGCAGAAGAAACACCCAGTTTGAAGTAGAAAGCTAAACTGATTGTTTCTCCCTCCCCGTCCCTTTTTTTTTGTTTGTTTTTAGAGGTGAATAAGAGCAAATATGCATAGCTTCCCATGCCATCAGGATTTTTACCATCTATCACAATGCAATCATAAAAGAATTCTCTAAAAGTTTTTAAGCAAACACACGTACATGGCTCACAGGCACTGTGTTCCTCTAAGGCCAGCAAACAAAAAAATTATTGCCTGGAAAAGGTTTCGGTTCAGTGTAAAAACCAACAAAACAGAAAGAAAAAAAAACCCGAAACAAAACAACAACCCCAAAATGCCACAGACATGCCCTGATTTTGGCTGGGCTGTGGGTTTTGGCACAATTCACATGTTAATTTAATTCCTACATTTCCTAGTCTATCATTTGTCATGACTCAACCTGACTGTAACGAAGCTGATTCACAAGAACAACTTCCTTGGGCAGCCACTGGTCCACCAGCCAAGAAGACACCTTTCTCTCAGGCTTCCCGGGTGTTTTCCTTCAGGTGGTAACAACTCATCACCAGCCAGTCATAAAGCCCTTTGGATTGAGCAACGTTAAGAGCCTGTTGGAAACACTTTGCCTGCAGACTCAAATCTTTCCTACACAGCTGTCGCTGCAGCCAGCAAAGGGCACGAGGTGCCCCTGGCAGCCCCGAGACACCCTTCATCCCAGAAACTTGTCATCTGCCCCCACCCCCCCAGGCACCACTCATCATCTCCAGGCAGAGATGCGTGGTAACGTCAGTAGGTATCAAAACCTTGTGAACCTCCATCAGAAGTCTTTCATCTACAGCATATATAAAGCATATGTATATATATATAAAGCATATATATTTGCAAACCCGCAAAGCAATCCATATTCCCGTGTGATTATTTACAGAAAAGCAGCCACGGAGAGTGTTTTGGTATTACAACAGCACCTCAAACTTCCAGTTAAGACTGTGTCCCTTTTTGTGCAGAGCATGCAGCAAGAAACTCTTTCCCTTCTGATGTGAATGGGCCTGAGAGGGGGGAAAAAAAAAAATAGTAAAGAAGGAAAAGGATAAAAAGTGAAGCCCAAGATCACAGAAAGGATAAGCAGCAAAGCTAAGAAAAGAAAGTAGGTCTCCTGGCTACCAGCCTCACGACCTACTTAAGTAGGCCCTGTCTCACACAAAAAGCAATGCCTATTAATTGCTTCTATCACAACCATTACAAAGCCTTTGAATGACCTAATTACAAATTAAAATTTCCTTTCTGTTTTGTTACTCATTTTATCCTTTTGGGTTGGGTTTTGTTGGGTTTTTTTTTCCCAAGTGAAATATACCATACCATAAATGAGCACTTAAAGGAGAAGGGAGTTCTGCACTGTAGAACTGCTTCAAACATCCCATCCACATTTCCAACTTTCTTAGGTCCATGGGAGGAAAAACAACAACAACAATAACAATAATAATAATAACAATAATAAAATAATCAAACTGCAGACAACTACAGAGGATAAAACAGTTTTTGGACAGGTCTGTATGATGCACCTGCCACCAGCCTCTCTCCTTCCAACTTCTGTTCTCTGGAAGGATTCTCTACATCAGGACGGGCAATATTTCCTCTGATTAAGTAGCTGTGCTTCCCTTGGTAAGGAAATTTCATAAAACAGGGGAACAGTTTCTATAAAGCACCAGGCTAACTTGGGCCTTGTTCTCCCCAGCCACACCCAGGAGTAACTCCTGCCCAGCCAACCAAACTGCTCTTACTGTGAGAAAGCACCCAAGCCAGGACACGAACAAGGCACTCACACAATTTGTTCGTTAGGAAAAAAGTACGGTATTTGTAAGAGGGGCAGAATGAACACCAGAATTGTCCAGAAACAAATGATGTGTTGTAATAAAATAGCTTAATGCCAAAAGAGCAGGCAAGTTAACCACACGTAAGCCACCTACCTGCTTCAACTGGGTACAAATACATTCACAAGTTTTTGATTTTCTTAATTGGCATAATTCCAGAACTGATGCAAACCTCAAATTTCAGAGAAAATCTGCTTCCAAGTGTGCAAGGAGCTAGGTAATCACTGACTGCAAGAGCAGTTTGAAGTACTGAGCTTTGCTGAATAAAATATGATGGATATTCTGAGGGCTACAGGAGGAGAGGGCTCAAACTGCATTAAGTTTCACCCTTGTCTGTTCACAGACAAGTTTTGTCACAGAATGCTTTTGGTTGAAAGGGACCTTTAAAGGTCACATAGTCCAACCTCCCTGTGGTGAGCAGGGACATCTTCAACTGAATCACACTGCTCAGAGCCTGTCCAACCTGACCTGGAATGTTTCCAAAAGCGGAGCTTCTATCTCTTCGGGCAACCTGTGCCGGTGTTTCACCACCCTCGTAAAAACATTCTTCCTTCTATCTCGTCTAAACCTACCCCTGTTAGTTTCAAACCATTATGCTTTGTCCTGTTGCAACAGGCCCTGCTAAAAAGATTCTCCCCATGTTTCCTACAGGCCCCTTTTAAGTACGGAAAGGCCGCAGTAAGGTCTCCCCACAGCCGCCTCTCTCCAGGCCAAACAACCCCAACTCTCTCAGCTCCTCTCCACAGCAGAGGGGCTCCATCACGGGTCGCTTCTGTGCCCTCCTCTAGACCCGCTCCAGCGCATTCATATCTTTCTTGTGCCGAGGGCTCCAGAGCTGGACACAGCACTCCAGGTGAGGTCTCACCAGGGCAGAGTAGAGGGGCGGAATCACCCCCTTCCACCTGCTGGCCACGCTCCTTTTGATGCAGCCCAGGATAGGGGTGCCCGCGCTGCCCAGAGGCGCGGCCGGGGGGCGGGCAGGGCCGGCAGGGGGCAGCAGGGGCCCGGCCGCCGCTCCCGCTGCCGCCGGGGGGGGCTGAGGCTGAGGCGCAGGGGCGGTGTAGCCGTTAGCGCCGTGCCTCTGGAAAGGTGGTACCATCCCTGCTGAAACGTAACTCGCGATTTCAGGGGGTTTTGACTCGCGTGTGACAGCTCGCTAACTAAGACAGCTGGCTAATTAAGACAGCTCTGCTCAAAGCTCCCGCGAACTGTAGCCGCTGCCTCAGTAGCCTGCGCGAGTCCTCCAGAGTTGGAGGGCTCTGCTTTTGTAACACAAAAACATCCTTTGAAAGATTTCTTAACCGGAGGGTTACCTCCCCTCCAAAGCTGAGGCTTGGATGGGTTCGTACCCTGCTCACAACGCTTAGCCAACGTAGTGCAAGCGTTCATGATCAGGTGAAGATTCAGTACATATTGAAGTTCTGGGGAGGCAGTAAGTTTTTCCATCTGAAGAAGAGATTAGATTTATTTATTTATTTGATGATTATTATTATCCCCCCCCCCCCCCCCCCCCCCAGGCACTCATTTATTCATTGAATCACCAGAAGTTATTGACAACAGTTCTGCTCATCATGACAAGTCACTTTACAGGGGTCTGGGGTGGAAACCCGTGCTACTGAAGTCAGGCAGCATTCAGCGCCTCATTACTCCTGACCCTTCACTACCCACCTACTCCAAACTCCTGCCCCAGCTGACACAAAGGGTGCTCCCGTCTCACAGGGCAGCTCCTACCTCCCAGGAAAGCTGTATGCTTTTTGGAACACCCTGTCTCCCCATACGTTCCCCTCTGCACTGAAACACTTTGCAATAAACACGTGGGTTTAAACAAGCTCTGACTTTATAAATTAAACTTGCATTGCTTTAATCTAAATTGTAAGATCGGTTTACTTTCTCCTACTACTTTCCTCAGCACATGCTACGTTCATATACTAAGAAAGGGCTAAATCCCATTTAGTACCTGAATATGAGTACGAAACTTTACAACACACCAGTTATGTTAGAAATAGGAGATTTTAGTGAAGCACAAGAAGCTTCTACTGGTTCACCCAAGTTTCCTGTGGAAATGCTGACAGCTGTTCTAAAAAACAACTGGAAGCCAGTTAAAAACAAACTGTATACAATTTATTAACATGTAACCGAGGGCCCTTCTGCCAGCAGAAAGTCCCCTAAGAAAGTAATAAATAAATGTCCTTCTGCTTCCCACCTCCCTCACTGAGAGATACCAGGGAAACTGCAGAAGGGCTGTTTGCTTTGAGGTGGAAGCCCTCTGCTGGTTAACATAAACTAATTAACACACTAATCTGAATGTTTTTGTAGATAACAGAACCACAAAGAATGAGAAAGGAGAGAGTGGCTAAAGAGGCAGGAGAGAAGAATCATTATTAATCTCAGAAATCCTCATTCTTCACCTTATTTACTAGAGACATAAATGCAAAAGATGTTTCTTTTTCTTTTCCTGTTTGTATTTACATGCTCTCAGACTTCAGAAATATGAAATTTAATAAATCTTTCTAGGTATTTGCAATAATCAAATGCTAAAAAGGCACTTTAGAACCCAGTGAATCACCTGGGCAGATGTGGCCATTCCTACACCAAAAATGTAGTTCATGTGTTTTATAAACAGATCTCATTGTTTGGCACACAAAACACAGGAAACTACTTCTTCCTATAGATACTTTTGCACACATCTTTTTAAAACATATTTCACAGTGACTTCACAGCCAAAACAGCAAAATTATTTGACCTAACTGACACTGTAGGTATGTCTCTTTTAGGAACCAAGATAAGAATGTACTGTTTCTGTAAACCATGCATAATGTTGAACTTGAGGAGGAAGACAGAATGCTCGCTTTTGCACGTGTGTATAGGTATAGGATTGCTATTGTGCTTTTTCAGTTCATTTCCAAGTTTGCATGCCTGCTTCGCCTGATACGTGGTAAGTACAGAACGTGTTGCAACTCTGGACAAAATTTGTAAAAGAAACCCAGCCCAGCCATGCCTGGAGGAATGCTTCAATCTCCTCTCTTCTCCACAGCAGGCTCTAGGTTTAAAGAAACTCATTTCTAGGGAGAGGATGAGCACAAGGAATGTTGCTGACACACAGACAGCGAGGAGGAAAGACAAGGAGTTTGTGTCTTAGTTACCATCCTACATAGTTATATTTAATCCCAATTAAAATAGCCCTGTGAAAAGCTTGATAAAAATGCAAGAGAAAACAAAACTTCTAAAATAATGAACATATGGGCTACGTGTGTGTGTATGTGCTCCCTCTGCATGGAGTGCCTGCGCATGTGCTCACTCCATATGTACACATCCACACATTCAGCAGGAGCACCGTGACCAACAAGAAATATTTTCTCCCCTCCCTACAATTTCTCCTTCTGCCTTACATGGGTCTGAAATCAACCTTAATTCTTTTTTAATAATTCTGAAACATTTTAATGTCTTCCCCTACCAGTAGCAGTTTCTCAGTGGAAAAACACCCGAGACTACAAAAGAATAACTCGTAGGGTCGTTCTTGTAGAATCTATGGTTCCCCCCCAGCAGATCTTATATAAAAAAAAAACATCAGACACATGGGAAGCGTTTCTAGTCATCAGCTGCCAAAAAAAGGTGAGGAAAGGAGGGAAAACAAAAGCCCAAATTATCCTCAGTAGAAGAGAAGACAGGATAAATAAGGACACTGATGCTAGCAGTAGGGATTATCTGAAGCTGTCTCTCAACCACTGGCATGTGAAATAGTCATCCTCAACCAGAACAGATGTTTGGTTGCAGTTAAAAACTCAAAAGTGTCAATTCTTACATCATTGCTCTTTGCTCGCAGCATAGAGAAAACCGAATCAAGGCTTTGCGATCTTGTGTCAGCTTCTTGTTTATATACCTAAAGAAAGCTCATCTTCTGGGATACCACTTAGTGAAATACAGAGTGGGAAGGGGTAGAAAGTGAAAGAGAAATCACATATTATTGAAATTACAGGTGTAAAAAATGTTTGTTCATCAGATACTAATCTGTTGAGAGCCCAGTGGATGTCTCCCACAATACTAACACCCCAAATCAACTTCTCCCAAGGAGGAAAGAGAAAGCAGACTTCCTGACTTCTCTCAGCCACTGCCAACCGCCAATCACTATTTCAGGTGGTTTCATCCAGGCAAAGAAGATTCACACCTTGATAGTCATTTTTAAATGAAGTCATCTTGACATTTCACTGTTAACCAATGGACTAAATTACAGGCTTAGTCTTCACCTAGAGGCTTTTTCCTGCCCACAAGACAATCTGCTTGCAATAGCCTGCTAGCCTGAAAGCAGCTCTAAGCTTCTAATCACACATGTTCTTCAAAACCTTCCTCTTCAGATGCTTGGAAACTGAGTGTCAATCCTGAAGCATCATCAACTCCCAAACACCTCCTTCAGCATCACTTCTCCTTCTATACCATCTTTTTTCTTCTTTTTACTAAATGAAATAAAGCAATTGGCACAACTGGAAGCCCATGTGCTAAATGCAGTACTTCATAAGGTCTTTCACCTTCTCCTTAGCAGAAAAAGGGAACTTGAGCTTGGTAATCGAGATCACACAGGTAGGAAGAAGTGGAGCAGAAGATCTCCACAAGAATAAGCCCAGGTCTCAGGGCAGTGTACCACAACAGCAGTATGTCTTTACATCTTTCAGGAGGTGAGGGGTGAGGAAAAGAAGTAGGACCCAAAATGGGCGCTAAACCCTTTCTTACTGTATTCTCTCTGTAAACAAAAGCCACTAGACATAAAAGGAAATGTCAAATTAATTAAACACATCCCCAAAAGAAAATATTCAATATATGCTTTAAAAGATAGATTTTTACTGTAAAGAAATCAAAATTAAGATTTAATTGCTGTTTCACCTATTTCTGCCTGTAAAGTCAAGCCACCTTCATCAAAATGAACCCTGTTGCACTAATGCAAATGGAAAACAAATGACATTGAGAAGTAAGAGATACTCATTATTCCACTTTCAATAAACATTCCTTATTTACAGGTATCTGGCAAGCTGACAGCAGTAGAAACAGATGCCATCTAGATATTCCTAAATAACTACGAGTACAGACACATGGGACTACACAGAAAAAAAATGTATGCAGAAATACTTATTTAACCATGTGCTCTATCAAATACCACATTCTTGTTATGCAACCAAGTTTATTCACCCGGAGGAGTCCACTGACAAATAAGGAGAATGTTTCTTATGTATTTATTCATCAAATAAAAATAACAATGGTTTCTAGATGGGAACTACCACCTTCTTTTGATTCACATGCCTCCCGTGATACCTGTTCTAAACTCATCAAGTTGACAAGATTATCAAGATTGCTTAAAGAGCCAATAGTTCTCCACAGTACTTTTTTTTTTTCCTGAAATAGCAAAGTGGAAAACATTCTGGTTTTCTCAGCCAGCTTTACCATAGAGATAATGCCATGTTCTGTGGTTAATTGCTAGCTCTTCTCCCTCCAAGGCACTGTGAGTCATCTCTGCTTTCCACACTGGTGTCTTCCAAACAATTCTGGGTAAAATTGTACTAGTTCATTCTCACCAAAGACATTGTATGAGAGCACAATTACACAGAAGGAATCACATATTAAAGAAAGTTTTTTAAAGCATTCCATTAAAAAATGTGCAAGGCAAATACTGCAGTAACTATTAATCAAGCCCAAAAATAAATTAAAACTAACTTCATGAAAGATGCCTTGGTGTTTGCTGGCATTTAAAGCTTTTCCTTCAAGTACGAGCACAGCCACGGTAAGATTTGCTCCTCTCATCCAACAACACATTTTCCCAGGCTTAGACAAACAGATGTGAGGAGACACTTTCCAATCTTTATTTGCAGACAGCATTGTTTTTTCATTACGACAAAGCGTTACTAAGCTTGGTGGTAGAAACCACCCACTTGCAGAGACTCTCACTGCAATTAATATTCCTCTGCTTAACGAAAGATGTCTTGGTCTAAGGCTGTTGTTACGGCACTGCATCCAACTGACCTTCAGTTAGGAAGAGCTGCTCTGGTTACAGGATCCCAAGTTACTTTGTTGAGTTTAAGGCCTGCAAAAGGCAACAGACTGACAACTCTGAAGATCACTTGACAGAAAAAGAAAACAAACCAAAAAGCAAACAACTAACAAGGATACTGGTACCTGCCAGCATCCTTCATCGAGGAGTGGATCATCTCAAAAGCCCGTTTAATTGTTAAATTGCTATCCTCCTGCATGGTTTCCCTTTAAAAAAAAAAAAAAAAAAGAGAAAAAAAAAAGGAGGAAAAAGTACCACTTTATAGACACTTACAGAAAACCTAAACAAACAGACAAAGCAGCTCTTTTATGGCTCCCAAATTCTCAGCTGCTCTAGGGGTCACTGGAAGTATCTCAAGAAAAAAATAAAACTTACCAAAGCCCCTAAGAGAGTGCTTGCAGCCCACCCTTCCAGGTACTCAGTGGGGCCATTACAAAGTACATTTTCTTTTACTCTCAAGTAAAGCCAGAAAAGAAAAGTTCCTGTCTTTCCCTGCCCTCTGCATGCTTGTTCCTACGTGAGGCTCCTCTTGTGCAAGCGCAGCCGCTTTGGGGACTGCCCAGGACTCTGCACCACTGCAACCGTGGCCTTTCAGAAATGCTGGGATTTAACCTAAATCACTGCAGCGAGCCAATGCATGGCCCCAGAATAGCTCTGTCAGCACAACCGAAGGTATTGCAAGCTGAAGGAAAAGGGTGGACGTGAGAACCGAAAGAACAAGAATTTCTTCAGCAGCAGAGCTCGTCAGGCTAACCAGCCGTATCCCTGTGGCTACATCTGCCCAGGGGTTTCTACAGATTCCGCAGCTCCCTTTTGGACAGTTCAGGGTATTGATAAGGAGAAGAAGGTGAGAGCAGCAGCTTCCCTGGATCTCTATTCAGCCTATACTTAAAGAAATATAAAAATAAAATATAAAAAGCTTTGGTTTTTAAACAGAAATCATTGGGGGAAATTCTGTTTGCAGGGGCGTTTCTTGGGTGTTTTGTTTGTTTTGGGTTTTTTTAAATAATGCTCTGTTTTCACCATGTGTGGGAAAATGATACCCGAAGCCTTTGGTAGTTTTCAATGTAGGAAGAAACGCTAAAGAGACTCCATAGTGGTGTGACGTCAGGGTTGGGCAAAGAGAATGCTCAGAACATTTATGTGAATTATGTCACCAAAAAAAATTCGAAACACTTCATAAAAATGTGCGGAGAAGTCATTGCCACAGCTCCAAAAGAATGTGGCATCCAAGATTGCAGGAAGGTCATCACTGGATGCAGTCTTTTTTTCTTTTTCAGGTTTGGCAATCAGTTTTGCAATGTTGGAAGTTCTCTCCTGTGCTAAGAAGGTTTCATTATATCCAAGAGCAGCTCAGCAACCAGCCAAGACAGGGATCAAGAAAGGGAAACACTGTTATGTTCTCCCCAATTCAAGAGAGGACAAAGCCAAGGTAAATAATTTAAGAGAGCTGTCTTCCAAAGTGAACTTTTCTTTTAGTTCACGGGTTATTTCTACATTGTCAGCCAACTATAGACATTACAATTGGCTAGGGCAGCCTGTTGAAATTAAGTGGAAGTGTATTTCCACCTTAATTCCAGGGAACCTTATTTCCTTTACAAATTTTTAACTCCCGGCTCCCTTGGCAATGTTGTTGCCTGCTGCTTGGCTTTCAACACTTCTTTTTGTGGTGGGTTTTTTTTTTAATGGAA
>JANVCC010000018.1:62468191-62518753 GCA_025345505.1 Todiramphus chloris collaris
ATATATCATGCACACACCCCTTCTCAGAAAACAGCTCAAGATGCAGCCTGCAATACCTTCTTTGCCTTCAGAAGCAAGTTCACTGGGCAGACACTCATCCTTTAGGCACTACCAGCTAGTCTTAAGCTTAGAGAGGGCTGTTGCCTTTGCATGTCTTCAGCAGAGGTTCATCTGCAGTTGTCCTACAGGTTCTGCCTGTAAAACTGGGTCTGCCGTCTCCTTGAAGGGAGGCTGGCCTCCTTCCTACCTTCTCTTCTCATCCCACAGCCTCTCAGTAATGACTGCTTTCTTCTCCAGTGTTGGGCACTGTTAAAGCCACACACTGACATATGAGAAAATATATTTAACCTCATCAAACATTTTCTCCAGTATCACTCCCTCTCCATACACAGCTATTCAGAATAGAGCAAGAAACTAAGGCAAGGTAGCAGAGACCAACCACACTGCTGCTCTGCATACAGAATGTGGGGGGGAACACCACGCACATACACTCATCCCACCAAGTCTTTCTACACCTCCACCCATCCCCGCCAGCAATCTTCCACAGCAATGCCGATTTCTGCAAAATTCAGGGTGAATCATATTTGTGCTGCTTCTTCCCACATCCCAGTTCTTGAGAGTCACATATCTGGGCAAGAGGCTCATCTTTTATCCTCAAAGAAAAGAGAAAATTTCTAAACTTAATTTGAGGGATAGGGGAAATTCACACAACCCAAACATCATAAGAGTTCACACCTCAAGAGCTATTAAAAAATTCCTTTTTATTTTCATATTTCATTATTTTCTTCAAGTAATCTCAAGATGTTGAATGCTTTGCTTAAACATACTTCTGCAGTGGGGAGATTTTAGCCAAATTCTCTGTAATGGAAGTGGTTACACTGAAGGAATGCAGTTAAAGCAAGATAAGGGATGCTTTCCTGGGGAGGGTGCTGAATGCTTGCCTACAATAATTTTAATGTCAGTCCTGTCAAGCTGATACCCCATCAGGGTGGAAGCAAGAAAAAGACAGCTTTTCATGATTGGGTAATTTGGTGCACGCCCTTAGTAGTGAAAGCTGTTTAATAGGTTAATTGCTCACCACCAAGTAGTTAGAACAAGAATACTAACAGAAGTACTGCAAGAACCCAAGTGTTAGAAGAGAATCAAGAACTGAAGCAGCAACTGTATAGAGGTAAATAAGAAAGCTTTCTACATGGTAAAGATTTTAGCCAATACAAACCAATAATGCACACTCTCCTCCCAGAAAACACACAGCCAAATATAAGCAGAAGTGACTAAAATTATTTTGTTCAAAAGCTAATTAATGAAACTTTAAATTCTTTTACTATAATATTTATTTTACAGAGTTTCCTGGAAATTTGATCTTGATGCTGAAAAACTCTCATTATTGATTATCCTCAGATTTTAATCAAACTTAAAACCAACAGAAAAACAAACAAAAATTAAACACAACCCAAAACCAAAGAAACAAAAAAAAAACAAACAACCAAAACAAACAATCAAACAACTTTATATTTAAAAGCTCTCATTCTGCAAAAGGCAACTTTGTAATGTTTTTTTAAGCACAAAGCAAACAACATCTGAGATGACCAGAAAGGAATCGCTACTGTCGTGTCCACCTCCCTCCCTTTCTTCACTAGCTTAGTGTAAAAGAAGCCTCTTTCTGAATCACCCTAAGTTGGGTGTGTACAAAGGCACCTCCAGATAGATGTCTCCACCTAGCTATCAATTACTGTCACAAGATTGATACTTCATCTATTTTCCTCCTCTCCCATTTTTGGTTTTCCTGCACCAGTACTGAATGCAGGACAAAAACATGAGACTAAAAATTCAATCACTGCCACCTGCTGAAGCCAGTTCACCAATAAATGAGCTTACCAATTTTAATATTGCATGATGTGAAAGATTAAACCACAAATTCCTATCAAAAACTTTCTTTGTTTACTTATTATTGTCTAAGAGACAGCTTAATGTTGAGTTTGCAGATTAGGTTCCAAAAGAAGCTGCTTTAATCCTCAGACTAAAAGCAAGAGGGACCAAATCAACATTTAACACTTTGTATCTAAAGATGAAAGTTGCCTACCCATTTAGCCAAGTGATCTATATCTGCTATAAACTGACAGTTTCTTCTTTTGTCCTTTCTTAGAAAAACTAAGCAAATATATTAAGAAGGGGCAAGAAAGAAGCAGCATTAATGACTGACTAGATAAATCAGAGTATACTGAAAATGTTTTTATTGAAATTGAATAAACTAGGGCATCATGTGATAGATTTGCCTTGAAAGCAAGAGTGGTCAACCCAGATTGCTTTTTCTGTTTGTATGATCAAACAAACAGACATCTGGCAAGAGATACACAATGCAGAAGAGTCAGTTACTCAAAACGAATCATAATACCTTGGAAATAAAGAATGGTTTAGAACTAGAACTAAATAATAGTCTAGAACATTGACAACAAACATCACATGTTTCTGCCATGCAAAGGAAGACTACAATGAGAGTGCTGCACAACACAGGAGCTTACTAATGGGGATTTGAAAGAAAACAAAGATAATTGGCAGAATGAGAGCTGACGTTTCCATCACAAGGACGAAGATGACCCTGGGCCCACAAGAGGGATGTCACAGTTTGGGGATGGGAGAGGGCAGTGTATCCCTCACCCACATAAGGCCTCTGACCCAAAGCTTCTTTGAAGGGACATGATTTTACAACAAGCATAGGGGATTTGGATATGGGTTTGTTTTGGTTTTGTTGTTGGGGGGGGGTTGGGTAGAACTTAGTACAGCCTTTCTGATATAAAATGAAAAATTTCTTCCATTTTATTGATCCCTTTCACTACTCTGAAATACAACTCTTCTATAAAGAAACACAAGCTGTGCCTAACTGTAAATCACTGCTGGGCCATAGCTGAAGCAGTCTGCTACAGCTACCATCTCCACTATATTTACATTACTGCTTAATTCCCTCTTCTTTGCGATTTATGACATTTCTGAATCATCAACACAGAAGATCAAAGTATGGTCCTGCTCATTTGATTGGGAAGTTCTCAAGAAACTCAGGGATAATATTAAAGAACAAGAACTTTGGCAAACAAGAGAAAAGAAATACCAGAAAAAAATAAACTCCATTTAGTAGGATTATATAGTCAGACTGAAAAATGATTTTTTGATCTCATCTAGGGCTTACTGGCCCTTTGTTATAGCAGACACCCATATGTTGAATGTCTATGTAAAAGCAGAATGCATTCACTAAACCATTCTGGAGCTAAAAAACTACTTGGAACTGAGACCATAAAAGGGAGAAACCTATGGAATGTGTTATGTTCATGTAGCAAAGCTGTTCTCTAGCAATCAGCAGATTCAGGCAGCATGTATCAATCCTGCTCTTAGACACAATAGAGTCTAGTCTGGAATACAAGAGTAAACCAAGACAAAGTAAGACATCAGAAAGCTCTCTCTCTCCTTTTTTTTTTTTTTTTTTTTTGGTATCAAACACCATTGGCAGGAAATTGTGATGACAAGAAACATCAAGTGTTCAAAGTTTACTGTTCCAACTTTCCAGCAAGAGGATGAAATCAAAACACCTCCCTACACACTGCACTCAAAAGAAAAAAGAAAAGAAAGAAAAAAAACCCCATATGTGTATAAAGAAAAGGAAAACGTCAACAGAGGTCTTCACCATAGTGGAAAAAAGGTCTGGAAAAAATTAGCAACTAGAAAAAGAGGAGGGAGAAGAGTAATAAAAAATTACTTGAAATAATACATATTAGAGTAGTGAATTTTTATGACTAGAACACCCTAAACATTGCAGGGATGTAACTTAAAGTTTGGTACATGCTTCCTCAGAATTTAATGCAGTTCAAAATAAAAGCAACCTCTTTAATTATCGACATTCCAAGGCCATAAACCTACCCAGTAAGTTATCAGAGCAAAACATCTGCGCACTGTCCACACATGCGGTGCATGCTTATGAAACAGAAAAGAATGATGTCATTTTAGCCTGGTTTTTATTATACCCCCTTTTCTAAATTCTCAGCAGTATGGCCCTACCTCTCTGCCTTTAGAAAACAGCCCAACATTATTTTGCTATCCTTTGGGACAAATTGACAGGGGAAGCCACTCGCAGTGCCCCGTGGTGTGAACAGTCCCTGTCATGGGCTAAGGAAGATGCTGCACGGTTTCATTGACCCACCACAGCTGCGAACAAGCCCTTGCCTATAGATGAACTTGAAGCAACACAGATTTTACTGGCTTCCCTCTCATGCCACCAGCACAGCCAGCAGCTTGCTCCCTGAACACAGCTGGCCTCCAGCAAAAGTATGCGAGTCCATGCAAGGGAACATAATGCTCAAAACAAGTTTCTTGTGGAGACAAAATCTGCTCTCCAACAGAGAGCTGTCACAAACAAAGCTGAAGTTATCAGACAACTAACACCCATGAAGCTTATGACCCCTGAACCCCCTTGATGCTTGAGAGAAAATATCCGAGGCCATATGTGTCGCTGCTTCTCTAAGCCAACTGCACTGTGACCATCAAACTTCAAGCTTCATCCTCCCACTCCTCAAAAGCTTCATTAGGGACAACCTCCTTGCCACTGGTTCAGGAATTCCCCCAAACCGGTCTCCATTTTTATCACCTGATGGTGGTTTCTTGAAACTCTTTCATTTCCCCCATCCTCCCATCACTGTTCCCACTACCTTTTACTTCTCCTAGAGATGATCACATGTTATCAACAGACTTTGTACAAGAAGAGTAAGCAGGAGAATTACTGTTGCAACTGCAGAAGTGAAAGAAAGCCTGGCTATGCTAACACAGTACTGTGGTGTTTATTTCTTCCCTTTTGGGGGAAGTTAATGTTAATAAAATTAAGAGATTTCTAGTACTAAGGCCTAGAATATTCCTAGAAACTGCCAGCCACACGGCTGGGGTTTGGTTTGGGTTTTTTTGTTTTGTTTTGTTGTTGTTGTTTGTTGATGATTTTGTTTGTTTGTTGTTTGGGTTTTTTTCTTTTTTATTTACCATGCTGAAGAGAAAGAAAGCGTTCTTGAGCAGGGCAGACAGCTTAATAAATTTGGCAATTCATTTCTCATTTTTAATTGTTTCAGAAGGACTAGCACATTTCACTGGAGGCTTTGTAAACATGGACTCTCAGTAGCTTTATGGAGGGATATGGAGGACATGTGTTTCTCTCTCAGACCAGTTCTAGGAGACAGTGGAAAAAAAGCTATACCCCTTCATTCAAATGAAGTCACTCCTGCTTCTCTTCCAAAAATTACAATAGCACCATGTATGAAACTCATCAGTAACTGGAGAATCTTGGACTTCGTTATTTAAACCTGGATTTGATGCAATATGAACTCTTTTTTTTTTAAAGAAATGAATTTTCACATACAGGCATTAATATAAACTCAGTCATATGTATTTTTTTTTTTTGCACATACCAATGCTTTCTTGTAATACTCTTGGACTGTGTAATATTGGCCTTACACACGGTGTATAAGAATAGGCTGTCTTCTTACCAAACAATGGGCTTGAGGAACTCCAGTGTTTTTAAATTTTGACAGACTGTAGTAGAAACACAGGATCTGGGAAGCAAACACCTCTCCTAGCACTGCAGAGGCCAACCACCCCACATGACGGCCAACTTGCCACCCCTCTGGCCAGAGCAGAGCTCTGAGGAGCTCAGGGAAATCCTGTTCCCTGCCAGAGTCATCACAGCTGCATTGCTTTCCTTCCACCTCTGTCATCCCTTCTCACCCTTACCTGGTCTGATACACGGTACCTGGGCAAATTGCACTGCAGTATAATATCCTGTTTACCCATGCACATAGCATGTTAACCTACACATTCATCAAAACTTTCACGAGTGTTGTACTCATCTTAAAATGAATAAAAATTTTTAAAATTCCCAAATGTAGTCATTTCCTGATTTAAGACAGCCTTTGCATATGAGGTGACCTAAGCCAGCTAAAATCTGCAGTCAAATATCAGAAAATCTCCTTGCTGAAAATCTGAAGGGAGGAGAAGTAGTATTTAATTTTGAGACCCTAAATTAAAGCCCAAAACTCATGTATACTCCAAACCAAATGGAAGAACTACTAGGAACAGATAAGGAGCTTAACAATTGCACAGTTTTACTAGTATAAATGAAATTGTTGTAATTGCCACTAAGAAGAAAATACTATTGGCAGCTCACCATTCTTATCAGAGATAATAAATTCTCTAACACACATTAAATTGGTATGAAAGCAATCAATAACCAGATGACTTCATTAAATGCTTTTGCTGTTCTTTAAAACACACACACACACAAACTGATGAAAAAAGAAAAAAGTCAGTGTGCAAGGACAGAGTGTATTCAATCGGCATCTTCTCTCTGCAGGAAATTACTCCCATCAGATATATGCTTATATCTATTTCTGTGCATGCACAGATAGTTACATGTTCCATTCCTTTTATATATTGCATACTATTTAAATCAACTCAGTAGGTAAAATCCTACATACAAAACAGATAGCCAGAAAGTAATCAAAAAAGAGATGCTGCCTCTGGAACACATAAAATATTCAATCTCATTTTAAAAAATGTTCTTACATGTACTTCGATTGATAAACCTCCTCCATCTGGAATGAGCAAGTGTGAGAACGCTGACACTAATTTCATTGTATTGTAAATCTGAATTTTGAAGACTTCCACGTTAAGGTTCACTTCCCCAGTATTGCTTAAAAAGCAAGCAGTTGAGAGCCTTTGCCGTGTTTTACTATTCACTTTGTAAAAGTGGTTCTTCCAGGCATTCAGTGAATGAAGTTTACTCAGCAGCATTCTCTGTTGTTATTTATGCTTGATTTAAAACATGTTATGAAACCAAAAGGATATGTACTTAGGTTAGAATCTGTGCACTTGGACTCTGACCTGACTTATATACACACCAAAAAAAAAAACCAAACCAAAGAGCAGACTTTATCTGTATAATCATAAATGCAGATCTTGTAATAAAACAATCTGTGTTGCTCCTGCTATATTTAATTGTTCCCTTCTAAATATAGAATAATTCCAGGCCTAGAGACTCAGGTCACCAGGTAAAGCTTTGCAGAGCATAAATCTGTCACCACCTTTTCTCAAAGCATCTCTTTAATCAAAATTCATTTACTGTGACAGTGAAAAGCGGCCGATTTAGCACAGCCAGATAATTTTGAACCCGTTCGTCCTGTTTTCAAAGGAAGGAGATCACTGGAAACTCAGAGGAGTCAGCAGAAACTCTAACAAGTTGTCAGCCTGCCAAACAACCTTTTTATCTTTTTTGTTTGTTTACTTAAGATTCTTCAAAAATGCATGTTCGTTGCAATCGCTCGTGCAATTCATGCAGCATCAGAAAAAATGTGTTTCTGTTTTACTTCTTTGTAGCAATTATAATTACTACATATACGGGTAGCCAACCACTACCACAAATAAGATCGTGTATTTACCATAATTATAAGGGGAAACATTAAAACCAATATCGTTCCATTTTTCCAATTAATATAGTTACCACTGAACTCTATTTTGTCTCATCTGTGTCGAAGTGAAGAGACAAGCACGTTCATAAAAGGAAGGCATTTCAATTACTGATGTCTAAGGCATAAACGCATTTGTAGTACATTTTTTTACAAAACCAGAGCGACTCTTAATATTTATGTATTTTTCCCCTCTTTTCTGAGTCATGCGTATTAAAAAAACCCATATATATACAGCATTGATCTACAATTAAATGAAGGCTTTTGCCTTTTTTTTTTTAAGGAAAAAAAAAAAAAAGATGTTCACTTTTCTAAAGCAACTTACATTTTGAGACACGGTTGCACTGGGCTTTAATGAAATAATAAAGATGTGCTCCGAAAAAAGATCTCTTCAAAGTACCTTAAAATATTTAAGTATTCCTATTAAAATATAAATGTGAAAATTTAAGTGGAAACAAACGTTTCTTTGCAACTTTAATAAACGCTTCAGCACCGGCTGCCAAAACAGAGACGCAGCACTAGCAGAACCTCACAGGTTACTGAAATTCAGCATACTTAGGGAAAAATGGAATCACCCAGTTCCCGATGGCACATCATATGATTAATGAGGGAGGAATTAGTCAAGCAATGTTATCACATTTAAGTTTTTATAATAAATTACTTTCTCTAGGGAAGTCAAAACAAATTAAAGTAAGTATTTAGAGCAGTGAGTTGTATTTCGACTGCGAGTCAATGTTTGACAGCAGCACTGCTTAAGCAGCCATGGGCCACCCACAGCCACTCCTGCCCACGCGCTGCACAGGACAGGGACTGGTGCCACACCAGCAGCCAAACGGCCTAAGGAACTGATCTGGCTGGAAAATAACCCCACAAAGTCAGGTAAATGAAATCAAACCTTCGTGGGTCATTTTTCATCCTCTCCATCCCCATCCAGTTCCCCATGCAATCACACCCTGTGTGCCAGCACAAGGAGGGCACAGTAACAGGCACTAGCTTTGCTCAAACGAACAACAGCCAACATTTTGCTCAAAACATGCCCGGAATTTTTTGCATTTTCCAACTAAGCTGGTCAAGAGCAGAGGAATAGAACCAGATGAAGGGTGGGTACGAGGTGCTGCTGAGCTGTAGCTCCAGCTGCAGCAATGGCAGTCACCCCCCTGCCCAGCCCCGCTGGCTGGCAGCTCTTGCCACAATTCCTACTCGAGCTGGAGCAGAGACTGGCTAGTTAGAGCTGAGAAATGAAGCGGAGGGAAGCCCTGAGGCCCCAATTTCATACGGCTTAAGCCCATCTAATTGGTGTCTGCCAGTATCCCAGCCCTCCACTCCCAAGGAATTTACCCAACAGAAGATAATCTTTTTTTTTTTTCCCCTGTTGTGTTATCGCATGGGTTTTGTTCCTGCCAGCTTACTGAAATGGCTCAGCAGAGAGGGGAGGGTGGCATCACAACAGTGGAGGAGAAACCATTGAATCACAGGTTTTCTTAGGCTGCTGCCAACCTACAACAACTTACGTTAAGCAACGGTTTTGTAGCAATTCCCACTCTCATCTTTTCGATATAACTCAGCATTGACACAAACCTTTGCAACACCCATATTTGTAATTTGGTTTTGTCTTTCCTTGTAGCCTGTACATTAAGTTGACAGATGCTGAAAACACTTCTCGTGTCTTTCAGGACTGCAGAATAGACAGGCCGCACTGCAGCACTGCTCCACAACACTGCCACAGCAAGCCATCAAAGACATACAAGGGTTGGCTGAGGATTCTGATGGGTCTCATAACTTGCATACTAATTCCCAGACCTGTACAGCAAAATCAACCAGGACTTCCCACAACCTTCCCCTTTTCAAAGCCACAGAGAAGGGCTGTGGTGAGACACGGTGGGGATGGCATCTCCCCATAGGCTGAGGGAAGTCCTGACTGAAGCCAGCCTCCGAAGGTTCACTCAAACTCCCACGCCTGATCTTTAAAGTCAGTGGAGCTCCTGGGCCGGGCGCTGAGCAATTTGCAGGTTATACACGCGCCTCTGAGCCTCGACTTCCAGGTGGCACACCGTTGGTGGGATAACCACCGCCACGCCTGCCGCATCGCTCTTCATCTTTGCTGATAGGAGAGATCCAGTGTGACAGAGCCAGCACAACCTGTCATTGCTAGCGTGTAACAACGTGGTGTTTTCTACAAACACGGCATATACTGCGTGCACATGCTATGGAGGCAGGGCCATGGTTCTTTAATTTCCTGCAGTAGGTGAGAAAAAATACAAAGAAAACCACCGTGAGGATCATCAAGGAGGAGACACTCTTGTCTGAAACAGCCATCCTGCTGCAGCTACCTTAAAAGAATTAATTGGTACCTGCTTAAATATGCCTTCCCCTAATAAAGGAGGGTTTTTTCTGCTGTGTTTCCACTAGTGAATTAGTATGTGGGGAAGAGACAACTTCATTATTTACAAGAGACTCAATAATCTATCTACACAACCACATCAGGATTCAACCAAAACAATCTAATACTCCTTTAGAGATTATTAAAACACGAAGCCCCGTGACCGCCTAGTGATTTATGGTATCATTTCCTCCACTTTACAAAGAGAGAAAACTACAGAACAGCAGTTATCTCACTTGAGTAGCTTATTAAAGCTCTGTGAGGAAACCAACAAATGAAGTCAGCTAATTTCCATGGGGCCAGGATTTCATGTCTGTTTTTGTGACTCTGTGCCTGTGCTTTAACTTTACAATTACTACCAAACTTCAGTGAAGCGAAGCTCAAATAATTAAAGAGACATAGCCTGCTTCCACCGAAGCCAGTGGCAAAACTCTCATTAATTTTAACAGAAGCAAGACTACACCAAGTGCTTATAAAGCAGTTGTGATTACTGGAAGGCACTCCCAAGTTCTCAATATTATTAGCTACAAGACTATATCTATCTAAGAGAAGCCTTTGTTTTAAAGCATTCAAACCCTGGTCTCAAAACCTACCAGGTTTGTAAAAGGTCCTGTTGTTCCAAAGGGGCACTGAATGGTTATTACTCATATTGAAATTTTTATATGAATAATTTAAATGGGTTGCTAAAGCGCATACCAAAGGCCACTCCAGCAAGGGACAGAGTCCCTCTGAGGATTCTCACTTCTTTCATATCTGCTCTTGCCCCTGGTTATAACAGCTTTTCATTCATTTTTCAATTAAAATGGTAATGTAGAAAGATTTGGAAGATTCATCCAATCAACAAGTTTATTGCTGTATTCACTGGAAAAATCATGAAATGCTTCAAAATGAAAGCTTTTCAAAATCTTTTAGATCAAGTTCCTAACATGAAATTGTTTATATTATAAAGCACAGCATGAGTTGCTTGCACCTGGTTGACCTGTTTCTTTTTTGAATAATGACTGTTTCTCTATATAGTGTCCCAGACTAAACCAAATATATCCTAAAGATCATGAGTGATGGGTTCCATCACATTCCCTTGCTCAATTTTAAAACAAAAGTTTGATCCCGTGTATAACCTAAGGAAAGCATATGCAAGTTCTCACCAAGACTTGGGGGCAGCAAGTGAGCAAAACAAGCATGACTTCATTAAGCTTTAACTATGACCAAATGAGTGCAGCTGAGCACCCTCGGGTACAGAATCATGCCAACAGCATCAAAGGAACTACCTTTATTAAGTGTGAGCAAGAACTACACTAACAAACACGAGTAGCGCTGCTTTCATGGGAAAGGTCACTGGCAAATCACTGCTGTGAGCCACGCAAGCAGCGAGGAAGAAGTCAACACAGCATTGAGGACTCTCCCTGCAAGGAAAGTGATAAACAGGCAGCACTGCTCCACTCTGATCTTGCTATATCACTCATGGGTTTTTGAAGAGAAGGCTTTATTAAATGCCCCTGGAAATCAAAAAAAGCATAGCTAACAGCAACACGTTTCACACGGGAGAAAAATGGCACAATTATTATATCAAACAGAGGACTCTCCAGGAAACAAGGGATGCAACAGCATCCTGAAACCACACACACCTGTATGTCAAATACATTTCAAATAATGGATTTTTTTTCATGAACTTTCATCTATTTTGCAGCACAAAGTAAACATTTAGCTAATGACTGCCATGGCAGCATAGTTGTTTAGACGCACTCACTTCGATTAAAGAGACTGGAAGCAAAAGCTCTGAGTGCTGCTGCTTAAAAGAAATTTCAACATTTCAAGTGCTCACACTTTTCACTAAAAACATGCAAGGCCACAGTAAGGCAAAGGATACAACTTCAACAAATGCTACCTCTATTCTATCCCTAATCACAGAACAGGATCACAGACGACTTCAAGTGTAACAAAAGCCTAGGTTACCATTAAACAAGGGTATCTGTGAAAAGTCAAATCTTCTAATTGTTCTTTTAAAAGAAATGAAAATATTTTTGCAAATCAGCTTTAAGGAAATAACAATCATTGTTCTTTGCCAGTCTGCAGCCCCTGGGAGCTTATCAGTATAAGGAAGTTTAAGTTTACCAGTCTCACCTGAGCTTGCAGGATTCGTTACATCAAAGTCTCTCACAGCTTCATCACATTATAATCCCTATATTTTTACTGAAGGTAAATCAGTGAGTAAATATTTTAAGGCAAAGAATACTTATCTTTCTGTAAAGCAGCAAACCTTGTGCATTTGTGTATGCTTTGACAATGCTTTTAACTAGCTTAATTTTCAGAGGAAAAAGCCTGAACAGCAAGGACAACTTGTTCTTTAACAAGTGTGAAAGCACGCTCTTTCTTCTGTTTAGTCAGCTAAATACCAAAAATATAACGCCCTATTTAAATCTACCTGCAATATGCAGGGACTAGAAAGACACCCATGTTACATCCAAACATGAAATCTAGTTTGTACAGAGACAAAATTAGTTATTTCCCCAGCAAATGCCTGCATCCAGAAATGGTCCTACTCACATGTGTGCTAAGAGACAGGGAAATTGGCACCTTGTCCTCATGTCCATCTAAGCTATAGCAAATGGAAATTCCAAAGCTGCCCATCAGTGATCTTTTCCCCTCAGCACTACATGTACTTGCCTCCTCCAGCTCATCCACTCTTTCCCCAGATGAACTCACAACAATTTGCTAACTCAAAACACATTTGCAACAAGCACTACCTGCTGCTTCCTCAGATGAGCAACTCCAAGTAGCTCAGCTTTCCATAAAAGAATCTAAACCTCCTCCAGCCTTTTTAACACAGAGGCTTCCAATGTCCCAGTAAGGATTTCACCATGTTGGCAAGCGCAGAGTGGACAATTCATCTGTTTAAGCCACCTGCACCCCTGGATTCCTATATTCAAACTAACCTAATTCAATCTCATTCCTGTCTTTCCAGTCATCTGTATATTTTTATCCTTGCAGATAACAGTGTGTCTGTATCAGCTACAAATGTCAGTCACTCGCTGACTTTCCATAATCCCCCAGCCCCTTTCTAGAACTCAAGCACTAAGCAGTTTCTCATTACTCCATGATGTGCCAGGTAAGCATCAGTCTCATTTCACAGGTGAAGATACAGATACAAAAAAGTTTGACTTCTTTCCACTGAGGGAAAAAAAACCCCAAAACAACAAACAAAATCACACACACAAAACAAAACAATAAAAAAACCCCAAACAAACAAAAAAAACCCAAAAAATCAATCAAAAATCTTGAGAGTTAACATTTGTGATCAAGAAAAACATAGTAAAGGAAAAGACCTATTTAAGATACTGTATTGTGCTACTGAAATTTGAAGTTAATACAAAATTAGAGAATCATAGAATGATTTGAGTTGGAAAGGACCTTAAAGATCACCTAGTTCCAACTTCCCTGCCATGGGCAGGGACATCTTCCACTAGATCAATGCAGCATCCAACCAGGCAAAGTAATGTTTTTGAAAGCAGTCATGAAGCCCAACTTTCACCACAAAAAGGCCATATGCTACTAAAGCAGATTTCTTTAAATATAAATAGGCATGTATAGGACTGACATTGGTAAATACTCAAAAGGAGCCCAAATTTAAAATAAATGGAAAAAAAATGCACCTGTAATTCTTCACACAACCATTCACTCTAAATTGTACTATTAAGCTGTACTAAACAAAAACAAAACAAAACCAAGAACACAAACAAAAATCAACAACAAAAGAAAGCCTACACCAACCAAAAAAAACACACCAACCAAACCAAAAAAGTGGAAATCAACTTATCAAAAGGGTAATTCTTTGCTTTATATACTCAGAAACAGGTAGGATGATTACAGTACATAATATATTTTATATGAAAAAGAATTGAGAGAAAAAAAAGAGAAAGAAAACCGGCAGCAGATCTAATTTCACACTCGGGGGATTACAATGTAGAGAATACACACACGCATTCTTCGCTGACAACGGCGCTGTGAAATTCTCAGTGGATTGCCGGCACTCTTAGGATTTAAAAGATTTAATGTTCTGCTTCGTTACTTCACAGCATGTAAAACTTCGGAGGACACTGGAATACCAAGCAGCTTAGCGGGGAAGAAAAACGCAAGAAAAGGGCCTCATCAAACTTACAGGATCCTAATAGACCTTATTTCACAGCATTTTACTACACTTAAGTTGCAGAAAATAAAAAAGGAGAGTGTTTCTGTTCCCTTAACTCTGTAATTAAGGCCGCATAGTGGGTGCCATACTGATTGCCCCAGAAGTACACTGCACATGAACCAATGCCCTATTTTTACTTAACCTAATAATAAGAAACATCAGTCCTTTCCTCCCTCCCTTCAAAAACCATGAAGATTTACAAGAGACAAAAAAAAAAAAAAAAGAAAAAAAAAAAAAAAAAAGCAAATTGATAAAACCTGGAGTAGCTGCATTAGAAATTTTGCTTATACCTGAATATGGGCCGTTTCTTGTCCTGGATGTGGCCACTTTGCAAATGCAGGCTTTCCAGTGGTCACCACTGAGATGGACCATTGCTCCTCAATGAAGAATAATAATTAGGGCAAAGCATCTCTGCAAGCTGCAGTAATTTCTCCCTTTTCTCCCCTGTGCAGCCAAGCAGCAGCAACCCCGCGGGGTAAGTGACAGCACTACAATAGCTAATCCCAACAAGTGAAATTCTAAGTGAGGAAATGTGCTCTGAAAATGCAATATTTATTCTCAGAGGATGAGACTCCTGAGAAAACAGAAAGCCTCGGTAATTAGTCTTCGGGATAAGAAGGTAGCTCTTTTGCCTCATAATTCTTTTCAAATCTTGGATATTTAGTTCAGCTCAAAGAAAACAAGCATTTTTGTTAAGCAAATATCTAAGCACCTGGAAATTTCAGAGGCACAAATACAACTTCAATGAAAACTAACTTCAAATAACTGAATTTGGTGTTTAAGGTGCCCTCTAAATTATCTGCATAACACTAAAGGGTTTGTGGTTGTTTTTACACCTTTGATGGAAAAAACATTTTGGGGGGAGGTTTTGTTCCTCTTGTTTTGTTCAGAAAGGTCTTAAGAGGAAGGTCAAAATACACCCAAAATACACCTCCCCTGTCCTTCCCTCCTCGCAGTGCCTCCTGGTGCATGCTGCAAACCTCTCCCAGTCCGCAGGAGAAGAGTAATGGATTTGATCGACAAGCCCAGCCTGAACACCAGAGGGAAAGCCGCTACCCTCTGCACACTTTATTCCCCATTGCACTGAGACCTGCCCTCATGTACTTCTTGCCATGTGCATCCCTAAAGAAACTCACCTAGGCCAGGAAGCGCTCATCCCAGAAGGAGATGATCTGGTGGCTCCTCGGGGAGAGCGCACAGAAACAAATGTCGTTTCTGTCTTGTGCCTCTTCAGAAGTTGCAACCTGTTAGCAGAGAGCCGATATCTGACCTCACATTGTCCCGAGCTGTGCCTACTACATCATAAATATAGATTAAATTAACCATACTCCCTTTATCAAAAGCATACATAAACAGTGGAAGGGTTCGAAGCTATGAACAGAAACATGTAAGCCAGCATTATATATCATTATTATATATCATTTATAGCTGGCTGATGTACTCTCAGACCACTGTCTTACAGCTCAAAGCAAAAGCAGTACATTCGTTTCAACAATTTCCATTTCTCACCACTTCATCCCTCCCCTCCCTTTCCCTGCAAGTCATACCCAGCGAGGATGTACCACCGATGAAAAGAGCCTGCCCCTTTTCCTTTTTTCCTTCTGCATGTCAGCTCCGTTTCTGGCAGCAGCTCACAGCAGAGCTGCGTGGTTCATGGCACCAGCACAACCAGCCTACGGTGCAAGGCCACATGGCCACAGGAGCAAAGGATGCGACAGGTGAGGGGACAGGAGGTGGCAAGGGAAGGACAGCCAACGCAATTGATACCACCGTAAACATACAGCTTTCTGGCGATACTGGCAGGCAGCTTCACATGTGCTCACCCAGCACGCCACCATGGCTCTGCACAGCACGGAGAGCTTGAGGGACGTATTTTGGCAACTACAATTTCTGCAGCTGGACTTTCTAATTTAAAATAATCTAGACTGCATTTCTGCAAACAGGATCATATTCTCTGGGAGTCCATCCGCTCCAGACTCTTACTGATGGCCATCACCCACCTCCTAACTCTGTCATATTTTTCCAAGTACTAGGAAAAGGCACAAGGTTAGCAAAGGGTAGTCAGACACAGCAACTTTCATTGATAAAACATGGCAAGTAAATGGAAGACAGTACTGAAGAATTAAAAAAAAACCCCAGGATTCCCTAAGCAGGTCTAGCTGCTGGCAAGTTTGAAATATCTGTCTCCAGTTTATTTTATGTCACATATGAAAATGTTTGCACAGCAAGTACAGTACAGAATGTAAGCAATAATTGCTTTGGAAGGAACAGTAATATGCAAGACGAGAATAAGTTCTGGAGGCCAAGAGCAAACAGGAAGAGCTAATTTGCAACAAAAAGATCTTAGAATTAAAAAAAAAAAGTAAGAATTAAAAAGTGTATGTTAGTAAGTAAAGAAAACTTCAGCAGAAAATGCACATGTATATATTTTCATCAAGTATAAGGCAGGTCTCGATGAGGTATGAAATAGCTACTATTTACAGGAAATTATTAGAGCCATACAATACAGTGTTTCATTTTGAAAGCTTACTGGACTTAAACTAGGCTGTATAGACAAAACAGAAGGCTACTTATTATTTAAGCAGAACTCATCTCAGAAGGATATAAGGTTTATAGCCTAATGCTGCTTACTCATAACAAAGTCTAATTACAGCCTAACAAGCACACCCACTAACTTCAATGAGACTAGTCAAAGAATAAGACAGGCTCCCCTGTATGTCAGGTTTAGCAGCTTCCTGATGAAGTACTCCAGAGGAAACAAACTATTCGGCCAGTTAATAGAGGAAACTATTTAACATAGAAGCCAGGGGAGAAGTGATGCAACTTGCTCACCACAGCAGCAGTCACCGTCAATGCCAGAAGCAGGACTTGGGAACTTCACAGCTTCCGTGTATATGCACAAGACCATTAGATCTCCTCATGAAAAATGATCACCTTTAGTAGATCTTTAATTTTGTTGTTTATTTACAGCTTTGATTACAAGTTTCTGAGTCACTTGTTTTTATTGTACTGGTAATTGTGTAGAGACTGAAGTTATATATAGGTCACTGTCTTCTATTGGAGGAACGCACATTTTTGCAGCTGTAATAAAATGCAGAAAGGCAATAAAGGAAAAGTAACTAGGGAAGGAACTTGGGACTAAATGGTTATTGTTTTCAAGCTCTGTCTCCCATCACGATTCAAACACCAAGTGGTAAATCAGTTCTGCTTGGCATATTACAACACCCACGAAACATACCCATCCAACTGACAGCTCTTCTTCATAATACTAAATAGCCAATGCCAGCAATATCAACCTAGATAGGAATTTCACTCCCAGAGCTACCTCTGGGTTTTCATAGAACCATCGAATGGTAGGGGTTGGAAGGGACCTCTGGAGATCAGTGAGTCCAACCCCTCTGCCAACACAGGAACAACCAGGGCAGGCCACACAGGAACAGATCCAGGTGGGTCTTGAATAAGGTTCTCTGCTCCACTCTTCAAACTACACTCCATATTGTCTGTAGAGTGCTCCTCATCATAGTCCCAGCTCAAAGCACCTTAATTCAATCAGGCCAGACAACTAAGCGTCTGTGAGGCGCCTGTTGCAGAGCGTCACATCTGGGACCACCCAACGTTACAGAACTGTCTATGGAGAGCATACTGAAAAGCAATGCTACTAGTAATAAAAGGACTGGAAACCAGTGTCACATCATGGGCAAACTGACTAAATGTGAATTGTTTTCTAAATAACTTACCTGCTCTTTATTTATTAGGAAGTTGCATTCATGTTCTGACTGCCTATGGATTTGGTTACACAAATATTAAATGCAAGAATGTAAAAATATTTTAAATATATATATTTTTTATATTTTACTTTTTTTTTTTTAATATTTGGTTTTGTAATATTACAGTTGATCCCACATACTCACATTTCACACACAGTTTACATTCCTCCTTTCATTTCCCCTGACTTCCACCTGAGTTACAGTCACATGAACTCCCATCAGCTCTGCACACAGCTCTGAAACACAACCTCTTTCCCTCTGCTTTCAAACCATACTCCTCCTGGCCAGGAATGCTTTCCCCTCCAACTGGAAGGGGAAAGAGAGGATCTGGCCAGAGCCCCGTTGCCAACGTTGCCATACTTCGTGGCAGGCTGGCTCCATTCAGCAGACAGCTAATGTAAGCACAATTAATACAATCTCAGTTATACAGGCAGAAGGGTTCAGCGTCTGGTTAGTCTACACGCAATGTCTCTGGTGCCCGTCAGACAAAGCCAGACTTTCTCAAGCTGCACAGGCTCAGGCATGGAGCTGAACCCGACTGTGCTTGAGCTGGCAATTTATAGGGGAAAGTCTTGTGTTCCTAACAAGCTATGTATAATTTGTTGCAAAGGTTGAACGATGGCCTGGACGAAGGGAATATCCACAGCACTTGTGTTCTTGATGTATCACAGCATTAGCACCGTCTTAAAATAATCCAGGGGAAAAATATTGAAAAATATTTTGAAAAATATTTTGAAAAATAACAAAAAAAGCCAACCAAACCAAATCAAATCTGGGGAAGGAGGGATGGAGTCACAGTAGAGCATGACACATAGCTCCACTGAAAAATTACAGCTTATGTCTCTCTGGTCAAAAATTCAAACCAACTAGATCAATGATACCCATTTGATCTATCACAAAAACATACTTGCTTTTGAAATGCCTTTAAAATCACTTCATGGAAGCAGAGCAGCCAGCAGGCTGTGTGCATGCAAAATCCTCCTGTGCAGAAGCTTGCCCCACAGCCCACCTCCTGGCCACGATGGCCCAGAGGAGGAGGATGAGATTGTGTAGACATCAGTCATGGCAAGGGACAGCAGCGACACCCTGCACACTGGGAGCACAATCCCATCTTTTTTGTCAGTTCTCCCAAAATGTTGGTTTGTTCTGTGCATTAAGCAAAGGGGAAATTGCAGTCATGCATATACAAAATGAGCTGAAGCCTAACATGACAAGACAACTTTGGGTATGTACTAACTGGTGAATCAGACATTTTTCCACTTCTCTCGTTCCTCTGTTAACTGGGAAGTCAAACTAATCCTTCCCCTTTGAAACTGTAATATTCAGATCAGAGGTGTAGAAGCAGACTCAGGTGGTTCTTTAATTATACTTTCTACATGTATTTTGATTACAGTCTTAATAAAGGCATGCTAAAGGCCCTCAGGTCTTATTTCCTTTCCTCTTGATTTTATCTCCCTTCATTCAAATGACTACGCATGACTTTATACAATTTAGTTGTTTCAAGCATCGAAACCTGAACACAGTAAGAATTAGACCATCACCAGTTCTTATGATTAATGCCATTCCAACACACACAGATACCTGCAGTTTCTTTTGCATGTCAATCCTGCAGATGGTTTCAAGCATGGATTGATGTCCTGTTCCTAAGTGAGTTGGGAGGAGCAGAAGGAATGAAGGAAAAGCAGAAACAAAACAGGGTGGACATTATGTCACTGCATTCTTTTCTCAGGATGAAGTCCTAAGGAAAAGCTCTCGGGCTCCTGCATCAGCAATGACAGTCAGTTGGAATTCCTGTCTCTCTCAAGAGGAAGGACTTCAAAAAGCACACACAACTCGTTCTCAGACTCTTCAAAGAGCTCTAGAAGCAGGAAAATGCCAGACTACAATATATTCAAAAGTCAGTAATAACAGTGGCAGCTTCAGCCACCTTTTCACATTAAAGATGTATTGGCAACCTACTCCAGTGGTGAACTAGGATAAAGAACAAACCAGTACTATCAGCCCATGGAAAAATGGAAGTCAAGAAGAGGGAGGATGGATGCTTCTTTCAAAGTATTTAACTATTCTGGTCAGCTACTTTACTGGAAATTTTAAAGACTAACTTGAGGGGGGTAAAGGTCAGAAAAATGCTTATTTTAGAGCAGTGCTGTCAGATGCGTTCATCAACTTGTAGCACTGCTTCCCTGGTGAAGAGGAAAGGAAATTGTAAGGGAAATGCTAAGCTTATGAGCAGAAATAAAGGAAAATAAGCAAGCGGGTAAATGTCTCCAAGACACAGCTTCAAAAGGAGCTGACAGTGCCAACACCATTAACCAGAGAGACTGCTTGCATAAATCCATCCATATTTGAATGTGTTAATTTTCCCAAAGCTTACAAATGAATCAAAGGCTATTTCATACCTCAAGGAAAGGGAAGAGGTCTGAATGAAGGCAGGAAAAAACCAATCAGCATGACTGTGCCGGTGACAGGAGGACAGGCTGACCCCCGCACAGACACACTGTAAGCTCATGACATGATTTCATCCCCCGGAAGCCTGTTTGAAATGCTGCTGCCCACCCTACAGCGATGCCAGCACGCCTGTTTACACAGCCACGCTGAGAATCAGCTCTGGCTTTGCTGAGCAAAACAAATACCACAAAACGTGTTGGTTCACCCCCTTTGCATTTTTAAGGCAGCCCCAGTCCCCGCTCTGGGTCACAGGAGAGCTGTACGGCTGCTCTGGAACAACTGTGAGGGTTGTGCATGCGAGTGCGGGGTGGAAACTTGGGATATGAATTCATCTTGTAAAAACACAGCTTAAGCCAGTTCTCCCTGCCAGAGACAGATTTATCTAGGCTTAGAGGAATTTATAAATGAGCAAGTAAAAGCCATCCACATAAGCTTTTTTGGAGACAAAGCTACATCTCACGCAGTACCGTATCGTGTATCCGAGAGGCATTTTTGCGGGATGAATAAATAACACCATGTTCTGAAGATGCCGACTCCTTGACACTGACAACATCTGCTGTCACTAGACTGCAGGAGAGAGTCCCCACAGAGAGTAAAACGTGAGCTACTCGCTGAAGGAACTGCCTGTGGCTGACACACCCAGGCTGCAATCCCATCTTAGGTCGCAGAAGGACAAATCGTGACATTGCATCCCAAGAGAGGCAAGTGTCCAAGGTCTGTCACCTGCACTCACTGAACAGCCACATACACGTAGAAAACCTTCACCTGCAAAAGCAAATGCTCTCGTCTTGTACCGCATACAACACCTACATTCAAACACAGCTTTGAATTCAAGGCAAAAATGCAGTTGCAAAAACACTTGTATTATAAGCAGGGTTCTGAGTGCAGCTAAACGACTGTTTCTTTTATGCCAGATCAGTTTCAAAAGCCCTGAATCCACTTTACTTCAATTTTTAAAAAGATACAATTTCTCATTTATGTGCATTACTTTCACAAGCTCTACGTTTGTGATTCATTCATACATTCACAACTGTTTAAATGATCACGGATTTGAGAAACTGAATTCTCATTTGCAAGGCAAACAGCATTCATGCCTGAAGAAAAAAAAAATAACCCACTCATCACTTTTATTACAATACAAATACCTTTCCATCTTTTCAAATGCTTGATTCCCGTTCCCTTGGGTTTTAACCCTTCTGCAGAGTTATTACAGTGCACTCAAACAGACCTTTTCCACTACTAGAGTGAGAAAACATTCAGATGTGAACTGTTGCTTTGAAACGGAAGGGGAAAAAAAAACCAGGCAGGCTTCTGTGAAATGTAAAAGAAGCCTCACGTGCAGTAAATATCACATGTGCAACAACTTGGAGAAGAAAATTATCAAGAGTCATTGGTTTGAGTAACTGTTGCAAAGAGAAATCTCAGAGAATAAAGTAACCATCTATAAAATATGTGCACTGAAGAACAATTTGAAATAGATAGCAGGGCTTATGTTGTGCCCTCTGCCCCAGCAAACCTCACAATTACTTAGACAAGGAAATGTAATTTATGTCTTTTATTAGCAGAGAAACAGAAGCTGTAATTCCCAGATGCATCTGCAAATCTTTGTAATCCATATTCCACTTATTTTTAGAAATTAGTAATTTGGAAAATTACTATCTACACACCTGAAAGTTTAACTGAACAGCAATTCAAAGAAGTATCTTAACCAAACTTGGTACCAACACACAGAAGCTTTCAGCTCACTTAAAAGTTAAGCTGCAAAGCTTGATCTTTAGCTCTTTGGGTCTCCAAAAGGCAGCTCCTGGCATTACACCACAGTATGCAGATCAAAAAAATTCATCAAGATTTGGAAGCACATCCTAATGTTTACTTACGTGAAAGCTGGGGCAAGTAGTCAAACTTGCACAAAATGTGTTTTATCCACTCTCCCAGCTACCTTCCCTATGTTTACATTTACTTCTATTTCACAACTATTTTCCTCTCATTTAAGAATTTCATTAAAAACCCCAAGACAAGAAGTTGCCTTTCCTTCAGCTTTGGCAACAGGGAGAGAAGCTCTGGCTCCCTGGCACATAAATACACTGCAGGAACTACAAGAAACTTATAGTGCTCATGAAACCTTCTCAGAGTGTATGGCACATGATGTGATTGGTACAGTTACTGTACTTGTGTAGAAGGATGCAATTGATGTAAATCTAACAAAACTAACTGATTGTGGCAGTTGGAAAAACAAAAGGGGTTTGGGTTTTTTTTGCCTGCTTCTTAGAAAGACATGATGAGCTGATGCAGTGCCACCCTTACTGAAAGCCCTCCCTATCTGGTAAAAAGCACTAGCATCAGAAAACTCACTAGTGTGAGAAGGCAAACTTCACAACCTTGATCAAGTGTTGTATGACAGATACACATTGATAAAGCCACTATTTCTGTCTTCAGAGCTGCTAGCATTCGGGTTTCTTTACACACTAAATCTTCACTGAGTGTGCAGCCTCTGCAAGTCCTTTTGGTGCTGTATCTTGAAATGCTGCAAATAAATGACAAGCTTGACATTTCCATAGACAGGGGGTTACATAAATAATGCCAGAGGAACCCAGACTTACTAGAAAAAATATTACTCAACCTCAAATATTTTGTAGTTACTTGTTCGCTTCTGAAAGTAATGAAAATTTGTATTTTGTACGTTGCAGAGTACAAACTCTTACGGAAGAGGAACAGACTTTGAAGAATACTTTCAGAATGTTTCTCTTTTAGGATGAAAAATATTTTTATCTTTTGTAACTCTTCATTGTCAAACATAATTCCAAGTGAGATGATTAGCTCAGACACATGTAACTGAGTCTGGTATAGAGATCACTGGATCAAACTCCATGAGCTGTGCATGTTTAACCAAGTGTTCATGGAGACTTTGCTCTGAAAAAGCTTAGTATGAATCTACAGAATCAAGCAGAACAGATAAACAGCCTACCTCAATTTTGCATTCAGATCATAATTGGGAGCTTATGTTCACCCTAAATCTGGCACCACCTCTTTACTTTAATGTTGGTGCCAGAACTACTGTCTTTCACCTGCATCACTCCCATGGAAAACTCCCATTGCCTACAGTAAGAGGCTCCTACCTGAGCTGTGCAAACACACAATATAAAACATTTTCTCCAAGTCATTTACAGCCTAAAGAGAAAAGAAAACAAATGCAGATAACAAACAAATGGTGGGGTTGATGGGCAGAAGGAATGAAAACAGAAAAAAAAACACATGCAGCTTCACAGTACTATTATAAGCATGGTTAATTGGAATGGAGTCTATGAATTTGTACTGTTTATTTTGGGTTACAAGACATAAATAAAATACTTCAGGTTAAACAACTATTTCCTTACTCATTAGACTCAGGTAGACATTAAGCTTTTATATATTAAAATGATGAATACCTGCATATATCACTCAGCAAAAGCTCATCCACTCTATATGACACGAAAGAAAAATAAAACAACGAGCAAGTCAGGGAAAGACATTTAATGACAGAAGATTAGAATTGGCAAGGACACCAACAATGATGCAATCACTTCACTGACAGGTAAAGTTAACACACAATATGGACAACGTGAGCCAAACTACCCGAGTAGTTAGGAGAAGGCAGCAAAGATTGGAAAACCGGGATAATATTTGGAAAGACTGACACATCTACTGCTTTCTGCTGAAGAGCAATGGTGGCAAGGGCATTGCTTTGCAAGGAGCTGTGGCCAGCTGCTCCCCTCTCCCCTGGTCTATTGGCTCAGCAGCAGGGGCTGCATGGAAATGGCCCAGTCAAAATGGAATATAAGGCAAAAGCACAGGAGACGGCAAACCAGGAAACGTGCTTATCCAGCCAAAGCTCACACTCTTAAAACACTTGCCTTTCAAATCCTACCAAAAACTTCCTGGACATTCATCTATAAATCCAAGTGTACAAATACATGAAGCACCTGCACAATGTAGTAAAGCAAAGAAAAATGCAAAGTTTAGGCACATGCTAATTGCAAAATAGGAAAATAGCAAAGATGGACAGATTTAACTCTTTTAAGGAAGTCAGATAACTCCTGGAAAGGGCAAATTTCCAAGAGTCACAATGATATCTGGTTTGAATTTTTACTGTCTTGCAGTTTGGTATAATAAATTGTGGTTAAGAAGAATTTGTGTAAAAATTGGAGCAGGTTACAGAGAAGTGAACCATCTCTGAATTTATAAATTGAGCATGAAAATACTCTGCCTTATTTACATCTATATTATACTAAAACCTCAAAGTAGATTGAGGGTAAATTTTTTAAACAAGCTTCATGACAAAGGACTTGATAGATAAGCTTTGGAAAATCTTGCTGCCAGGGCACTAACCTGCAGCAGAGGGCTCAAGGCAGGAGCTCCTTAAAGTCTGCGGTAGTTCCTTCCTCAGACACCAAAACCCACATCAGGTTTCTGACGGATTTGTAGCAATCAGTAAATGTCAGACAAGTAAAGTTGTTCCTGTCTCTACCCACACACCCTGTCCCGAGGCAAAGGTGCCCAATTTGTACATGAAGCAGCTTGGGAACAAATGCAGCTTTCCTCCTAGAAACTGGAGCCTGTTTACCTTGGTAAACGCCCAGTTAAAATGTGTAGATTTCTGCATGTGAGCAAGTGGAAGAGCTTGCCAGTTGTAACCTCTCCTTGAAACACTGTTCTCAACTTCCATATCGTTTCCCATCACAAGGGCCAGCCAACAGCACTAGGAAACCACCCCAACAAACCCGAGACTGAACTGCATATGAATGTACTCATCAACCCAGGTTCTGGCAGCACAGGCTAAGCCCAAGGGCTGCTTGCTGCTACATCCCACAACTCAGCATAAGGAAGTCTCCAACTAAGGGACCATCTTTAGACGTGAAGAGCAACGTACTAAAATTTTAACCTTAAATGCAAAAGGATATTCTGTTATAGCACCAACTTTGTGGCACTGCTTTCAACACAACACCTCCTGCTAAAATTGCTTCTATTTCAGTAATACTTTGCATCTACTCAAATACCTAATTAGCATCCGTTTGTGGACCATTCAAATAATGTTGTGCACTAAAACTAATGGTTCATTTCAGCTCTAACCATACACAGTGAAATTTATCCAAGAGTAGAAGAAATAAGAAGGTAACCTCTAACTAGACAACAACTGTGAACACTACAGTTAAACATAACAGCCACTTCCAAGCACCACTCCATAGCCAAAGCCAACTTTCCAAATGTTTGTTACCCGCAAAGTAACAATGTTCTTCCATTGTTCTTCCAAAGCCAACCTGTTTGTATAGACTGTGAGCACAAAAGGATGTCCATCTCAATCACGGTCTTGCAGAACTTTTACCACAATTTCCACACAATGCCAAAATTCAGCATTTACCAACAACATCACCCCAGTATTCCCTATGTTCATTGTTGTTTTAATCAAGATTTATTATCAAGATACATGCCAAACTTGAACTGACTCCTGTAGCATTTAGTTCGACAAATGATGGCAAGATGGATGATGACATACCTGAGAAATATGAAGTTTGGTATGGGAAATGTGAGTATCAGCAAGCTCTCAATCTTCAATTTATTATTTTCATCAACCCAACCTCAGCTGTAATTTGGGAGCATTTTATTTTGGTCGAGGAGCTCACCTAGTAGAACAAGTCAAACTTTGTTGGTTCTTGCCCAGGGGATAGGTGTGCTTTTGAAATTATACTCTCACAGACTATGAATGAAGAGGATAGGTTAGGAAAAGAAAATTATGATGGAGCTGGTCTTCAATTTAGTTGGAGACAGTGAAAAAGAAAATACTGACAATATAATAACATGCTTGGGTTTTTTTCCTACAATGCAATATCAGAAAAAACATTCCAGCAAATATAACTCTTAAAATAATTTTAATGTACCTCATTCTAATAAAATACTCTTGATGCTTCACCCTATAACCTCATGAACCCATGCAAGCTCCTGAACAACCTTTGTATTTTGTACACATATTTTCTATTTGGCTAATATCTACTCTATGAAAGACAAATTTTATTTTAAAGCTACCAAAATTTAATTCTCAGGCATTACTGAAGGTACTTTTTTTTTTTTAATAATTCTGCAAATTTGTGGATACTACAATATTACATATTTCAAGGAAAATCACACTGCACTATTTCACATTTCAAGGAAAATCGCTGCAATTGAAGTGTCATTGTTAGTTTTGAGCATAATAATCAGTGTTTGTGAGAAGGCGCCGGGTTAATAGCTCTGGAGAAACTTGTCTACTTTTGTTCCATTTTGATCTGTAAAAATGTCTGAATTTCTGTATTAGAAATGCAGATCCTGTCTAGCCTGGAAGATCAAGAGGCTGCAAAATGGTGACACTACAAGAGGAACAAAATCAAGAGTGTAGACACCAACACAACAGATGCCAGAAAGTTCTTGTAAAAAACTTCTGAGTTTCACAAAAACTAAACTAATACAGCGGGGTAAGGAAATACTGTGCTTCTTTCACCATCACAACCCTAAAGTCTTACCACAAAGCCTTCACAACAAAGAAAAAGATCAGAACTGACAGTTTTGGTATTGAGTGGTGGTAAAAAGGAGAAGGAAAACAATAGTGTCTTTCAAACCGTACTTTTTCATTCCATTAAAAAAGAAGCTGTAAGGAAATTGAAAAGTATTCTTTCACAGTTAATAGAGTAGACACATCAGCTATATCTATATGGCCCTGCACTATATGGCCATGCCATTGTTCATGTGATACAACACTGTAATATAGCAAAGCGTCTAGAGTGGTTGCACCAGTTATTACATATAGGCTTTCCACCTCCCTTCTGAGGAGGGAGGGAAACACATCAACTACTTACATCAACAGTTAAACTTGTTTAAAACCCAAAGTTTATACATATTTTTTAAAGTTTTGACTTACATCTCTGCTGCAAGACTGTGAAAAGTCTTTAAATTTATGCTAATCACAGTGATGCCTTAGAAACATAAATGATGTGGCCGTTTGAAAGACAACTGAGATCAAAGATTTCATGTGCTACCAAAAACATCAAGCTGCAATAACCTTCAGTTCCAAACAATTTACACTTGAAGGGAACTAGGTCTTAAAAAAAAATAAAAAGGCAATTTTATTTGGGCCTCCCATGAGTTTTTATATCATTTTGAAGAAATAAAGCAGCAGAAGTAATTTGCAAGTTAACAGAAAACCAAACTTCATTTAATTTGGTCAACAGGTAAACACGAGTGTTTCACATAAATCACAGAAAGGGTCAGGAACATCTTTTCAGGGCACACAGAAAGCACAACGCCCTCAAGGGATACTGCTTCTGAATAGGCAAATCAGGAAGACCTGAAAGAGTCAGAAAAGTCTTAAATTCCAATTCTGGCTGGTCCTATCCCAAACACAAATAAATGAAAAGAATAAAATTTATTAAAAATCCCATTACAGCTCTGTAGTTCATTGTAACTTTGTACTAGCTTAGCTTGACAATGCTTTCCCTTTGCCTATACTTTTTGGAGGTAAGGGACAAAAACACTGAAAAAGAATTCAGATTCTACACAAAAGCCTATATTATTTTTATTCACAAATATAAGACTATTGGCTATTTAATTTAAAAGTCTATAGACATATACATAAACAACTTGACTGCAGTTTACTTGAGCTCTACAACCATATGAACGGCATCTCAATATTGTATTTTTCAGTGACCAGTTCTTCTATCATCTGTTGCCTGGGAATTTAGCACCTCTGGGCAATATACAAATTCCTTGTCTAAGGAATTCTCAAATCTACTAACATCAAATAATAGCGTTCTCTCCCTAAAAAATTTTCAGACTTCACTTAAGCCTACACACAGTAAGTAGAGGCACATTTGCACATTCAAGCTCTTCCAAAAATAATAACCACCTAGAACTTCTCCCAGTGGGTAACATCAATTTAAAAACAATCGGGGAAAAGCTTTAGAAACTAGCAGTGAACAAAAGATGTTTCTGGTGTCGTGATGAAGCCAACACTGACACAGCGGAGTTAGCAGGGCATTGTATTCCTCTTGAGCAGCTACTGCAAGCTTCAGCAAATGGAAAGACCAGTGTCACAATTTAATCACAATTTATTTCTGAGTTCGGGATCAAAATGCCAGGCTCACAGAGTTCTGCCAGCTAAAAAAGCAGGTACAGTCACTTCATGAGGGAAAAAAAAGAAAAAAAATGAAGTGGAGAACTAATGCAAAAATGAAGACTAAATTTTATTTCTGTGCTGGTTGTCTCCTAGGTGCTAAGTCTGCAGGCATGTCCCCATCCCAGTGGTGACAACACACGCCAAAGCACATCTTCAAGTGACCGGCTGGAGTCCCAGTGCAGGGGCTGTCCCAGAGCTGAGAGCGGGCACACAGGCTGCCACCCAGGACCACAGGAGCTACTGGAGCAGCCAAGAGTAGTGAGAGCTGCAGTCGTGCCCTTCACCTCACTGGCTGAACATTAGAGACTACGCTGCAACCACAGCGTACTTAAATTATGATCAAAAAAAAAGCAGAGTGGATTTTACATTATGCATCACAGGACATAAATGAAAGCAACTTAAGATTAAGACTAAACTCATCACTGTGGCTTTCAAAAACCCCATTTATTCCAACAGGATAAAAAAATTGACAGTGAAATAAAACAATTGTAGCAGATGTACAAGAAGGGACATAGCACAAATGATTCTTTACTAGATAATAACAAAAACCCCATTTTTATAAAACCTAAGAAGAGGGGAAAAACTGAGACAGGGGGACTGGCTTCAGCAGTGTGCTGCTATGGTAGACGCGTGAAGCAGTGCAAAGCTCCTGACCACCCAGCAATGGCAAGGGTTAAGGAGAAAAAACTAGAGGGGAATATCGGAAACTCTCACCCTCAGGTTTGCAGTTTCCTAGGAGGGTTAAGGAAACACAACAGGGTTTTGCTTGTTTCGTTGTCAGAAAGGGGCAGCCCAACTTCACCTGCTTGAGTAAGTTCTCAATCCACCTGACAGAGGCAGAAGAATAAATTTAGAGCTGCTGACTCAATAGCCATGAAGAAATTCCCTTTTTAGTAAATGGAATAATTTTTTTTATTTGATTAGGCCTTCCACATGTAAGCAAACACAAAATTAAATGTGCTGTGGAAATGATGTTTCATTTGTGTTTTCCCCTCTGATCCTTTACACACCTCCAGCCTCATTACAGCCCCACTTCTGTGTACCTGGCATTCATGTATTTCAAGTTGATTGAATGAAAGCAATGAATTGAGGAACTGCAGCAGTAACACATCTCAGTCCTGCAAATAGGGAGATTCCAGCATTGATAGGCATAACCTGGGTTATCATGAACCCCTCGCTACAAGGGGGAAACAATTTAAAGGTCAAGTCCCAGTGCTGATGTGTCCCACCTCAGTCAGCAGTGACTCGACCAGCACAGAACATCCCAGCTGGGCACAACCACACCACTCCAATTTTGTACTTATTATCAGCAGAGGGACTACTGGGGTGCAGAGTTGGCCCAGCCTTCACATCCAGGCATCAGCTGGTTACACTGCTGGCTGCATCTGAAGCCATAACTAAGCCTTTTCCCCTCAGCTGCTCCTTTTCCTGATACTTTGCACCTTTACTCCCAGTTACGTTCCTTTTGTTCTAGCCCACTACGCAAGGCTGTCAAGTCAGATGTTTAAATTCCCTGATCTGGGAGAGAAAGACACTGTATTTTTATTTGCAGCTCCTCCAGCTATCCCTCCCTGTGCTGCTCTGACTGGTGCCTCCCTCCTTGCCCTGTCATCCCTCGCTCCCTACCTGAGACACCCAGGTCAGGACACGGCTCCCAAGTCCCTGCTCTTATCTCAGTGGCTTTTCCCATATTTAAGGTGGCCAGAAACATCCCAGGCTGCTGGCTTTCTCCCCATTACCACATCTGCCTTGCTGATATTTTATTTATAAGAGAACCATATGAAAATCGGCATGACAATGAAGCAGGGCCAAGCCACTAATCAGAAACCATTCAAAGTTAATTTCCCTAAAAACGTAAAATATAAACACTTGCACAGTAGGAAGAGGAACAAAAGTTCCCCAACATCAAAATGAAAAAGCTATCGTCTGTTTTCTTTCTTTTTTTTTTTTTTAAGTATGACATCATGGGGGACCACTAGATTTTTAGAAGTGAGTTAGTTTTAAGTTTGTTGAGTTAAAAAATGAAAAGAGAGAGCAAGTATGCAAAAGAGAGAGAAACAAAAATAAATGAACAAGTGAGGGTTTTCCACTGTAGAAATTACTCAAGCACACATACCTGAGATAAAATACCAGCTACGGATATGCTTTAAAAAATATAACAAAATTTTAGATTTTTTTTAAATTTTTTTTAAATCCACTTAAAATTTTCCTCTGGGAAGGCTTATGCCATTGATTGACCATCTGAGCAGCTCCCTTTAGGTGGTGTGAGAAAAGATAAATTGCACATGTTTGTAGAATTGTGCCCTAATCATCGCAGTAATTCCTAAAATACAGACAAGAATTCTAGAAATACATCAGAAAGGTTTCTTTGGAGAACTCTTATCAATCCCAAATTTTGGTATTTCATGTGACACTAGCTGAGCAGAAAAACTTCTAATAAATTAAAAGTGCAAAGAATGCAAGATGCAATGCATAGACTGTTTTATATCTGTTTCATATGTGTCTGTAAATTTTCATGCAATCTTCTCCCAGAACTCAGCACTCAGTATAAACCCACAGTTTCAGGCTTTTCCACATTTTTTCCTTTTTCACCACGGCAGACATTCCAAATGCCTTTTTCTGGATAGCTCCTTCTCACAGCTGTTTAGCTATTCTGTTCTCGGAGCTGTTTAGCTCTGCAGGGCCTGTAAAGTCAAATTTCATACAAGACCCTTATTCACTACCAAATGTTTTTATGATCCTACATATTTATGTAGAATTTTTATGATTTCAGAAATTACATAAGGCAAAAATCTTCCTTTGTTATCACAGCAATATTCTACAAACAGGGTTTGTTTCCTGCACGCTTTTTCTGTTTTCTACCTATTTACATTCATGGGATTTTTACCGGTATTCAGAGCTCCAACGTGACCTCATCCACATGCAACCTCAGTCATAAAACATGTGCTGGACCTAAATAAAATCAATATCTCTAAAAATAGCAACATAAATAGAAGACGTATATTTACCATTTGGTTCAGAATATTCTGCGTCCATTATCGGGTATCAGCCAGGACAAAACGAAGCGTCTCGGAGCACCAGCAAATGGGCTGCTCCAACTGAATAGTTTGGACGGGGTTTGACAATGAAAATACTTTTTAAAACAGAAAACAAGCCGGCAGCAGCAAGCTGAATAGCGGGTGGAAAGCACTAGTAAGCGCATTCTGTGACACGCTGCTGCAAATCACCACAGGCTATTCCGCTGGTTTGTCAAGGGAGCGTTACAAGTTAAAACAACTTGCAAACAATATATATCATTCTGGCGACTCGTTAAGAATCGTGAACTTAGTCCACATTCACCAGGGATTTTATCTCAATTCATACGACACTGCTCTGTGTATAAAAGAGGCTGGCCTCCAAAACAAATTACATCAGCTCATTGGTAAGCATCTTTAGAAACAAAGCAGGAGTCAAAGTTTTCACAGTTAAAAAGACACAAATTTTAAAAAAAAGTAGTTTTAAATCAACATAAATAAAAGCTTAGCAGAATGAAACAGCTATATTCCCAGCATTTGTACCAGGCAAAACACCCATGCAGACGGTTCGCTCAGTAGCACTTTTTCTTTGACAGAAGAATCAATGTTGTCCATTTGCATTAAAACAGCCAGACAAAATCTCTGCGTGTGATAATTTGCTGTAGCTACAGAGAGTTTGCAATGAGAGCTTGAAAGTTTTCATAGCAACCCACAATGTCCCTGTGCGTATGAGGAATTAAAAAGGAGATGCTTCTTTTGCTCGCTGCCCAAAACCACTGTCACACAATCCCAATGCCACACACCTCGAGCTTCATCCAGGCTGAGCCCCAAACTTCCTTATCCCTCCTTGGATGTTTTATTTATTCATCTTACTTCTCTTGCCCAAACACTCTGTCTTCTCTTCCCCCTCTGCTCCAGCTTCCCATACAAAGCTTCTAATTCGGGTCATTCATATTCTTGCCATGGGCGCTGGTATTTCTTGGGGTTGAGCTGTATCAGTTTGGTTCTTATTTCTCTCTCTGTACTGTCTCCTTGGAAGTCATCTAAATGAAGGGCAGCTTTTACGCTCTAAAGATTTATGCAGATCAATGACTCCCCCCAGGCATTTTTAACAAACAAACACTATAGTTGAGTGACAAAAAAATATTTTATACTTTGATGCTTTTATGCAATACAAATCTCAAAAAGGAGGTAAATAGAAAACCCTCAACATAATAAATTGCTTCTGATATGAACCAGGAACTGGAAGTGTGTTTCTCAATACACATTATGACAACAAATGCCTACCCAGTGAAGTCAGTAGACTGAACAGCAAATGGATAGGCCCCTTGTAGGACTGCAGTTTTTATAACTGCCTTAGATTCTCAGAAGGCCATACAGATTAAAAAATGGAAATACAAAAGACAGTACAGCTGCTTTCTGTAACTTTCTGTACAAGGTTAGATGATAATGTACAGGTAGACAGAAAGCATGGCTACCACACTTCCCTCCCTCGATTGCTCAAACGTCTAAAGAAAGCAGATTTCCCTAGGTAATATGAATATCTTCAGCTAAGCTCAGCGCTCATTACTATGCAAAGCTTTTCCAGAAAAGATAGAAAAAACTCTATCGTGTGCCCAACTCTCAAACTAGCTTAACTCAAGAACTATAAATATGTAGTATTGACATACACAGTGAACAGTTAATGCCAGGTATGCTTAGCTAAGAAGGAAACCCGTAAAATAGGCAAAATGAAAGGACAACTTTTGAGAATTACATATAAAGAGAATAAAATATGTAAGTCTGCACTGAAAATCAGAAATCTTACTTTACAGTATGCAATGAAAGGGAAATGATTAAACATCGGTCAATACAATATGCCTGGAAAAAGACTGGGAAAAAAAAAAAAAACTTGCCTAATTTCAGAAACACCAAATCAGAAAGCAGCAAAAAAATTAAAACTCTGCAAGGTTTTAGCTAATTTCTTTCACCATTAAATTTTATCCTTTAATACCATAAGCATGGCAACTGTTACTTACAAAGCAGAAAAATACAGCAAAAAGCAAGGCCCTTACAGATTCAACAAAGATACAAGCTGAAGGGCTTATTATTGTTAAATATTGCTAATATCTTCAACATATAGAGTAGATTTTGAAGGATACATAGTTACAGAAAAAAAACCCTTCATCGGTTTTAATAACAAAGTTAGCACTATGACCTTTACTGTCTAAAAAAACCCCAAGCTGGAGAAAAATCATAGCATTGTAGCCTTAGGATTACATTCACCATATTATCAACTGTATGCATGCAGTGTGGTGGCTTTCAATTCCCTCGTGACTAAAAGGGCAGGAATCAATTGCTCATCCTCTACCTCATTCCAAGCAGTAGGAAAAGGTGAGCCACTTGTCATATTTATTGCCTTTGACAAAATATGCCATATAGCTAAGACTGTGCCTGTGGAGCATCGCCTGGGATGCGGGCAGGTACGCTGCCTGGGACACTGGGTTTCCTGCTACCTGGTGCAACAGACGTCTTCCCAACAAGCAGGAGTGTTTCCAGAAGCCCCTGAAAGGACCAAAATCTTAAAATGCCTTTTCCATATTTCCACAGACTCTGTATTTTTCTGATCTCTTAACAAGATGGCTTTCTCTGTCTCTCCAGGTCACAGCCTGTCACAGACAGCACCCATTGGGAGCAATGCAGAGGAGAAGCTGCAGCTGCTTGCTGGCGGCCACTGCTGTGCCCCTCCAGGGACAGGGATGGAAAGGAAGACGAAGAGTTACAAGAAGCACGTGAAGCACTGAAGGCCGAGAAGCAACAGCAAAAGCCAGATTAGCTGCTGACTGACTCATTAAAGAAAAATTAAGAGAAAAATAGAGGAAAAGGAAAATGTGTCCAGTCACCTTAAGTGTTTGAAATTGTATAACTAAACCTGACTCTAATATGTGGTTTAGTTCTCTAGATGGAGACTTGCAGCAAGTCAATATAAATCTCCACGTTAGGGAGTACTCAAATCCTGAAAAATCAGCGACCATCCGAATTTCATCCAGACTAAATATCACTTTATCTCATTTATAAGCAGATAACATGTACAGCATCTTTCCCTTTTTGAGTAACGGGCATCACTTACAGACCTTAATGCATTTCATTTGTAACATTGCTTCCTGTTCCTGATAGGGAAAGGAAAATTCATGAGGCAAATATTTAGCTCCAGGCAACAGGCCAGTATAGCAACAGAAAGTTTTACACTTGTGCCAAGACTTCTTGGTTTCCTTTTAAAATGAAAATCGTGACAATTATCTTGATGCTCTCTGATGAATCAGAGCTGTCTATAAGTAAAAAAGGACTTTTTTTGTTTCCAACACACTATTTTACAAGCTTATTCACTTTCTTTAAAAAAAGAGCAGCTTATGTATCAACTTAAAAGCTAACGGGCTTGCATGAAAACATTTGTAACCAGTCAAGCCACAGAGATTTTCAGTCGGTAAACCTGAAATGCCAAATGAAAGAGATACAGAATTTCAGCAAGGGGATGAATTTAGAGACACATTTCAAAAAATACAGCTACTGTCCACTTTGTTCAATATTTTCCAATCCATGTGATACATCTGACTGGCTTGTAATGGCCATCCTTGATAATGTTGTCATTTCACAAACCACCTCACCACAAATTAAAGCTCCAGTCAAATTTGAAATAAACCCCAAGTACTTCACATGCCATGCCCGTGCCACTTATCACCATAATTCTAAATTCCAGGCTATTTTGCTGAGTCTTTGTGCCTTATGTGCTTGATTTGTTCTGGGGTCTTCTCAACACTACTCTTGTACTGTTTTCCCACCAAGCATGGAAAGTCTCAGCTGATTTGCAGGTAGGAATACGAGTTCTAATCATTTTTAAGCCCCTGTTTCAACTTTGTTCTCACACTGAGCAGCAATTTAAGGAAGGCTAAGGTCACTCCAGTTTGCCAAAAATACTAGCTCATCTCCACGAGGCTTTTTGAGTCTTATCCTGTGATTTTTCAATTTACTAAGATTCAATAATCTAATCTGCTTCTAATGTTCATATTTTCCTTGCTTTTGTGGCTCTTTCCCCAGAAATCTCCTCCTAGCTCTCGTGAACATGCTCCTTGACCAGCAGCTGATTGCTCCCACTGGTAAAGCTGAATCCAAGAGTGCTGCAGGTACAAAAGTTCACAGCAGAAAACAGTGTCTACATTCAGGCAAGAACTTACCATTTTCTGGACTCTGTCTCTCCCTCCTTCTCCCCTCCCTGGCAGAGCTGCAAGTGCACTTTCTATGGTCCCAGCAAGTTCTCCCAACAGAACGAAAAAACAAGCACATTTACAACGAGCAAACTCTTGTTAAATGTGATGTCATACACAAGGTTCAACTCCTATCATGCACAAACCCCAATTCTTTTGGCAGGCAAATTTCCTCACTGTGAATTACCAAAATTCACAACTGTCAGGCTGTGAGCAAAAAGTAAGGTGAGTAAATAAACACAGACAGTTTGACAGTAAGCAGGGAAGCCCTTATTGTCACATAGCAGCTTCTCAACTTTCAACCTGCCTCACCGCTGTAGACAAAACAGACCTTTTCTACCACTCTCCGCTTACAAAGTTACTATATAGAAACATTATTTTCTGTATAGAAGGAAAAACACTGAAACCAGATATTCCGCAGCTCTTTAACTGGTGCTTGTAACTCTTTGCAAGTCCATCCCACAAGACACAGCCCTTGAGAAGTATTTCAAGGCCATTTCAATTGGAATCTTACATTATGCAAGGCTCCTTTTCAGAACAGACACCAAGACTACAGATCTATGGTAGAAAGTCAGTAGACCTAAGAATAAAATGTGAAAACAAGACTCATGGCACTGGATTCTTTCTTTTCCTCAGCCATTCCCTTCCTATGTTATCCAAACCTGGATCTCCTGCCCTTAACAACACTGTGGTCAGACATGCTCATCCATACCTCACAAACACTGTTCACATGATTGCATACTTGAGATACTTGAAAACATTATGACAGTGTCCAATTTTAATTGCTAGATCTTTATCCGTGAGTTTCATTTTTTTAATACATATGTTTAATATGTTATTTTATTAGTACTTTCTGGTTTGTTTTGGTTTTTTTTACTGGCTGCTTAAGGCCTGTATGGGCATACACTTTGTTTGGTAAAAAAATGGGTGTTTCACTGGGCCCAAAGGGTGGTAGTGAATGGAGTTAAATCCAGTTGGTGGCTGGTCACCAGTGGTGTTGACCAGGGCTCAGTACTGGGGCCAGTCCTGTTTAACATTCTTATCAATTGTCTGGATGCAGGGGATGAAGTGTACCCTTGGTGAGTTGGCAGATGACAGTCTGGGTGGAAGTATTGATCCGCTCTGCAGAGGAATCTAGACAGGCTGGATCGACGGGCCAAGGACAATGCTATGAGTTTCAACAAGGCCAAGTGCGGAGTTCTCCACTTTAGCTACAACAACCCCCAGCAGCACTACAGGCTTGGGGAGAAGTGTCTGGGAAGCTGCTTGGCAGAGAGAGACCCAGGGGTGCTGGTTGACAGCTGGCTGAACATGAGCCAGTAGTGTGCCCAGATGGCCAATGGCATCCTGGCCTGTATCAGGAACAGCGTGGCCAGCAGGACCAGGGAAGAGATTGTCCCTCTGTACTCGGCCCTGGAGAGGCCACACCTCTAATACTGTGTTCAGTTTTGGACCCCTCACTATAAGAAGGACACTGAGGCACTAGAGCACGTGCAAAGAAGGGCAACAAAGCTGGTGAAGGGCCTATGGCACACGTCCTGTGAGGAGTGCCTGATAGAGCTGGAGAAGAGGAGGCTGAGAGGAGATCTTAGGTGGAGGGTGGTCTGTGCAACCAACAAGTGAAAGGACAAGAGGAAATGGTCTCAAGCTGTGCCAAGTGAAGTTTAGATTGGATATAAGGAAGAATGTCTTTACTGAACAGGTTATCAGGCACTGGAACAGCCTGCCCCAAGCAGTGTTTAAGTCCCCATACCTGGAGATATTTAAGAGTTGTGTAGGTGTAGTGCTTAGGGACACGGTTTACTTGAGGACTTGTCAGCATTAGGTTAATGATTGGACTCAATGATCTTAAAGGTCTTTTCCAATCTGGGAAATTCTGTGATTCTGGTTATTAGTCCAATGACTGAAAAAATATCTAGTAACTAGCTTCCTTTTTATTGGAAAAGTTTCCAATGATTGTAGTTAGTGAAACTGAATTCTAGAAATTAAAAGTGACTCTTTAGGGATTTTAGTGATAAGAACTAACCTCAAAGCAGTATTGCCCAACCAGAGCTTCTGACCTGAGAGCAGAGAAAGTGTTCTTTTAAGCGTGCCCTGTTGAAACCCCGCGGTTAAAAATGACTGTTCTCCTCCGAACATGCTTCAGCTGGAGCTATACAGAGTTGATGCCCAAAACCAAACTACAGGGGACTGGTGCGCAGAGAAGAACATAAAAGAAGAAGTGCCAGAATATAGTGTATTATTACTCCTGCAGCATTATATTATTTGTGGCCGAGTTCTATTTCTGTTAGCTTTTAAAAAGACTCATGTTATACAGTTAAGTATAATTTCTATATTTGACCTCCCCTGAGATCCCCTGTTATGATTTTATGGAGTCAGTGCATTTCGTACAGCAGCTGAAAGTGGAGACAACACCCATGAGCAAAGACAAGCTGGATGGTAATTCCACAGACACTGTACTGGAAAGGGCAGGAACTGTCTTTTATTCTTTTTTTTTTTTTCTTCCCCCCTCTAATCACAGTCATTTTGTGAAAGAGTTTGAAACTGCATTTCAGTATGAATACACAAATCTTGAAAGAAACAAAAATACAAGGCTATTCATCTCAAAACATACAGCAACCCTCACAGGGAAAGGGCAATTGGCAAGGCTGGGTATGCTAAAGTAATCATATTTCAATCTTTGGAAGTTAAACAGTCATCTGATGGGTCAGGAAGCAAATGAAAAGCATCACAAACAGATTATACGTTGGGTTTACTTTCTTCTGCAAGATCTTATCCAACTTCAGGCATGACAAGGAACTAAAACAGCAGCAGAGAAACCCTCTGCTAGCAGGCGAGGCAGACCTGCATCCAGCAGGACATTAGCTTTTTCTGAAATGCCACATTCCGAGCCTAAACAAGCAGTATCAGGTTTTGTACAAAGGAACACAAGCACTGGCTCCCACGCTTACAAGCACAGTAGCTGATGTACCCACACAGCCTTAACCAGGCTCCACGCTTTGGTTTGTCTCTCTCCACCAAGGCCATGTCATTCCAGGTTTTCCACTTCTTTGTTTAAAACCAAACAAATGATAATACTCTCATTTTCCTTCTCTCACTCTTGCTACTTAAATCTGATTCCATCTTATAACATTTCCCCTCTAGTAACCTTCCAGCCTTTCCACATGCCCCAGTGCTGTCCTGGCCTCTGCTTCTCTGACTGTTATCTCTTCTTACCTCTTGACATCTCCTTCCCTTCAGACTTCCCTCCGCTTCACCAGACCCCTCTTGCCCACATCCCTGCCAAGACTGCCTGCCTGCATCTTTTAATGTCACAGGGCACACATCTTTTAATGTCACACGACTGCTGCCGGCGCGTGTTCAAGTAAAATGTGGGCTTCTGCTTCACTATTTCTCCTTCAGTACCATGCTTAAAACTCTTGATGAGGTACAATGAAGCAAGAGAAGCAGCTGAAGCCCCAAATTAAGCTGAATTGAGCAGTCCTGATTAAAAGGGTGGGCCCTGTCCTCCCCCACCACCCTGCTTGCCACGATTTAATTCTTGGTCTCGGGCAGGCAAAGGGAAGCACAGGGCAGGAAACTGCTCCAGCAAAGGATGCGCCAACCACCTCCTGGCTTCGTCTTCAGCCGGAGCAGAGAAACGCAAGTCACAGCACTCACGTAGGAGGGATTATTAATGGTAAGAGGACTAAAACAGGAACTGGAGAGAGGCCTTGATTTGAACAGGAAGAACTGAAGAAATACACTCTTCACTGGAGTGCTCAGTGCTTCCTATTAGCTCACTTCAATTAGACCTCCTAGTAAATATAGGAGCATGGGAAGAGTTTATCCCTCTTTTTGGGGGGATTAGTGGTAGAGGTGGAATTACGAGTCCAAGCCTTATAACTCTACTCCAGTGCTCAACTGACTGGAGAACACTGCATACACAAGTTTAAAATGGCATGCTTCTCCGCTGCATACAAAACACCCATCATTTTTTACTTCTGTTATACTCACAGAAAGCTACAGAATGGGTTAGAAGCACAACAAAAGGCAACGTTAAAGAAAAGTCAGAGACCCAAAGCCAGAGCTCTTTGCACTTTTGGTTCTGCACTTACATACCTAAGACTCTTCCTGCACGCTAAAAGACAAAGCATTACTACCAGTGTGAAAGCTCTAACAGCCTTCCTTCTGTGGTAGTGCTCACAGGCAACCAACATGCATTTTGCAAAAGCCAAGGGCCATGAGCAACCTGACCAACGTATAAGTATTAGAGCACTGGTTTACATCCAGTACAGATCACCGATGGTCAAAAGCACTATCACAGTAGCTACTCAGTCACCTCAACTTCTGTGGAGGCAATATTCAATCAGTTTGCTCACTGGTATTGTGACTATGACTGCAGAGGGGATGGGCATAGTAAATCCTCAATAAATTTACTGTCCCTCAGTGAACCTGGTACCAAAGAAGTCCATGCCATGCTAAAATCCAAGTAATTCTGACTCAAACTACAGAGAAACTACAATCACAGCACTCAGGATCAATGTTAGGAATGGCCAGCCATTACAGACAGGGAAAAGAACTGCCATAATTTTAAACATTTCCTGCGAATAAACATTTTTCTATTAGTGACATTGAAAACAAAAGTAAAAAAATTCATACAGAGTCTGGGTTGTGGTTTGGTGCAGATTTTACGAAAGGTGGTCTTCTTGTGGGGAGGCAAAATTCCAAAAAGTGATCATAACGCAAAACATCCCAGATATACAGCCCACGGAGTAGCACCAGCTTCACAATCTTACAACAGTTTCCCAGGATGTCTAAGACTAGCCTGAGAAATGAACACATGCACAGGGGTGGAACCAGTTTAAAGAAAAAAAGCAACTCTAATGAAGAGCAATTAAGCAGTAATTGTACGCTGAACAGTAAATAGCTACCCACCAATATGCCTACTCTTACCAGTATGTTTACTAGTTGTCATACATAGTGTTCAGAGCTAAACTGTGCATAGCCAGGCTTACAGACACAGTAAAGGGAAAGTGTGCTGAGCAATAACAATCTTCCCACCCCAAGGGAATTTCAAAATCAGGCCCCACCTTACATAAAGGAGAAATAATATTAAAGGGCATGCTTGTTATAACCCTAATATGTCCTAACAGGAAAGCTTTTGGGGAAGCATCAATACTAAAGGCACATGTACAGAACAAATGAAAGCAGGGTAAAGATGTGCAATGGGGGGGAGAAATCAAGCAAGAGGAGGAAACTTGATCTTTATGCAAAAGGAGACGAGACACCAATGAATGTAGGAAAAGCCATGCAGGGCCGAACACGGAGGAGCAGCAGTCCTCCCACCCCAGCTCCTGGGGTAATGGGATTACAGGGCAGCCTAAAAGCCCCAAGTTCCCAGTAAAACACAACAGATCCAAAAAAAATCCCCAAAACCAAAAAAATTAAAAAAAATAAAAGTAAAAAACCCCACCACACAACAACAAAAAAAAGCAAGTATGGACCTGCCTGTTTTGACATTAGCAGTAGTTTCTGGTTGAATTAAGCCCATCACTTGTGAATAACTGTTTAAAACCACTTTTTTTTCAATTCCAATTAAAGCAGCTGCAAACAGGAAAGGGCAATATCCTGTCTTCTACTTATTTAGTATTTGAGAGGCATCTTCTGTGCTCTGAACTCCAAAGCAGCTGCTTTCTGCCACTGTAACCTAAGTCACAGACTGTTGTACCAGGCTGAGAAGTTCAGTGACTCAGGTTTTTCAGGACATTAGGCATTTTTAATTAGTGAGCTGTAATGCAGACTAACGTTGAGCAAAACTGGTTTAATTTGCATTTAATTACAGCAGTAGATCAAGCCACACAGGTCTGGCATCTATTTCAATAGGGGAATCTAATGAATACTCAAGGTGTGTGAGAGAAACAGGAATTTCAGCTAAATAAAAAGTCTAGTCCCCACAGACAAAGACAAGAGATGGTGAGAGCGCAGGGAGGTATACTCTAGAGAAATACAGGAAGCAAAGTTTTCCATTTTGGCGTGCCAAAAATACTTGGCAATCTAGGTAAAGGAATTAGATTTATAAATGGTGTGTAATCGAAAAGCCAGAATTGGATACACAGAACTTTTTATTAATAATAGTTGTATTATTATTAATAAAAGACACGGGGGAAAAAAAAAAAAAAATCACTGGGCTACAGCAGAATAAAGTCTCAGAGTGCAGACCAAAACCCACATTAATCCAAACCAGCCAAGTGCCCTAATTCCCAGGCTACAAAGCCTAGGAGCCTTCTTTTCCAATTTCTTCCTCTCTGGTCCCATGACCTTCACTTCAGCAGGAGGCATAGAAAGTGATGCTCTTTCACACCAGCCCAGTGAGTAAAGCTTGTGCTCTCTGCATTCACTCTAAAGAGACCACTTAATGAAAAGTACCTAATTCTTAAGTATTTAACAATAAAAAAAAACCAAAACAAAAAAACCCACAAACACAACATAACAAAACAAAACAAAAAAAAAACCAAAGCAAAACAAAACAACAACAAAAAAAAAAAAGCAAAGGGGGAGGTATCAACTGAGTTTCGGCATTCAGGATTAGCTTGCAAGGTCAGCAAGTCCAGACTCCCAGACTGGGAGGGCCCAGCAACCTCCCAGAGACACGGTTACTCACGTATGGTTTTACAGTAAGCAAATGCCAGATAAAGAGCTCCTACTGGTTTCTTTTACTTGTTCACAGTTATATCAGCTTGGCTTATTTCTGTGATCACTTTGGTGCTGGAGACAGGGCAGAAGCTGTTACCGTGAGCACTGCCAAAATGCCTCTGGCATGGACATTATTCCTAATCCAGTAAAACTATGTGTTGTCCCTTCTGCCAGAAAGCTTTCCCTTGGATCAGTAGGCTGAACTGCACCTTCACTGGATCTGGTCCAAGGAGCCTGCAGCAACAGTAGGAGGAGAGAAAAATGAGTGGCAGTTACCCAGTGTGATGGGCTGTGCCCATCTACCAGCTTGCTACCATCATCAAAAAGGGCATTCATGTTCTTCTACCTTCTCCTGGGGGGGGGAGTCAAAATGCATCTGGAAGAAGTCTGGAAAACTTTGGTGTTGCCTTACTCCTGCTACTTCTGCCCCGCACACCACACCAAGCTCTTCTGGTATATTAGCTATGGCTGAACAGGTTGCACCAGGACATAGCACAGATGGTCCAACAGATAAAACTTACTGAAAAGACACAAAAGCTAGTTTGAAGCAAAAGTCAGCATAGACTGAAGTGCACTGTAGTTTTATGCATAGCACCATTCCAGCTACTAAGCACACACACTGTACGTGGCTCTGTCACATCATATCAGACAGGGAAGACCTGTTCACAAATTAGGGTGTGAAATTATTCTCTGTTTGGGAACACATAGCTGCCATACCACTTATATTTTAAGGAAAAAAAAAAAGGACTTAAAATATAAAACCCTCTCACAATCTCTGCAAATTCTCTTTCTTACTGTTCTAAAACTCCCAGCTCAGTCTTATAAATTTGTTAGATCCTTGGAGGAAGCTCAAGAGACACTGCTGACACCAATGTAGTGACAACTCTCAAGCTTGTGTCTGTGAGCAATTGGTGTTCTCACCATCCACACCCTTGCAATGCAGCCTCCAACTCCGCATCACTGAAGCCTCTCTGGGCTCCCTGTGTCACTGCTCTTCAGAAAGTAAAGTGAAAAGGCATCAAGAGAAAAACTTGATAACAATCATGGCTGGAAAAAAAACCCAGCAAATAACTACAACATCACAGGCAGAGGAAGGAAAAAGCAAAACCAAGAATTGTCAAAGCTTTCTCCTGATACAGGCACTAACTAAAAATAATCAAAGACCTTCAAGCAGCAGGCACACACTTCACTTAACAGGTGATGAAAGATGTTTATATTATTTGTATGAAGGTACTAGGCTTCCATGGCAGCAAAGAACCCAAAAATAGAACATTTGTTATCAATTCTGGGCTCTAAACGAATACCTCACTGTTTTTCTCCCTCCTATATTTTTCCTACTGGCTTCTTTTTTAAACAAGATCTAATGACTAGCAGATGCTTGAGCAGTGTAGTCCTCAATGAATGGGTAATTAACAGATGAAAGTTCAGCAGTTGTTTCTAGTTACAGTCAGATGAGCTGTACATTCTTCATCCCCTAAGTAAGGGAAGGGGAAAAGCAAACCGAACTCTGTCCCCATTCCCCACTGTAAAATGGTACAAAGTGGTACATACTGAGTGCGATTTGCAGGTGCTGAAATAAAACAAATCCAGATCACTCAAGTTTTTTAGGTGTCCTCTCTGGGATTTAAGAATTGCAAATACTTACAATAGTAACTTTGCCAAACACTTAGGAATATTCACTACATTTAATAATGCTGATGAAAAAAACTGGTGCTAGACAGTTGATATTGATCAGTGAGATATATATCACACAGATTCACTACAGTTTGTTCATAAAAACTTGTACTTTATCGTAGCTAAAGCTTGTGAATAAATAACTTCTAAAGCTCTACTTATCTTCAAAATGCAGTTTATTTGCCTCGTCAAAAACAAATGAGCAGAACTACACGCAGAACATGGAGGAATTGCTGCATATGAATGAACACCATGCATGGCTTCAAGTAACTCTAACCCAGTTTAGTTGCTGCTCCCACTATTTGGTAGCTGTCACAGTATTCATTACTGCTTAGCTAACCTTAGAAATATGCCAACTGAGGCCTGTTTGTCATTTCTGCTTCAGGGTTTGGTTGTCAAAAACATAAGCTGCAACCATAAAAACAAGCAAACAATACATAAAGTAAGGACAAGCTTGGCTGGTCTTCATAATTATTCAGCAGAACTTTAATTATTGCAAGAGTAAGACCAAGTGCCTCACACGATCACAAATGAAGAGTGTCATTCCATGTGTGTAAATTAAGAGTTACACTGCTACGGTTGAAACTACCACTATCATCATAAACACATGGTGCTGAGATATTCACTGTTTCAGAAATAAAAAAGCATTTACTTTGGGAAATTATACTATGCAGAACAGAATTCAGCTGGCAATAACGTGAATGACTCCATATAGGAGACGAGGACACACATGCTTATAGGTAGCAGCAGATTGGGAAGAAGGTTAATAAAACTCAACCTGTAATTTCTGAATTACTTTTGAGCTAAAAATAATGTTTTAAGATATTTTCTTTTGTGGAACACGGGTTAGGAGAGAGTAAAGCATGTTTTATTTTAAGGACTGTGAGGAAAGCTTGTAAAAAAAAATTATAAAGAAACCCTGAAATCATCACTATAAATCTAATCTTAAGACATTAAATGACTATCTAATAGTATTTAAGTTTAAAAATCTAATTTAGATTAATGCATTTATAAACAGGGATTACTTTTTTCCCCTCCAAACAGTGGACTATCGACCCATAAGCTGCACAAAAATCCTGAAAACATACTCACAACATTGACTGCTTTACATATTTAACAATAGTTCGGGACTCAAAACCATTTATTAAAGAAAATACAAAGCCTTATAATTAAATACCAGTATTTATTATATCCTTTGTGAGTGGTTACAGAGAGTTGAACTACATACCAACTTACACCACAACAACTAAATGTGTTTTTATTTCACACTTTAATTCCCTGCTTCTCTTTGAGTTCTTTCACTGTTAATTCTCAGCAAATCTGCATGTGCACATTTATTTTGGAATCTGATACTTTTTCAAAATGGTGACATATGTTGGGGTTTGGGGTTGGGTTTTTTTTTTTTGGTACATTCACATCAAGACATAAGAGTGTAAAGTCAATAACTTTGTAAATGAGTGCAAGCATGGACTAACGTCTCTCTCCTCAGCATAAAAATACTCACGTGATTTTCAGAGCTTTATAAGCTCCAGTTCTGTGTAACATTTGCTCCCCTGAAATCCAAACCTGTTTTAATATCCTAAGAGCTCGAGGCTGGTGGAACCACTACTAATGCATCACTTCAATGGTGGTGCATTTTCCTCATCACTTCTAGGTACTCTCCTGCATATCTAAACATCAGGTTCTCATATGGACCAAGTAAAACAGTACAGCAAGAAGCTACTGGTCACCAGCTGAAGCATTTCAAAAGATCCCTCTTCCCCTACAACAGAAAGAGCAGCAGTGCCTTGCATGATGGACAGCATATGTGGGCATCCTTAAAAAAGACAATACAGAACACACAAAAATGCTGCACTACATGCTCACATTAGCCAAAATTCCCTTTATTTTTAATAATTATTCAAGCCCCATTACTACAGCATCCCAGTGTCTCGAGGGCTATGGCCCTCTAGGAAAAACAGAATACCAGCAAATCAATCAGCTATGCTTAATACTGGTCATGTTAGTCAGCTGAGCACAGATGAGAGGTGATTTTATTTTTTATTTTCACCAACACCAACATCTTCCCATCATCCAAAAAGAAACCAGTCTGTAATTGAATCAGGAGCGGTCCCACCAGTAACCTGCTGCATAAGACTGTATGGAGTGCCACTTCTTTGAGGGGAGGGGGGCTCCTGGGAGCTAGCACATAACTGCCACTAACACAGCACGGATGGAAGAAACTTCTGCCACAGCTGGGCTCAGACAATTAAGACCTGAAAGCCACCACTGCCATGTAAACAGGCCCAAAAACATGGTTGGCATGATGCCACTCAAGAAGCTGACCAACAGGCAATAAGTGATAAGACTAACAAAGCCCAACACAAGGGAACATGACCGTGGTAGTGCACATCATACGGAGAAGTCCAAGCGTGTCAGCAGGCTCATCATGAAAACCTGCAGTAGCAGTTTTCAGGTAGTAGTGAGTGTGAGCAACAGAGGCAACATATGCACAGGCTGCCTGCCTATCTGCACTGGAGATCTCACACTTTCATGCCATCAGGTACACTTCCCTCTACCGCACCAGATGTTTTACTGTATTTCCTTTACACCTAAGTAGAGAAACTGTTCATTTTACCCATCCCCTGCATGCATCCCAAGTCCATGCAGACCTCAGCTCTCTGGCACAAGAGGTAACCACCCCCTGTCTCCAACTGCCTTAGAAAGGTTACACCCTTGCAAGCTCCATTTTCAACAAAACCCAAAGAAAACTCCTAACTTTTCCTGTGATCTTCAGGTAGCAGTACAGGTATCACAACCCCTGAAATTTAATTTTCTATACATACTGAAAAATTCTACATGTTCAGCTCAGTGTTTGTCCATTTCCAATTTCTGGTTTGCCAGCAAGAGCACTCTGAAAAAATTTAGGACTCCATATAACCAATAAAAACTGTTAATCATTCTGGTGCCAAAACAAATATCCTTATTGGGATACTCAGAAATAGCACCCCATCATACAATTTGAAGTGTATTACAGCAGATTTTCACATGCAGCGGTTGGAATTAGGCACACACCTTTCTGTTGGACATTTTTCACTTCTCAGCCTTAGTCTGCTTTCTTTGAATACAGTCAACTTTTGTTTTGTCAGAAGCATAAGGAAAAACTTATAGCAAAGCCTCAAATTTTAAATCAGTGGGAGTTAAACACAAGGCCTTAAAAAATTCTATCCCCTAAAAAATTCTAGGCCCTATCTTTATCTTCAGAGCTATGTAAAGTATTTTTCCCATTAGCCCTTTTAACGTCTAAAATTTCAAAAGCCACTGCAGACATTCACATCTACCATTCACAGACTCTTTATTGGGAATCCTTCAGAGATTCATATTACATAACTCAGATGGGATAAGTATTTGAGAGCAATTGATCACTGGGGATATCGCATACACATCTTTTGAGAAATTTACTTAACAGAAGTCAAAAAGCATTTGACCCTTTCCACAGAAATCCTCAGATATACCTCATAAAGTAACTTTGCTACATACATGTATATTATAATCCTTTACCAAATTACTAGGTAAAAACATTTGTCGATTTGTTCACAAGGAGGTGTTAGAATTAATCAAAATGGGGATTTTCGAGAAAGGCTTTTCAGAATTGGTGAAGCATAAAGATTTCAGCCCAGGCATTAACCAGCAGACCCAGTGGGAAGATTGCCAGCACAAGCCAGATCTGAAGGAGTGTGAACCATGGTGCCGTAGAGAGTGTCTCTGGGCACACACATAACCAGCAGGAGAACAGGAAATCCAAGACACCTTTAGACCGCTGCAACATTGATAGTTAGAGAAGGTACTTCTGTAGTGAATTTCCTAGTGCACCAAAATGAAATATTCTAATGATAATAAAAATACTAATTTCATACAGTGCTGGGGTAAAAAGCAATGTCTTGTATTTAAATGTGTATGGAATGTTACAGAGAATAAAATTATTTTCTGTTATCATTAAAGTCATCTTAATCATCACCATCAGTCGAAGACTGCATAATACTAGGCACTCCTACTCCCTTCCTCCTCAGTTCTGCTGGATAGGTTTGGCCATTCACTGATGCCCTAATCATCAAAGCCATACCGATCAAAGTGAGGTTCCACAGAAGGCAAGCCAATTCCAGACAAATCAAGCTTGAGCAGCCTATGAATTGGAGAGCAGCTTAATCCATTGGGATATCCTATTTCACCAGGATTGAGATGCAGGCTCTGATACTAGCTTACACGGACATGCTACTTGACCTTTCTGAATTATCTTTGTCTTAACTGTAAAATGGGAATTCTGTCACCCTCAAAGTCCTTTTGACATCTATGAGTGAGAACATCTTTTAGCTATAGCTATGGCAACATCACAGTGGCCACATCTATGCTGTGGCTCACTCTGAAATACCACCCTTCAAAGAAGGGATGTTGCTCTTTCATTTAATTTCTTTACATTTTTTTGGTGGTGGTCTATTCATACAGAGATTTCCCGGTTCTTTGCACATCAGTCCATTCTTCTGCATCCACAAATTCAGTAAGAGTTATTCCCAGTCTCTTCAAGAGTTGCAGAGGAAGATATCTAACCTTCAGGCAAGCTTTAAATCATATTAGGAGAGACCCTGAAAGATTACAGTACAAAAGCACTGGTCATTATTAGAGGTCTCATAGGGATGCTGGCAACTGTGACCACTAACGTCAGGAGTACGTACAGGATTTCATCCATTGCATTTCAACTTTTGTTGATTTTTCACATCCAGCTGGGGTTTTTTTCCTAAAATCCCTGCCATCAAAACAAGTGACACTTTTACCCCTCCTCTTCATCTGTTTATTTTTGTTTCATATACAAACAAAATCCCGATGGGCAGCAGTAAGACAACACACACAAGAACCTAACTTGACTGCAAGTTGGCTGCAGAGGACAAAATTACATTAGTTCAAAGGGATCAATGCCTGCCTCATGCTAATGTCGTTCTTCTCCAGTACATCCCTTTACATTTGTGCCATCTGTTCTTGTGACCACTTTACCTTTTTCCATCCATGGCAAAACAGATTAATTAATTAAATGCAAAGGAGACATAAACTGGATATGACAGCACAGGTAGCCACGCTCCCCCACTTCCAAATCCCAGGACACCCTGGAGGGCTGGCAGAAGCCCATCTGGGAGACACACTGCACTGCTCACCCCACTACCACTCCGCAGCAGTCCTGCTCTTAAACCATACTCATTACCAGTAATGAATAAAGCTTGATTAAAAACTCAAGTGCAATCCTTAGTTAGGAGAAATTCTGGTTTCAAATTTCAATATTGTAAGATCTGACTTCCAGAGCATGCCTGGACATACCATTGTTCAGGCTGCTGCTTCTACTGCTGGTAATTCCCTCTCCTCCCAAAATAACCCCTTTCTGGTTTTTATAGCATTTCAATGAAGAAGAATGATGGGTAATCTCAGCAGTCTTACCAAAACACAAACCTGTGATAGCTAGAGCTACTGACATAAAAACTGGAGTGAAATATGGTTCAAAAATGTGGGTTTTTATAAAAAAATAATTTAAAGAAATTTACCACAATCCACACACAAAGCAAGCTGTTTGCAGAGAGAAGATAAAAGGAATATAATAGCATTTCCTGTATGCAACAGATAGGCAAAATGTTGACCTAAACCAACTATCTAATTAGGAAACACTGGGGGATATCCTCTCCCCAAAAGATGAACAAAACAAAACCAAACCAAAAACCGAAACACTAACCCAAAACTTACCTACACACTTTTTCTCTCTCTCTTACATCTTCACTACTATAAACATACTCCCAAAGTGCCAGCCTCGGCATTTTTAAGTCGTGAAGCAAGCAGCTCTTCCCTCCAAAGACAGTGTTTCAGTCTAACATCAGACTGAGCTCTGAGGATGTGAGCATGGGGGAGGGAAACTTCCAATATTACAACCCATCCATCAACCACTTCCATAAAGCTCTTTTGTTCCAAATTCATACTTAGTAACTCAAGGTCAAAACTAATGCTGGAAAATACAAAGCATAAGTCAACCCAGACTTTCACCCCACCGTGTCTTCTTGACCTTAAACACAAACAAGAAACAGGCAAAAAAAGGAATTCTAGCTACACAATCTACTTATATAAAAATGTATATCAAGGAATATAATCGACTTAAAAAAGACCGTGGATTAGGTTCTTAATCTACTCTACTAATGATATAGATTAGAAAGCAAAATCAGAATATATGCATTTAGTACAAAATGCCTTCGCTTTCTTTTGTTTTCTAACAGTTTGGACAAAGTCAATCTGCTGTTTTCTGTTTTCACTTGATGGGGGCTTTTTTGTCGGGGTTTGTTTTTTGGTTGGTTTTTTTTTTTCTTTTTTTTTTTTTTTCTTTTTTCTTTTTTTTTGTTAGGGACTCTGGGGGTTAGTTGTGGATTTTTTTCACACACACACACATTTTGATTGAAAACACCACAGGGAAAACTAACTGCTTTAAAAAAAAAAAAAAAAAAAA
>JANVCC010000018.1:62518853-62591606 GCA_025345505.1 Todiramphus chloris collaris
AAAACACCCAACCTTTTCCTCTCTGGTGAAAAACAAAGGAACACATCTCTATTAGCCCTCAGCTTTAAGAAGTCCTGGGTCAGATGTGGGCAGCCTTAACAAAGAAGAAAAAGAGTAGGTATTACAAATAAAAAGCAAGGGTTTCATTGCAGCAGAGAAAACAGGATGTATTCCACAGGCTATAACTATTCTCCTTAGAAACACAATAGGGGAAAAAAATAAATCATTCGTTATGCTCAAATACTTAAGGCCAGACTTTTCAGTGAATCCCATTTTTGCAAGGTTCCGCAGCAGAAAGCAACAGAGATAACAAATACCTGAGATTACAAGCTTATCCAGTAGATATTTCCCAGAGGTGCTGTAACAAAAAAACCCAATTTACATGTACAATGCAAAAGATGGTGTAAGACAAGAGAACTCTGACACAAAACTGTGATCTAGCATTTAAATCTCTTAATTTCAGGATGATCTAGTAGTCTTTCACATTGACATCTCAAAGCTTTTTTAAAGTTTTCTTCCAAAAGTTTACACATACCTTCTTTCATATGGGAAAAGTCCTGCCAAGAGCTTTAAGCGTACCTTTATCAAAAGCCAGTTTGGCTTCTTCCATCTGAATCTGAACCCTTTAACAAGAGTTTATGAACTTTCATTGGGAAAAAAAAAAGAGAATGTACAATAATACTTCCCCATCCATGTGTGCAAGTAATAGGTTATGTAAAATGCCAGACAATCCTGAAGTCTAACAAAGGCATTTTAAACTAAGTTCTTTCTCTCCAGTAGCTTTTATTTAGCCCTTAAATCACAAGTTTAATTTAAAGCACCATCACACATGCAAGGCAATTACCTCAGCCTAAAGGACTGCTTACTTAGGGGAAGGATAGGAAAATGTGTTTAATTAGCAGCAACTCAGGATACCGAGAGACTACTTTATTGGATCAATTGCTGCTGTGGATGATGAAAAAGGTGTTCCCTGTAATTCTCATTGGCGTTAACTTGGTTGTCACAAGCAAGATGAAGACCAGAACTATATAGTAGCTTTTCTAATCTTCTTAATAAAACTCCCATCAACAAGAAAGAGAGAGAGAGGAAAAAAAAAAAAAAAAGGGGGGGGGGGGGGTGTTGAGGGGGGGAAGCACACTGCCACAAAAAACCTGTAACCTAGATCCTAGACTGTTTCCAGAAACCTAGCCAAGAATCTTTGTCAGAATTTCAAAAAGAAGCCGCTGCTGAAATTCTTAAGCATGCGGAAGGGTTGTTCAGGATTCCTCCCGCAAACACTGAATGCTTTTCACTCTTAAAAGAGATATTGCTGACAGCATCTGTAAGGTGAGACACTGGAAACAGTTTCCACTATCTCCACTGAAGATAAGTTTCCATCTTTCTGAGGTCAAGTTTATTACCTCGTCTTTCAACAGAAGCAGTAGGTATTTTTATTGAGAGCATTAAAGCTCTTCCAAAGAAGCACTGCAAGGTCAGAAGTCCTAAAGTAAATGATTATTAAAAAAAATTAAATCATTTAAATAATTTTAATCTTTCAAATGTGATTTTTGGCTGACGGCTTTGTTACTTTGTTAACTAGCACCTTCCCTTAACCATCCTTTTTCAGATAAATGTGGTAAGACATTTACCTAAGAGTACCCCAGCTCTCTTGATCAAGTTGTCCATCTTGGGTGCAAATTAGCACCTCTTGGACAGCCTTCCAGTGAGAGGAGCATATTAGTGTCCCCACTTACAATTCTCTGACAATTGGCAACGCACACAAACTGAAGTACAAGAAGCCTCATTTAAACATAAGGAAAACCTTTTTTTTAGTATGAAAGTAACCAAACAATGGCACAGGTTGCACAGGCAGGCTGCGGATGCTCCATCCTTGGAGATCCTCAGCATCCTGCCCAAGCTGAACCTGCTCTGAGTAGGGGCCGGTAATAGGTGGTTGCATCCAAAGGGCAGTGGTCCATGTCTCAATGTCCAGACGGAGATCAGTTAAAAGTGGTTTCCTTCAGGAGCCCATATTGGGACCAGTACTGTTTAATTATCTTCATCAGTGACACAGACATCAGAACTGAGGACACCCCCAGCAACTTGGCAGACAACAGCAAGCTGAGTGGTGCTGTTGACATACCAGAGGGATGGGATGCCATCCAGAGGCACCTGGAAAAGCTCAAGAAGTGGGCCCATGCGAACCTCATGGGATTCGACAAGGCCAAGGTCCTGCACCTGGGTCATGGTAATCTGCAGTATCAATATAGGCTGGGGGATGAAGGGATTAAGAGCAGCCCCGGGGAGAAGAACTTTGGGGTACTGGTGGGCAAAAAGCAGGACATGAGCTGGCAACATGCGTTCACAACCCAGAGAGCCAACTGCATCCTGGGTTGCACCAAAAGACACATGGCTATCAGGTCAGGAGATCCTGCCCCTCTTCTCTGGTGAGACCTGACACCCCCCCCTCCCCCCCCCCCCCCAAAGTACTGTGTCCAGCTCTGGAGTCCTCAACACAAGAAAGACATGAACCTCTTGGAGCAGGTCCAGAGGAGGGCCACAAAAACGATCATAGTGATGGAACACCACTCCGATGAAGAAAGGCTGAGAGAGTTGGGGTTCTTCATCCTGGAGACAAGAGGCTCCAGGGAGACCTTGTTGTGGCCTTTCGGTATTTAAAAGAGGCCTATAAGAAAGATGGTGATGGACTTTTTAGAAGGGCCTGTTGCAATAGGACAAGAGGTAACAGTTTTAAACTAAAAGAGGGTAGCTTTAGACTGCGTACAAGGAAGGTTTTTTTACAATGAAGGTGGTGAAACACTGGCCCAGGGTGCCCAGAGAGGTGGTAGATGCCCTATCCCTGGAAACATTCAAGGTCAGGTTGGACAAGGCTCCAAGCAACCTCATCCAGTTGAGGACGTCCCTGTCCACCACAGCGGGGTTGAAACTAGATGACCTTTAAAGGTCCCTTCTGACACAAACTATTCTATGATGCTATGATCTCCAGGAGTGCCATCCCATGTCTATGATTTCATTCACCACAAAAAGAGTGTTTATGCTTCCAGTTGAAGAGCTCTCAATACATCATCTTTGGTGGCTGCTCAAGCAGCCTCATGAATTTTTCCTTGAAAAGTTTCATTCCATTCAATCCCTCACAGTCACAGCTTCAACAGCAGCCACTGAGGAGTGGAGAGAAAACAAAAAAGGTACTGAAGCAAACGGCACACAGTTCGAATATCTTTTATAACACCCTGTAAGTGACACTGTGCTCTAGCATTAACTGAGATCACACCGGACTTTCAGGCTGACTGATGAGGACACTGGTCACTTCAGTGTTTACCTACAGAGTTCATATTAAAGCCTTCTATTTGTTGGTATCTGCCTTTTGCCAGTCAGTCATTTTTCCAATTTGCTATCTCTGACAAATGCTGAGATATTCGGGGGTTCTCCTTGGTAAAAGCAAACTCCTACTAGAAAACATAGCCATGCTTTCATTTGCCTTCAGAATGAAGTTTATTCATATTTTATTTTTATAAGCCACTAATAATAATTTAAATTAGAAATACCACATGTGCATAGACGTAACTGGTGATAAAACCAACAGAGCACAAACATGCCAAGCTGACAGGAGCTCAAATGGAGACAAGCTTTTGTCTGTTGTGACCTAATTCATTTTTCTACCAGTCGCACTACACAAAGCATTTAAATCATTTAAATATTTGATGTGTTAACCAGCAGCACATTATCTTTATGTACAATGCTAAATTACCTACTCTTCATCCTACCGCTTACAAGCTGTAGTTACTTTCAGACTGCAGCAACTTTCACAGCTTGTGAGCAAGGCTACTAACAGTAACAAAACGGTTTGTAAGGAAAAAGCTTCTGTATTTTGTGTGTTGGGAAAAGGGGTGGGAGAGGAAAACATGCACAGTTAGAGCAACAGGGTCAAAACAACACGCCTCAAAGAGCACTCCCTCCCATATTACATACCATACTCTTCAGAGGGGACATCACAAATTACAGAATTCAAGCCAAACTGAGCAGTGAGTGGGAGCAGGCAAGATAGTAAGTACTGCAGATGGTTTTGGTCTTTGTTTCCACCAAGTAGACACAATGTGTCTGTAATCAATATGGAACAAACAGGCTTTTGTAACATGACAAACTAAAAAACACCAAGAGCGCTATGTTTTTGTGGTATTCTTTGCCTCAAGCAAACACTCTGTGGATTTCTAATTACCTGCTCTTCCTCTAGACCTCAAGAAGGCTCATAACTATTGGGAAACTTTGGGTTCTTCAACGCAGAGCTTTTTAAACCACACAACTAAATTGTCATCTCCCAGCTTGACTTGTGTGTGTTAAGACTAGCCTCTTGGAGCAACGAGCCTTACGCTCGCAGTTAAATCTGTATTGTGGCTGTGCTAAATAAGCACTGCCTAAAGTTTTAAGGAATTCTGGATCTCAAGTAAGCAAATGCCGCAGTTTCGTGTTCCTTCGGGATAAGCAAGCACAGCCTCCCTCCTCTCTGTGCAGGAGACTTCTTGCTGAAGGGCAGCCCTGTCCTACTGCCAACCAACAACACAAGGCAGGGAAAGAGAACTGGCTGGCACTTGCCTCGTTTTCTCCAGCTTTCCTATATCTTTCCTGAAAGTAAGATCATTATTACAGATTACAATTCCATATATTTTATAATTATCATGTAATTATAACTGCAACTATAATTTCAAAATAAACAGTAATAATCTATTTACATTTAAACCACCCTCGTTAAGATCATGCTTGCCTCCCTAGGACAGGGTAAACCCTACATGATGCTACCCGGGATTTCAGCAAGCACAGAGGCAGAGTCACTTCAGCAGAGGTTGCACAACCAGAGCCAAGCCCAGCTGCAGCCTGCCAGGGTCAGAGCCCCCCCCCCCCCCCTCCATGGGACGGCTCCCCGCAGGGCTCGGGCTGTCCCAGCCTGCTCAACAGGACTGCACACGCTCCCCACTGCGAGGGCAGCAGCCAGAGATACCAGGAAGGGTGTTGGCCCTGTGGAGATCAGTTGCAATACCAGTTTCCTGTATCTTGGTTTCCATCAAGCTCCTGAACACAACTGGTACAAAACCTTTCTATTCCCCCCCTTCATCCCCCTTCGACTTCCTACCCTACCTGTTCCCTACAGCATGCATTCAGCCATGTCAACTGACTTTTTGTAATAAACATGCTTATATCTTATAATGCTCTTGATCTTCTATCACATACACATGCTATTAAAAAAAGCTAGCAGGAGGAACCACATAGTAACTATCTGCCTCTATATTAATAGAACAAGTAAATAGTTTAATGAACAAGTTTTAGAGAACTGCATCTGAACCAATACAACAGGGCACATTATGAACGTTACAGTATTTTCATTCTTCTTCTCCCTCATAACGCATGTAGAACAAACTTAAGTTCTTTTTCATATTTAAAATATGAAGAGTTGCATTATTGTTTATATGCACATTAACATATAACTCAATCTTACGCAGCGATTATTTCCAGAAGTTTCTGGATTCTTGGACTTCTGCAAAAAAAAACCCCAACATATTCAATGTCTAGTTCATATGTTGGGGGGGATGATTCAAAATTTGATAAAAAAGGATTTTATTTCCATGATGTCCAGAATAAGTGGATTGGGAGGGGTGTGTGGATCTTCCCGTGTAACCAATCAAGCTTTGCTTGTGCTATTTTCCTCCTAAATTGAAAATCAAGTACCACGGCTAACAAAAAAGGGAATGGTTTAGACAAGTTTTGCAAGAGCATGTTCCCATTTCCTGGTAGTTAGCTTCTTTTTTCTAATTCAAAATGTTTTAAGTGCCTCTAAGGACAATGCGGCTAAAAACATTTTTCTTTTTAACATTTAAAGATAGTGCATTAGCCAAACATCACTTGGTTTTTCAAGCCCCTCCAGCAGATTCAGTTACTGAGCTCTTGAAGGGAAAGCCAACACCATTCACTTGGGAGCTCGCGTCTCATACAACAGTGACAAAAGGTACCACTAAAGATAACCCACAAAGCACTCCTCTTGGGTCCTGCTGAGCTTCCCGTAAGCAAACTCCATTTGTCACCAAGAGCCAAAACTCACCAAAGTAGAAAATAGAAGACAGATGTCCATTTGTCAGAAGAGAGACTAAGCTTGCTTTCTTACTCAAACCCAAGCTGTTGAGAAAGCTTACCTATGTAACAACCAGACATGGAAGAATATGTGTAAGCCAGTGAGCAGCAATATTTATCCCACCACTTCAAAGCTGATGAGAGCTCTTCTGTAGCCAGCATTTTGATACCAAAAAGGAAAAAAAAAAAAAAAAAAAAAAAAAAAAAAAAAAAAAAAAAAAAAAAGGAAAAAACAAGGAGAAAGGAGAAAAACAAGGAGAAAGAGAAGATTCAGCTACAATACATTATCATTTAGAGTATTCTGGTGAAGTCTCTTCTTCGTTTTCCACTTGGCCATTCAAACAGAAAATGAAACAAAAAACAAGCAAACAACAAAAAAAACACGCCAAACTCACCATGGTCACTATTAGTATGCTTGAGATCTCTACTTCATCATTTTTCCATTATGATTTACATATGTACTTATTGCCAGGAAAATTAAGTGGTTCAATTCTTCAGATAGCATCCATAGCTCCAATGCAATTCAGGAAGCATCTGTTATAGTCCTAATCTCTGAAAAGTAGGACCTAAGATAATTAAAAAATTACAATCTTAGATTAATCAAAATTTGCTTAGTTAGACTGCAGCCTGATTATAGTAAAAGGAGTATCCAGTCAACTAACTTAACAGATCTACTGTTTGTCAAGATGTTAAATTTCAGTTTAAAACAGAGTTGCTGCTCACACATAAATTAGGGAAATTAAAGCTACTGCAGCAGTAAAATGTCCTTTCGATTCAGAAGTTAGAAGAACCCAAATGCAGATACACATTAAAGTGAATTCTTTTGAGGTTTTTTGGTTTTGTTTCAGGTAATATCTGGACACTCCCACTTCCACCACTGCCATGGTGTAAACGGTTTGGTTCTTGATTTGTACTCCTATAGCAGAGCAACAGACATGTCTGTGTTTGGAGGGGAAGCATTAAAAATGAACAAAGGCACATACACAGACAGGATTGTGCCTATTACTATGGTTCTATCCACTGTGCCACAACCCTAGATGGGAAGGCCTTACACTGGGGCTACCACCAAGGGGTGTGAAATGGAGGGGTGAGAAGGGGTTGCCATCAAACGTCAGCCTTTCCTGTCTCTGCCACTCATCCCCTCACCTCCTTCCTCTCAAATCCTACCATCTCTCAGATACTAAAGAAAAGGTGGAAGAGAAGAGGAAGGAAAAGAAAAAAAATAAAAATCAGGCCTTAACCTAAGAAGTGCGTAGATCAGTGGCTCTGAGGGGGAAGTTACCAAGAGGAGTTGTGGCAAAGCAATTCCTCAGCGCTGGCTCTGTAGGCAGAGCTACCCTGCCCCTGGACTGCGCAGTGACGGCAGCTCAACCACATTCAGTAGGATCTTAAACATTCATATTCTAGCTACTCATAACTCTCAAAAGGCCATGAAAACTCATATGCACAATGCTGATTAAAGGGCAAGAAGCAAATAAATAAACAAATAAATAAAACCAATTTAACTTAAGCCACCATAATTCACAAATGACACAACCAAAAACACAACAGCCCGAATCCAGAAGAAGCCCTGCGCAACTAGAACACGATACAGTATAAATACAAACAACTTACTGAGTCCACCCACATTAATCTACGCTTAACCCACAGGTAGAAAGATATCTTCTCCAGTCTCTTAAGTGGCATGTCATCCAGGCTCTTTGGAGACTGCCATCCAACCAGCAGGTTTCCTATCCAACCTACAGCCAAGAACAACACTTAATTACCATGTTTAATTGATCTTGTTAACTGTTAGGGTGGACAGCTTTGATCTCGCCTGCCGATAGCTAGTTTATGGCTACAAAAGAAACTGGAACTCTGCATGATTGCCAAGCCTTCCATGTGCAGTTTTTAAGTCCTTCTATTTCTCAATCTCCCTTTCTGTTTGTGCTGCACGAATGCTCCTGGTAACAGGAACCAAAGCATATGCCTTCATTTATTGTATCATCTATCCAAACGTGCCGGGTGGGGTAGGGAGAAAGAGAAGGAAAGGAAAATTGCCCTTCCTTCACCTAGAAATACGGAAAAAGGCCAGGAATTACCATAGTGAATCTGGCCTTGGCAACATTAAGTACAGCATCCCATGGCTGATGGCAGCCAGCACCGAATGCTTCGGACGAAGGTGCAGGAATCACTAAGCACGTGTGGGATAAATCTGCTCCCCATCCCCCTTGAAAGCCTGATCTGACTTTCCACTGATTAGAGGCTGGTTTAAATTCCAGGACAGAGGTTTTGAGGAATTTCAGTGGCTTTCCACTGTGTTGTTTTATGTTTGTTAATAGGTTCACCCGAAAAATGCCTCTTCTGCAGCAACTTCATATTAGCAGCTTAGGAGGGAAAGCCCACAAGACCAATATTACTAGCTCACACTAAACCAAGCTGAGACTGTGCCAATACTAATAGGAAGAGAAACTTCTGAGGACATTTTATTGTATCCTAAAATATCTAGGAACCTTCAAAATAGATCCTAATTAAAACCAACTAAATACAAGTATGTTTAATTCATTAACTACCTCTCCTAACCACTGTTTTCCTGAAAGATCAAGCCAATCGTAAGATCTACGGAAATAAACGTTCATAGGTGGTGTATAATAGGTTCTGAGCAATGTACAAAGCAGTTCTACATTTCAGCCAAAGAGTGTCAACTGTTTTCAAAACAGCAAGCCAAACCCTCATCAAACTGAATTCAGCTGGAGCTTTGCCACTCGGCAGGACAGCGACTTGGCCCACTGTCCCCATGGGAAATCTTTTTCTAACTCAGACTTTCTTCCTGCTTATTTCAAACAAAATCTCCTTTGGATCAGGTTGAATTTCCACCGATAATTAGTCTTGCACTAGCTAAATAGAACAAGAGTTATATTGCTTCTGAGCAGCAATCCGAATAATTACAACAGGGTAAAAGAGAAAATAGAAAATGTCCTTTTTTTTTTTTTCTTCTTCTTTTTTTCCTCCCCCCAAAGGGAACTTAGCAGTTAACTGTTTAACATGGTTTGAACTTTACTGCTCCATCTTCATATTACACAGCAACAGAGCGAAGTACCATAGTGCACAGTCACCTCAAGCAACTGTAGAGTATCACAGCTGAACTGTAGCTCCCAAATAGTGCCAGAACAGAATTTTTCACCTGAAAGTCAGTCCTTTCCCACCAAAGCTTCCTCAACAGCACACCGTGGTTTTGGTAAATAGTTTGGGTTTTTTGGTTGTGGTGTGGTTTTTGGTTTTTATTTTATTTTGGAGGTGTGGGGGTTTGGTTGCCTTTGGGTTTTTTTCCTAAACTTTTTTCTAAAGAAGATTTGTTCTCGGGATGAGATGATGAGTATCTTGTGCACTCTATCCAGAGGCTTTAGGAAGTCTAAAAAGTAGCCAGCTTGTTCATCCCCTGTCTACCGCTGATTTTGTGTCAGATAATGCTCACTTTTGGTGGCTGGGGAGGGAGGAGGGGTTTCCCTAGGAATAAACTGAATAAAGCTTCCTGTTCAGCTAAAGCAGGAAACGTGCTCCAGTACTGCCTTGCACACAAAGAGTGGAAAATACTTACTTAACAAAATAGCAGGAGATGAAGTGTAAACTGGATTTTGCCCTTCCATCATGCAGACAAATAGCCTCATCCCCCCAGCTCTCTTCCATTAATGTGCTCAAACATGAAAGAAATATATATGTACGTATACGTGTTCTGCACGAACATCAAATGATTATGCTGTGCCTTTAAAACCAAACACTGAAGGATTTTAAGCAACAACAACAATGCTAATTAGGAGGTAGCATTTCCTCCCTCCCACAGGATCAGTTTCTTCTTGTTAAAATAGGAGGTACAACTGGCCAAACCCCATCCTACTACTGGAGAAACTGAACCAGAAGTTGTCATTAGGTAAACCTCCCAGCATTTCTCTCAAAACATCTCTTCAGAGAGACTAAAAATAAATAGCACAGAGAATAGAAGGGACAGCCTTCCAGTCTGTCAAACCATTAGGATTCACAGAAAAGAACAGCAATATTAATTTTTGCGTAAGTATCTGGAGATGGTAGAAAACAAATATTACTGGCAAAAACATCCTTCTTCATGCCCTAGAAAAACAATTGTTTAAGGCCTCATAGTGTTTCCAAGAGCTGGCCTTGTAATTCACACAAGATTTCTCTGCTGCCATCGTATGCCTTTTGACGAGCTCTGATCACTTCAAAGAGGCACTTGTCCTCATCCACCCTGACATTTAAGAATTGAAAGTGATGAAAACTACCTCACCTAATGCTAGGTCACAGCTACTGATGCACACTGCTAGAAGATGAAAAGCTGTTAGGCGAGTTCCATGGTGTAAAACATATTACGGCAGCTGGATGCTGGAAACATATAACAAAACACCACGCAAAGCAGTAACACACATAAGCTTAATGAAAACTTGATGAAAGACTGTTTAAAGAAGTTCTGAATCTAATTAATTCTCTAGACGTGGCTAGTGCAGTTAAACTAAGGTCACAAGTACCACATACTACACTTGAATTTTATAATTCAATTTAATGTCTCACGTTGAACCATTAGTGCCTCTCACTACCACGAGTTATAAACCAGTCATCAACCCCAAAGGGACATGTCTCATCATATTTTGATGTCCCTTCTTGCGGCCTAACACCCTGCTTCATCATGCAAAGCTCAAATACATGTCAGGAAAGAATTTTGCTAAATGGCCTTAAAAACATCCTTTTATTGCAATAGAGTCTGGCACAGGTTTCTCAGTTGGTGGACATAAAGAGAAGCTTCTCTGCCACCCTAAATGGAAAGTTTAAGCCAGCCAAACCAAATTGGAGAAAACTGAACCATGCCAGTGAACCCCCAAATCAATGGCAGACCCTCAGAAAACCAACCATCACTCAGATTGCATAGAACTGAAAACTACCTTCAATATCCCGAAGTGGACATGAAATTAAACAGTCTGAGTGCACGCATCACACCAATACAAAAACTTTGGAAAGCAGGCCTCCCAGGTGAAGGGCATGGCAGAAATCCAGCCACTCTGGGCAGATGATCCCCTTCATAAGGGTTGCAAAGACATAGCACCTACTGCAATACAGCACATCATTAATCAGTTTGCCACATCAGAAAGTTCTTTCACATGTGGTGCGATGAATGGATGTATTTGAACTAATGCGTTCACTACAAGATACCGTAGAGTATACAACAGAAGAAAAGCAGCTAAGATCCTTCAAGACACGTTTACCTATTAATACTCCAATAGATAGATCTAGGAGCATACAGATGCTACACAGACAGACGTGCCACACAGACAGAGAGGCAAGCACAGTCCATGACTGTAAGAATGACTAACTGAAGACAAAGAGCTTTGTTCTGCCTGTTTTCCCTCCCTCTCACCCCCACCCATGCTCAGTGAGGAACAAGCACTAACGGACCCTTGTTATCTGAAGGATACTACATGGAAACTTTACTTAGAAGGGAAATTATACTAGTACACAAATTATAAAACCTCACAAGTCCAAAAGTATGTACTTGCCCAAGCACCAGCTTCTACCAGCTGCCAGCTACTCCCCAAGAAGAGGTTGTGACCCACATTTGAAATTTGCTTCTGGTCCTTCCCATATAAAATCATGATGAGATCACAAATGTCACCCTAAGACCTTCGGTTCCAAGAGAAAATTATTGTCTGGTCCTCACAAGGAGAACAAAAGCCATTTATTCAAGCAGAAATTACCCATGATTTGAAAAGCAGGTGTACAATGCCACGTCCCCTTGCCCTGAAAGCCAGAGCAAAATATTTAAGTCATCTGATACAACATCATGCTGCATCTGCCCATGCACCACAGGAGATACAGTAGTTTACAACATTTTCCCCACAATAAAAGGTTTATGAGCAATAAGAATCTAGTCAACAGGAAAGCAATTAAATTTGTTTACAATCCTTGTTGCTCTTACCATCCCACACCAGCAGATTTCCCCATGAAGCTTCTGTATCTTCAAAATAGGAAAGGAAAAATGCCCCTTGTCATTGCTCCCAAACAAAGCCAGGATTATTAAATCATTCTCTTTGTTTTACAGATATTTCCCTTTAATGCCAGAAACAGAGTTAAACTTGCACAGAAACCCTGACAGCTTTCTATATATAGATGTTCATGATGCTAACTACAACTGGTCATCCCACCTGATCTCCTTGGTCAGATTACAATATATAGGAAGTATAAAAGAAGAGAACTGGCATGTACTTATGTGTAACTACATGTCAACAGGCTTAGCCTACACATCAATTCGTTGAGACCAGTAAACAAATAAAATAATCTTCCGCTACAAAAAGGCCGTATTTCATACAGTTTAAAAAAAAAAGAAATACATTATCATTAATTCTCATTGACTTTAATAAATGAGATCTTTAAAAAGGATTAGCAACAGCACTGCAGTAGTTAAGTAGCAACATTAAATTTGACAGCAGAGATGTCATTTACTAAACAGTTTAAAACCAAATGGAAAAAAAAAGCTAACAAACCAAGAATAAGAACTGTGTCCGATTTTGGGCATTGCAATGACAAGAGCAAAGATCACCAAATTAAAAGCAGTAACAGGCTTAGTTCAAAGAATTGAGTTGTAAAAAAAAAAAAAAAAAAAGGTAGCAAATATGTAACTTGTGCCAAGCAATAACCAAAGAGAGAATACAATAACTAAATATCTGATACATAGAAATTTTCTGTGTTTGCACAGTGCAGCACCAGCCTTATTTCATCCTTCCCTTTAGATATGTTACATCAGCGTTCAGTAATAATTAGACTCCTATTTAAAATAGAGATAAATAAATGTGGCTTCCTATCAGGCCATCAACGTAATATACTACCACACTACAGGCATCTCCAGCAATAAAACACTCCCATTTCAAGTCTGACTGCACCACGCCACGCCAAACTAACGTAACTATTTTGGCAGAAAAGGATAGAACTGTCTTGGCGAGGAAGCAAATCTCCTTGTCAAGCAGTTACAAAGCACCAAAAAAAGTTAAACTGGTTATCAAAATACTTTAGCCTAACACACGCACAAAAATAGCCTTTTGGTAAGGGTGATGAAGGTTTCCTCTCTTGGAGGAACTGTATACTGAAGTATACCATAAGGAGTAATTCTGCAATGAAGCATGTAAGTTACCCATACAGGGTTCATACTCTTTGAATCTTATCTGTGAAAGGTCTTCCTTATCAATTTTTTTCATAAGTATGCCATATGCAAAGCAAGCTTTCTACTTCCATTTAAAAGAAGACTATCTGTGGTCTCCGAGCAGCGATCCTACTCGGGCTTGCCGTTGCAGGCACTTTTCTGAAGGCACCAAACTCCCAACCTTACACAGCTACCACAGAAGTTGCAACACAGTTCTTTGGATTCCTGAACGTTTCCAACCCATTGAGAAAGCTAAGCTGATGTTGCAAGCCATCTTTCCCTTGGTCTGTGGGGAGATGGGACATGCGCAAATGCAACTCGATGTAGCAGATACCATTTTTATGGGATACTTTCTCCAAAGTGGGACCAAGATCAGGAAAACTTTTCCTCTAGCTCTGCATAACTGTACAATTAGTCGCTTCTGAGAAAGAAGCTTAACAGGAACCTCCCCATACTGCCATTACTTAGGAATCTGAGGATGAATCTGGATCTTGCTGTTTGTGCTCCCTATGAAGTTGAAAATACAAACTTGGGATCAGTTCTGCACACAGAACAGAAACCCAGGAGGACCAAGAGATACAAAACCAGCTGCAAAGTACACCCAGGTTTCTGTTTACTGAGGTCTTCTCACGCACATACAAAAGAATTAATCAGGCATGTGGGCTGAACTGTCAGAAACCCGGTTGATCCGAAGGCTAGCGCACACCCGGCAAAAACATAAAAACAAACCCACCCAGCCCTCCCTCAGGATTACCGCGCTGGAAGCGCTGACAGCCCGCCAGCTCCCCGCGCCCACCCTCTGCCCTCGCTGCAGACACTCTCTCCCCACTGAATTAGACTCCTGCCAGCCAGAGGCACTGGGAAAACACCAACAGCCACCGGTCCCGCACGCTGACACCTCCCTGCCCGGGCGGCAGCTGGCGCCGGAGTCACCGGGAGCGGGACGAGCAGCGCCTCTCTGCAGCCGGCCGGCACCGCCGGGGTGCCGGGAGGAGCCGCGGCGCGAAGCCGGGAGCGGCCGCCACCACCTGAACGCGGGAAGGGCCAGAGGAGGATGCTTAAGTTTCCCTCTTCCTTTTTAAACAAACAAATAAATAAATAAAGCAAAGCCTGCCGCGCAAACCGACCCGCCACCGGGCGGGCGCCCCCAAGCCGGTGTCCCCGGTGTTCCCCGCGCCCCCCCCCCCCCGAGCCACCCCGCCACCGTCCCGGGCTCGCAGCGACATGGAAGGGTGGCACTCACGGATCTTGACTTTGCGGTGGTCGAGGCGGGCGAGGAGCGCCTCCAGGGCGCCGAGGCGGCGCTGGAGCCGGGCGTTGCGGTGGCAGAGGGAGTCCGCCTCGCTGAGGATCCCGCCGAAGATGTCGCCGGCGCAGCGGGAGAGGTCGGAGAGCTGCATGAGCAGCGATACCAGCGCGTACGAGCTGACCTGCTCCAGCGCTCCGAAGAGCGGCACCGCACCGCGGCGCCGGCCGCTGCCCCCCTCCTCCGCCCCGGCGTGGTCCCCCGGCGCCGGGCCGCCCCGCTCCGCACCGTCCCCGCCGGCCTCCTCCAGCCTGCACAGCTTCAGCGGCTCCAGGGTCCGCAAGGGGAACGGCATCGCGGCCGGGGGACGGAGGGCAGCGCAGGGCACGGTGGCGGGGCGGGGAGGGGAAAGAAGCTAGGCGTCCCCGCCGCAAAAAGTCTTCATCCGCCCGGCGGCCGCGGTGACAAAAGTTCGGGAAGAGGAGAGAGAGGGAGGGAGGGAGAACAACAACAGCAACAAATGAATCGGGGCGGGAGGGCGGCCGGGCTACGCGCTCCGGGGCCGAGGGGGAGCCGCCACAGCCGCTGCCGCCGCCTTGGCGGAGGGGGAGCCCCGCGCGGCGCCCATGTGCGGGAGCGGCCCCTGGAGGAGGGAGCGGCCCCGGGAGGAGGGAGGGCGGGGAGGGGAGGCGAGGCGAGGGGAGCGGAGCGGAGCGGGGCGGCCGCCGCCGCAACACCGCCGCACGGCGGGCGCGGGCAAGAGCCCACGGCGGCGCGACGTTTCCCTGAGGCCGGGAGACAGGAAAGAGCGAGGCTTTCTCTCCCCGAAGTGGAGACTGGGGGGATGGGGGAGAAGGAGGAAGCGTGGGAGGGGGGCTGAAGCGCCCTGGATGCGGTCACAAAGGAGGAAAGTCAGCCAGAGGCGGGGGAAGGAGGTGGAGAGAGCAGAGAGAGAGAGAGAAGCCCAGAGCAGCCCCACCTGGGGAACCCCGCGCCGTTGCAGGCACTTTTCCGAAGGCACCAAACTTCCAACCCGGAAAGCGAGAGCTGGAAAGAGAGGAGGAGAGAGGGGGAAGAAGGAAAAAAAAAAAAAAAAAAAAAAAAAAGCCTCCACAAACCTGGGAACAGAAAAAGAGGCCGCCGCCTACCTGTGACTCCCCGAACTGGAGCCTCTGCCAGAGCCTCACCTTCCCCGGCCAGCTAAGAGCCAAGGTAGCTGCTGCCGGCCTGGCCCCGCGACGCTCTACGCTCGGGTCAGCGGGGCTCCAGACCCGTTGCCTCTTCCTGACCCGGCAAAAGTGACCGAGTAAGAGATAGGGCAGGTCGCCGGTGGCGTCCCGCCTCGCCTCTTCCCTTGCCGTGTCGCAGGTCAGGCAGGAGATGCTGATCAAAAACCAGGGAAGAACAGCCTGCCTGGGAAACAGGAGCCGCGGTGTGAGCTCAGCTCTAATTGTTTGTGGTCAATTTTTAGTAAGATGAACGCTAAGGCAGGGAAAAGCAAAGTCTGAACCAGGCAGCATGACATTGAGTGTCGCAGCACCAAACGTTACCCAGCACATAATTCTGGCATGGACTGAAGGCAGGTTCAAGGCTTAGAAGCCCCTGTGCTTTGCTGGTCGGCTCTTCATCAAGACGACCGCTCTAATGGGCTATTCCCCACAGAACCAATTTAGTCTACTAGCAACTGTCAACAGCTGCTATTTAATTTTAATTGGACAGTGCCCTGCCGGCTCTGGCTCTTGCTGTATGATATAGAGAGGACCCCAATCTCTCTCTCTTCTGGTGGGAAAAGGGCCCTGGGGGAAAGTGATTGTATGGTCCTTTTCTGCCCCATAGCCTGCTCCTGCTCCTTCTGCAGCTGATGAATCTATGTGATGAAAGGAAGAGAATCAGCTGGACAAGGAAGGATCTGGGGACAGATCCACTGTGTCCTTCAATTAGTGTCTTGGGGACACATAAATTACAACAAAACATTCTGCATCATAGTGATTCTCATATGTAGTTTTAGCCTTGGCTGCTTAAGGGAAACCTGAAGAAAACGATATTCACCAGTGGTGTTTCAGAATCTCCTTGGTGCATGGAGGAGTTCGGAGGCAAGGCCGCAGACAGCGGAATACAAAGTAAAGGCTCAATAGTGTGCACGAGAGATCTACATGAAACACATTTAAGGGTGATAGTCATAGACAGAGATTGCAAGCCACTAACTCTTCTTGCACATTAATCAAGAAAGACTTTTCTTCAGATGTTGGTCCATACAAGTTACCAGTCGATAATTTTGCAGCTTGGAATGTTTTTCTGTTACAGACAGTACCACTGACTGCATATGTGCAATATTTGTAGAAACTGATGAGAAGAACATGGTGCAAACAGTCTAAATGGTGTTTAATAAGGGTCTTGTGACAGGGAAGCTGTCAGGGTTGATTAGCAGAGGATGGAAAGCAGTCATTCTCTCATGCTGAAATCTTCTGTTTTCATTTTGGGACATAATGTCTTCATTAGTTTGTAGATGTGTTTGTTTGGGATAGTCGTTTGATAGAAAATACGGCCTCTTCCCTGGTTTGAACTGAGAGGATTGTATCTGTGTATCTGCTGTTTAACCTATAGAACTGGCATGGAGAAACCAAGTATGAGGGGGACTTAAATGTAAAACACAGCAGGCAGAAAACAAGCAAAGAGCACAGCTCAGGTGTCAGCTGAAAAGAACCCACAGCAACATAGCTGCCAAGGCAGATGTCTTAAGACCAAGATCATACTTTTTTGATTGGAAAGGACACATTTTAGTTTGGAGTTTTAGTGATAGGTAGTTTTAAAAAGATACATTTACCAATCTAATATCCTTTCTGAAAATTCTGATTAAATTCTGATACTGCAAATATTGTTTTATGTTCTTATCTGTAAGCAGGAAAATGGATTCAAACCAAATCTGAGTACAGGGGGGATAGCAACAAGAAATCAACATTCTAGGCAACACCTAAATGCAGTAAAGAGCCTTGGCTACTGTAAGTGAGTGGAATTCCACTGCCAGTGAAGCTGACTGTACCTATGCCAGTGTTTGCAAACTGTAAAATTAACGACTGTGACAGCTCGAATATTTCTGGTGGGAATAATGTCTCATAGAAAATAAGGTCTTTTTGAGACTGACAGTTAAACCAAGTTAAGATATGTCTGAATTCTCAGTGCACTGTTGTTCTTGAAACATTCAAAATCTGTAAGTTTATTCCAGAACAATACTTTTTTTCTCATTAATTTACTAAGGTCTGTTTTTCTGGGACGGGCTGTTACTATATGGAATACTCAGACAAAAAGAGGTGTGAAAGAAATGTAAATACTGAGTGACTGAAATGTGAACATTGGCTAACTGAAATTGATAAAGGATGGTCTCAGAGCTTGTTTCTTCCCATGCAAAAGGAAGGAACATAGTAAGGGAAACAGAACTCAAGTATTTGCATGGTTTGAGATTTAAAGTCTTCATCTTGCTGGAAAGGAACCATTTAAAATTTCAAAGTTCAGCAGAAATACAGACTTTCTCAGGGACACCCCATCCCCCTCAGATATCCATGCATATTTTCTTCTTCAAGCGGTTACAGCTGGAAAATATTTCCTTTTCTGGCAGCACCTTGAGGATGCTCCTGCCCCTTTTTTATGCTCCTGCAGATTCAGGGGAGCACTGGGGTGAAGCAGGCACCATGGGTTGGGGGGCATGCCTGACGGGGCAGCAGCGGTGACTGCCCTGGTGCTTCTCCCCACTGTCTGGCAGGCCGCTGCCCTTGGGTGAGCCACTCCTGCAGGTCACGGCCCTGCACATTCACATCAGCACAGTTTGTGGCAGTTGTGGTGTATATGTGGTGTTTAAGTGGTGGGAGCGAGGGACTGCTTTCCATTTAGCCACAACTGCTGGAGAAGTTGGTCTGTGAGCTCAGCAGGCAGCAGTTGCTTTCACTTGTGCAGCTAAGCCTGGCAAAGCTGTGGCCCTATGTTTTGGAGCTCACACCTGCAGATACCCTCAGACAGGAGTGAGAAGAGGGACAGAGCCTAGAGAATCATGATACAAAGGAGGAAGGCAAACAAAAGGATGGTAGAGAATTTACTAAATATTTCAAGTCAATATTGATTTCATTTTTAATGAACATCCAAACTTCACGGGGAAGTTTGTAACCTCTGAATTACAGCTTTCTTCCTTCAGCATTTTGAACCTCAGGTTTCAAAATTAAGAACCTAATAACTTTCATGTTCTATTTCAAGAAACAGAAGGCAAGTCTTGTGGGAGTTACTCATCATCTATTGCAGAGTGAATGCTGCTCTTCCTTCATCTTGCTTCTGCAATCCGTTTGGGCAGTCAGAAGCAAACGGCGAGCAGTAGCACAAGAGCCACGTAGCCAACCATGAAACATCACACATCTTCCTGAAACTGAAGTTACGTGCCAAGGGCATAGTTTAGATGGGGTCAGCTGGGATCACCAGGCTCATCCACTGTAGCCTAGGCCACCGATTCAAACTATATGCCTGTGCAGGCTAGGAAAGCCCAACCAAGTTGATAGACAGAACTACACAACAGTACAACTTTGAGGGATGGAAGAGGGCACTTCTCAGTTGCTCCCTGCTCCCAGGACAGCGCTAATGGGCTCTGCTTTGTCATTTAGAAAGCAAGGCCAGTGTTCTGGGCACACGGTCAGCTTCTGTATTTTTAAGTTACTTTAGCTGTTGAGCTGTAGAAGTTTGATGTAGGCTTAAAATAAAGGCAATTCTGCAAAAGAAGGATGTTTTCTGACATTTTATTCTTTCCCAGCTAACCAAAAGTATCTGGATACTCCCACTCTTGTTGGGCCACTGGGCTTTTTTAATCATCATACATTTCATTTTTATCTTCATCAGAAAACCTTTTTCCAAGAAAACTGTGTATGATAGGCAGAAAATGGGAGTAGATCTTAGTCCCGACAAAGTTAAATGGTACCAGAATTTTTCCCCTTTCCGTTGTTGTCCGTCCCTCATGACTGCATGCATTTTGTGCTTTATACAAATATTATCAAATGGTCAAATTAAAAAATGATAGCTGTTTTGCTAAGTTTCTTTACATTTACACGCCACTGCATTAGACTGACGATCACCTTTGCCTGATGAAGCAGCAAATCTTCCAATCACTTCCAATTCACTTTTCTTCCAGCTTACCAAATGCCAGGAACTGGTATTTTTGTGTACTGGGATTCATACCTAGCATGGAACAAAAAACTCCCTCCTTGTCCAGAGATGGAAATCTTGAGGATATTCTTTTAAAATAATAGCAGAATTTCTCTGATGATGACAGGTGTTTCTCTGACACAGGGTGCTTACAAAGTCCTATTTCCCGGGACATTCATCATTTCAAACTTCTGTCAGTCCCAGGCTCTCCTTGTTTGGTTTATCCCTGGATCACACATCTGCTTGAATCCTGGAGCTCCTTTTTCTCTTTAGCTCAGTAATATATTTGCTTCACCATTAAACAAAGATAGCAGTGTAACTCCCACATCTTCATCCTTGCTATTCTAAGTACTTAGCAGATCCATCCACGCTTTCATAGTTGATGAGTTTCATATTTTCCTGAGCGCTATCCTGAAGATTAGTGGTTTGTTGTACCAGTTCCAGTGATTTTTCTGTCCCTGCTCTCTTTTGTAAGTCCTAACATTAAGCTAAAACTTATTCTTTGAGTCTGTCCAGCTTGTGGTTTAGACCTTGGGTTGTTCTGCTAGCTGGTCCCTGAGCTTTTCAGAGCTACAGAGCTCTGCATATGTACACAAGTGCAAGAATCAGCACGCTATGTTCTGCCAGCTTAAAATCTCTCAAACCCTTTCTCATTTTTCTATCTTTACACAGTTGTCTTTGGATAAAAGCCAGGATAGCAATGGTGCAATGGAACAATCAAAGCTAACTGCAGTAGAAATCACACCGTGGAGGAAGCGGTAGTTGTGATGGGCTAAGGATATGATTCAGCAATACACTAACCAGGCATAACAGCTCTTTGCCACTAAAAGAGGAGCTCTTCCACCCCTGCTTCCTTCCTTCCATTCCTGCTTACAGATCCACAGTCTGTAAGCATCTGAAGTCCTCAGTGTAAAATTACTGCAGCTCTGCTTCATAAAATAAAGCAGCTGATGTGCTGTGAAGAAATTACAGGAAAAGGTACTCTTTGCACTTCAAGACCCAGCAGCGTGTTGGGTCATTGTCAGGGGAGTGGAACAGTGGGGGAAAATCTAAGCTGTGAATAGAAACACATGCAAGTGATCATAGAGCCTATGAAAACGTGACTGTGGCATTACAGCCCCCTCAGAGCACATAGTGACCATCAGAAGCTTTTGGTCCTTGTGTTCAATGATCTACGGTGCAAAGGGAAGGCTGCCAGTCACTATGGCAGTGTGGGACTGAGAGACAACCTGCTTTTAGGACTCCGGTTCTTGGAAAATGGAAGCAGACCCAAGAGAAACCACGTTGCTGATAAATTATCTCAATGGATCAATAATATTGCTCCTGGAGTTGCCATACCAGTTCTCTTCATTTGGTTGAGGTGTTTTTGTGTCTTTTAACAAAGCACATTCCTCACTTCCACTTCTGTGACAGAAAAAACTTCTATGTTCTTTTTCTAATTGATAAAGTGTTTAGGTTTCCTCTTCACAAGAACTTCAGACATCTAAATATCATGGAATCACAGAATGGTTTGGGTTGGAAAGGACCTTTAAAGATTATCTAGTACAAACCCCCTTCCCATGGGCAGGGATACCTTCCATTAGATCAGGTTGCTTAAAGCCCCATCCAACCTGCCTTGAACATTTCCAGAGATGGGGCATCCACAACTTTCTGGGCAACCTGTTCCAGTATGTCACAACTCTATTGTGAAAAAAATGCTTCCTTATATCTAATATAAATGTAATCTAAGTCATGTATAATTATTCATTATTACCGAGTTACATAACTACAGGCATGCACACAGCATGTGACTGGGTGTCAGTAGTTGTGAAAGAAAACCTTCATCTGGAAAAACAAAGGCTGGAGGAGTTATCGGCTGTAAATCAGACTCAACATACAGAGATTTCATAAATGCTGAGCAAAGTCTTTTGTTGCTGTCCCTAGCTTTAACGAGAACAGTTTGTGTTGAAAGCTTTTGTAACTTCCATATGAACATTTTTATTTATCTAAGACCCTGACCGCATTTATGTCTTCTCTAATTGTGTTATATGTGTTCTCCTTTGAAGTTACTGCAGTTTACATTTTGATTCATTAACTAAATATTGTAACCAAAAAACCTAAAACAGTTTGAAGAACAGTTCAGTCAAACAAGACTTGAAATTGTATTCTTTTACCAAGTATGATTATCTTCTCAAACCAAAGCCTCAAGACTCAGAGCAAACAATACATCCAACAGATGGGACTCTCTTAAAATTGCTTCCCAAACATGCAGACTGTGCTGCTCACTAAAGCAGAACCCAACTTCTCCTTAGGTATTAGCTTCCCATCATCAATCACTGCATCTACAGCAAAATAGTCGTTTAAACTATATATATAACACTTTTGCTTCAGCTGATGAACACAGAAAGATAGTATGCCAGTCAGTCACAAAAGATTTTTGATACATGGCAGCAGCTCCTGCCTAATAAATTAACTACAGGCTTTGGTCACTGTAAAAAAATGCAGGGTGTGATAAACCACCTATCAACCAGTGCAGATTTCCCTGTTGTCTCTGTGATATGTGCCACAGATGAGCCAGTCGGTAGTGAAACAAACTCCACTGCTGGTCTAAACTTACCTCGCCATTTTTTGGGAGGGTGTGGGTACCTCTTGAAATTTTCAGATTAAAAAAAAAGACAAAGTATTTCCTAAATATATTTAGTCTACTATTAATGTTTTGGATATTAAAAGGATGGCAGAAAATATTCTTTTGGCTTTAAGCTTTTAAAAATATTTAGGATGAATCTACCACTGTGGCAGATTAAAGCTCTCTGGCTGCTTTGTTCATAGTCCTCTGCATAAAATCATCTACCTGATGATTGGTTGGGATGAGATCCAATGTGTTCATGCTGAAAAGCTCAGTGATTCTGTTTATATACCCAGTCTGTCTCAGAGACTGGCATATTGCTCGTAAATAAAGTCTAATAAAACTTTTTCAAATTCCAAAATTATAATTTGGAAGACTGACACTACAGGAAAAGCTATTTTATGGCTGTCTAGAAATTAAACTGAGTAGTAAAGTCTACACTGCATGGAGTAACAGCTGACGATCTATACACCTCCAAATCAACAAACTCAATGTGATACCTATGACAGCTGGCACGTTTGTATTTTCTATGACCTGTGTGTTGATAGTGGAAATGATCTGAATTACTGGTGTTGCAGAAACTAAAAAAATTTCTAACTTACACAAAGAAACCCTCATACTAAATTGAAAATAAATTGCGAGTAATATTAAAGAAAATAAAGGAAATTGGGATTTTATGCACATACTGCTCTCTGAATATTCCCAAAACTTCATGGGTGCCAAATATGTGATTATGCAATCATTGTAATAAATGCAGCTGTGTTTATTTCATTGCATAGATCAGACAAAGTGTACAAGCTAACCATCAGTGTCTTGCTCATAAATCAGTAAAAAAAATGCAGCACAGCATGCAAGATTTACTCAGACCTTTCTGTTCCAAGTGTTTTCAGACTTGGCAGAGTACACATTCCTTAAAGGACTACGAATACAACAAGTTTTAAGCATTTCTAGCAAAGTAATTTTTTAGGTAGTTCAATAAAAAACATACAAACACTTTGCTTAATAGCATCGGAATAAACTTCTAAATACAGTGAAATACAGCTAGAAAGATCAGTTTTTCTTAAAAGTGGGGTGAAAATGTAATGAAGTTCAGCCTATTTTGTATTTCAGCAGTAGTTTCTCTGAAAGAAAAAAAATGTTGACTGTATTAGAGCCTCCTTTCAGGAGTCTTCCTTACGATCTCTTTCTAAAAGTTTGCAAATTTAATCCCTGATTGCACATACGCAGAAAAAAAGAAAAAACAACCAAAAAACAACCAACCAAAAAACCCATACAAACAAAAAAACCCAAACCAAACCCCCCCCCACACACACACAAATGAACAACACCCCCTTGAAGAAAACAAAAAACCCACAACAGAACAACAACAAAACAACACACAGACACACACCAAAAAATCTCCACCAAAACAAAATAAAACCCACAAAACCTCTCAAACCCAACCCAAACAAAACCAGAAAACAGTCTCACAGCGATGCCACTTTGGTTCTGTAACATGTTGATTTGTCTCTGTTTTCTACCTGATGACAGTTATAACTGCGCTTGTCAATACTAATACAATTATTGTGATCCACAATGAAAGCTTGTAAATGCATATAGTCAGTTCTTACCCAATGAGGTTTATACCTTTTCACTATGCTTTCCCTATAGTTACTTTTTTTTAATATACTTTGACAGGGAGGTCTTATTTAAACTTGTTCTTCTATTAATTTTTTAAGTAAACCTGAAAATAGAAGTCTTCTCACTAGTATCTACTCTACCATACTATAAATAACTATTAGGCTATATACAGTTGGCTTCAATGAAACAGTGCTACTCACATGCCCACTGTATTTCATCATGTATTTAAGCCTTAAACTTTTTGCTGCAGAGGTCCTCTTTATTCTACAGGAATACAGTGCACACAGTCACAGGTGTCCTGTTTGGACCTGAGACCTCTTGCTACTATTTCTTTTTAGTATTTGCAATGAAAAAGAAAATGCTTTGAATATTTAACTTTTCCTTTGCTAATCAGAGTTACTGGAATACAATCATATTAAAAAGAAAAGTCTAGTATACGGTTTAGCATATGCATTGCTTAGATACAGTTTTCTGTACAAATATTTCTGTGTAAGTTTATTCTCTTTATGGAATGGATTTGGGTTTAGTGTATGTTTGGGTTTAGTTCTGCATTTGTATATGTCTAACAAAACAGAGCTTGAAATTACAACCATGCTTTCCCATGTCTATCTGGGAGAACAGACATGTAGTCAATGGAACTTTTCAGCAATATATCTTCTAGCCTGGAGAAAAACAGTTACTTGGTACTTTTAAAACATCATGGCAGTTGTATTTATACTAAGCCACCAAGCTACAGAGGGGGAAAGGAATTAAACTTCCCAAGTGATACAAAGAACTGACTTGAAGCCAACTATAAATCTGACCAAGAAAAAATGCAGACTGCAAATAACTCTACTTTGATATAAAGATAACAATCTGTGTTTTATTTTTAGAATATAACTATTTACTTCTATAATATATTTCTAGAGTATACATTTATTTCTGTGACTATGAGAGCTATATTTTGTGCTCTTAGCACATTCAATAAAGGAAGTCTACCTGCTTGCCTTCACAGTTCTTTGCAGGCATAATTTTCACAAAACTTCTCACTTCAAAAAATTATTGCATTTTCTTGAGTTAAATCACATTTTCCAAATGAGGCCTATAATGTTGTATATGGAGTTTATCACTAAAAAAAAAAAAAAAAAAAAAAATAAAATTTTTTCCAAGTTAGTTTTATATTGTGTGCCTCAAAATGAAAATTATGTTTGTCTTGTTTTCTTTGAAGCCAAAGGATCCATCAACAAAATTCACCTACAAATTCTTTTCACCTTTGACAAAAAATATGTTGCTGCTTGATCAACCATGGTTGATCATGTAGATCCATGTTAGTTGAATCACGGGAATCTAGTTGATTCCTTTCTTCCTTTTCCTCTTTTGTCTTGGGTTGTATGATCTTTGTGGTAGGAATTGTCTTTATTTGCTCCCCGAGTTTGAACAGTTTCACACCATTGGGATTCTTGGCCGTGACTAAAGATTCAGAGGGGTGTGCAGGTGATTATGTCCACAAGCCCATGTTTGTGCACACTAGAGGTGAGGATGAAATTGCTTTGAAAAGCTAAACTTTATTTATTTACTGGACCTTCCCTGGCATACCTGGGTTACTCTATACCAGCAATCCCATGCAGTGGCATTTCATAGAGAACACGAATAGGAGATTCCCCTACAGAAATTAAGCATAAACTCTGGCAAAGAAAATAAAACAACTTTGTAGGCACTTAGCCAAACTGTTAAAACAACTGAGCAAGTATTGTATTTCAGTTGCTACCTTAAGACAGCTTTTTTTTTTTCCTGCAAATGTCTTACTCTGTTATGGTCCTCTTATGATAAATTGCTGAACAATTTTAAAAGCAGGCTGCAGAAAACAAAAGATGCCCCTTGGTTCTTTGTGATACGAGCTGCATGTTCTATCTTGTACTAAATTAATCATAAACATTATGCAATATTTAAATATTTAAAAGGCAAAAAGAGCAGGTGCCTGTCAGGAACAGGTGTCACAAATATAAGGTTAAATAAAATACAACAATACTTTCCACATATTAGTACCATAATATACATCATAAAGCATACTCTCTACTAATATATCCCCAGCTGTGCCAAAGAAAAGCCTTTTGTCGAGTGTTTTCTGACCTGGTCTTACTTATAGAATTTACTTACCACTATGGTTCACAAGGGTTAGGTTTTGCTGACCTTGATGGGATTCTGTAAACATCTTGCTGGTGATCTTAGAGTGATTGTGAACATCATTACATTTTCAGTGAGTAGTTCAATGAGTACCTGCAAAACTAATTCAGCTGCCCAAGGATGAAGGATTTGCCCCAGGCTTATTTTGATTTGTTTTAAAAGCACATATGAAATTCATCATTGCCTGCTATTGAGCATGCATGCAAGCATTTGAAGGAGTGGTGCCATATTACCCAAGCCTTTTCTCAAGTCTATCAATGGGTCATTTGAATACTGTGAGAAAGGGTTTTTTTTTATGATAAAATTTGTGAAATGGTATGGTAGATGGAATCATTTGATTATAATGTATTTTAACACACAAACAAGTACTGTCCAAGCAAGCCAATGATGAGAGACAGAGATTAGCAATTGTCCTGTGCAAAATGTCTTTTCCCTCTCTGCTGTCCCTCCACAGCATTTCCTTGAAGTCCCTCACAGCCTTAAGCCTTCAGAAAACCCTACTCTTTATACAAAATGTCAGCATCTAAAACCATGGAGAACATTTTGAAAGAATTCTGAAGGAAAACACATTATATGCTAGCAAACCGCAAATGCATTTCTCACTTATCTTAATTTTACATCCCTGACAGAGACTGAAAAATTGTACCAGGTTTGGGACTATACCTGAAATACTGGGTGTGCTGGCAAAGTCAAGGATACTTCTTCCTTTTCCAGCTGGTGTGCAGCTCCACAGTGCTTTTTCCTTGGAGGATCTTAATGCATTCCAAATATTTAAACCAAATATTTAGAGGAAGGCAAATGTAACTGTACAAGTGCCTGTATCTATGGAAAACATACAGAATATTAGCATATAAATTTATATAACTAAAAATCATACAAGGAAAAAAATTTCACTGGGACTGTAATGCAGTACAGGAACAAGTTATCGGCAGGGGTGGTGGAATCTCCGTTCTTGAAAGTTTCAAGGCCTGGCGAGACAAAGCCACAGCTGACCTGCTCTGACTGGGAGGCTGTGCTACGGGACATTTGTGCTGTCTTCATCTCTGAAGGTTTTCAAGACAGGCTGGATAAAGTCCTGGACAACCTGGTGCAAGTACACAGTTGACTCTACTTTGAGTTGGGAGAACTCCTGATGTCCCTTCCAACCTGAAGTACCCCGTGATGCTATGGCCTCAAGGGGTGCTTCCCAAGCACTACTTTTCGCATGAGACTGTGGATCTGAAATCCAGACTAACTAGTGGATGTGTTAATAATATTATTTCAACATAATCTTCCAGGCATGTAAAGAAACCAGGGTTATTTTCTGGAGATGAGGCCACAGCATACATTCCAGGGGTCCATCCAGGAGCTGAAGAGAGATGGACACCATTAGTTTAGGCAGGAAATGAAGGCTCTGAGCTGAGCTGAAATGGGGCTGCCCATGGGCCATGGGGTGGGAGGTCCCAGGAGAAACTGTTCAGGGCCATTCAGGCCCTAGAGACCTAAGTTCTTGGGGTGACTGCCTCATAGCATTGCTATGTGCATAGAAACTGCATCTGAACCGCAAACCTCTTGGAGACTGGAGTGTATTCAGAGGCATCATCACATGTTTGACAGCTTCTTACAGTTTTTTGCAGGCAAATGCAATTGGTTGCTTTGGAGTTAGGACACTGGGCTACATGAACTTTTTCTCTGACCAGCAGAGCTGTCTTTATAGTTGGTGGAATTCATCAAAACTCCCACGAAAGGAAGAATCAGCTTTCATTTCTAGGGAGATCATCTCAATCTCTGAGGGACTATAAAATAAAGAGGTCAAAGCAGGGCTGGAGAAGAGAACTGAAGATATACTTGGACAAAGAGAAGGTACTGGGGCACTACGAGAGTAGATACCTCCAGAAGTGAGTGAGGCTGGAAGAAAACTGACCAAGAAAGTCCCAGGAGGACATTAGCAAGGAGCTAAAGAGGTTGTTGTATGGTAGGAAACTGAGGCAAACTGAAGGGAAAAAGCTTTGAGCAGCCATCACACTTCTAGAGGCAGGCTTATGTATAATTAAAAAGATTCTTCCGAGTGATTCAGCAAGTTCCTTCTGTTCTCCCTCCTTCCTGCCCTTGTTACCGTGTTCTGGGTGCCCGAATCACCACACTGCTGGCCTGAGGGGGTGGTCTATTCAACATCCACATTTTGGCAAAAGATATGTGTATTTTTTAAACAGGCCACATATTTGATGTTTTGGTATCTCACCAATGTAATTTTTTTGCAGTAAGCTGACAGTGGATACACTCATAATACTGATGCAGGTTTTAAACTACTTGTTCTCATGTGTAATACTGCTGACTTCAATGGACTATTCATGTAAGAGATGTGGAAACTGATCAGTAATAATATAAAAGTCTAAATATTTATATATGCTTACGCTCCTTCACTTAGCCAAATCATAGTATGTGTGTATATAAAAAAAAGAGATACAATGTAAGTATATGTGTTGACACATTTTCAGTGACATTTCTTGAAGGCGTATCTGTCATCATTCTGTAAAGCAGAATACACACGTGCCTAACCCACAGGATTCTACATCCATGGTAATCCAGCGTTAGTTGTTTTTCTTTATGGATCATTTCAACTTTGCTGCATTGTTCTGAACATTTACCTGGCTGAGAGGTACACATGGAACTTGTTATGTTGCTAGTTGTAAACCAGAAATAAGTATTTTCCTTCATATGAACAGGGATGTCCTCTTTCTCGTGAGGTGATGCTACAGCAGTGCCGTGTGTTCATGACTACAAGGTGCCACCCTGTGAAATATATTTGAGATTAATTATTTCATTGTCATCTTGGAAGCCTCTAGAACCGACCTGCCATCTCATGTTAACTGAACAGGGTTTTCAGAAAGAAGAATCTGATTCTATTTGCATGCATATCTCAATACAAAGTACAGACTAACTTCTTTGAAGTTCTTCTTCAAAGCATCTTCAAAGGTGGGCCTCTAGTTTGCAAGGAGATATGCATGTAAATAAAACCAGATTCAATTAACTTTTTCATTTGCTCCTTTAACAATAACATTGTTATTATTAAAACACTGTTACCCTTGGAGCACTTCAGTCAACAGGTATATACAAACACTACCACTGTAGCGCTCAACGGTGTTGTCAGAAGAAAGCTTTGTAAAGGAAGAAAAAAAGCATTTTCTGAACGGTGAATTATTACCACAACACAAAATTATGCAAAAGCTCAGCTAAATGGAGATAATCCAAAACACTTTTTTTTTTTTTCCCCCTGGTGAATGTATGATATCTTTATTTGATTCCAGGCAAGAGTGTTATCTGTAATAGGATTTGTAGTATCAAATCAAGACCATGCCACCTTTGATTCTTTGCTCTTAACTTACTATTATCTTTTTTAAGAAATCAATTATTCACTATAAAATTACTTTCATTATGAAAGCATACAATAAAATCTGATGCTTTACCACTTATCTGCCCTTGTGGGCTCTGCTAAATCAGATATAGAAGTAATACAGACATTTTAATAATAATTCTAATGCCATGTATTATGCAGTGATAAGAAATGTACTTGGAGCAAAACATTACCCGCATGCTAAAACTGATGGTACATCTTTCCTGTGGTGTCCCCAGGAAACTGCACATTGTTTTTGTAAGAGTAACTAAGTGTACTTGATCCCTCCTACTGAGTGACTAACAAAACTGAAACAGAGTTGACTATAGAATCCAACAGCTTTCTGAATATAAAAGTAATTTTTTTTTTTAAATGCCTATATTAGTGGTGGAAAGATTTCCCCTTTCTTTAAAAACAGCTGATAAGGTATTCTATTCCAACTGCTTTGGTAGAAACACAGGATACCTAGCCACATTCTTCCCTAACTGTCAAACCTCTTTGCTTTATTCTGCACACCCAGAACACCATTAATCACAGGGAAAAAAAAACAAACCGCACCTCTATATTCAAACTGCAAGGTGGATACATTTACTTGCTTATATAGCATGTGAGAAATGAGCAGAATGAACACAAACATCTCCAGAGTTACCCTGCAGAAACAGTACTTACCATATACAAATCTCCCAAACACCTACACGAATCTCTCTGTATCGCTTTTCCCAGTGTTTGTAGCCCCCACATATAAATGTACACACACATATGTATGTGCATGAATGAGGATTCTACTTGGGCAGCCCTATGGCTGAGAAGTTGTGCCTGGCTTACAGCCTGTGTGAACTTTGCTAGCTCTTATTTCCCTGTAATGCATGCCAAGCTAGGTATTAGAAGCCTTTTGTATTACAGAATCAAAAAGATGGTAAACAACTGTTTCTGCTTCTCTACCTGTCCCTTAAGTCTTGTACCACCACCTTCTTGTTTAATGTATCTCCAATGTTGCAGGGGTTTTCTTCTCGCTTGTGTCTTTTTTCCTGCAAGACTTGTATCTTACATGTAAACACCCTGAGATTGTTTATTCCCACAAGTGAACTGTCAAGTTTATCACTGGTACAGATCTCTCGCAACAAAACAGTTTGCAATGTATCAGAACTGATCCAGCTCCTCACACTCAAGCGGTGACCTTCTGTGTGGAATTACTTTTTACTGCAGAGAGACCTTCAGTGGACATTTGGTCCCTGTCCTTCACCAGGGTCACTTGAAATGCAATTTCCCTTTGGCAGCACCCCTTTTTGGACTCAAAGTGGTCATTGAGTCTCACAACTGCAACATCCCACCAAAGTGTTGGTAAGGCAGTGTTACATCTGATAGCCCTCGGGTCTGATTCAAGTTCTGTAAGAAGTTTCAGGATCAAAGTACAACTGGAGATTCGGGTTTTTGGTATCATATAAGGTCTAGACAGAGGTAGGGATGCATCCTAGCTGCACACCTGCTAAGCCACATGATAGTTTTATGCTGAGACACAGCCTTGCAAATGCCAAGAAAGATTTTGGGCAATGTTTTCACTCTGGGTGATGCAGACTATACCACCCTTCACAGCTGCTGTGCAAATAATGTCTGAGAATTTTACTCAGAAAATATACAGTTATGAACAACATGTTTCTGAGGTAAAAAGTAAGATCTCACTGCAAGTAGAAGAAATTCAAGTTGACAAATTGTAGAGATAGCTGATAAATTAATCTCTCTAGGCAAAAAAAAACAACTGCCACATGGGGGAAAACCACCTCGAGTTACCAGCCACAGCAAGGAAAGATGCGCCAAGCACTGAAGTCCGCAAAGCCATCAATGACAGGGAGCACTGAAGGGACAAGTGATGACCAGGAATGCAACAGCTTGAGTTCCTACACAATGGGGACAGCACCAGGAAACAGACTGAGGGGGTGGGTGGGAAGGGGGCGTTGAATTTATTAATTACTAAGGCCAGGTAGGCACACCCTGATAATATTGGCTGCCTTGGAAATTAAGTTCCTGCAAGCCAATTAGTGACTCAAGACTGGAATCACGGGCTTGAAAAGACAGAGTCAAACTAAAGGTGGCAGCAGGGTCCTCCTCATTTCACTGGGATCGATAACCCCTCCAGGAACGTCTGCCGCGGGAACGAAGCTGTATGGCAGCAGACCAATCCTCCTTTTCTATCGGACCCGTTTTCTACTCCCGCTACTTCTGAACAAGGAGCTTAATATCCGGGAAGGGAAAAGCGATGGGCAGCCGAGGCTGGAAGAGCCGCAGCATGCGAAGCGATGCTGCCATCCGGAGCCCGGGGCCCGCCTCGCATCTTCCAACTCCCAACAAACATTCACGCCCGAGCTGCCGAGTCTCTGCAGGAGACCCAGGCAGAGCTCCAGCAGCCCCACGGGGCACGAAACGCGCTACTGCCGAGGAAGCGGCAATCCCTTTCCTACGCGTTCTGCCCTCCTGGAGCTTTCCACCTTTCGGAGCTACGGGATTTGCTGTTTCACCGGCAATTCTAGTACGGGGCGGGACAGGGCTGTGCAACCCGGAGGGCGCCCAGGGTAGCAAGCGGCGATGCGGAAGGAGGGCTCCAACGCCTGTGGAGGCAGCGAGGTCAGAAGCAGCTGCTCCAGCAGAGCGCCGCGCTGCCGGAGGCGGGAAGCCCAGCCCCGCCCCTCTCCAGCGTTAACGGCCGGCGCGGCCCCGTCCGCCTGCACGCGGGAAGGCGGGGGCGGGAAAGCTCAGCTGTCACGCACGCGCAGAGGAGAGCTCGGCCCCTCCCGGCCGCGCCGCGCGACTTCCGAGCCCGCCGCCTCTTGCCCCAGGGGGAATTCTGGGAACGGTAGTCGCCCTGCCCGCCCTCCCACAATGCACCTCGCAGGGCAGCCCCGGCCGCCCGGCTCCAAACCGCGGTCACGTGACCCTGGCGCCGGGCAGAGCCGGCCGCGGCCGTGGGGGAGGGGTAAGAGCCGGCGGGGCCGGGGAGGGAGGGGGGCTCCGCGCGTGAGGCCGGGGGCGGGGCCTCCCCCCCCCCGGTAGCGGGCAGGCGGGGGGCGGAGCTGTCAGGGGGCGGGGCCTGCGCTGCGGCGGCCGTTTAACGGGCGGTGGTGGCGGGGGGGGGGGGTGGCGGTTGGTGAGGGGCCGGTCGCCTTTCCTTCCTCTCGCCCGCCTTCTCTTCCTCTCGCCCGCCTTCTCTTCCTCCCGGAGTCACAGGGGGCGTCCCAAGTCTCCGTGCTAATAAAATGGCGACAGACAGTAGGGGCTGTCTGAGCCACAGGGCCGGGCCCCAGCTCCGGGAGGTGGGGAGCGAGCGGGCGGTGTTGGGGGAGCGGCCCGCGGTGGGTCAGCGATGGCGCCCTGCGGTTTGCATTGCTGGTGCCCACAGAGCCCTCCGTGGGGCAGCGGCTCCCAGAGGAGGCGTTTGCCCGGACGAAGAGGCGATCAGGTACCAGGCGGTAACAGCACATCCAACAGCAGCGATCTAGTGCGATCTAGTGCGTCTGTCCCCGGGTAGCACCCGGCAATAGCGTACGTCACAGCAACAACAACGGGGCACCGGATGAGTTTTGGCAAGGCCCTCGCCTCTCCCTTTAGAGGAGGCTGTTGGACAAGGATGAATCACAGCATCCTCACGCCACCACCGTTTCTCAGTGTTTTGACGCGTGGGCTTGAGTAGGCACGGTGTTTTCTAGTAATAATCCATGGGATACAAAGCTTGAGATCGTTTTGAGGTACCTGTCAGCTGAAGATGACGCAGGTTTTATTCCCTGACAGTTTTGCTGATCGGGCAGGCCTGGGCAGCTTCTGAAAACTGGATTCTCTTGTTTGAAGACATTGAGTCACTGCTTCTCTTTGAAGAAACTGCAAGGCTGTATTTCCATGCACTGTGGCTTGTTTTTTCACTTGTTTTTCTTGTAAATGCCAATGTTGTAATGGACGTTTCTTACCTTTTTTTTTACTCTCTTTCCTTTTAGAGGACAAGCAATTAGTCTAGTTGCAGTAAATTGGAAGAAATGGAAGAAAGGAAAATCAAGAGGAGGAGCCCCAAATCATCTACCAGTCACCCCGCTCAGGTTGCTAACCCCAAGAAAAACTCAGTGCCAGTCAGTAAAAGTACAGCCTTCTCAAATCCTGCACCACAGCCTGCAGTACAAAAACCAAAGTTAAAACGGTAAGCTTGGGAATGCTTCAAGCTCAGTGCAAGTGAGAGCCAGAAACCTGGCAACGCTCAGATGGGCTAACGGGTGTTTAGACTTTCTGGGACCAAATGAGCTTCAGACTTGTGAAAACTTCTGATGATGTGCCTTTTTTTAGCAAATTGATTTGTGTTTATTGCAATATTATGGTTATTTTACAGAAAAGGAAGGTGCTCGATATTCTTCTTGTAGGCTTTGTAAAATGTTACACAGCGCTGTAGACTGATAACAATGTAGCAGAAAAGATGATAGCCTGATGTGACTGGTGAAAGACGAGAGTTGGGTGATCACGGCAAATGTGGGGATCGTGTGGGAGACAGCAGAGCCCCAGGTACAGCTGTGAGGAACAAATAAAATATTACATGACTACAAAGTTGGAACTGAGAAGTAGGGCAGCAAGGGAAGAACATAAACTGAAGAGGATGAACTAGAGCTGGAATTTCCAGGTATTTTTTGTTTGGGAGAACTATCAGTGGGGGCAGTGGTAGCTACCAGGCCATTCAGCTCTTCAGAAAGTACCATTTTGGGATGGCTTCTCTGATAATTGATGAAACACGTATTTCAGTTTGAGCATGTTAATTTTCCTGCAAGTTAGAAAATCTATTTCTTGGCCATGGCAGATAGAGTAGATAAATGAGTGAAGAGGGACTTTAAAGGGAGATGTTAGCTAAAGGGAGGTAGGCAAGTTTATTGACCTGTAAGTATTAGCTGAAGATTAAATACTGCACTGTTGTCATTAGCACAGATAGTCTGTTTGAAGTGTCCAGTGTGGACCTGAGGGATGATGAATTTCTGCAGTGTCAAGTCTATACAATATTTTTCAGGGAAAATGCATTAATATTTTGAGACAAGTAATAATAAATACTAATGTGCTGTAAATTGGTGGTTTCTGCAGCTAACTGTATAGTTTACTTAAGTCTCAACGCTATGTACTGGAAATCTGTTACTTGTAGTCCACATACAGGTTACAGAGGAAAATGTCCTTTTTGCTTTAAGTTTTGGAGGAGAGAGAACATTCTTGCTCAATTGTTAAGCACAGCTTACCAAGAAGCGCTGCTAATACAGACAGGTGCTCAAACTTTATAAGCAGGAATGCTAAATGACATAACAATGTGAGGATGAACTGCTGTTACAATAGCAGAAGCAGGAATATTGAATTAATTTTCGCTTCTTCTTTCATCAGATTCTTGCAGATGTTTTCCAGGAGCAGTAGTATACTGTATTAACCTTCAGATACAGGTTTAACCACAAAACAAAGCAAACCAACAAAACAATGACCTTTCTGGCACACAAATCTTTGGTTTAAGTCTGAAATTGAAACAGAAATAGCCAAAGTTAAACCTAAATAGAGACATGTTGCTCTGAGTTGAACCAGGTATGACAATTGTTTGACCATGGGTTGTTGCAGTATACAGACTGTGTGGTCTGTATGATGTTTGTAGCTCACAGAAACTGTTAGTATGGAAAAAGAATTGCAATTTCCCATAGGAAAGAGACAATTTATGACTTGCAGAGCATGGCAGTATTCAAGGGAGGGGTGGGGCTTACTATGCTGTAAATCCTATTCACTAATTAAATAAAGCCTGTTTACTAAGTCTGTGAGTTTCTTACTAATTTTTTAATATCCCATCATAGTCTAAATTTTAATTTTTAGTCTCAAAATTTTAAGTGAGACAGGTTCTGAACAGACTCGCCACAACGCTGCAGAAGCAGCCCTGCCAACATGAGAGAAAGACCGTGTGCACGCATGGATGGGCACATAGATAATGCTTTGTGCACCAAAGGTCACTGTTGGGTAGTGGTCCTCTTTAGATTACTGAGATGGCCGTTGCCTACCTGTGCTCCAATGATGTTTCCCAGTGTTAGTAGGAAAGCAGGTTGTTGGAATTCTTTGTTTTGCAGTATCAAACAGTCAAGATAGCACTGTTCATTAAAACTTAAGACAAACTGGTGATCCATCCTAAGTTAAAAACAGTGATTGAAATATACATTATATTTTTTTCCCAATTTCATTTTCAAAGCCCAGGTATAATCTCGTATTACATTTCAGATTCCCAGTGAAAGTGGAAAGTAATCTTTCAATTTTGTTGTTTGGGGTTTTTTTTTTCAGCATAATAAAAGAGAAAGCCAAACCCCCAGGAGGAGAAGCAAAAGGGGCACAGGCAGCACCAATCCAGCATTCTTTTCTCACAGATGTATCAGATGTCCAGGAAATGGAAAGGGGACTTCTGAGTCTCCTGAATGATTTCCACTCTGGAAAACTTCAAGCATTTGGCAAGTAGACAAATTGTCTGTATACAAGAACTGATTTTGTAGCTATACGATGGGAGTATTTGCAAACATAGGTGCTCTACAGACAGACTGCCAGTTTGTCCTATTGGACTCTGCCATATGAAATGAAGTTTAACATTAATAGATCTTACTGCAGTTTTGAATTATACTTCTATTGTAAGGCTGATTTTGCTGCATATTAACACTTCAGACTGTTGGTAACAACTTTTATGGAACCCGATGCAAATGCATTTTACCCGTCTTACTCTTCTGTCTTAGCGTCTTACTATTTTTACTGCCACAGCTGATGGAGGTCTCAGAAAAATCATGACAGTCTCTGCTTGCTGTTTTTCCTCCGTTCTGAGTAGAAAGATGCCTGTGTGCTTTTGCAAGTTCAGGGTCAGGTCAGCATGTCATGTTAATTCTACACGAATTTCACAAGAGAACCTACAAATTCTGTATGATATAAAGCAGTTACAAGAAAGAAACCACCAAGATTAATCAAGAATAGAAAGAAGGTTTATTGTGATTGCACTTAAAAAATGGCCTTTCTCAATCAAAGAGAAGTTCAGGAGTATAGAAAAAACCCACATATATTCTAAAAACCAGTTAGTATATTTGGCAGCTATTTTTTCAGCGCAGTGTAACACCAGACAGAAACTTCAGTAGTGAAGCAGGGAGAAATCACTCAGAAAGCAAATTATCTTGCAGGTTTTATGTTTAAATTCCTCAGATGTATAAAGCTGCATCTTTTGCACCTTCATTTGCGCTTTCAGGTTTCTTTTTCTAAAGCTGTTGCTCATCCTTTTAGGGAATGAATGTTCCATAGAGCAGATGGAGCACGTGCGGAGTATGCAGGAGAAACTCGCACGCCTCAATTTGGAGCTCTACGGGGAGCTGGAAGAACTCCCCGAAGATAAAAGAAAACTTGCCAGTGACTCCAACCTGGATAGGCTGCTATCAGATGTGAGTGAGTACTGGGAAGGCAGAATGCACAGAACTTTGCCCACAGCCTTCAACGCAGGAGTGCTGGATGGGAAGCAGTTTACTTTTGAGGAGAACATAGTTCTGTAATGAACCAAGACATAAGCCCTCCCCTCATTTTTGTTTTGAGAAAACACAGTACTTTGGGGTTTTGGGGTTTTTTTTTTTTTGAGTTTTTTTTTCTCTCTTTACGGGCTGCTGCTTGTTCTGGTGGGTGGAGCAGTCTAGCTGTAAACTATCTGAGGATGCAGGCCTGTTGAGGGACAGCCGTTTTCTCTGTGGTCGATCCTCCTGCATCTGGGGAAGACCACAACTAAGACGGAACTTAGATCTGTATATTCCACACTTTCTGTTTCTTCTTCCTGTAGTGTATTTCTGTAAACATCCAAACTGTTAACATTTCTTTAAGTTTCCTGAGACTGGCAGATTTAAACTTAATGTGGGACTTAGCTCCATTGGCATAGAGCTCAGTGCAGGTTTGCTTTGCTTTTTCTAATAATCATACATTTCAGCCCAAACTATTACGAATTTCTTTCACTGTTTTAATGTATGTCATCTATCAGCATAATTGTTGCCTTTGACTAACTGAAATGCCATTGCTGATACTTTCTACGTTTATGTTGCAGCTAGAAGAACTGAATTCATCTATGTATCCTTCCCTGAAGTGCCTATTTTGCATTATAATTAATAACTGCAGTTAACTTAGTGTATTTCCCCAGTAACTGGTGTCTTTACAGGACTTAAATCAATAAGATCCTTTCTTTCATTAGTACTGTAATACAGCATGGATTTTTAGGTTCTTCTAATACATAAATGACTGAATCTTAACACTTCTAATTAGAGTCTGCTTTTTCATATGGTGACTTATTTGGCAAGAATCTACCCTTTTAGACAATGTGTTGACAGTTGGTGGCAAAGCCCATCAGAAGCAGGGTCTTTGTAAATGTGTCTTGCTGAGACATTCTGGAACAAACATAACTAGTGATGTTCCTTCTATAGTATTCAGATGTGTTCTGTCCCATTGAAAAGTGAATCCTATTCCCTTTTAGGTTTCTTTCTAGAAATATGTGCATCTGTTTATCACTGGTTTTACTGTCACCAGTGGACTGACATGATTTTTTTATTTCTAGGGTCAGACTACAGTTAAGTCAAATACTTCATCAGAGCTTTGTTAATTGAACAACTGTGTGCTTTCAGCCCACTCAAAGCTGAATGTCGCAGCTTGTCTTTTACATCATGCTTTTTATAAGCTCAGAACACAGGTGAGGAGAGTGGCATTCAGTGTGTACTGCAGTCAGGTTATTTCTGATGCTCCATGCTTTGTATGCATTGAGGAAGGTGGGACTCTGGTTTGTGACTGAAGATCCTGCACTGGTAGATACGTTCTTTGGGTCTGTGGAAAGCTGTCAAAAAGAACACAAGTGGAACAGGATAATATCACATAATAGTGATAAAAATTATCTGCCAACTAATTCTGGAGGTACACAATGCTTAAGTTTGATCAAGGAAGATTAATCTATTGGTTGACAACTAGCATAAGATTTAATACAACTGAATTCATCCAGGTGAGCACATAGTTGTCACAGGACTAAGCAAGAGTTCCACGTAACAATGCTATCATGGTTTTACCTTCTCTGAAAATGTTATCCTTAATGGTTTGCTTCAGCCAAAAACTGCATTTAGCAGATGCTCAAGATATTCCAAATGGTGCCACGGGTTGAAAGAACAGCTTTGTCAATTTGGATTCTTCCAGAAGCTTTTCTTTTGTTTTGCCTGACAGTGGAATCTGGAACAGTTGTGGTTTTGTGATTGTGGGTTTGTTTGGTTTTTTTGTGTGTGGATTTTTTTTTTCCCTGCAAAGTTTTACACAATGAAGAATCAAAGTGCAAATCCAAGTGTTTATTTTTGCACATTCCTCTTTGAGCACTGCATTATGTCAGGACCCAGTATCTAGAATTTTAACTGGGTAACTGTGATGCTATGCTTTTTATTATTGCCTTATTTAATAGAAAAATTGCAGAAACTTGGAATTACATTTCTTCTGCTCGGTGTTGTTCACATGGTTGAAAAAGATCTATGTAGATCAGCTCATTAGCATTTCTCCAGCTCTTACGAAGGTAGGGACGATGTTGCCTTTCTGATCAGTATGTAGACAATCTGCACACTATAGCTTTAGTGTCTGTGATGCCACAGATTAATTTATTGTTAATAAAGTAAAACATTTTAAATATGTACTGTTCTATTTAGAGAAGTTGCTATCTGTTCAGCTGGTTCAAGAAGATAGGAGCTCTTGCATTGTCTGAATGTTTGCAGAGGTTACTTTTTTCATTACTGTGAATAATTACAAAGTGTCACTAAATTAGGACGAGCCTGCATGCTAGTAGTCCACATAAGTAAGTATTATGAAATTCCAAAATTGGATAAACAGTTATTGTTCAATAAATGCAATATATACAGTTTTGTAGTCACTTCTATGTTATAAATAGTCTGGTATTAATTAGTATCATATTTGTGTTCACAGGAAGAAAGTCTGTATTAGTGTAAAATAAGGCTGGTCTTAGATCCAAAATTTTTATCCTGGTCCATCAAACTATGCCTTTGGTTCTAGATTTATTTTATATTCAGTTTTTTAGTTAATACATTCAGATTCTATACTGTTTATACTTACTGCACAAGGAATGAAATATGCATAGGCCTATGACTTCAAAACACCTTCTGAATAACTTACAAATGCATGGTCTGCTGGATGTCTTGATCTCTAAATTTCTGTAGGCATTTATCCAAGTGTATAATGTATGGGTATGATCCGAGATACAGACAAATGACCTTTCTTCAGCAGCTGTTTAGAATTAGACAAGAAGCAGCACCTTTATCTTCAACCACCTTAAGCCCACAGGCACTCACAAGTCACGTGTTAATTGCAAATAGTTAAGACTTTATCTCTTTGGATACAAATTTGTGTCTTTTACACAATCCACTGATGGCAAATGCTCATTATTTATACAAGAAAGTTTTGTAGCAAGATCTCTGAGAGTTGGAGCTTCTCTTCAGGTGGTAATAAACTAATGACATTTTGAGGCTCTTGCAGGAAAAGAAAAAATCTACTGTAATGTATTTGTGGCCAGTCTTTTCTAATTATGGAAGCATGTAAGGGGCTGCAGAAAATGAGCTCCTTTTCTGTTATCTTGTTTCCTGAAGAGTTGTTTGCAGAGATAAGTGTGCTAATGTTGTTGAATGCCATACTGATAAATGGATATGGAGTTTGAAAGAAGACACTCTATCCTGCATCACCAATCTAGATTACCTTCACTCCTAGAGAGTGCCACAGAACCTCAATGAGCTAAAAAAACCCTCTCAATCTCCTCATCAAGACCATTGATATACTAAGCAGGAGTAGCCCCAGCACTGAGCCCTGGGGAACACCATTTGTGACCCCTTGCCAACTGGATTTAACTCCATTCACCACCACTCTCTGGGCTTGGCCCTTCAGCCAGTGTTTGATCCATCAGAGTGTGTGCCCATCTAGGCCTCAGGCAGCCAGGTTTTCATGAGGATGCTGTGGGGACCGTATCAAAGACTTTGCTGAAATGGAGATAAGCAATGTCCACAGCCTTTTCCTCATCCACCAAGCAGGTCACATTGTAATAGAAGGAAATGAGGTTTGTTAAGCAGGACCTGCCCTTTATGAATCTGTGCTGACTGGGCCTGATCACCTGCCTGTCCTGTAAATGCCATGTTATGGCACTCAAGATGCCCTTCCCCAGCACTGAGGTCAGGCCGACAGGCCTGTAGTTCCCTAGATCATCCTTCTGGCCCTTCTTGGAGATGGGTGTCACATGTGCTAATCTCCAGTCCTGTTAGCCACGACTGCTGATAAATCACGAGGAGGGGCTAGGTGAGCACATCCGCCAGCTCCTTCAGTGCTCTTAGACGTAACCCATCTAGCCCCTAGGGTTGTGTACGTGTCTAGATGGTGCAGCAGGTCCCCCACCCTTCTTTGTATTTTGGATGTTGATTGTTAATATCTATTCAGTGTCCCCATTGATCCCAATTCATTGTGGTTATGTTGCAATTCAGTGTATTTCACCTTTAACACAGTGTATAGGGGTATTATGAAGCATCAGTGTATTATGCTTCACAGTTTCCATACACTTCAACACTTGAAACATATTTACTTTTAGTTCTACTCATTACAGAAATTTAGAAATGGAACCTCACCTTCCCCAAGAAGACAGAGCATTGAGAATATCTTTCCCCCCCACAACACAGGTTCATGAGTTTTGCCCAAGCTGTACTCTAATGTTTCACATGAAAAAATGAAGGAAATTATACATTTCCCATAATAGTCAGTAAAACCCAACTCCTACCCTCAGACAACAGCAGCTGTGGGAATGTTGCTCCACATAAAGTCTTGATTTCTCATAAGAAGCTTGAAACTCCAGTTTTCACTTGGGTAATTTCCCCAGCAATACCCTTCCATAAGGGCCAACTATCCTAGGTGTAAGGGGTGCATTGAGGTTATTTTCTTTGGAGAAAGGAGCTCACCATGTCACAGGGAAGCTGGACACAGGGCTCACTTCTTAAGAATGAAGAGGGCAGCCACATCTGGCCTGGACTATCCCAAAGCACAGGAGGATGGGAGCAGGCTTCAGCGTGCATTAAGAGTTGTTTCTTCTGAATGCAATTGTGATCAAATCTGGCACTGCGTGTGAAATGTCACATACACGAATGGGTTCTGTCCATATGCAAACACTGAAGTGAGAGGCTGTTTAGAATTAACTAACATGGAACGTGTTTTAGCCAGCAATACTGCAAATTAAATCATTTTTAATTACAAATAATTAAATTCACTGTCAGTGACCTAAACCGTGTGTAATCTTACTGTCATGACAAAACACGGGCTTTCTTTATCACAGCCCTCTTCACTCACTATAAAGAGAAAGGAATATTTAATATGGACGAGTACATACCAAATCCTCAACTGCCTGCCCAGAAGCACCAACCAGCATGTAGCATGAAACACATGATAGCAGGAGCAAGACACCAGAGCATGTCCTGCATAAGAACTGCATTGGAAATGGAGAGAAGATATTTTTATTAGACCCGCGTTAATAAAGCAGAGCAATCTAAACACAGTTCTAGGCTTCAGCTGGCTCATATCAGGGAGTCATGACAGGCTGCTGGTTGTTACCATGAAGGCAAATGAGCTGCAGATCAGCTGGTATGTTTTAGTTTGTAGGCACCAACCTAGAAAGACTTCTTGGTCTTCGCTTGTTTGCTCTTGAGAATGTGCTACTATTGATTGCTATACCGTACATTTTAGGATTTCTTTAAAATTGTTCCAAGCTTGGAGGAAAAAATACTGTTCTTTTCAGATTTGCTTTTGAAGAAACAAAGGGTATCTTTTCTTAATATTGCAGCTAAGAAACAGTGATTGTATCACTCTCTTCAAAAACCAACGCTCTAGATGTTCCGATTGCTGAAGACAATTTCAACACAAAAGGATAAAGCAACTCTCAGAATGCAATGACTGATAAGGGTAACAGAGCATACTGCACATAAACAGTATCAAAAAGGCAAATATCTGTGCTCACATGGTTTGGCTCTTGGTGCACAAACACCTTGAATGGAGGAGCTCAACTTTTCATCCTCATTAACTAACTGACTCACCTTTGCTTTCTGATGCAGCAGTGAATGTTGTCTTATGCAGCAGAAGCACTTGAGGTAGATGCACTGTAAATACAATGTCTTTCATTTAGTGGAAATCATGAGAATTTAATCTGAAGAACAAGGCTGAAGGTTGAAGTTGACAGGAGAGTTGGCTTCTAAGGCAAGGCAATGTCTTTTAAGTTCCAGACTGGCCTTAAAGAATTGTTCTTAGCAGCTCATGGAACTACCTCAGCAGATCCAATTTAAACCTACAGCCATGGCTTCAGAAAGGCAAAAAATAGTGGTCCCCTCAATGCAGTCTAAAACTTGAGAGGTTGCTCATCTGAAATGGAAAACTGGATAGCCATTTCTTAATTTCTGTCACACACATTTGAAAGTTGTAGCCCCTTGGTTAAATCTACTTTGTGAGAAGATAAAAATGTGCCCAGGGTGGATTTAGAAGGAAAATGACTATCAGTAATTTGTACATGCTTTTGATGTTTATAAACAGCCTGCTCCACCTATGACAACAACAAAAATAAACTGAGTGTCTGAACTGCCCAAGTTTATAGATCTGCAACCCCACGTTATTAGGTAATAAAGTTGGGTTTTCTACCAGAAAAGCTGTGTCTTCAATAGCAAATGAAAAGCATGTTCTGATAGAACACACTATAACTGCTGTAAACGTATTTGTATTTAGCCAAAGAGCTGCTGCGGAGCTGGATCAGTAGAACCAGCCCTCCCAAGGCTCTCTTTGGGTAGCATTTCAGATCAAGCCTCCAAACTTGTGCATGCTGGAACAAAATCCAGCCTCGCAGTGCTGTAATCTTGCACATTAGGACACTACTGACTCTTCGCTCACTCTCCCTCTTGAAGAAGTCTTAAATAGCAGCAGGGTGTGACAGTAGGAGATTTTTGAAGCATGAAATATGTTGGGTCTCGGAAAACAATGCTACAGCATGCATTTTCAAAATGCTCAAGTTTTGGTTTTCAAGCTTCTCTATTAAATTTTTGTATTGTCATTTTGAGAGGTATGTAAAAATGGGACAGCCTCCAATGGAGTAAGGAGTGGAAGCTGTTCCTTGTTACTATCCAACACTTCAGCGTGCTCATCACACCATTTTTGCATGGCTGCATGTTTAGACTGATGAGCGCTGTATTTACACAGTTTGAAGAATACTCAAAAGATGCAAACTCTAAACCCGCTGCCCCTGTAGAAGAACAGTATCGTGAAAATTACTGTCTCCAATCTCCATCTCATTTCAGATTTAGCTCCATAAAATACATTCTTCTGCAACAGCATGGATATGCTAGGAGGAGGGAACTCAAGAATGCTATTGCTGGAGTCCCTCACAGAGCCTATATGTGCTTTGGTGTCACCTACTCTAGGTTTTGCACTGCATCGCTCTGGGGCACCACTCCACATCACTGGCATAGACACCCCACGTCCCTGTAAATGTGCACATGGTTTCTGTGTCTACCATAATTACGTGGTGACACAACAGTGATGCCACTACAGATAGAAAACCTAGAGTAGGTGACAAAGGTTCCCTGATACCTGAGTTGGCTGGAGTTGGGCAAAAAGCTAGGAGAGGACACAGGCGGGGGAGCTGACCCCAACTGGCCTAAGGGATATTCCTGATCTGAGCAGTAAAAGCTCTGGGAGAGGAGGAGGAAGGGGAGGCTGTTTGTGGTTATGACATTTGTCTTCCCAAGCAAATGCTATGTGTGCCGAGTCCCTGCTTTGCTGGAAATGGCTGAACTCCTGCCTGCTGCTGAGGAGTCATGAAGGACACCGAGCAAGAGCTGGAGCAGAGTTCAGGCAACTTGCTAATTGAACTTGGTCAGATAAAATTGGTGCAAGTAAACTAGTGCTGCTTAATACCTGGAGGAACAATTAGGTATTTCAATATCCATCCTCACATTCGGAATCTTACTGTTGTAAATATATTTACACAATGTTGCTAGGTGTTTATTCCTGGCTCTGATACCAAGGTATTCCTCTTTCCTTCTCCCTAGACTGGAACCCTTATTAGCAGTGTCTTAAGTAGCTGATGAATACAGAGACTACTTGCAGAGACAGACTGCTATTGCTTACAGAGTTTTTATTATTCTGGTCAGGTCAGTCTTTTGTAGTAGTGGTACAAAGTAGAAATACAAAGATAACACTCCAGCCAGAGTAGCAGTAGAACTTATATAGCCAAGCTGGGAAACAAGAAGAGAACAAAGGATTCTCAACTGGAAATTCTCACCATTTTTCTGTACAAAAGGCCTTGAGTAAAATTGAAGGTGAATTCCTATGAAAGTAAACTTAATTTTTCCTTTTAAAACTACCAACATGGTGGAAATTTAAAAAGGCATCTGTCTGCTCCCCTGTGAATGGAATACTCCAGGTGTACCCTCTGACTGATGGTCTTGTTCTTAGACTAAGGGCATGGTGTCTGGATCCAGACAAACAATAAAAATGAAAGCCGCAGTTCATAACCTACAGCCAAGAAAATCGGTTTTAAAGGAATACTTCTCATAATGCTCCTTCTCAGCTAGGTTTTGAAAAAACAAGAGACATGCTTTGGATAACACTTACTGAGGAATTAAGGCCAAGCACATTTAATACAATAAATATTAATTTCCTCTAGTAATAGTGCACTTTACAAGTTCTTCAAACAGGTCTCAGTTCTGGAATAACTGCAGATGCCTATAATACTATTCTCAAAAATGCGAGTTTACTTTTGATTATTTTTAGCTTGATTTTAAATTTTGACCCAAACCAAGGTTTACAAAACATTTCTTGCGCTGTCTGTGCAACCCTAAAAATTGCCATGTACCTGTGAAAGAAAATGGAGTTGTGTGAGAAGAAACTAAAAATCAGCATAATGTAAAATAAAAAGCACAGAAAAGACAAGAAATAAATAAGTGTTTCTCATTTTAGTTTTAAAAGCTGGCAATTCAGCTGGTTCAAAATGTAAACTTATCATATCTACTTCACCATTTACTGTTTTTACAAGATAGAATATGCAACCTAGTGGAGAAAAAGTCTTTTTCTTGCCTATTACAGGCTAAAAGCTGTAAGCATCGTCATACTTTCAGTGCAGCAGTAAGGGGCTGAATAGGCTACCAAATCAAACAAGGTCAGAGATCAAAGCTGCACGTTTATAAGGTGTCTTGAATTCATAAAGATCCTGAGGATCTTAACAACAAAACCAGAAACCTCTCACTGGGTTACCTCCTAACTCAAGAATGAAAAAGATCAATTAGTCTTCATACTATAAACACGCTAAGCACCAGTCTAGAAAGAGAAAGGTAGGAACTGGTTTTAGATTTGTAAAATTTGTTTTAAGAAGTTTAAAAAGTGCAACTTGGCTTGTATTTTACAACATAACAGTTTTATTTTGTTCTCATTTAAAACCTCAACAGGCTTTAGGTATTCTGACAGAAACATTTCCAGATTAAAGTCAGAATAGACCTAAGCAAACCAGTAAGTTCATTCTACCCTTTCAAACATGTACAAACTTCTTCAGCAACATGCTTTATCCTGCAGGCTCAGTAGTTTGCAGGGTGAAGTTGAAATCAGCAACAGAAGTCTGCATTTATCATGCTGGAAACGAAAAGGAACTTCTCACAGCTTGATAGAGGAGTTAGTCTGAACAAAGGTTTGATTCCACAGGATCCCATGTCAGGACTGAAACTTTCTAAAGACAGCTACAAGTAGATTGGAAGTCCACATAAAGCAAGAATGAATTTTGTATTCATTTTATGCAACTTTACAGCAACTAAGTGTACTGTACTGGTACAAGTTTGTATCAGGCCGTACTTTCACCTTAAGGTCTCAGGAATGCACTTAAAACACAGGCTTGTTCAGAAAGAAAGCTGCACGCATGCACAATTTCACATATCTGTTGGTAAATGTATATACCTAAGTGAGGGGTACACAGAAATTCACCTAATTCACCAGAGCTCTCACTCAGTAAGTTCATTTTGAAGTTACCAGCTTGATCATCCAAACATATGGATGCAGAATAAATAATGCAAATCTCAACCCTATTTACTCCTAATTTAAACAGATGAGGTAAATACTTACTCAGACTTATAATTAAGTACCCAAGGTGTACAAAGCTACATCTACAGATGTTACTATAGAGTTGCAAGCTTCCTTTAGATCCAGCATTCAATTTATTTGCCCTCATTTTTCTCCTACCCTTACTGTTGTTTTTAAAATGTGAAGATACTAATATAAAATAATACATCATAATGCCATCTTCATAAAAATATTAAACCCAGAATTCTGGCTTGGAATCAACATATCTATTTTCCGTTCAATTTTTGGGAGTACTCACTTTGTATTAATTCAGATCAGGACAGGCTCGAGTTGTGACAGTTAAAATGTAACCCCACTTGAATGGATAAATTTTTTTTCCACAGATGAAGAAAAATTTTCCTATGGCTCTACATTCACAGCTATTTGCAAAAAGGAAGTTTTAAAACTTTGAAGGATTACATTGTTTTAAAAGGCCACAAGAAAAAAAGGATAAAAACCAAAATAATATTTGATACGTTTGGCAGGAAAAGTACCAAGAGACTATCAATTTTAATGTTTCTTGATTAGCGAGTCCATCTATGGAAGCAACTTATCAGAAAACAAGATCCATCAAAGTGATCAGCCCCTTAATTTTGATAAAATTACATGTGAATTAATACTGCTTTTCCATGGAAATTTTCTTGCTTCACCACTACTTTATCCCCAAAAACAAAGCGCAGAGCAAAACCAAAGAATGTATTCCTTTTAAGTATCCTTCTACAGCAAAAGGACCTCTTGATTCTCCTGTGACCTCCTGGTTCCTTCTGCTTCAGAGAACAGGTAACTAAGTTCCTTCATGAGAGCAGTGAAAGACAATGGGATTGAAGCTCCAGAAGGGTTTCTTAACTGCAGCACTCTTCTTCCAAAGGCAGATACGCAACAGAGAAAACAAGTTGGAGGCACATCACTTTTGCATTTTCTGAGAGAATACTTCAAGTTACAGGTTCCTATAAAATCCTTTCATAATCGTCTCCTTGAAATACGTACTGTATGTTCGCACTTAGGCTGAACTCAAGCTGTTCTATCAGTTCAAGATCTGTAAAATAAGGCACAACAGCACTTACTACAGAGTGCTGAAATCCATGGCAGTTTCATGAAACATACTCCTAAGATACCACAGGGGTTCCCAAAGTATTTCCTTAGACTTCTGCTGAGAAAGAACGTATTGCTAAAGCTACCTACTAAACACACCGTTTGGCAAAGTCTAACACAGCCAATAACATGTGCCAGACCTTCAGAAGCCCTTAACAAGCGTTCACATACACAAATGTTTACAGTTTACAGCAACTGCTGCAATGTTTATTCCACTGCCCCAAGCGCACATCAAGGCAAATAATTGATTTTAGTGCCTTCCCCAATATGCAACTCATCTCTGAAATGCCAGTCTCTCTCACTTGCCTTCTGAATGAATACCAAAGACAACAGGCTCCTTGCAGAAGACATTCCTAATTCAAAGCGCTGTTTCCTACATCTAACTAGTTTCCCTGACATGGACCATATCCTCTTCTGTCAGTTGAAATGCACTTATTTGAGCCAAAGACAGCTAGACCTCTGAAGTTAGATGACAGAAAACAAAAGCCACCACTATGCAGCTATATGGGATATATCAAAGAGGTTCCATGCATTTTAGAGCAGGATGTATATCTGTCTCCAAGATCCTCAGTAGACTGGGAAACAAATACTCCAGCCATGCAAGTTTCAACAACAGTATTGCTAGAATTAGGGTTTTCATCAATATACTATAATAAAGTATAATTATACTAATGCCAGTTTAAATTGCTTTCACTATTTATGATGTTTTGTTCATTTCTCAAGTCATTCATAATCAAGACCAGTCAAAACACCACAGTAATTTAAACTGCTTCCAGGCTAGATGCATTATTTATCATAGAATAGAATGTATTGGGATGGAAGGGACCTCTAAAGGTCATCTAGTCCAAACCCCCTGCAATAAGCAGGGACATCTCCAACTAGGTCAGGCAGCTCAGAGCCTCAGCAAGCCTGGCCTTGAATGCCTCCAGGGATGGGGCCTCCACCACCACTGTGGTCAACCTATTCCAGTGATCTATCACCCCAACATTAACCTCCTGATGTATAACCCAAACCTACCCTTTTCTAACTTAAAGCCATTACCCCTTGTCCTGTCACTACAAAGCCTTGTGAATAAACCCTCCTCTGCTTTCCTAAAGGCCCCTTTCAGGTGCTGGAAGGTTGCTGTAAGGTCCCCCCAGAGTCTCCTCCTCTCCAGGCTGAACAACCCCAACTCCTTCAGCCTGTCTTCATAGGAGAGGTGCTCCAGCCCTCTGATAATTTTTGTGACTCTCCTCTGGACCTGCTCCACCAGGTCCACATCCTTCTCGTGTTGGGGGCTCCAGAGCTGGACACAGTACTCCAGGTAGAGCAGTATCTGTAAGAGGGAAAGCATCAAGAACATATTCCACCTGATGAGAATGGAAGAGAATTCATGTAACTTTCTGTGCTACAGCATGCTGTCCAGGTATGAGAAATCGTACTAATAGTAGTCTTAAAATTTTGTATATAAGCTGAGAGATCACAAGCTTAGTATTTCATAGTTACAATTCTCAATTTCTGAGTATTGTGTAAAGGGCAGTTTCTGACAATAACTGAAGTGCTAGACATTGAATATCTATGTACCAGCAAACTGGAGAAAACTATCGTAAAATCACCTTGGAACACAATGTGTGCAACCAGGTACAATCAGCAGTGTACAGTGTTGGTACAATCAGTATGCAGTCTAGCTTTAAAGCAGGAATTGCACCTTTAAAACCCATTGTGTCAATTTAAAGTAGTATTATTGAAATGAAATCACGCAGGATTAAACTCTCCCCCCAGACAAAACTGAATTTTGAAAAGCAATTAATTCAAAGACTCCTGTGATGGGAAAAGAAAAAAAGAAATGTTTGTTTTGCTTGGTTATTAGTTACCAGGATAACCATGTACAGTCTCCTTTGGTTATTAGTATACAGACATTTTTAACATTGTTCCTATACAACTGCTAGTTAGTTTCTTTTCAAAGACTATTCAGAGAACACAATTAAATTTTTTTTGTGTGTTATTAGAGAATAATGTCCTTGGTTTTCATGTGTTTCAGTATGCATGGCAAAACAAGGTGGAATTCTGCTTATGAAATTAAGTTGTATGTCTCAAAAAAAGGAACTTTAGGGAGTATAAATGAATACTCAACTGCACATGGACTGCATGCAAGTATGTTTAAAATACGTATGTTATTTTTTACCCTTCCACACAGAGTAAGAATTGCATTGATATTACTCACTTGGCAGCAACATGTTTTTCATAACATTTTACCATTTCATAAAATTACATTCTGCTGGAAAATAAGACTAGAATGAGTCGGGAGACAGTGATGATTTTATTTGTAATTTTTTTCCCCTCTCTTAGGAAAAAGTGATTCCCACTGGGTCATTTGTAAAGTTGCACTTAGAGACAAACTCTGTGCACAGCTAACACAGGAGAGGAACTCAACCCTGCCCTAAATGTAGAGCACATCCCCTCCCTAAGGGACAGAGACACCTCACACAAGAAGCAATGCTGCAAATTTATTTTCTTTAGCTTTAAGTTTTTATAACTTCAACTTTGTTTATCCCATATAAGACATTTTCAGTAAAAAGAGATCCTCTAGTTCATGTACTACCCAATTCCAAGTAAAATGAGGGGCATGTGACGTACACAAAAAAAAAACCCAACGACAAAAAAGAAAATACTACCTTACATTGAATAGACATAAATACTGCTCAAAAAAAGTGGCTTTTCAGCTTTTTACCTTTGCATTTTGGAAATCTTCTTTGCAGTCCAAAGACAGGCAATGAATGGAGAGAAAAGCAACTCCAAAGCAGGTGGAATGAACAGAGAGGCACATTAGTAGCAGAAACAAAGGAAAGGCAAATCATACAAGAAGAGAGACACTCCTCCAGTCACAAAGGCCAAAGAAAAAACATTTTGCAGATGTTTCAGAAATGCACGCTCCTGTCCATCCATCTTAGCTGGGTACAATGAATATCACTCTATGCTATTTAGTAGTCTACATTTATACTTGCAACACAGAGAGCACATCTCTTGCATGGTACATAATTCCTTGCCCCAAAGAGCTTACAATCTAAGTTCATAAAAAAGAATGCATCAAGTAGCTGGATCAAGATCAAACAAGTGGGGAAGACTGGGAAATAATTAGATAAGGGATTAAAGTTGGGTTACATTACTAAGTGAGGTAACTTCTGAACATCACTGCCAGTGATGTTCTTAAGACATAGGTAATTTTTCAGTTAGAAGCTCTTCTGATCATGAAAAACTGTTTTAAAACAGGCTGAATGAGACATTAAAAGTAATCCACAAAAATTCTTAAAAATAGGCTTGTTGGCAAGAAACAAAAATGTTCAAATCTCCAAAGTTCTTCACTTAAGACACTAACTTGTCACTCTACTAGAAAGACATGGATGTTACAGATTTCATATGTACATGGCACATTTGAATGTAAAAGGTTTTTTTACATTTAAGCTCAAAATGTTAAATTCTGATTTAAGAATCCTGCTGCTACAGACTTCGGCTTAATACTTAAATATTAATATGAAAATAGTACTGTTTTTAAAAATGTATTTGTAACTTAAAAAATAAACTATGAACAAGATACAGTTGGTCTGAAATCAACATTTAACTACAGTAAGAACATTCTTTAACTACAGTAAGCGATCTACTTTTCCCACCTTTTAAAACGCTGTTCTTGTTATTTGGCAGTTACAACAGAAGTGATTAGCCCAACTTTAAAGAGTTTTTGGGGGGCATGGGGGGTGTTGTGGGTTTGTTTTTTTTGGTGAGGGTTTGTTTGTTTGTCTGGGGGGGGTGGGGGGAGGAACATGGATGACTTTTTTTTAAACTTCTCTAGTTCCTTCTTTTTTAAGAAGTCTAAATCTTGTACTTTTTCTACTAAAAGGCAAGACAGTTAAAATGTAATTCACATGTAAACTTGTGACCATTTGGCTATCATTTCTTAATCCCTTTACATGCAAATGGAAAGCACCATCTTTCATGCAACCATGACATTTGTGTCTTTCACATTGCTTTGTATGATATACACAAGCCATCTGCAACACTTCCGTAACATTTTTTCAAATGTTGGAGTATTTATAGTAATAAAATTAACCATAATTATCCAGTCTGTATATGATAATTAAAAAAGGAAAAATTCTTCTTTTTCACTGTAACAAACAGCATATCCAGTGTAAAAATCTGACTTGAACTATTCTTTTGGAAAGGAAACAGATGTTAAGTGAATTTCATTTAAGCACAGAAGCGAGACAGTGAAGATAAGGACTGCTAATAGGGGATTAATTTAGTTTTAATTTTGAAAGGTACTCTCAAGGAAAATCAAAGCAGAAATGAAGACTAAAGAACTATACATTTCTTTGACCTGCGTCAGTACTAGCATCGACTTTTCAGAAGTTACAACTATATTAAATTTATAGGAGGATACAAAAGGAGTATAGCCACAGATTACCAAGAGAATTTGACAGCTTCTGACCAATTGATTAAAAATGAGGGAAGAAAATGGTCAAGGGATTATGATAACTGCTTCTTGCACATGCCACAGAATTATAAACTCCCTGTAATAAACCCCTCCCCCCCTATTTGAATTAGTTTCAATTCCCAGGTAAAGATGAATCAACAAAATTAAAATATTGTGCTGTTTTATTGGTGTAAAAATCACACAATTGCTAGTTCTGATTCTGCAGAGATACATCCATGCAGTTAAACATCTATGATCCCACAGCCAGAAGAAGCCATTAAATAGAATATCTGCTGTTAGTCAGTAATTAATGCAAATTTACATATGAGATCAAAAGGTGTGTATCGTACAATATACAACAAATCCTAATACAGTACATCAACCTGAATAGCAGGATACACTCGGGGAACTCTGTTAATAGTGAAGCCTGTCTATATATGCCAGAGAAATAAGGCCTGGAAACAAGATGACAGAATGTACCCCAGAATTCCTAAGAAGCAAACTGTTCATTTTTTGTTTTTATTTTTCCTTTTGCTGGGAATTAGAAGTTCATAGAGGTATTGACACATTACTTGACAATACAATTTGTTATAGCGAAGACTGGTGACGTGATCTGTTGTTAAAAGGTAATGTGTGAATCATGCAAATACAGATGGTGCTTAGGTAATGTGCAATTAATACGCTGGGGATTTACACCCAACTCTTTTCACAAAAGGGAGGACCAAGGAAGGTCTGTCTGACAGACTACCAATTGTACCATAAATCTTTATATGCATGCGGCTGGATCAGGATCATGAATGGATAAAATGCGAAAACCTGGCAATCTGTGGTTACATACTCTATAATGTATGCAACAAAAACACAAAATCAAATCCAGTTGATATGGCAAACAGCCTGCAAGAACTCTGTCAAACTGAACAAGCTGGTTTATTGCAAAGAGGCAGGCTTTCTAGAATTGTGAGCAACTTTCCAATTGTGAAAGGCAGCTTGGGAAGAAACATTGGCTGATGACGGATTACTCGTTTTTCTCTTTTCTGGCACAGTAAGATAAATGCCATAGCGAAAGAAGAGTTTATGTGCTTAAAGTCAGTTGCTTAAAGCAATCCTCTTCTGCAAAGATGTTTCACGGGGAAAAAAGAAACCGCTAAAAAATTCCAGTTGGAAATTTTGGCGACAAACTCTGCAAACTCAAGTCCAACAAAGATCATGGACGCCCACAGAAAACGATGTGAGAGGCAGTGTCACATTCAAGGAAAAAAGTTTCTTTTTCTCTGTACTGAAATTAAAATACTTAAATACAAAAGTGGACAAATTGACAAAACAGAACCACAACATTTAATGTAGAATAGAGTGCACTGAGCTAGATGCATGGATCTTTAAATAGGCTTTGAAACCAATACCCCTTTCAAAACTATTAAATTCACAGTTAACGGCAGTAGGCTTAGAGGTGAGAGAAGGGTCGAAGTTGTTCCAGTTGAACTTCCAGGGAGATTCTTTCTTCAAGAACATCCTACAAAAGAAAGATTTTCTACTGACTGTCCACAGAGAATAAATATTAAAAATTTCCTCATGCGATCAAAACTGACAGATGTCAGCTTCAGTTTTGAGAACTAACGTCTTCTCTGGAACGTGGAGAACTCTTCCCATAATCTGAACAGAAGATTGGCTAGCTAGTAATTACTTATAAATGAAAATCAATACCTTGCTCAAAGGTGAAGAAGTTTAATAATTTTTCATTTCTTTCAAATTACCCAAACCCACAAAACTGGAACCATCTGCAAACCCAACTATATTATTTGCAAATGAAGTCTAAACTGTTAAGTGGGTAAGCTCTCATCTAAGTTAAAGGATTGGGAACTCAAATTCTTTTCCCCACAGTTTTTCCTCTTATGTGAATTTTACGCACCTTGACTCTCAAACAGTAACAAGCAAAATTCAGACTTAATATTTTTTAAAATGGCCTATCTTCCAGTCTAGACAGTGTATCCCATTAACTTGTGCTTACACTGAAGATTTTTTTGGTTGGTTGGTTTTTGTTACTAACTTGATATCTTAAAATATCTAATTTTAATTAAGGAAGATGGCAAGAGAAAGATTTAAGATGGTGCCTACAGATAAATCCAAAATGATAATAGCTGACCTAAATAAACAGATGACTACTGTTGTTCTTATTAAGCAGCAAACTTTGTATTCCATATTATTCTATTTTATTTAAAATATTTATAATTTTATTAAAACTTCAAGGTTTCCTTTTTGCTACAGAAGAAAGCCAGCCACTTCATCTGTTCTTCTCAATACTGCTTTTAAAGTATCTGATGACCACAACAGCTACTTCAGATTATTAACACTAGGTTAAGATTTCCGCTTTTTTATTTTCAGTGGTGCTGAAAGCAAATCAATACATTGAAAAACGTGCTTTGTGGTAGTACAAGTCTCCTTTGTAATGTCACAAAGCTTGTCACAATTTTATGTATTGTATGATCTGCAAAACCAACGAAATATTTTACAGAAATATCCCCTACTATGTATATCATTGGTTTGCAGACATGCCTGTTACTGTGCATGACTAAGATCTTGTCCTCTCTGGCTTTTCTCTTAGACAGACAAAAATTAGGAAAGTTACCTTTAGTTGCTGCTGTAGTTCACTATTCAATCTGGCCAAAACAGTGTTGGTTTCCTTGTTACGTCTGATTGATGCCTGAATTGCCTTCTTGTCTTTCCCCACTGATCTGAGAATATATTAGAAGTATTGTTACAAGTCATTTGGTCTCTTAGCTGAATATCTCATTTATAGTCCCACTTTTTTAAATGAGCAAAATCCTCCTTTCAATTTTTTCTTTTTTTAACATGTCACACTGTTCATTTTCCCTCTTCTGCCTGGCTCTATTAACTTTGTCTGCATGGAAGCTACACATACTTGGTTTCAATGAAACAGCAAGCAACACATTTTAAAAACTTGTCACAATCAGTTTTAAGTCTCAACACACAGTACCACATTCATCTACCTCAAAGTGACTAATCTAACAGTCTGCTTTCATTCTATGACACAAAAAGACTGCAGATTTTGGACTGTTTATAGCAACCATTATTTGAAATTAAACACTGCATCTTAATACTTCCACCAGTTCTTTCCAACATACTTGCAGAATTAAGGAGTTCACACTCCAGATTTCAAGATCTCTGAAAGGTCTTCCAGTAGTAGAGGCTTCGGGATGAACTTGTTTAAAAACACAAAAACCTTTACACTGTTAAATTAATCTTATTCAAACACTGAAATTGTTTGCAACTCCTGGAACAGAAAGTGTGTACGCTGTTTAAATTTAAACTTTCCAGTAACAGATGTATTTATACACTTCTTGGGTTACCTAGGAATAGATGGCTGTGAAGCAAGAACAGCAGCTATGACACCTGTTTTCTGTGTATGTTCCTCAGCTTCAGGTCTTAGTTCATCTTCTGATTTTAACCTTCTGCGAATAGGCTTTGGTGGTGGAGCAAGTGGGGTAGTGCCTTTACCCTGAAGAGGAAAACACAACCTATTAATTCTCACAAACTGCATTTTACTTGGATTACAACTTGGTAACATTCCTGTGTTACGTATTCTTAAAACCAGTTACTGAGCTAACCAAATTTACAACCCATCAGATATTTTGTGATGGACATCTAGCTTCATTTTCATACGGTCTGGAAAAAAACTTAAGTGTTAAATACTGCTCCCCTGGTGAAAGGGCAGTAAGTTGCTACACACTGACAACTTTGGAAGCAGAAAAACCATAGTTCAAATGACAACTGCAAATACCCAACATTTCAGAGCATACTGCACTGACAGTGTCTAACAAAAAAGTGCTACTGTTAACCAAGTTCTGCACTACAAATTTTGTAGTTCCAAATACTGGAACACAAGTATCTTAATTTTCTGCTCTCTCAAGTATAAATCTAATCATGTACATCTTTTCTGATGTAAAAATTCACAAACACACATCCATTTCAAGCACATATTGGACCCAAGAAAACTGGGTTCAAGCAGAGGCATATAAAGTTGCTGTTGCAAACCAAAACAGACATATACTTTCATATATATCAGACAACCACCCTCTCCTTCCAAGTGTACTTTGCATACCGCACTAGTGGGGACATTAGCAGGTGCTTTGTCTTCAACTCTTCCATCTGCTTTGGCAACTCTAAGAGAACTTGCAGAATCAGAGGGCTTTTCAACCTAAAGGGATACAAGCTATATTTAGAAAACTACTTTAAAAATATTTAATCTGGCAACAGTTGGAATAAATACAAGTATGCTGTGTTTCTGATACATGAATATAGTTAAAACCTAAAATTCCAGTTCAAGTCTTCTTTAGAAGCACAAGCTGGAATACAGTATCAGCTACCTTAGAGCAAAACCATCTAAAACTATCTTGGCCCTGTGGGAGAAGCTTACAGAAGAGGCACATAAGTAAAAAGCTGTACTTCCAGAATCAATAGCCAGACCTGTCTTTTCATACAGAAATGATAATATGATACAGAATTTAAAATCACTGAAGAAAAAAAATTAAATAGTTCCTTGAAAGTACACTGCTCTCAAGCATTGTACTCTGGGTGTTGGAGGACCTCTGAATAAAGTCAAATCTCCAGTGTTATGAAGCACATGTTATAGTACAAAAGAGGCTGTGGCCTGATGATAAACTACTACAGCTGTTTCTGCTATTACATTACCACCATTATCTATTTGCTACTGCCAAAGGTTAATCCCTCCAGCAGAACATAATAGAACTGTTCTCCATCCACCTCAATGCAAAACAATCATCCAAGCTTAATTTACGCAGTTTCAGTGGCAGGCTAAGCTAACACAGCTGATTTTGCAATGAGGTACGTGGAGAGTACTCAACTGGTTCTATGCCATTGACCTTCCCCGTTAAGGGAGACAAGAACACACTGCTGATAGCTGGGAGAACTTTAAAGTGCCACGGGTACTTTTGCAGCTGCGGATACAGAAGTGCCACAGAGAATTTACAGTCTGGATGAAGATAAATTATGAAAGAAAAACATGAAGTAGTTCATGTAATAGCAGTACGCTATTATGACATTAACAGCTATAAATCTTGAGGCTTCCAAACTTTTAAGTCTTCTGTTTGTAGTAGGAAACAAGGTTTTGTAAACATCTCTATTACAATAGGATGCCAGAGTCCTATTTAATTTAACTGTTTGTCTAAAGGCTTTGAACAAAATCAAATGAATGGAATTTTAGCAGATGTTTATGGTACTTGACAGTTATCTCATTTACTAAGACAGACGACTTTAAAACCTACTGTGAATAACTTGGAAGGTTGTCAAGAGGCAGCAAAGGAAAGTTTTGCCTGCGCTAAGTCTTAAATGCACCAACACCATTATGTTTGTGCACATACATGCCTGTAAGTACAAAATCTTTTGAATTATCATCAAGAACTGAGAAAAAAAGAATTTATTCTGCCTAGGTATTTGGCAATTACTAAATAAGCGTAGCAATGTCCAGTGTAATTGCTTTCTAGCAATGGATTGGGGCACCATAAAAACCCACGGAGTTCAAACGGCAGAAACAGGTTTTAATGGAGTTTCATAACTGTCGGTGGTAGTACACGACTGACAGTATCTTCACTTCTGCTCACCTGCAAGACTTCTGAGTGTGTTTCAATTTCATCTTCTTCCTCTTTGTTTACACCTGAAACAGCAAATGCCTCAAACTGGCTGAAGTCTGCAAAATTTGGTTGTTCTGGTATTTGTTGAGGTGAGGTACTGGTATGAGCTATTAGGCCTTCAGCATCTACTGGGCGATGCACATGAGGACCGGCACTCTGCAACAGAATAACAAACATATTTGGTAACATTGTTCTTAACATGGTTACCTGATGCAAAGAATCTCACCAGTTTGTAACAATGTTCAAGATTATTTGCCTTTTTAGTGGACAAAGATTTATATCCTGTCAGTAGGATGAAGTATTTTTCATCCAAGACACAGACACACCACTTTGTGTCTCCACAAATAGAAGAATATTTTAAGAGAAAAGGAAGTTCAATTAGATATGCTGTTTATCCAGAAAATGAGAACAAAGACAGATGCGCTGTAGGACTGGCTAGACTCATTGGACAGTAGTTGTTTCTGCTGTAACTCAGTCCAGCTTAGTTAGCTCTGTCAATCAAGCTTCATACAGATTTTTAGTCTAGTTCCATAGGAAAATATGCCTATGTGATCCAACTGGACGGAATATGTCTGTCATTGTACCCTCTTTCTTGCATACGGTTTCTGAATCTATTGACTGACAAGAATTGTTGGTAACTCAGATTCTAACAAGAGAAATTAAAAACAACTTTTGCAGGATTTGTTTTCTACCAAATCAGTTAACTCAACTGATTTAGACCAGGACTGTGAAGATCACCGAGTCTGTGACAAAGGAAGAAGTGGATTGCTCTTTTTGGGAGCAGGTGTATTATGCAAAACTATACCCTGTGCCAGACGGATAGAAGAGAAACATCTATTTTGCAAAACTTTGGAAGATTGCTCTCACAGACTCTGTTATGGCCTCTTAGCTATACAGGGACAGGTGAAAAAAAAAAAAAAAGTAAAAGTGTAACTTGCCTCTCTTTCCTACAACTCAGAGCTCCAGAGCCACTCATTCATCCTCAATCTCTGCTTTAATCCCTTCCCATGGTTTCACCAGAAGCAGTTTTTTATTCACGAAAGGCTAACATTTGGCTATAGTCCCGGCTTTGACATCATTCACATCATCAAAAAATATCAAGTAATGCTACTCATTTTAGAGAGAAGTTAAAATTAGATAAGAATGATGCACCTAGTTAGTGTAGGATTTTTCAAACCCGGTAACATCACCTGTGAAGGCTGTGGTCTTGGAGGCACTGCAGGGGGATAGGCAACAACTCCAGCCTGTTGCTGTCCTGTAAAAGAGGCATCATGTTTGGCCAAGACTGTTACTCCTCTCATTACAGTGCTATCTAATTTTCTGACGTCACCATGAAGAAATCCTGCATTTTGCCTATATATTAACCTGTTATATTGAGGATCGTAACTGTAATGTCATCTCCTTTCAAATTTGCAAACAGACAAAAAAAAGGAATCAGAACATGGATCTTGCCCTTTGTTCCAGCTCAAAGTACAGACGTGGTTATCCTGTTCTGATCTGAAGTGGTTTTTTTTTTTTTTTTTTCTTTTACCCTCACTATAGACTCATAACATTTTCTCATACTTTATGATCCTGAATTGAAAAGTACTGACAAATCAGAAAAAGTAAAAATCCTTAGCCAGAGTATCAGATGTGACCTTTAATCATTTCCTCTGATGTCAAATACTTAACACCTGTCTCTAATACATCTGATACCAAAGAACTCCTCTTTTAAATTTTCAGATTTACTGGGAGATGCAGTTCACTGCATGTGGGTGCTCTAGTGATAAGTTATTTCTTCACTTTGCTTCCCACATTCATCCAAAGGACTATAATGCCAATATTCAGAATTTACTGCTAAATTATCTGTTTAAGCAAAGTGGAGTAGAAATTTTAATACAAACAGGAAGAGTGACATTTTCAGCTTCTTCATTCAGAAGCAGTCTTTAAAAACGCACTAAATCCTTCTTCATGAGGGAAAAAAAAATTGTCTGTTTCAGGAATATACGTGCTGAAAAATAATATACTGTGTTCCTGGGGTATAACTACCTGGGGTAACCGAAAAGGATCTGTTCATATCTAAAGATGACGATCGAGAGTGAGAAGGATGAGGCCTTGGAGGAGGTGGTGGAGGCGCAGTGTTATCTGGAGACGTTCCTGAATGCGATCTGCAAAACATAAAAGCTTCTGTAGTGATTTCAGGCAGTGTTACAGAACTAAAATTGACAAGTTCTTCAAAGTATGCAATTAAAAAAAAAACCCCAAACAAAACCACAACAGTTTGGCAGATGGAAGAGAACTTGATTACCATTGATTCTAAAGATTGCAAAATCAGTTTTACATGTTGGTATTCTTTGATTTCACAATTGTTTTTATTTTTCTATTTACTTAAATCTCTATTATCCCAATTACTATTTCCCCAAAATAAATTACTTCTGGTAAACCAACAGCTTGAGACACATCCCAAATGATATAGGAACAGAGGATCCTAAATATGGTAATTCCATCCAGATGGTAGTCACTATAATTTGCAAAGTATGTAAGATGTAGTCGGCATCCCCATTAGGTTTTAAACAGTTAAATTCAATGTACTTGAAGAAGAATATTAAGTATTTGTTGGACCTGCCTCCACATATACTGAATTCTCTCTGAAATTTTCCAGATCCATATACTTGGTAGCATCTGCGGAAATGTTAACTCATTCTTAGGGAGGATCACCACCTAGTGGATACCTGGTGCAAGTTCATCGAGCAGACATGCAGAAAGTATACAAGGCTGAAGTAGTGCACCAAGTGCCATTTAAGGGGAATTTATTCTATACAGAATTTTTGTACGAGTTTGGCCTGTGTCTAGTGGGGCGCCTCAAGGGTCAGTACTGGGACCAGTACTATTCGATATATTCATCGACGACCTGGATGAGGGAACAGAGTGCACAGCCAGCAAGTTTGCTGATGATTGAAAACTGGGAGGAGCGTCTGACACACCAGCAGGCTGTGCTGCCAATCAGAGAGACCTGGACAGGCTGGAGAATTGGGTAGGGAGAAATTTAATGAAATACAACAAAGGGACGTGTAGAGTCTTGCATCTGGGAAAGAACAATTCCATGTACCAGAATAAGTTGGGCACTAACCTGTTGGAAAGCAGTGTGGGGGAAAGGGACCTGAGGGATCCCAGTGGACAGCAGGATGACCAGGAGCCAGCAATGTGCCCTTGGGGCCAGGAAGGCCAATGGCATCCTGGGATGTATTAGAAGGTGTGTGGTTAGTAAGTCAAGAGAAGTTCTCATTCCCTTCTACTCAGCCCTGGTGAAGCCACATCTGGAATATTGTGTCCAGTTCTGGGCCCCTCAGTTCAAGGACAGGAAACTGCTCAAAAGAGTCCAGCACAGAGCCACAAAGATGATGAAGGGAGTGGGACATCTCCCTTATGAAGGAAGGCTGAGGGAGCTGGGTCTCTTTAGCTTGGAGAAAACTGAGGGGTGACCTCAGTAATGGTTATAAATATACAAAGGGTGAGTGTCAGGAGGATGGAGCCAGGCTCTTAGTGACGTCCAATGATAGGACAAGGGGCAACGCGTGCAATCTGGAACATAGGAGGTTCCATGTAAATGTAAGGAGAAACTTTTTCACAGTGAGGGTGACAGAGCTCTGGAACAGGCTGCCCAGAGGGGTTGTGGAGTCTCCTTCTCTGAAGACATTCAAAACCCAACTGGATGTGTTCCTGTGTGACCTGCTCTAGGTGATCCTGCTCTGGCAGGGGGTTGGACTAGATGATCTTTTGAGGTCCCTTCCAACCCTGAACATTCTATGATTCTGTGACAACTTCCATTTAAAAACAGCTTGCAGAAATTTCCTAACATCTATACAGATGTACTGAATCACTGCAATAAAAATAGCTACTCTCTTATTCAACACATAAATAAGTGATAAAATCCTTTCCACAACCGACTTCTGTAACATTCTTCTATAACTATCATAAGATATAAAACTAGGAGAGGTAAGAGGTACCTAAATTCCACAGAAAACCTGAAATTCCTGAAGGTATAAGTCCAGACAGAAAACTGAGTTATCGCAATAAAAAAATTGGCCTTCTTAATATACTCTCCAGGACACTGCACCTGTAACATTGAGTGACTCTCCAGCTGATGAAATACAAATCTAATTACACCGACTCCTAGAGTCATCCCTTTAGCTAGACTAGTATAAAAGGCACAAGTGGGATTAAAAAAAGGGAGAAAGTGGTTTAAGTACACTTCTGAACTATCTTTATCTGACACAGCCTTGTCAGTTTTTTCTTTTTGAGAATACAAGAACTCTAGGCTAATGGTAGTACGATTAAGGACAATGCAATCTCTATAGATAAAGTTGCAGTTGTTAGAAAAGGTATCAACGGAACAAAGTAAAAGAGGAAGTGGGAGAAAAATTTCCTGGGTTGGCACTGCCAGAACCGCCAAATCTGGACAAAAGCTACCTGTGCCATAAAGAAGCAGCTCATCAGAAGGTGTCACTCATCTACACAAGTTCATCAAGAGAACCCAACCCAAAATCAGAGATGAAAAGAACACATTGAAATCATGGTGATAGTGCAAAACACACATATAGAGCAGGACAGAATCAAATTTGCCACTAAGTAACAACAGAGGAAAGAAGTTTTCAAGCTCCTGTACTGAGAGGCAATTGCAAACATCTCTTTGATAGTGAAGTTGCCCTCATTATTATTGTTTTGAAACTTACCTCTGAAACTGATTGTAAGGTGGTTAATGGTGTAGCTGGTTTTTAATCCTATTCAGGCAGATTTAATGGGAAGAATTAGCACCAGCTAGTACAGAACATTCTCTTATGTCAAACAATGCAGTTGTTGGTTATGTGCTTGCATAGTTTCCTCTAGTCGCTTCATTTATTTTGGGCCTATAACTGCCGTTAATTATTAGTCCATTATTAAAAGATACTGAGTTACTGTCCTAATATTTCTAATTTATGTTTTATTCTTCCTTTATGCCACAAAATCCTTGTCCATTAATGCCTAATGGATATTTTTAAAACACAAAAACTTGGTTGCAAGTAATATCATGATCTCCTGTGCTTACATTCCCTTGTGAGAGAGTCTTTACCAAGCTTTGACTGAATGTGAAGTTTCATTTGACTGGCCAACATCAAAAAACTTTTTAGATGTAATTTTTTTTTATTTTCACTGTACACATTAATAGGAACCGCATACATTGGTAACGCATTAGAATGATAATGCATTAGAAAACAGACAGCTTTCAGATTCCTGAGTGGTAAGAATCTATCAGCCACCATTTTACAAACTAGATGTCAAACAACCAGAAGCTCAGAACAGGATTCTTTAAGCACATTTCATATACTTTTTTTCAGTTGCTACTCTACTGACCGTTGCCGTGTTACAGTGCTTCCAATCTGCTCTGGATCTGAAGTATAGGAGTCCGAACTGCTGTAACCATCTGCTGGTAAAAGAAAGCACAAAGTTTCATATTTGTTCTGCATCATTGACATATCCTAGCAGATATACGTAATACACAATTTCAAATTTGCAATTTTTATTAAAAAAACCAAAATCAAACAAACAAACAAAGAAAAAAAGCCAAAAAAACAATTCACGTCCTTGTATTGCTTCCCTGTAAGGTACCATCTGAGCAGGATTCAAAATCCTTCACTCTGATTAACTGAAAGATTTAATACAAACCAACTCCCCCCACCCAATACTACAAGTTGTTGGTTACTACTGGGGTGTACTGAAGAATAAACAATGACAGTAAAGTTGTATTTAAATATGTTTCATTAAGTGATAATTTTTAAACACTTGACATTCTCTCACTTCAACAACCTAGGTAACAGGAGTAAGGGACATCCAAGAAAAAAAAAAAAAAAAAAGAGGAAAAAAGAAGAAGAAAAAAAAGAGGCAAGAAGTAGGACATGCTTGATTTTGGAAGTGCTAAAGGATTGTCATCAAACTCAGAAGTCAAAAAAAAGTAAAAAAAATATGTACAGTACACAGATGAACTCAGTAGCTTTCCTACTACTGTAACTTCTGCACCTTCAAGGCAGGTAATCAGCTCTGCTTGGGACTAAATCTTTTTAAAAGCTTTCAGCTTTTGGTTAAAGCAACCTATATAAAATCGAAGATGCTATTATAGCATCATGTAGACAGTCTCCTTAAGGACACCCTTACCTTTAAAAGCTGTGCAAAGCTTGGTTTTTTTTCCCCAGAAATGATAACTCTCACCAAAATAGTAATAATTGTATGGAATGAATGCAGACAGAAAATGGATCACAGAATAATTTATCACAAGGGATGATGCCAGAGCACATGGTAAAGCACAATTCAAGGTGGAAAGACACTGGAATAATGAGACTCACCTCATTAGTTACCAGTAAAGAAGAAAATTCTACTCTAAATAAAGTAGTCTTTAAGGATTACTTTAACTTCTTAGGACACTAGTTTTCAAGAGACACAGCAACTGGAATCCAGAGACAAGAATGCCACAGAAATGACTTTCCTGTTCAGCAAGCAGCATTCTTACTTGTTCGTTGGTTTGGGGTTTTTTTTTTCCCCTTTAAAACTGCAGGAACATTGATCTAGTAAGTTGGCTTCACACCTTTACCATGCACAGTCATCTGAGGAATACCTTACTTCAAGTTCATTTCAGATTAGTAGGTATTTTGCAGGTTTACAGGTGTGTGTCTAATCAATGAGGGCTACAGAAAAATAAAAACATAACTATATATATTCTTTAAAAAAACAAAACAACAAAGAACCCCAAACAAACAACATAACCCACCTAAAAACCCCAACACACCAGGAATGTTTATCGCGAGATGACATTTAAGTTTTCAAGGATCAAGTGAGAAAATGGTTTGAAGCAGAATTTGGTTATGTGTTACATGAAATTCTCTCTCCAATCCAAACATCTCTAGTATTGCATACATTGCTCAAGACATTCAGGATGCAATAAAAACACAGTCAAAGAAGAATTCATGTAATCACGCTTCTAAAAAGGAAAAAGTAAGCCCTTATGAACCAAAAAGTTTTGCATCATTTCAGTACAAAACTACCAGGTTTATGCTGATAACTGAAGTTGGTTTAGATATACTTCTAAGAGTATATCTACTGGAGAGTAAACAATTTTATTGGTTATATAAGGCAAAGTATGGTCAGCTAGCAAATGTAATCACACTGCACCAATACTGGCTAATCCAAACTCATGAGTTTGAATACAATCTTAAATGCAATAAAATCCTTTTTCAGTAGCATAATCACGATAGTCATATAATGGGTTTCTTCAGATACATCCATGGTAAAAGGAAGACTAGGGAAAATGTGGGCCCACTGCTGAATGATGCGGGAGACCTGGTGACAGAGGATGCAGAGAAAGTGGAGTTACTGAATTCCTTCCTTGCTTCAGTCTTCACTGCTAAGACCAGCCCCCAGGAATCCCTGACCCTGGAAGTTAAGAGTGGAAGCCTGGAAGGAGGAAGTGTCTCCACTGCTCAATGAGGATTAGGATAGAAGTCACTTGCGTAAACTGAACCCTCAAAAATCCATGGGTGCTGATGGGACGCGCCACAACTGTCGAGGGAGCTGGTTGATGTTGTTGCTATGCCACTCTCCATCATTTTTGAAAGGTCATGGAGAACAGGGGAGATGCCTGAGGACTGTAAGAAAGCCAGTGTCACCCCAGTCTTCAAAAAGGGCAAGAAGGAAGACCCTGGTAACAACAGACCAGTCAGTCTCACCTCCACCCCTGCAAAGGTAATGGAGCAGCTCATTCTGGAGATCATATCTCAGCACATGGAAGAAAAGAAGGTTATCAAGAGTAGCCAGCATGGATTTACTAAAGGGAAGTCATGTCTGACTAATCTGATAGCTTTCTATGATGGTGCGACTGGCTGGGTAAATGCAGGGAGAGCAGCAGATGTTGCCTACCTTGACTTTAGCAAGGCTTTTGATACTGTCTCCCATAACATCCTCATGGGTCAGTGCAAGAAATGTGGGTTACAAGAGTGGATGGTGAGATGGATTGAGAACTGGCTGAACCATAGAGCTCAGAGGGTTGTGATCAGTGGTGCAGAGTCCAGCTGGAGACCTGTAAGTGGTGGTGTTCCCCAGGGGTCAGTTCTGGGTCCAGTCTTATTCAACACCTTCATCAATGACCTGGATGAAGAGGTAGAGTGTACCCCCAGTATGGCTGCTGACGATACTAAACTGGGAGGAGTGGCTGATACATGGGAAGGCTGAGCTGAGATCTGGACAGACTGGAGAGCTGGGCAAAGGCAAACCTAATGAAATTCAACAAGGACAAGTCCTACACCTGAGGAGGAACACCACCACGTACTGCTATGGGTTAGGGGTAGACCTGCTGGGAAGCAGCTGCATGGAGAGGGACCTTGGCGTCCTGGTGGACAATGAGTTATCCATGGGACAGCAATGTGCCCTTGTGGCCAGGAAGGCCAATGGTATCCTGGGGTGCATAAAGAAGGGTGTCCAGCAGATGGAGGAAGGTTCTCCTCCTCCTCTATTCTGCACTAATGAAACCACATCTGGAGTATTGCGTTCAGTTTTGCTCTCCCCAGGTCAAGAGAGATAGGGAAATACTAGAAAGTTAGCTATGAAGAAGGGACTGGTACATCTCTCTTATGAGGAAAGTCTCAGAACCCTGGGCCTGTTTAAGCCTGGAAAAGAGAAGACAGAGAGGATCTTAATGTTTAGAAATATCTGAAGGGTGGGTGTCAAGTACAAGGGGCCAGTCTCTTTTCAGTGGTGCCCCGTGATAGGACAAGAGTTATTGGTAGCAAGGTGAAACACTGGAAGTTCCACCTCAACATGAGGAAAAACTTCTTCACTATGAAGGTGACAGAGCACTGGAACAGGCTGCTCAGAGAGGTTGTGAAGTCTCCTTCTCTGGAGACTTTCAAGACCCACCTGGATATATTCCTGTGTGGCCTGCCCTGGGTGTTCCTGCACTGGCAGAGGGGTTGGACTTGATGATCTCCAGAGGTGCCTTCCAACCCCTACCATTCTATGATTCTAAAGTTCTTTAATAAGAATGTAGAGAATTTTGCTACTTATTTTTGTCCTCAAGGGAGGATTCTGCTTTTCAGTGTAATACAAGTTACTGTCCAGCTTTGTTTCTCTTTCATTATAAAGGAAGGTGATTTAGATTTGCCTTCCCTTCTGATTGCAGTGTTCATGATCTTGTTTTTATCATTTAGTAGGAGTTTAATGTAACACATTCACAAAATTGTCCTTAATAGCATACTGAAGCAGCGTATTGCTTTAAAGTTAAAACCAAGTGGGATAACAACAGTTATTTTCACTGCTTTTATTTTTACTTGCATAATAACAGTTCCAACACTATGTGTCCAGCAATCAGAGTTACCGACAAACTTCTCCAGTTATCGCTTTGAGGTTATAGATCCTCTCTCCTTTCTTTCAAATCATACAGCTTGCATGGAAAGACAATTATGCAGTGCCTACACCTGCTGACATCTTTCTTATCTCATGCAATAACAAAGTTTGTCCCTGCTTCCTGGCTTAGGTCCGAGCTGCTACTTGCAAATTCGTAACTTCAAAGATGAATTATTGTTGATGTAAAGCATGGAAAATAAGTCATTTCTTAACATCACGATGATGATTTAAAATCTCCATTTGTTCTCAGTTCAAATACTATTTTTGTATATTGATCCATGAATAGTAGACTACGAGAAGTAAAATAAATAACCTGCATCTAAATTTTGATCAACAATACACTAAAAAAATCTCTACTTTTCTGTAGAATGCAGAAAAAAAGCATATGAACTTATGACCAAAATATTATAGGAAATGTTCTTAAGAATATCCATGTATGAAACGACACTTCCAAAACAGCAATATATTTTAAAAAAATCCAAAAAACAAAAGAACAAAACCCACTTGGAGAAGAACTTGCTTTTAAAATTAAGATTGAGACCCTCTGTTCTCAAAAGAAATCCAGCACAACTAAATAAAAGCAAGCAACTAATGCAAACAATGAAAAATGAGTCCACTATATAAGCTCAGGGAAGCACACTATAGACATTAGTATAGAAGATGCTCAGATACACTACTGAAGTATGACACTAAAGAACATTAAGAAATGCAGTTACCAAGACAGCAAGTCTGCACAAAAAAAAAAAGATTGTTTTTTTTTAAGCATCACAAATTAATTTTCTAGAGTAAGCTTGTATTAAATGATTTCTTTAGGATTCACCTGAACATTTTAAGTAATCCCAATTACTTACAATATCAACAAGAGCCATTTCTTTAGGAAAAGGATGGGCATGCCATGATAACTACTGTTTGAGGTCTTAAGAGAGTGCCTTTATGTGACACTGCAATGAGGTTAGTTTTAGTTGATTACATTCTTCCTCCGTGGGAAGAATACTTTCTGGTGTAACTTCAGTTACACGCCCTTTTTCAAAGGTTAAGAAATAACCTGAGATAAGAAAAAGGGAGTACAGAAGAGCCCTCAGTGTTTCCCCACTACAAGACCATGTTTGATGATTCTTTTGCATCAGAAGACTACCGAGGAAAAACAGAACTCTGCTTGAAAAGAAAAAGACAGGAAGGCTCAAGACATCGCTTGGAACAAAGAATGCCACTGAAACAGAGTTCATGAGGAAAGCAAAACACATTGTGAAAAGGCACTTTCTAAATTACTCCTGTATTACAAACCATCTGAAATACTTCTGTCTTAATGCAATGGACTCAAAAGAATGAGTTTTTCAAACCTTATTTTTACTGAAGAGAAGTTTTCAGCTTAAAGAAGAAACCCAGCTATCTCAGAAACAGACTCCAGAGATTCATTCAGGCTTTATATAACCTGGCACCTCTTTCAGTATGAGACAAGTGGACGAATCAAATTAAAAGAATACGAAATGTTTTGGACACAGGAGATACATCAAAAAGGCTATTAAAAACAAAGAGTTGAAAAGTCATAGATAAAAAAAGATATCTAGAATAGTCTATTGCATTTTCTTAGTAGCTAAACCAGGTAAGAATTGCCTGAAAATTTTGTGGTCAACAGGTTTTCACTCTTCAGAAAACACATTGCTACATAGTTCTGAGAAAGCAGAATCAAATGCTAGTCCACCTTCTATACCTTTCAGTTTCTCAGGAGAGAAAACAAAGATGGGAAAGAGCTGACAAAAATAAACTTTTTTGAACACATATGGTGGGAAATCATCTCCAGTGGCATCATCAGAACTTTCTTAATTATTACTTCTAATATATACATTATGTCAGACATGTCTCTATTCTTAGGATAAGTTTATCTCATTTTATAGCTTCTGCTATCTAGCTAGTTTTCATTCAGTGAAGAGTATCTCAGACCTACAGTTTGAGTAATGTAAAAAATGTACTTCGATACTTACTAACTGTATTTCCAGATGTAAATTTTACAGATGAACTCATTTTGTTTTCTTCTGGGAGATCAGATGGTTTCACAAGTAGTGGACTAGTAGGGTTAGCATGATCTAGATGGAAAAACAAGTCTAAATAAACAAACATCTTCAAACTAGCCTTTACTTCTGATCTCAAAGCTTTACGTTATTGTTCTGCCCCTATCTGAAGGGCTGTGCTCAAGACTGGAATTGTACTTTAACACCTCTGGTGTATGAATTATTTTAACTTTTAAGTTATTTATTATAATAGTGTTATTTCTACTTCTCAGTGTTAGGAACTGGGAATCTTTACCTTTTTACAAGGCTAAGGAAACTTTAGAAGTGTGTTGTGGATACTTGTTTACTCGCATATGCTGAAGATTGTGCATGAGTTACATGCCTTCAAGAAGCACTGGCATGTTGGGACATCTATACATCGAGATTCCACTGTTCCTCAAAATAAATTATCAAATCACCCTGCTTATTGTTGACCAGAGTATTAAAAACCAAAAAGGCAAGACAGTACTCCCACATGCTGTCAAGTGTCAAAAAAATAAACTCTATTTCTGGACACAATACAACAAGATTTATCAATGCACTCTATGTCACCATCTTTAGTTTCCTTCATTACTTAATAAGGAATCATAGACAATCTCCTGGAAGCACAAATCAAATCTATATCATGCTGCTCCTGAACTACTCCAAGTAATGATCTCCTGTAGGTGAAATCCTCGCTGTAGCAAATGGCCAGCTCAAACTCTGCACCTATCTGAACAGTACTTTTAATTCTTAACTCTGAGAATCTCATTAATTACGCGTTACAACTCAATATAAGGTCATCCGAAGGGAAGAAAAGAAGGCAACATGGCCAAAGAAGCAAGCCAGCTCTAGCTGTACAAAACTTTCCTCATTAGAAACAGAAAATATCCTACCACTTCCAGTTCTTTTAAGCTCCATTTCCTGCATATGGATTTTGCTTGGAGTCATTCTTATGGGAACTGGGTGCACAATTGCAGTGTCCTGTGGAGAAAATCAAAGTTCAGTAATGTTAATCTAATTTAAATTTTTCTATTAACGAGTCTCCGACACCATGTGAAATGCCATTTCTAAACAAAACGTCATAAATTTAAGTTTCTACACAGTTCCAGAGAACTGAATATGCCCATAAAACCAACACTCTAAGCTGAAGTTTTCTAATGATTTGTAAGGTCTAACCTAGCAAACTACTTGAAATGTTTCTAAACTAGTAGAAATGTTTCTATAGGTAACTGTGTTGTAAATAGGACCTGAATTTTACCAGCTTTCCACCATTTTTGGCATACCAGATCTGCTACTTAAGTGCATCTTCAAAAAACTGCTCCCTCACCCCCCAAAAAACTATAATAAAAACGACACCACAAAAAAACCCTGAACACCCCACAAGCCACAGTTTCAAAACTCCACTTCTCAGCTTTACTTACAATGCCTCAGAAAATTATGGCCTCTGTAAACAGTGTGAGTAATCCCCCTACAGAATAGGTACTTTGTAGTGGTTTAAGACAAATAGTTTCAGGAGTCTTTAAAACAGGAAAAATCTTCTAAACTTCAGGATAATAAATCCTATAGGATATATCTCTAGATACATGCTGACCTTACGCTTAGCCATTCTCTTTATATTTGGGACAAAGGACTCCATTTTCGTGTACTTTATAGAAAACCCTTTCTGTTTGGTTTGGAGACTGCAAAGATCACACTTGCTGCAGTTACTTCAGTCCTCTGCTGTAATTTATTGTGCAGCTACTACAAAACCCATGTCTCAAATAGTTCAATGGATTTTTTTATCATGTATTAATTCAGAACATGAATCCAATTTTACACAAAGCACCATGTTCCCAACTTTCACTTACAACAGGCAAATTATGTACCCAAACCAGGGGATGAATGTATTGTTTTACTCATTTCCACTTATCTTTTACCTCCAAAGCAGCTGCTTTTCCAACAAGAAGATAAAAGAACTGGTTTATGAATTTACTCTGTAGTTAGTCATTAACAACTGCTCAAGAAAGCTGATTGTCTCCTTTGGGAAAGCAGGAGTTGCTCAATAAATTAGTCCTATGCATCATTGTCAAGACTGCTAAAATAATTTCACTGCTCCTGAAAATTTGCTGTCATTTGTTCTTATTTTCATATGAAAATAAAGACTCTGAAATCTCTATTCCCAAAGTCTGTTCCCTTAACAAGCATCAAAGATGTTCAAGCATTGTAAAAAACCCAAAACCTCAAGAATGTTATCTCCCAGTACATTTTTTCTATTTCTATTGAATTTCTGTTTATACACACATGCATATACCCACAAACATATATATGGCTATACATGAATTTTCCATATATTGTCACTCTTCTACTTTTTAGATTAACAACATATGGGAAAAAGTCAATCTTCTGTTTTCTGTCATTTACTAATTATGTACAAAAATAAATTACTGTCTTATTGTAGAAACAACAGTGACAGGTCTTTTGCTCTTTTCTGTCAAGCAATTATACACTGTAAGAAACAACTATAAACCGATTTCCATCATGTTTACATCATTAAAATGTAAAAATGTGGTACATTGAAACCAAACTGTGTGTCTCATGAAAAAGGCCTGCTCTTCATTTTAAGTATGATACTTCTGTTTTGAACGTTTACTAAGGGCAATTCTAAGCACAGGGAGCATTGCAGTTTGAATTCTAACTTCCAGCATCCAGAAATGCTGGTTACACATAAATAGTAGTGTTAACTCTGAGTGAAGCACTGATGTTTTTAAAATATGTGTGCATTTATGTAGACTATCTTTTCAGAAGTGACCCGTTTAATACTAAAAGCAATTAAATGCTTATTATGTACACCCATTATATTTTGTTATATAATCAAATGGACACTAACAAAGTAATTATGTTAAAATTGACACTAACAGTGGTAATTAAATCTGTAAGAAAAGCAGGATGAAAGCAGCTAAATACTGAAGTAATTTCAACACATTTCAGCACTACTTCAATGTCACATGCTGTGAAGTTTAAAACCAGCAGAACTTGAAACACTGCAGTGAATTTTTGGCACCCAAACTTGGCAAGATATTTAGCTACATAATCCTTCAGGGCACTCTGCACCAAGTAAAGCATTAGAACAGTACAGGTTTAACTGGAGAAACATTACAAGCCTTATTAATAAAGTAACTTGGTGAAAACATTAGGAATATGAAATACCACACCCATTAAAGCCAAGTAGCTTTTTCAGTGAAGCTGGTAATGTTAACTCCTAAGAGTTCGTTCAAATCAAGATCTACAAGTTGAAAACCACAAAACACTGAAGACAAAAAATCTAAAATGGGACTGGTTTATCACTGGGCTTGGCTCTTGTGTTGACTTAAACATATTTTCAAAAAACCCATTATGTTTAAATACAGGCTTTGATAGATAAGCAGGATTAGACAGTTGTATTAAATCAAAATTGGGGGGGGGGGGGGGGGGGGGGGG
>JANVCC010000018.1:62591706-62697926 GCA_025345505.1 Todiramphus chloris collaris
GGGAGAGCATTCTTTGCACTCAGATAATAAACATGAGCAGTACTGGAAAATTTACATTGCTAAAATAAAGAAAAAATTAAGAAGCCTGCCACCGTTCCCCAAAAAAAGCAGTCCATGGAAACATGCATAACAGCTCAATACAATGAATGGAAATTCAGTGTTAATAAAATTAATTTCAAACAAGCAAGCTAAGTGATTGACTTACAGGATCAGCTGGTGCAATGTTAGAATCAAATTGGGTCAGAGTTTGTGAGCTTGAAGAGCGTTCGCTAAATGTCTCCCACTGCTGAACAGACAGAGGAGAGAAGTCAGCATGATGAGAAAGATGGGAGTAAAAGATCAGATCACTGAGAAGATCTAGCACAGTAGTTCAGAAGTTGCACTGGAAAGTACTATATTTGCACTGGACAGTACTTGAATTGGAAAGCACGCTAGTACACATTAAGTATTTTTATTTCAGTCTGAGATTGTTGTGCAAGTTTGTTATCTGACAATATTAATCTTTATATTCACATTTCATAACGAAGATACGGGTGTACAGTCAACACAGAAGTACCTTCAGAGTTAAGTTGCCCAATGAAAATCATACAAGTAAAAAGACTAATTAAGCCATTCAAATGCTGTGAGGATAAAACTAGTGACACATGTTGTGTGTATTTATAATTATAAAATCCACAGAAAGTTTCCTCAGCTTTGTAGCTGACAAGTTTCAAAAGTATTCTGTCAATGCTGATTTTTTTACAAAATCCCAGACAAATGAGCACAGTACTCCAATTACACCAGTTCAGCTTGCCAGTGCAACCCCTGAGAAGTGATTTTATGCTATAGAAGAGCATTTTTACAAGTCTAAATCACTGAGAAGGAAAAGAATTAAATTCAAACATAATGTTGCTGCTAAAAGCATATAGGTCAACCTCTGAACAATTGTATAAGATGTAGACATGCTGTATCAATACATGGTTGTCAAAAGTCCTCATGCTTAGTAAGTCAAGCTACAACCACAACTGGATCAACAAAGTACCACAGTACCACTGATCCCAGAAACCAGGATACAAAATCACAACACGAATGCTAAACTTGTTGTATTTTAGAAAACAAGTAAATATTAACCAAGTTTCAAACACTGTAACAAAAATTACAAATAATAAAATTCTTAGCGCTCAAAAAATTTGACAAAAATGATGTTAGTATAGTTGTGAAAACAAATCAATATTCTTGTCCCATCTCTATAGGTAAATCAATGTAAACGATTCCAGAAGATACAGGACAAACTACCTAGTATTAGTCAACCTAATATCATATGGTCCTCTACACTGAACTATGTTCGACAAATGGCTGGTATGTGAACCTAGGCTAAACCAGTTATTTCATAAATCTCATTACGGAAATTCCTAAATAATTCTCTTCAATCAGATAGAATTAAATTTAGAAAAAGATTAACTAAATTTCTAAGTGCTTTCATGCACAGTGCCGCTCCTTGTAGAGACAAACCCTTATCCCTTCATGTCAAGCTTTACTCCAAAAATCATGAGATAATGTTCATGTGGGGTTTCTGGGGGCATGCTGTTTTGTTGGTTTGATTTGTTTTTCCCCCCTTGTTTTTGGTTTGGTTTTATCCACACAAAACTACCCTTCTCATGGACAGAATCTAATGAAGCTTTTACTAAGTAAGGTTTCTCTTCTTAACTGCTCTGTCCTACTCCCTGTATTAAACAGCTCATCTCTGTGTAACTCCACCCCCTCATGAAGGGGCAGCATTGCAATTAGTTTGCAGCTATACAAACCTGTTGAGTGAGCCAGTTTTTACTAAGTCAGAAACTGAATGGCCAAGTTCTGCCAGTCTTTCCCCTGATTTGGCCTCCTGCATTTACACAGCTGCTCATTTTCATGAAACATGCATTAATATTTACTTTAGGACTACCACTACCCTTTTTACCTTGATTTGGCCAGTGGCTTCAAAGTTACCAGTGAGACTGGCAAACAGATGATTAGATTACTAAAACAGGTTCATAATTTTTTCAAAACTTCCATAAAGGCATACAGCAACTATGTTATAGTTAAGACCAATTTCTTACAGATGGATGCTAAATTTACCTTTTATTCTACTCCCCTCAAGCCAAACTGCAGGACATTAAGGCTCCCTTAGGCTCCCTTAGCTGGGCACAGGTAAATGAACACCAACACCTCCTGACTGCTTGGGGGAATATGCTACTGTGCTCCATCCTGAAATACTACCAGAAGCTAGTTACTGGTAATTCCCTGCTTTATAGAAAGCTACATATATTAAGAATCTACTGGACCACATCTCAAACTCTGTGCAAGGTTTAAGAACATTGACAACGCGATTCATTTGCTAGGATAGAACTCCTACTAGCTGTAACTAAAATACCTGTTCTAAACTTGCAGAAATGTTTCAAAAATACTTTCAAAAGGTTAACTTCTAGAAACTAAAACTCGCAACAACCTGAGTCATTACTAATAGAACAGCAAGACATTTGAAACGAGGTGTAACAGTTGTAACCTCAGAAGCAAATCTTTGTATCTGTGTCCCAGCTAATACGACCACATGACACTAGACTGTTTTCAACAAAAATTTAGTAGTCTTTTCAATTTTTAATCTCTCAAAACTAAGTGGTCATCCTTGAGACTGGATGGAAAAAAGATGTCTGAAGTGAGACACAAGTGTTGAATGAAGAGATAAGAATGTGAAACATGTAGTATGCAGACTTAGATGGTTTTTCATGGTGATCTTTGTTCTGAAGTTTGAGATTGATGCCTTGGTCCATAACTGTGAGCTTGCAGTAATTAAACCTATAAACCGGAGTCTAAAAATCAACTATGATCTAGAAAGAACAGAGTAATCAACAGTTTTGAAACTTCCTGAAAAGGCAGATGATACAAAGATGTATAGCTTCTTTCAAGCTATTCATTTGCTGATGACAGTTGTAAGAGGTTCAAAGAGGAAACAATTAGACTAGTGCCTGCAGTAACATTAGAATTTTTTCATGACATTAAAACCTTGAGGACTTTGACCTGACTCATGCTGAAAAGAAAATGGTGAAAAGCAAGATGCATGCATAGCTGAAAAAACAGAAGTTCCTTTGTGTTAGAACAAAAAAATCCTAATATTTAATAAATGTTCAACACTTATTTTAGTATAGTTAGTTTCTGGTAGTATATTTAGTGTGAGAACTTTTTCAAGCCTCTTAAAGTTTTAGTAGACTCTCAGAAATAAAATACCATATTATCTATCTGAAGGGACAAAGCCAGTTTTGGCTGACAGAATTCTCGTTAACGTTGTTCCAGTACTGCAATTACCCTATTCAATTGGTTTGAGTTGCACTGGACACTGAAGGAATCTTTCAATTACAATGCAGCTTACCAAATTATTAGCTTCTTAAATCTTTACTTCAAACACGAGGGAATGTATCAATGGAAATTTAAATACAGTTGCAGATGCGTTCAGCTTTTTAGCAACAACTATCTGCTCACCTCTGTCTTAAAACACGGCTTCCTACGAGCAATGCAAGAGTCACTCTGTCAAACAGAATAACTAAGAATCATTAAATCATTTCCTCTACTTTTTATTTAGTAAGGACATCACTGTGAGGCTAGCATTTGCCCTTAAGAGGGACAGTAGACTTTTACAAAGTCCTTCCTCTTGACAGAGGAAGAAAATTTCCTCTGCTCCTAACTTTAATCCTAAAAATTAGCTTGTTTTCCATTTCATACTGATTCACCTTCAATTTCTCTAAATCTTATACTACCTATCTTCTATGTGCTTGAAGTCTAATGAAGAATATATCTTTCAGTATGAGAAGCCGGTAAGAATACTCATCTACTGACAGAACTATCTTACATATTAAAACAAATTTTCGATTCTGCTTGAGACTGTCAGATTACTTTTTAAAGTTTTCAAAAAATAATTCAATACTTTCCTTCCCACCGCCCTTACAATGAAAAATAAGCCTACATCATCTTTGTAATATGGTTGCAGCCACAGGCTCATTTGAGTCTCTGAAGTAACTCTTAGAATAAAACATTGGTTTAGCCTAAGTGAAAGGCAAAAAATGTTATAACAGAGCAAGAAAAATCTCTGGAAGTGAATTCCTTACAGACTTTTTGAACAATGGACATTGGGAGATGGTGTGGTTGCTGAGGGAAATCCTGTTGTGTAACTCCAGTTTCAAATTCTGACAAAATATAGCAAGACTACTTATATAGCAAATATATATGGGAAATGATGATAAAGCAGCAGTACATAACAGTAAAAATTTAAAATGGAGTCAACTCTGAATATTTGCTTCTGAAACACACAGCACTGTGACTTCTCCACCTTACTGGTGAGATATTTTATATTTCAGGGTAAAATCATCTCCAGAAAAAAAAGTGTCAATGGCCAGATCCATCAGAATTTATTTTTAATTTTCATGAAAGTGTTTGCTATAAAAGCTCTTCAGAGGTAAAACAAACAAACAACCAACAACAAAAACAAACAACCAAGCAAAAACACACTCAAAGTGGAAAAAAAAAATCAGTAACAAATTCAGCTTTTCCAGTAAATGCTAGGAAATAATTTTGTGATTAATATAAAGCTTAATTACCATTAATGACATTTTAAATAGTAGCTCATCTCACAATAAGACCGAAAAATCAGAAGGAAAACATTACCTTTTTAGTAATTTAACATGTGTAGAACCTTTCCGTGTCTACTGTCCTGATAACTTTTTCACTATTTGTAATCAACAATCCACTCATGACAAATTATGGATGCATACACTATTTAGTTATTGACTGGCAATGAAATAACTCTTAAATAATTAAGTGCTAACCTCACTGCTCTGATTCAATTCTGGCCAGGTCTGGTTTAGGGATGGCATTGATGGAGACTTGCTCGGAGGTGCTTCTGCTGGAGAGCTGGAGTAACCTACCTCACCAGTCTGTTCCCCAACTTCTGAAATGACAGGAAACACTATAAACGAAATCATGAATTGCATTCAGTTCCTTCTCAGAAAAGCTGCTCACATATCATGGAAAGCACAAACTACCCTTTGATTTCATCTTTTCCAAGTAAATACTTATCAGCGGACCAAAAACACTCATTCAAGTCAAATGTACTATTTATCAGGTGCTACTCATTTTGAGAACCTTTCTGAAAATTGGACTTTGGAGACTATGCTGTGCCATAACACAAAAAAAAAATGAAAACAGAGAGGAAGAAAACCATTCCCCTAGATTATTCTTTTAAAGAATATTTTACATTTTAAGCCTCCTGACTATAATAATGGTGTTTCCATTCACTACACTGTGCAAACTGAAAAAGTCTAGTGGCTGTCACATTGCAACTGTACATTGTTACTATTATTTCATATTTCTCTGAGCTCTCAGCAAGTGCAATCCCTTGCAGAAACACTCCTTCACAGTTGTACAAATTTTCACGATGCAGCACATTTTTGTTCTCTTCAAACTATGAGAGAACTGGGTAAAGTAAATCTGAACAGCAGATTAAGCATTATGCATAACACAGCAAAATCCTGTTTACAGTGTCTTCTGTTTTGCTAGATACCACGATACAAGTTAAAGCAATGCACTGAAAGCCTCAAAAACCCCTGCAGTTCAGAGTACAACTCTGTAATGTAACAGGAACAGCTGACAGAGTGACTGATAAGTAGCTAGACATATTAACATTTGTTGTCCAAAGAATTAAAACTCTGAACAAAACAAAATACTGCATAAAGATGGCTTAATCAAATGGTAATTTAAAAGGACTGCTTGATACCTGATTGCAAACAACTGCCACAAGAATGTGTGACACACTACCAAGAATTGATTAACATTTGTAAAAAGGGCTAGTTTCTCAAAAGTTGACCTCTTGTAGCCTGCTCTTCATCTAAGACAATATTCTGTATGCTGTCTTCCATTCAGAAGAAACTTATAACAAATCCAGTGTCAAACTGAACTGGAAATACTTGAATAGTCAACAGTGACCAACTGCACCTTTTAAAAATCAACAACACCCATTCCTGTCTTCAAAGTGCTGCTGGGGACAGCAACAGGCACAGCCTAAAAAGAACAGATAAAACACTGAAGTCCAGAAAGGAATTAATTGTCCCATATTGAGGCTAGGGGAGATTGAGGTGCTACTAACATGAAAAAAGCTACACACAGAAACTAGCAACTCGTCAAAATTACAGGAAGTTTGAAAGACTTTTGAAAATAGCCAGACATCAGGTTGAGACTCAATGTTGCCAAAACTGTACCCAGCACTTAGCACCTTGTACTGCTGTCCTTTAGGGAAAACGCCTTTACAAATTATTCCAGATAGAAACTGCATCTAATACTCGCTTCAGGCAAAAAGCATGTAGCAATAAAATCCACGCTACATCAAGCTGATGTTTACAGGTGCAATGATGTCACCAAGTAGTCAAGATACTGCGGTCATTGTAAACAAAATAATATACTAACTTCAGAATATGCCACTGGTAATGTTTTGGGAATGCATATTGCATAGCAATTGCTCTGAAGTGTAATATGAATTAAAATTTTCTCATGAGTTCAAAAACCACAAAATTCTCATTTCAGCAAGGGTGCACTCGGTAACTAATTGCTAGTGTTAAATGCAAGGTCAAAAGATAAGGTTGAAAACCGATGAGGACAGACTAGGAAGCTACCTGCAATTGAAGGAATTTTGCAAGTATCTACATGAAACGTGCATAAGACACCTAATGGGAAACTTCAGGGGTTAAAGTAATTGTGTAGGACACCAAGTATGGCAAATTCTCTTTCTTAGAAAGAAATGGCATTGCTGCAGCAGCCCAAATGAAAAACAGATTCACAGATTTGTAAAGGGTTGGTAGCTTTTACTAACTGAGATACAATTGAGTTTAAAGGAAAACATATTTATTTACATAACAGGAAGTGAGACTAGTACTATTTTCAGCTGCAGATCATAATTTCTGCAAAGACAGCTGCAGATGCTATCAACAGTATTCAATTAATAAAAATAGATGCATAAGCACTTTGAGAAGTATTTGTACAACTGCCTGGCTTAATGCCCCCATTTTCATTCACCACAGTTTTCTTCTACAGGCTGTTCTTACACCAACAGGTCTTGCTCATTCTGAAACATAGAATGGTAGCAGTTGGAAGGGACCTCTGGAGATCGCATCCAAGCACCTGCCAGAGCAGGATCACCTAGGGCAGGCCACGCAGGAACATATCCAGCCAGGTTTTGAAGATCTCCAGAGAAGGATACTCCACAACCTCTCCGTACAGTCTGTTCCAGTGCTTTGTGGCCCTCTCAATAAAGAAAATTTTCTTCATGTTGAGGTGGAACTTCCTGTGTTCCAGTTTGTGACCATTACCTCTCATCTACCACAAGGCACCACTGAAAAGAGACTGGCCCCTTGTACTTGACACCCACTCTTCAGATATTTCTAAACATCAGTAAGATCCCCTCTCAGTCTTCTCTTTTCCAGACTAAACAGACCCAGGGCTCTCGTCCTTTCCTCGTAAGAGAGATATTCCAGTCCCTTCATCCTCATAGCTCTCCATTGGATTCTTTCTAGTATTTCCCTATCCCTCTTGAACTGGGAAGAGCAGAACTAGACACAGTTCATACCACATGTGGTCTCACTAGTGCAGAGTAGAGGGGAAGAACCACCTCCCTCTACCTGCTGGACACACTCTTCTTTATGAACCCCAGGATGCCATTGGCCTTCCTGGCCACAAGGGCACATTGCTGTCCCATGGATAACTTACTGTCCACCAGGACTTCAAGGTCCTTCTCCATGGAGCTGCTTTCCAACATGTCAACCCCTAATCTATACTGGTGCATGGTGTTATTCCTCCCCAGGTGTAGGACTGAAAAGATGACATTATCTATCTACGAATGCCATAACACAGTGTTAAATCCTAAGGAAAGCTGCTGCAATACAAACAATTCTTTGAAGTATATGATCCAATTAAAAATATGAATCCATTCAAATATATTGTTAAAATTACCACATTATTCTAAGAACTTAAATAAAACACCTGATTTCTCTCTAGTCAGTGGAGAGATATTAGCACCTCATTTATATTTTGGGGTTTTTTTGTATTAAAATTCTGTAGAGGCATAGTGCTACACCAGAAAAATGACCAACTGTATAAATGCTTTATTATACAACAGGTCTGTGTCATGTGAGAAATACGTATCTGATCATGAAACCAGATGTAAGACAAGACCAACATGTTAATGTGTTTGGGACACTTGCAGTTGGTCACATAAGATTCACAGGAGCTGATGAGGGAGGGGCTGCCAGAGTAGACCATGAGAATTCTTCTCTCCCTCCAACTAAAGAGAGCTATAGGGTGCAGGGAGCTGTCTGTTACCTTTCCTTTTGCTGGCCACTAGTTCAACAGGCAAAAAGGAAAAAAACTGCAAGTTTCAAATGCAGAGCAGCAGTGTGCAAGATCAAGGGGAAAGTTTCTAACCAAAGGACAGAATGAATTAACAGTACTGTTAACACTTTTGACACCATCACACACTATTTTTGAAGACATTCAAGTAAATCACGTTCTTGAAGAGTTTTAAGATATGTTATTAGCATCCTGGTTTACATCAGCAATAGTGTGGCCAGCAGGACTAGGGAAGGGATTGTTCCCCTGTACTTGGCACTAGTGAGACTGCATCTCAAATACTCTGTTCAGTTTTGGGCCCTTCACTACAAGAAGGACATTGAGGTGCTGTAGTGTGTCCAAAGAAGGACAATGAAACTGGTGAAGGGTCTAGAGCACAAGTCTTAAGAGAAGCAGCTGAGGGAACTGAGGTTGTTTAGCCTGGAGAAAAGGAGGTTCAGGGAAAAACTGAAGAAGTCTCTACAACTACCCAAAAGGAAGTTGTAGGGAGGTAAGCATAGGTCTGTTCTCCCATGTGACAAGTGATAGGAAAAGAGCAAGTGGCCTCAAGTTGCACTTGGGGGGGTGTGGGGGGGGTGTGTGTGTGTGTGTGTTTAGATTGGATATTATAAAAAAAATTTTCACCAAAAGGGTTGTAAAACACTGGAACGGGCTGCCCAGAGAAGTGGTGGAGTCACCATCCCTGGAGGTATTTATAAGACCATGTGTAGATGTGGTGATCTGGCAGTACTGAATTAAAGGTGGGACCTGGCAATCTTAAATGTCTTTTCCAATTTAAACAATGCTATGATTCTCACACTGAGGCTTCAGTTAGATCACTAATAATTTCTTTCTTTGAGAAATTTGTATCCTGTTAAAAAAATGCACTCAAAAAGATACTGTGGTGTCGTATTTTACAGTTTCTATGTCTATAAAGGCTGTTGAAAGCAAGCATTTATTGAAATACAGGTTTTTGGAGAACTAAAAAGAAGAAAATATTACAGAAATTTAACGTGTTGACCTTTCTAGGCTCATTTACAGTCCTTAGGTTGAATGCAGGTAATTTAACATGCATGTTAGTCTGCATACAGACCTATGAGTAACTTTTAATTTATTAAAACAGTAAATGTATGCTGGAGATTACTGTTGTAACCGAAAGTAAAAGTACAGCCATGTCAGTAACTTCTCCAAAAGTCTTTTGCTCAACATATGAGTTCTGGTGATAAATCATATTAGGTCCTAGAAAAGATAAGGTATTTCCAATACTGGTGGACAAAATTGAAAAACAAAAAGAAGGATAAAACTCAACAAGTTTGCAAGAAATGTCATTTTCCATTGTAGAAATAACCAAGTATCAAGAACAACACTTTTTTTTTTTTAAAGGCATAGCTTACACAGCATAGTAACCCTTTAAAAATTAACTAGAGCAAGGTAACTTCCCTTTAATATCAGTAGGGAAACTTTTTTTTTTTTTTTTTTAAACTTCTTTAGAAGTGTTTTTTCCTTGGATTTAAAGACCACTTTGTACCTCATGAAAATTCATCAAAGTTGCAGGTAAAATAAGAATAATAAATATACACATAACGCTTTTTGTAAAGTGTTGAATTTCTACAGTTTCCAGACAACTTCAGTTAAACCATAAAAGCCTTGAAATCCACTATCAATAAAAGCAGTAGAAGATCATGTGCAGCTGTAATTGTTTGGTTTGGGTTTTTTAAACAATAACAATGGTTTATACAAATCAATGCTACTCTATTTCCTGTCAAGGCTTTTACTTGGCCATCACCTTAACATGAATTTAAACAGAATGAGTAGGTTTTAGACACTTTATAGGTACAGATCCAACGTCTTAGGATGATCTTCATCATTGCAGAATCCTTACTCATAGTGAAAACACTCCAATTGTGGCTGACTGCTCTTGGAAAGGATCTCTGAGAAGCCATACTACTCCCACAAAAAATGGATTAATTATTAAAGTAGAGGTAGTAAAAGCCACACCATCTAGCTTAAGAACTCATTAGTAATTGTCAGATGAAGGTCACTGACATCCTACAAACACAACATGAAGAAACTCTCTTTGAAGCATAAGTAAAAAGAAGTGAAATTCTAGGAAATCATAATACCTGTGCACCAACAGTATAGCCTGACTTTCCAAGCAAGACTGTTTGTTAAAAACCTATCTAAAGCAGTTTAAAAATATTCAGTTTCCTTTATCTGTTTTAAAATTAAAAAGGGATGACGGCCAAACTTTCTGGTTTTAAACACCAGTTTTACATGGAACAGTAGTCTGCTTTTCAGTCATGGGACTAAGTTTTTGGCACATATTAATAAGGAGAACTCATACATTCAATGGTTTATCTTGAAGTACCCAAAGGTAAAGAACTGTGAACAGAAAGACTAGGTGCCAAAGCAATGGAGGATAAATCCTGCTTTCATGTCAGGAGTCAAATTAAGAAATAAAGTAAAATAAAAAAAATCTGTGCTACTGACCTTAGTGCTACTGAGCACAGTCTTACCTCTAGCATTGAACCTGGGAGTATTTTCTGAGTACTTTCGAGACTTCAAAACTCATGCTGTATTTTCAGAAATGAGGGTAAACAGAATGCATATTCATTTGAAAGAAAATCTGCAGTATAGCTGTATTGGGATTTGGAATACAATGGCTGATCGTGAATAAAATCCCTAGTGTGACAATTTTGTTTTCTTTAACTTTTAAAGGACACAGGCAGTAATTCCAAATACAATAATCAACAGTTGGATTATCTCTGAGCATTAAGATTTTTAGAAACTGCACATTACATTACTTCACACTAATGAATGCATTATGCTCATACAAACCAGTAAGTATTTGCTGATAAACTGTAATAACTACACCACCATTTGAAAACAGCGAAATTCGTGTTGAAGCGTGTCTTACCCGTCGAGTCTTCCAAATCAATCAGTTTGGGCATTAAACTTTCAGGTAATTTTTCTGGTAAATCATACCCATTCTTCCTAGCAACTACCAAATGAAATGCAGCACAAAACTCATCCAACGTCAGTGCACCATCTTTATCAAAATCTGACAGTTCCCTAAAAATGAAAACAGTATAAATAAAATTTCTTAATGTCATTTTATTTCCAAAAGATGTGCTTCTGTTGTGCTACTCGGAAGATCAAAGAATGCAGTTTACAGTTCATTTTACCTTATTAGACACTTCATATTAATGTTACATGGCAAATGCAATTTAAACTTAGACTTAAATAAATATAAAGATGTAATTATTTAAATGCAGCTTTAACAATAAACCCCTCAAATTACTTCTTACTCTGAAACGTCTTTTAAAGCTCAAAATAGTGCCAGTCTAGACCCATTAAAGCCCACTAAAGTAATGTTGGCATAAATGTGAGGAGGACTGAACATCCAGAATACTAGTGAAATTTCACTTAATGCCCTTCCAGTAAGTAGGTTATGTGATGACTGCCAGATAGCTGTCATCTTTCCAAATAAATATCCCAAATAAAGACACATCATACTTACCAAATATGAGAAAGTTCAAGAATAGGTAGTTTTGACTTAGTGAAAAATTCTTTAGCTGCAGATCCTGAAAAATTACAACAACCATTTTTAATATTTAAAGCAACCTAAATCATTAGAAGACCGAGTTATGAGGGAAATGGGCTATTTAGCAAAGGTTTGCAGAAAAACGTCACTAATTACTATGGTTAAATGAAGAAAAAGGCATATTAGTTTCAAGTCCTTTCTTGAATTACACTGGAGTTCACTAGAACATTAGTAGGAAAATGCAGAACTTTCTTTAAAATGGTAGGCAAACCCAAGTACACAAAGTCTTTGTAAGAAAACTGCTGCACCCACAATTATATTTCTTAAAGAGTAACTTACCCGGTATAAATCCATTTAGATCAGGTTGAATGGTTTTAAACTGATTAACATAATACTGCCTTTGTTCATCAGTTATTTTCCAGGGGTCATCATAACTACTTGATTGCCTACGAATTTCATTTGTTGTTGTAGCTGATGCTACAGTTCGTACTGTTGTCTGGTCCTGAAATGAAATATTTTTCCTCAGTATTATCTACCTAAAATGCTTCTATGAATTCTCAACTTCTTGCCTTCAAAAAATAAAATATAGTTAAATCTTGCAGTAGTTTAAAAACTGCAGGAAACCATCAGCAGATTGTATCTACAGGTTAATGATAGGGTATTTTTGCACATTGACATATATGGATAGGAATGACCGCAGGTATGTAAGCAGGAAAAAAAAAGCATGGCACATATGCAAAAAAGCCAAACACAAATGTTTTGAAGTCATAATTGTTGACATTTTTTAAACTAGTTAATCAGTTAATCATTCCAAATAAAGTCAACTCAATGACACAAGTATCTGTTGGGTAAATAAAAGTGAACAGATTACAGCACAGATACACAGTAAACATCTGCAATGAAATATTTTTAAAGGAAAAAGAAAAAAAAAAAAAGAAAAGAAAAAAAGGATTGCAACACCAATCTGAATGAAGCAAATCAAATACCAATTAAGTGTCACACCTGGACAGAAGCAGGATGCATGGCTAAAAGAGCACTGGTTGGTGGGGTATCTGCAAAACTGACCCAATTTTCTTGATGGGGTGGTGGTGAATGGCCAGACCATATGGGATCACTAGAAGTAGATGAGCCTGAAAGTAGAAGAAACATTTCCTTTTCAAAAGACAACCTTGAAATCCGAGTAAGAATTATGGATGTGGAAAGCAGTAAAAAAAAAAAATAAAACAAAACAAAAAACCTGAACCATGTGCTCCGCCGGTCAGTGATATACACTTGTAAGAATGGGGAAGAAAATGAAAACCAAATTGCACCAAGGTGACAAAGTTCACCTCTTGAAAACTCACTCCTGTAGATTTTTACATTAGGCCAGCTTAAATCTGCCTAAAAAGTCAGAAGTGCAGAATAAGCTTACTGCAACACGTGTAAAATGTAAATTGGATTATACCCATTTAAGGAGTTTTGAATGAGTTAATACTCCATGTTTTCACTTAATTGAAATGAGCAACTCTCATATGGACAAACAGCTATTTAAAAGTATCATATGATATTAGCATGCAACTTTATTACCATTATTATTAAACTTTTTATTTTAGTTTGTTATTCAAAGAACAAAGCCTTGGAAATTCCTCTTAAGATTCAGGCTTTTCTGGCACACACAAATTTTTTTTTCTGAGTTATTTCTAGACTAACTTAACTCAGTTACTTAAAAACAGGCCAAGAATAACAAAAAGGCTTTCATATAAAGTGCTGACATCTGCTGTGTATTAACTACCCGGAACACAATAATTGAGGTTTACCCAGTGCCTTGCTATAATCTACTTCTGGAGTACTGCTGATGTTCAATGTCTTAATATTAAAATAACAACGAAGCAACTACAGAAAGATTTGGCCATTCACCGCTCTATGTACAAAACCCTCTAAATTTGCTTAAATTGCAGTTGCAAATTAAAAATGTAAGGAACTCTGATCAGAGGGAAAACAAACCATCTAGAACAAGTCTAGAATCGTTCCAGGACTCCATTCTACTGCTTGACTCCTAAAAGAAATGCTGAACTCCTTAAATCTAAACAGCAGTTGTGAAACTGATTACTCATGAACAACTAAATGGTTTCTCTTGAAATACATTAAAGTCCTCATTAGATAGGAACTTCTGCCTCGTATGTAGAAGCAGATTTCCTTTTAAAAGGCAGGTCAACTTCTAGGGAGTTTCTGTAAGACCACACAACCCAAAACCAAAAAGTGTGACATTAATGTTACAATTTTGATCCTGCTTCTAAGATCTAAATTGAAGCAATAAAACCCAAGCTGGCATAACCTCTAAAACACTGGAAAGAAACATGCTGAAAAGCTCAGTCTCTCTCCACCCGGTCTCTCAGCACAGCACTAACAGACAGTAAGATTCAGTCAAGTCCTTCAGTCTCTCCTTTGCATACGCCACACACAAATTTTACTTGTGATACAATGTGTCTCTGCCTCTCAGGCACTAACATTATTACCACTAACCTTACATGCTTACTCCACCTCTACTTCTCCCAACAACTTGTCTACTATTAGTACAATTTAATTTGCACCCCACTTAGCACAGCACCTCTTCCAAAGCAGTAGTTTGACAGTGATGGAGATGGCAGTAGCACACCAAACTGTCAGACCTTCTAGGTAATTTACAAGTAATATAAGAACTGTGTTCTTTCTCCCACATTCAAATAGTTCCAACAAGAACACTCTTTCTTTACTGTTCCTGTTATTTGATCTACAATGCAATGGTTTAGGACACAGGATGGGAAGGCTAGAGAACACTGGAGAAAAATCACTAGTAACTGTGAACACCTGGATCTACTCACATGCTCGTGGATTGCTACCAGCCAGTAACTTAATTCTCAAGTAATTAAAATAATATCTATTTGACATTTGAATTAGAGATTGTCACTTCTCACTTTCTTCTCAAACTACAAAATCAGACTAGGAACACTGCGATAGAAGAGAAGGTGAAAGAAAACTGGATCAGAGAAGACTCAAAACAACCAGCGTGTTATTTTATGATTTGTAACCCAATGAAGAAACAACCTTCACCACACTGTGCATTTTCAGTGAGAACAATGTTAGCAGCGCTTTGAACGGAGAGTAGGTCTAAACCCAATTATCAGATTTGAACTAGCTGGTGAAGTCTAGTGTACTATGCTTAGTATGAAGATCTAACTTGAATTTCAGTGGCTGCTCTATATCCTTCTCCTCCAGACTGTGTATCTTAGCAACACATTGATAACTTGTAGAAAATGTTCTCATTTCCTGGGTCAGAAAAGTTACACCCTCACTTTAAGCTACAAATTCAAGCGTAAGAAAAGGTCGGTCTAGGCAACATCCAAGTAGGCTGTACTTTTCAATAACTATACAAATGTGGGTTTACTCAGAGAACTAAATTTTCAAATTGTAAATTACCAAGATCTCTCCTTAACTATTTGTGATGAAACGAAATCAGAAGGTGAATACAATTTTGGCAATAAGATAAAATACTGTAGAACTCTTCCCTCCCTGAATAATCGTGTCCAGGTAAGAATAATCCTTAACTTGTAACAAGGATAATTTTCTACGGTTATTGAAGCAGTAACTGGGAGACATAGATCTATTCAGTCCCTTGCAATAGCAATAAAAATCTCAGGACGCTAAAGAAGCAGGTGAGCTGTTAGCACAGCAGACATGTTCCACTTCTGTCCATGAAGTTTTCTGGTTCTTGATTTCATGAACTGCAGCAAAATCCCTCCCAATAAGGAAAAGAAAGAACTGTGGCTTAGTGCTGCAAGTTCTCATACATATTCAGATATCAAAACAGAATTCTGACGTGATGCCAAAGAAAGCCAAGAAGCAAAGAAGCAAAGAAGACCTATGACTGAACAGAAGACCTCAGATTTTTTTTTTTTCCCTAGTTTGAACTCATTATTTGGATACTATCACAATAAATGTTCTTCTTTACTTCCAGTCCAAGCAGACTTACAAGGTAATAAAAATTTCTAACCTCTATTCTGACATGGTACTCAACTATCACCTTAAGTCAGGAAAGGATTCTTTCTCCCAAACTTGTTACTGTCAGCAACCATCTAGCAGCTGAAGCTGTGGTGCAAAATGAACTGAAAAGGTAAAAGTATGAAGTATATTTTCTTCCCCTCTTGTAACTATAAGAATAGGATGCTTTCATCTCACATACAATGCTGTTTCCTACAAGGGGTTCAAGTCATCTGCTGCTTTATTCTATGAAGACTGATCTAGATCAGTGATGCAAGCCAGAAGCAGGACATAAGATTTTTTTTAACCGCTTCATCTTAAAATGATAAATCAGACACCTGGAAGACTTGAAAGACTCAAGTTTTAATAGAATTTAACATTTAAGGATGAGACCTGAACCCACTATAAACTGCATTCTACACAGGTGATCAATGTTTGTTACTGAACTTTTAATTACTGATACCAAAGGAAAATATATGTGCTCTTTGGAGCACTCTTCACAAACCAGTTTGAAAAAAAGATGGTAAGAAGGCTTGGCTTCTGATTTTGTAAGTGTAAGCACACTGAGCTGGTCATGACAGTGCCTCAGAGTCCAGCTGAAGCATCACTAACACTATCCTAATTGAACTGCTGGACAACACAGTGGCAAAACATCTGTAAAATGCAAATTATTTTCTTCTTTTGAGATGAGAGTTATTTTTCTTCCTCAATAAATTAAGTTATGCTTAAGATTTCTGATACAAATGTAGAATTTTTAAAAACAAACACCAAGTCATTGTCAAATAACTATTTTACAGACCAATTTGATACAGAAAGCACTATTTAATTTTATTCATGGTGGAAGTAATATGATGCCACGGAGTATCTTTTCTGTGCAGAAGTCAGAATCTTCCAGTTTAGGAATATCTTTCCCCAAACAAACAAAATATGTTTTGATTTTTATCCTTCATTTTTAAGGCAACATGCTGTCTATTATCAGACCCATCAGAGACATTTTCACATTTGAGGTTCCATGCTTTCAGTTGACAATCCCATTACCCTCAAACAACATTCCACATAACATGAAATACAAGCAGAGAGACCTGGGTTCTTATTTTTCTTGGATCACAAGTGAAAGGGCACACTGCTGCCTTAAATCCTACTGAAATATCATCACACACTTGGCAAATTACCTGATTTCTCAAGAACATCTTGCATTGGAATCAAAATCAGCACTGCAAGCTCATCTTAAGAAAGGTAGCCAACAGTCTGGTTCTACCTAAATGTCAGCAGGATATAATTTTTCTACAAAACGCTGTCCTTAAAAAGTGGGCTCAAGAGTGGGGGAAAAGAGTGATGAACTGTCTACAACAGCTGAATTTCAAAGGAGTAATTAATCATTTGCAGTGCAAAAGAATCACCCACATTGAATCAGTATGACAATTTTTGTTAAACTAATACACAAAAATCCACTCTATCCTTAGCACTGGGAAAGCAGACAATCCTGTAACAGTATCTCTGAATTATTTTAAACACACTATACATGTGTTTCAGTGTGGTATATAAAACTGGCAAATACTGAGCTAGTTCATAAATATTTTCAGACTACTACTGAAAGATTTATCCATTACACATCACAGGGAAACAAAGCATGGCCAAACTGAAATATTAACTTTATTTTTAAGAGAACAATATTGAACTCTTCAACATTAGGAATAGTTCACAGACTTTCCCAGAGTTAAAAAAACTTCAGAAGTTAAAAGTGGGTTACCAACAAACTTCTATTTCAGCTTGCAAGAAAAACAGATCAACTGAACTGTGCAAGAAAAAAAGTCAAAAAATTGACTGCTAAAAAAACAAAACAAAAAAAAACCAACAAACCACACACAATGCCTGGACAAAATCTTTAAAAGTAATTACAAATGAAATGAGACACTAGCAATCTTTTTTTTTAATTCTAAATTGTCTGGCACGTACTAGTAAACAACATTCAAGACACTGGCATAAACCTCTGCATAAAACCCATTTAATTTAAGATTTATTTCCTTATCCAACCAATACACCAGAATCCCTGGTCCTCCATGAATGCTTGTAACTACAGAATGACAATAAATTTAAAAGTAATAGATCTATTTATGGAATAGCACAACTGAAGTAAAACAACCAACTGCAGTTCAATCTGGAACTACAAACTACAAAAAGCAAAATATTATTTAGCGGTATCATCAAAACCAGAACCCGAATTAGAATTCCTTCACTGTTTCCAGATTTAAGTCTACCAAGATATCAGAAATGGAACTTTTCTGAAAAGGAGGTATCAAGGGGGAAAAGCTTTTTAATTTGAGCACAGACATACAACAACATGGAGGGTCTTCACGATAAATGAAGAACAGTAAAGGATGAAAATCTTTACTGAAACAAAGTGGTTCTACCTCAACAGACTGGAGATAACAGTAACTTCGGTTACATTTACAAACTTTAAAGAAAGCAAAAAAAACCCCCACATTAAGAGAATTAGTTGTTCCAACACGTCATCTAATCTACCAGAAACATAATTCAAACAAACAGTGCATTATCTGCTGCTTTTGTTGAGCTCCCCATGTTTTTGGGTATACTAACAGTTCCTGCACAATTTCAATAGGATGCCAGTTTTGTATTAGAAAACTTTCCACTGGGAAGCTTTCATACTCTCTTTCCCTCCCTCCAAACTCTAAGCATTTCCCATACCACACTAAGAAATGGACCTGCCATATGCAAGACCACAGATTCCAAAGTGCTGCCATCAACATGAACATCTGAATCTGCAAGAAAGCTTCCAGGACTGGAAAACACAAAGATAAACTGCCCTGGACTCGTTTAATATATTTCAGAATTTCACAACTTTGGGTTACAGCTGAAGCATAACAGAAGACATTTATACCTGGTTGTGCTTCACTAAATGGAGCCCAAAAAGGCCCAGGTCCAGCAAGAGGTCGTTCATTATTCCCTCCGCTGGGATGGCGGTTGTGCTTCCTCCATGTATGTGGAGAGGTTGGTGGGGATTGCTGAGGTGAAACAACTGGAGATGTGGACTCCTAATAAAACAAAGGAACCTTTTAAGTTTTTCACTAAATAACTAAAAACATAAAAACCTATCTAAAACCATTATTTCTAGGAAGAACCATTACTGCAGTGAAAGTCTCATTTTAGAGAGTGAAATTTTAGTACTTATTAAAATGAGGGAACAGGAGAAGTCAGGTACAGTATGACTGGGACTGGACACATTCACTTCAAACAATGTCATCTAATATATTTTTAACTTTGCATTCTAAAGAAAACAGCAATGCTGACTTCAATGACTCAGCTACAAAGGAAGCTATTATTTTCACTTGTGATAAAAGTTACGTTTGAACCCAGGTCTCAAAAGAAAAGATTACTTACTGTACAACTTATCTTACCTAATTTTCATCAAGTGATTCACAATCAGTTAATTTTAAAAATAAACCATAATTAAACATTGAAAAAAATCACTAGACAGGCCACTTTTTTTAATATGCAAAAACATAGATGTAATTTTGTAAAGAATTATGCCATCCAGCATATACTTCTCTGCTGAAGAAATTACAAGGTAGTTTTGCCCTGATATTAAGGCTTAAGCTTCTCTTTAATCCCATATTGTACTATATTCACCCTGAACAGGTAGGAAAACAGAGGATCACATGTGCAATTTCTACCTGGAATCACTTCTCACGAGACATTCAGATTATTCCACTCCAAATAAAATAAAATACAAACGAAAAATCATTTTTATTGTACAAAATATTTATATAGTAGAAAGCAATTTCCTCCCTATATCTAGATCTTTCGAAATTCCTGTTTGTCAGATCTCCCAATTGGAACTAAACTTTATTAGTGAAAACAAGTCCTGTGAGAAAGCAAAGCTTGAACTCCCAGTTTCCTGAAAAGTAAAACCAAAGCTAAATCTCAAAAGCTGTTTCAGTACCAGACAAAAAAAAGAGTCTGGTACTTTATGTTAACAGTTGTTAAGATACAATCAAGTACCAACAGTCAAACTGACAGTCAGCTTCCCCATGATTCCCAAAACTGAACTGGCTTACTTTGTTGAATATTCAAAGGCTATTACACTTTTTAATAATTATTTAATCTGCAAAAGTCTAAGAGTCAGTGAGGAAGTGCCATAAACAAGCTTTTCTCCAAGCAAGGTACATACCAACACTACATACACACTCAAAAGTTTTAGGGCCGTGATGACTGGTTCCTTTCTAAAGAGTTGATGTAAGCTTTCACCTTTTTTTTCCTCTTTGATATTTGCATTTCCTGGGATACAGGGCTAGCCAGGTTGATTTTGCAATGGAGGTATTTCCTGCAGGTTCTGATGATGTTTCCTTAAGTGAGTTCCTAGGCCACAAGATTTTTAATTTTCCATTCAAAGCAGTTAAATAATGCCCATGTGTATTGGTAGAAAGTATTACAAAGTGGCTGAGAGCAGTATTAATTCCCTTCAACTTTTAATTCCTGGCCAGCTGACTGCACAAAGTCACTGTTTTTCCACAGTACCTCCGACCAGTTCTAGATTTTTTGGTTGCAGTCATAAGTCTTTCTCAAATTTGCCTGAAAATCCCTCCTCTTGCCATATTACTTGACAAGAAATTTATTTTAGATGACACTACATTCTTACCCTTCCAGTTACATAAGGGCAAGAGGGGAAGGAGTCAGAGTATCCAGAGTGGCATTTGCAGGCTGGAAGCTAGAACCAAGGTTGAATGGTTACTCTGCTTAGAATAGTGTGACAGGTACTAGGAGAACAATGATGATGAATCACTGAAATCAATAAAAAGCTTCCTCCTCTTCTACTCTTAGCTTTTATACAAGCCATCTTTTACCAAACAAGATTTGAAGGATATCTGAATTTTTAGACAAAATACCATGAGTAAACCTAGAGAAAGCTATATTTCATCACAGACGCTATTCATTTACTCCAGTACTCTTACTCTGCTAAGTCAGATGGATCCAGAAAGACACAGAAGAAAACATGAGGCAAAGGTATGACAGTCTACCTAAAGGAAATCACTCTACTTCTAGTGCATGCGAACATTAACTCTTGACACACAGACCTCAAAAAGCAGGCTTGCCCTAATCAAGGTGACAAATGTGACTATTCAGTAAGCCTCCACCTAACTTACGCTCAAGGCATAGGAAGAAAGTGTTAAATGTGATCCTCAACGTCAAATCTTCTAAATGTTTACTTTACATGTGGTTCATGTAATTCTGTAAAGCATGTAATAATGGCAATCAGACCATCAGAAGTACAAGCAATGTTACAGTCAACTTTGTACCAGAATTCTAAACATTTACACATCTCCTAGAATCTATTTGGAGCTTCAGTTTACAGACTCCAAAATTATTAAAGAGCAAAAGCATGTCACCCACTCTGATGTGAAAGCTTCTAGAAGAGAGATAAGTCACATGTTCAGCTTTACTATCAGTACAACATACACATTCCCAAAACAGCTTAAACCAAATATAGACCGCATTACTGTGGCACCATCTTTCCCTTGTGCAATTGCAGTCACTTGCATATATACCACTCATGACATTCATTGATCTATCTTACTAGAAGCTTAGGATTGCCAAAATCCTTAATTATTAAAAAAAAAGTATATATTAATATATATACACACAAATATATCTCTGTGTATGTGTATATATATAAATACAAAAATACCAGCTTCAACAAAATACTGATGGCTCAACAGAAGTGTAAAGATGGGATATACAAGCCAGAAAAGACTGAGAACAGATAGGATTGTAGAAACATTGGCGCATTCAAAAGAAGTCAAGGGAAAACACACTGAGTAGGCAATTACATACAGGTTCATTCACCCCTTATATATAGGTTAACATCAACTATGTATCTGCCTTTGCAGTGGGTAAGAAGCTGTCATTTTCACATGCTCATGCCTAAAAAAACATGGTTTGTTGTATGAAGTTCCCACTTCAAATTTGCATCGAGCTTCACATTTTAGTAACCAGAGGCAGCATGTTCATTAGAACCACCTCTGTTCCTCACCTACAACATACATTTGTAACTGGGAGTGTTGTGAGAGTTTGAGAGTGTACGTTGCAGCTCAAGAAGTAGAGTTGTTCACTTTCATCTGTTAATAAAATAAACTGATTTTGAAATCCTGAAATATCTGGGATCAGGTTCTTCTGAGAATATTAGGATACAGAATTTAATTGCTCTTCAAAATCCTAACATACAACAACTGAAATGGTTTGCTTAATCTGGGTTACTGATAACTCAGCAACTTGGGAGTTTCACCAATTTTAACAAAAGTTTAAAAATCCCACCTAATCTCTTTGGGAAAATTGACAATTTTATTCACCATCTGCACACTGTAGTTGATGTATCATTTATTAGATCAGCTACTATTAAAACCTTATTTTGATAAGCGGTTTTAGCACTTTCAATGCAATTATATTTAAACATTTAAAACACCAGCTTTTCTCTGCAAACAGACCTCAATAAAATCATAGTAAAAAACATAATGTTGTAATTGCTATCTTAAGACATTTATTTTTGCTCTTTACATTATTCCAGAAAACAGGTCTAAATAAAAGCATATTGACACAAATAGTTAGTAGGCTACTTAACATTTTCCTGTTAAAGCAAACTACTAAGAACATTTTTCTAAATAATCAAAAAAATAAGGTTCTAACTAAGAGGCAAAAATTAAGTAATCCATCTTAATTAAAAAAAGACATAAGAAAAGTTTTAACACAAGTATGATTTTTGTCAAACTGGAATTACAGAACTGAGACACTATGAAGAACTCAGAATTTGGGACTTTTTTGAACTGACAAGCAGTTACTAAAACCAGCATGTTAATTAAAAAAAGGTGATAGAACATATGGCTCTAAAAGAAGAACCCTAGTGAGGGTAAATCAAACAAACCAGCATTAGGCAACACAGTATTGTGCTAAAGCAACTCTTGAGAGATCTCAACCTCAAAAGGGCATTGCAAGCATACATGAGTCAAATGAGATTATAAACCTTTTCCTGGATCTCACACCTCAGGCCAGAAGAAAGCCTCCTAAGGAGAATTCCAGAGACAATGAAGCCAGACATGGTATCCGAAGGGTAGCTCTAAGGGTGCTGTGATCCAGGTCCTGATACCACACAGCCTGCATAAGAGTCAGGGAACAGATCCATCATGAAGAAAGATTATGCTAGAGATGGTAATTGCATTGCAGAACCCATGTTTTTGTAATCAAATAGCATTCATACTGAAGAACAAAATAGTCCAAGGTTCAATGTGAACTTCTCCACATGCAGCACTATGTTTTTTAGAGAGGGGGTGTGTGGTTCAGCCAATTACAGAACTGTTAGTCTGACCTCAACAGTTTTAAAGGTTTTAGATTAGATTTTGAAGAAAATAATAACTAAAACCAGAGAGACAAACTGAAAAGGGATCAATCACAGGATGGGAAATTTTACTTAAGTTAGGTGATACTGTTTTTGTGAATTTCTAGACAAAATAACTGCACAACATTTAACGTGAACCGCAGCATGCTTCAGTGGGGTGCTGTACAAGGTAATTCCAACAACATGGAGATCAATACAAGAATCTAAGGTGCAAAATAACTGTCTACAGAAGCAAAGCTGGACTGTGTTAGAATGTGAAATTAGGGTTGGAAGGGAAGTCTCTGCTAATGACTGATTTGGGAAACGACCTAATTTGATACTTTAGGTAACTAATTATGCACACTATGTAGCATGCTGATGAATTCTGACACCAAACATTAAGGACACAGATGGATGAATTCCTTTCAAGACATAGGTAACAGTAAACTACCAAGTTTAAAATATAAAAATACAGTTTCTTGCATAGTGGAAATTAATACCAAAGTTCATCATGAGAATCAATCAGCTGAAAACAGAAGACTGGATGCACTAGTCAACTATCAGACCATTACAATATGTCAAATATGACAGATTTGCTTTATTCAGAGCTGATAGGGTATATGAGGTGAAATATAGCAAGCAGAAGGAAGGAAGCACCCTACAAAATACTGGTAAGATTTCATTTGGAAGAAGAAATACAAATCTAGTAAAATACTTTCAATAAGAACAGATTCAAATTGGATCAAAGGCAAAGAAGGATTATGAGGATTACTGGTAACCATGAGACGGAACTGAGACTATGGATTGTTTTGTCAAGCAAAACAAAGCTGAGGGGGAATACAATGATTTTCTAAGAAATACTGTGGTGTTCTGCATCAAATACTACCGACAAAGCTGTTAAAAGAACAGGTATTACCTGATCTGAATGGCAATTCCCACCACATTCCTAATAATATTCCACTATATTCCTGTTAAGGCTCTGGAATAGTTTTCCCCCACATGGACAGTGGATAAAAGGTTGTGACTTCTAGAAAGAACTCTGATTATTTTTAAGAAATTAATTATCTAATACAATTTCTCACAATACTAGAGGGTTAGACTCAATGACATGAGGTCTTTTCCACTTCTGTGTTCCCAAACAATTTATTTAATACCTGATATATTTTACCTGGAATTACCTGTTCAATCCACAAAAGAGAAGCAAACAGAAATGGACTCCTGGCAAAGCCTTCAACTACTCACATAGTTAAAGCTGAAATGATCAAATTTTGACTGTTATAGGTGACAGACTTGAGCTGTTGCCTCCTAAGGCTGCACTTACATAGCAATAAATCAAGAAAATCTACAGTGCCAGTATTATGCTAAATGAACAAGTAGATGAGTATCTTCAGTTTTACCTTTTATTTTCAGCTGGATATAGTATGGTTCAGCGTATGAACACGGATCAGATACATGTGTTGCAGGTGTTAGAGCCTCAACATCTATTAAAAATAGCCAACCCCCTCTTTCTGGAAAAGGAGGAAAGCCAGGCGCAAGTATCCTAAAGCAGTACCTGATCAACATCTGGATCACACTTAAAAACACAGGAAAAAGATTTGCTTTTTGGCTTTAACAACAAACCAAAACATTCAAAGCCAATACTGATGATATTGACTCATATTGAGAACATTTAGTCACTTGTAAGCTACTTTCAGAAGACAAAATACTTTGTAATCTAAATGTTGCTGCTTCTTCCTCTTTTCAGCATGTTTGTTTTGTTCTTTTCAACAACAACAAAAAAAACACCCCAAAAAAACAATAACAAAACAAACCCAGAAAAAAAAGCCTAAAAAGCTTCCATGTACAATGACAATTCCTAATTCTACTAGGAGGATTTCTTTTAAAAAAAGCACAAGAAAATGGAATCTAGATTTTCAAAATCAGCCTAAATTAACATTTTTAGTAACACAGTTGCTACCACCAAGATAGAAATATGAATACACACCTTGTTTAACATATCTATGTCAACTAAACTGCTCCTATATATGTCATGTTGTCAGCAGAAGTGCTCAAATCTACTTATCCTCTATCATTTTCATCATGAAAATAAGAATATTTTCTCTCAATGCTTTATCTTCATTAGTGTGTGCAGTGAACGTGCCATCTAGTGAGTGAAGACATCTTTCATTATTTGGCTTGACTCTTAGAATCAGTTCTGCAGCTTCCATGACAGCTGGATGAGACTTCTATTATGAGTCATCTTCTATTAAGACTAACAATATTAATAAGATATAAACTTCTAGCCAGTCATATATTCATAATACTTAGCCATTCTAAACTAAAAATGCCACCACAAAAAAAAAAAAGGGATGCTACTGAACTTATCTCACACTTAACTTTAAAAACAATCTCATTTATAGCTACTCTTTGGAAACACAATCTTATTGCCATTCACTGACACCCTATCTCCAAGTGAAGCTCATTGACAGAACTGTCAAAATAATGCATTGATAAAGAAACAGTTTTAGCTAGAATATTTCAGTAGACAGTACCTTAAGTGAATTATTTTTATATAAATTATTTTTAATTATAAGAGATTAACCTATGCATGACAAATCTTGCCAATATGAAAAGCTGCACATGAATGAACCTCATTTTTGAAGATTAAGATAACCTATGTTTTCACACAAATAATATTTCAGCCAGAGTATTTTATGAAATAAATGTATTTTGAAGTGCTAGGCATATCAAAGTTAGTAAACCATAAAAAAACCCCAAAAACAAAAACCCAACCCCACTAAAGGAATATCTAACAGCTACATGACAAGCTCTAAGAGTGAAATACCCAAGCTTAACTTTGACGCTTAAAAACCTCCAGAAAGAATGGTGATCCCTACAAAAATGACATGCTGTAATGTACTTCTCAGGCTTCAGATCTTCTCAGCCTTTTCACTGAAAGAGGTGGCATATAATGAAAATTCAGTCTGAAGCTTGCTCTAGATTTTATATATCTGAGTGGTATCTCCAGGTGAATACAATTTAATCAGAAATTTCAACAAAAACATGAATAAAACCTGCATCCATCTTTTGAAAAATAACCCAATTAGAGTATTTATGTGTTCAGCAAGAAACCTGGGCTCAAGACCCTTTCTCAGGTTCTTTCTAACATGGTGTTTGAATAAATACATATTAGACTGGGACAAGAAGGATGCTTGAATGGATTCATTCATGTACAGTCTGAAATGTAGAATTAGCCACAGAAAATGCATTTTTACAACAGGGTGCAAAATCAGACAATACTTCCCCGATGATCTAGATTATGACCTCCAGCTCAAAACTGCTGGAGTCAATGCTGTGTTGTCTGTTACATTTGCTTCAAGTCTGTTTTTTGGGCCAGACCTCTCAAAGGACTTAGAGTTTCTTTAGTCTGACGATCCCATACAGACTTGTGTAAAAGACAGATACCAAGCTGCTTCTGTTAGCCAAGATTCAGGACTGAAATTTGAATACTCATTCATGGATGCCCTGGATGTGTTATGAATACATGGCTTCTCTATCCAGAATGTGAAGTCCTCAAAACAACAGATTTTTTTTGTTAAAGTTACATCAATGTAGATTCCTGTATCAAATGACATCTGTTTGTTAAAACTCACCACCATGATGGAAGCTTATAAAACACTATTTGAACTACATTAAATCCCATCGTCAGATCAAGGAGATCTGTGATTGTTGATTTCTTCATGAAGCACTTGGCAGCTCTGTCAAACACACCTACCCAAAACCAGACAATGACAAACCATCTTTGGATCTCCTTTCATTACAGTCCCTGCCTCCAGTTTAGGAGAAAGGAAGTGGCAGCCAAACACTGATTATGGATGACCTCCACTAATTTGCTTTTTCTTTATATTGGATCAGTCTGAGCTATTCCCAGAAAGATTAATAAATGTTTATGAGCTATTCTTGATTCCCAGAGAGATTAAGGGATGTTTGTAAGGTCCTCGATTCATTAAAAACATGCCCAGAAAAGAGCATACCATGGGAAAGAAAACAGGTCATTCAACAGTTATGCACACACACACACACCCATCAAAGTTTAATATTTGTATTCAGTGTTCTTGCTTGTAGAAGACAATCAAAAGTTTTACCCACAGAAAGAGTGTAATAACTATGGAAAAAAAACCCCAATTATGAGGAGGCACAGAATAGTAAGCCTTTACAGGTTTTATTTATTTTATTTATTATCAGATATCCTGTAGCTAAAGATGAAATAACTAGTGAGCAAAAAAAGTTCTCATTTTTAGAACACAATAAAAAGCTCTACGAAAACTTCTGCCTCTTACTCCTGGTTCTCATTGCCTCAAATAAATAACTGAACAATAAAATGTAATGCAGAGAAAAGTACCTGTGATATTTTTAAATATTTTTTTTCTAAATAAAGTATTTCAGATTTAAAGGTACTGGAACATGTTGAAGGACTAGAAATCCAGTCTTGTATGGCATTCAGTACCCCTGTTCCAATTCCAGGAAGCTGATGTGAACTCTCTAATAAACGATGTGTTAATAGAATGAGTACAACTCAATATTTGCTATCATATCTTGCACATTTTCTCTTGTCTCAATTCTCTGTCCATCACCACCAATATTTTAAACACAGATTATAAGACTTCGTAAAAAATGTCTCCTACAGGCAAGTATTTCAGAAGCCTCTATGGTGTTCATGTATAACGTACACCAGCATGATTTTTTTAAGAAACTATATTGAAAGCAACAAAGCTTAGAAACCCTATTGAATTGACACCTATGCAGCAAAGCAGTGGTTAAGAGCCTCATTTAATCTTTTAAGTTAACTTACCTGTTGATCAGTTGATGTACGTTGCTGAACTGCATCGTGGCTCACAGAGCCTTTTTTGACTTGTATCCTGCCAGGAGGGGGTGGAATCACACCTGAATATGAAGCTGGGTTATCAGCATCTGAAGAATACAAGGCTGTGTGTCTTGATTCTTGTTCATTCTTTGACACAACAAATCTGGGAAGAGGGAGGTCCTTAACTGTTTTAAGAAAATAAAAAGGAGAGCAGGCCATTTACTATACAGAAATATGATACTTAAAAATAAAAATACAGTTCTATTTTGTAGTTAAAATTACACATGTACCTCAATTAAACGCTGAGACTACTGTTATAATTAAGCCAACATCCAGTGGGGAAAAAAGCAAATACCCTTTCTGCATTATACTTCACAATTCTGCTGCCCAAGATCTGATTTTGGTATACAAAGAGGACTTCACACAGATTCACAACAGTTTTGCACTACAGCTCTGCATTAAATGCAGTAGCAATCAGATAAACTGGATTTAGCTCTTTTTTTTTTTAGTTTTGCAACACTGAATTATTGAAGTGTGATTTCCAAAATATCTACCATTTCTAGCACATATATAAAATTATAGAGTCTCCACGTGGTTCATCAGCAAAATAAATGCTAAAATACTGCAGTATATTCAATATCCTATTTTAGTGAGCTGATGTCATGTTTGTCTTTACAACAGATAACAAATCTATCCTTATTGCAAAAACAGCAAGTATTGCTTAAACACAATACAATAGAAACTAAATTAGCTGTTTCACTGGAACGTTCCAGTATCACCTCATTTTTTTATTAACACCTATAAAGCAAAGTTTCTACAAATGCTATGAGGTCCTTATCACAGTTCAGCGTGATCTGATATAAAAATGAGGCTATGTAAGTCTTCAGTTTCTCACTGCAAGATTTCTACCGCTTTGGAATCCCAACAACAACTTTCATACCAGTCCACTATGAATAGAAATAAAATGCAAATTTGCTGTACAGTTTGCTTGGAAATTATTTTTCCAACACAAAACTAATTTACAAGCAAAGTTCAAATGTAATTTCTCTTGCTAACTGCTTACATCAGTTACCTGCAGTATTGAAAATGAGTGTTATTACCAGCCATATTAATACAGGTGATGAAATTGCATACAGTTTATTACATAAAAATTGAACTCATTTGTACTTGAACGAGTGTTTGAATCCATCGCATTCAATACCTATGGATCCAAAGACATCTTTATATATCCAGTATTAAAGAACAACACTTTGGTAAGAACATAAATTCTTGACTTAAGCCTCTGTCACGAAACACAATTAAAGAGACAAACAGCTTTCATCACAGGGATGGAGGACACGACACAGCCTCTTTGCTAAATTTATGGTTACCCACCACATGGAAACACCGTTAAAGTAATTCCTGATTGCTTCCTCATTCCTAAATGCCAACTTTCACACGAGCGTTGTACCCTGTGTTGCACTAGGGAAGTTACTCATGTAGCTGAACAGTGAACTACGGCCAGCAAGTAAGTAAAAAAAGTCACTGCATATAAATTAAAACTTGTACACTTGCAAAATAAGGGATAATACAGACACTAGAACATCCAAATGACAAAAGCAAAGGGGAACTGGTTGCTCCAACATGAGGCTTTGGCATGAGGTATCTAGCACTATTTCACAAAAAAAAAAATTAAATATAGAGAGCACAGAAGGAACACAAAATACTCTATTAACAGTCTTTAAAACCAAGACTAGATATAGATTTGTTTTTTCTGTACTGAATTTCGACATGGCCAAACAAAATCTATCATTTTTACCTCTCTTCTCTCTGTCTTTCCCCCACAACAGCAGAAAAGTCTTATTTCAACACTACAGTATTTGTTACCATTCAGAAACCCCTCAATTATAAATGTGATAGCTGTTATAAACAGGATTAAATCTTGACAGAGAATAAATTATAAAGTTCTCTGTACTTTTCACATCCACATCTTTGTTAATGTTCTCTTCCACCAAAATCTGTATTCCATACTTGAAAAATAAACATTATTTTGAAATAGACACTGCTCATTAATTTCTTGATTATTAGCTTCCTGGAAGGAAAATTTTATGGGACAGCAAAGTAAAAACAGATTCATCAGCTTGTAGCATAATATCTGAAGACTGCATTTTTACTGCACATCTGAGTAATAAAAAAAAGCACTTAGTTAACTAAGAAATCAGTTGGATGACACTTGTGTTGGATGGACTTAGTACACAAGATTTGAGCGTAGTCTCCACTCTGCAACCCTCAAAGCAAGCTTCCTGGCTACTGAAGAGACACACAGTGGCTGAGACACACAGAAACAAGATGAGACACTAAGATATCAAGATAGAAGAGTGCATAACATTCAGAAAGTTATTGAATAAATCATGTCTAGAATGCAGAGCTAAAAAGTAGATGTCCTAAAATATAAGCTTTAACTAATTTAAAATGTTTTACTTCGAAGAGAGAAACAGTGTATAGTTTAATTTGGGATGGCTTTAACAGTTCCCCTTTGACATCTCTTGGAGATGAACTGTGGGCAGAACCCAGCTGGCCAGGCACTTGAGCCCCAGGTTTCAAAAGGAAGGCAAGTCCTGAATCGTTCCGTAAGTCTTCAGTCTGCTGTATTGTAGCTGTTCAGTAGCTGCTACAACACCACTTGAATCATCCTAGGATCAGGAACTTCATAGATAGGACTGGAACCATTGCAACCAAGGCAACAGACGACCAAAGCTAAAAACAGTTAGAGTAAAAATAAATGTTCTGTCCATTGTACTTGTTGTATTTAGCAGGTTTGGAACTAGTTACAGAGAATTATTCCTAGAAGTTCAGAAACCATTAGAAGTATGTCTAGTATTGTCATGAATCAAGGAAATTTATTCCATTATAAAAGTTCCAATGGCAACATATTCTATATTTTGGAATTAATTCTGTAGTTTCATTTCAATTTCTTCCTTTAAATTTCATCTGTTTATTTTTTGGTTGTTTTTGCTTGTTCTAATAGAAAAGCTCCTTCCAGTTACGGTATTTTGCATTAAAATAAAACCAAGCATGCAAAAATCCTGGGAAAAAACCTACACACATGGCCTTCTTCTATGAGCATTTGATGAGAAATCCTGCAACTGTTATATCAAGTCCCAGTTCTACTGCATATTAAAAGTCAAAGTTCCCTTTTCCAGCTTTCTGACTCTATGGCATTCTGTTACAACTTGCTGAAGCTTCAGATTTGGGAACACTCACCATTTGGATAAACGGTTTATAAACACAGAGTGGCTTATGAGCAGAAAGGAACTTGACTACCAGCAAAACATTGACTGAAACCATGCACTTCTCCAAAAAGCTACCAAAAAAACCCCAGCCAAACCAAACATGAAAGCAGTACATACTGTTTGTGTGAGCCTAGAATAAACAGAACTGTGAAAGCATACAGGATTATTGCTTTCTTTTTTTATAGCTTTGTCAAATACTTCAGTCCTATCAGATTGGTTTTAACACAGTCTCCTTAACTATTCTGTTTAATCTATATCCTTTTAGACACAAAAACTTCCTAAGCTTTCTTTTAATTACTAGCATATATAAATGATATCATAACATGGATTCTACAGACATAAAATCTACCAGGGAAGTCACCTTAATGCAAAGCTGTGCTTCAAAGATACCTAAATTGGGAGTTGTGTACTATGCTGCAAAGAGCTACACTGGCTTAAAACTCACTACTTCATCTTCTAAGTCTCTTATCACTTACAGAGCAACAATGACATGCATCCACTTATGTCACTCAGAAGGCTACATTAAAGCCTCATATCAAAGCTCTTTCTGCTGTTCTGAATCATCTTCCTAGAGTGAATCTCTCTCCTGTTCCTATTTCACTACCCACACCACAGCTGACCTTTGAAAAGTAGGATAACAGGTGTTTTGGCTGATAAGAGACTTCAAAGATCTTTTACAGGTCAGGTTTTTCACTAGAAAAATTTAAGACCACTAATCTTCATATTTGTGCTAAGGAAGAAAACTGTCAGGTGTGAAGCAACACGACTTTAGAAAAGATGACCTTTCATTTGTTGCAATCAAGACTTCATAAAATCAGCAACCACAAAAGCCTACAAATGTTGTATTCTTTTCCTTGCAATTCACACTAGTCCTGTTAGTACTTTATTCAGAGGATATAGCACACAAGTTCTCACATTAGTAATCAATAGAATCAACTTGTACCTACACAATAGCCAATGGTAGTAGTTAGTTTACCCCATGATGAACACAGTATTTATTAAATAAAGGCGAGGTATTTCCCCTTGGATTTATGGCACAGCAATACACTCAGTCACTCCACATTTTTTTTTCTTAATTAGCAACACATATAAAAAGATAGCACACACTAGTTTACAAGGTTACTCTGCAAGAATCTGTTGAGCCAAGTACAATGATTCCTCTTATCAACTCAATGCCCACCTGATCCTGTGATTTACCTGTATTTAAGCTTTCCACTCTTAGAGGGAGACCGGACTGCGCCACAGCAACAAGTTTCAAAGCAATGTAAAATTGACTTCTTCCAAAATAGCCAAGTCTCGTTGCACCACAGAGCTCCATAATCTGAAACAAAACACAGTTACTGTACACTTGCACATACTGTACAAAGAAACTAAAACCATGAACTGCTCTACAGAGGTGGTATCATACATTTAAGAGCAGCATGTCTTGCATTAAATTCTTGTAATAACTTCATATGCAATCTCCAAATACCATGTGACATGAGTCAGAGTATGATTCCTCACATGCAGGAAAAGCACCAAATCTAAAACTTACGTTTTTCCTAACTATCCACCTTTTCTTTCAGCTAGGCTTTAGAGGTTCTACAAGGCTGATGTGAGATAGAGTAAGAGACAGTAACTGAGGTCATGCTCCTTTAAAACAAACACAAAAAATCAAACAAAAAAGAAAAAAACCCAAACCATCACAAAAGCATATAATAAACACACTGTCACTATTAGTGATTCCATTATCAGCTATATTGTCTGTCTTCAGTAACTGCAAAAGAAAGGAGTGTCACTCAATGTTTTTACTGCTATATTGTCAGATATAATCCAGAAACACAAAATGAAGACTTTTAAATAAACAACACTGAGCAGTGTGTTACTGATCAAGTCAGAGAAGTGGTCTGCCCCAAAATTTCTCTAAAGACTTTCAGTGACAAGGTTAGAATTCATAAAAAGTAAGAAAGTTAGACAATTGCAAATGATACCTTTTTTCCTCTTCTGATATAGGCTTGCTATAGCTCAACTTTTTTTAACTTATAAAACAAACCTATAAAGCATTCCTTCCGAACACACAAATATCCACCACACAATGAATTTCTGCATTGAAGGAGAATGTAGAACTTCAGGTTCTCCAAATAATGTGGCAGATGTTGTTTCATTTAAGCAATACACTGAGAAAGAGGTGTTATGTTATTCCCTTCTTTTCCCATGTTGTATATAACAGAAAGGTGGTTTTGTCTTTTGTTACAGCTTTTGAGAAATTCTGGTGCCTCCAGACAGCAGCCATTTACCCAAACATGCAGACTGCATAACCCTCCACATCACAGACCCACTTGCTGAGGGTGCGTTCCTGCTTGTGCAAGGTCACTGATAAAATACTCTGCGCAACACGTGCTAAATTAGACTCTCCAAGCTCAATGATCCAGACTGTCTTTTTATCTACCTACTAGTCTCATCCAGACTGTAACATTCCAAATGATATACAAGGATGCTCTTGGACACCATGGTGAAAGCCTGCTGAAGTCAAGGTAGATGACATCGCTGCTTTTATCTCCTCGACCACAGTTCTAGTATTTCTGCCACAGCAGACAATCTGCTTGACAAGTACCCTTGGTAATTCCATGCTTGCTAGTCCTAATTACTGGTTTTACCTTCATATGCTTAGAAATGGTTTCCAAGCAGACTTGCTCCACAATTTCTCAGGGACCAAAGGGCAGCTGAATATCCTGCAGTTCCCCAAATCAACCTTCCTGCCCTTCCTGAAGACAGATTAAAAATATCTTTCTCTAGTCACTGAAGCCCACATTGATCTCCACAACTATTCAAAGAGAAAGCTAGCTTGCAATTACATAGCCTAGCTCTCTCAGCACCCTCAGAAGCATCCAATCTAATCCCAAGAACTTGATATTTCTCAAGAGATTCTCCAATCTTCTTATAGTACTAGTTTCTCCACCTCCAGGCACAAAGGCCCATGAGATCATGTCTGTGAAAATCAATGCAGAGAAGGCACTGAGAATCTCAGCTTCATTTTCACACATGGACACTAATTTCTCTCTTCATCCTTCCCACCAGAGCTCAGTCATAAGTTCTGTTTGGCAGACCTGGTCTCTTGACACGTGCTCATTTTCTTAACTGTGGGGATGGACTGCTACTGGGCTTAAAGAAAGCTGTCCCAAAAGGCTTCCCATCTTTCAGAGGATACAGTTCTGTGGGGCAGAGAAGCCTTCCTTGCAGGCAACATCCAACTAAAAAAGAGACATCTACATTTTCATCTAGCAGCAACTGAACCATACAATCCAAGAGGAGTTAGTCTGTATGCTTCAGCACTACTGAAACAGGAAATACACTTCAGTAACTCTGTACAAGCAGACAAATGGATGGGTTTATTAACTACAGTAGAGCTAGTTATGGCTCAGCAAAAAGCTGCTTGGCTACTTCCTTACCATGCACCAGGATTCTAGGGCCTCTTGAAAATAAGACATTTTAAAACTTGTCACAGGAAGGTGTGGGAAGTTGACAAACAGGCACAAAGAAGTCGCAAGAGGATCAGCAGGTCTAGGGCTGTGAATGCAGCTCAAATCCTGCTGGACAGAAGCCAAGTACAATCACTTGGCTATGTCTGCATTACAATTCTCACATTGTTCTACAGCACCTGTTTTATTTGTGTTTTCCTGATATAGTATTTCTGCAGCATGACATCTGGACAGAAGACAGGAGATAACAGAGCATTTTCTAAAGTTCATCAACTAAAAGAAAATAATTCAATATAGTTGAATACAATGCATTAGTTTCAATAGGTTGGTTGGACTACAAAGTGCCACGAGGAAAGTAGTAACAGTGTAAATTCACAGGTGACAATTCAAACAACAAAAACTTAAATCGCCTGTACCCAATCTAATGCCAAAAATGATTACACTAAGATTACACAACTGGCAGAACTAAAGCAGTGGAGATTCAAGAGCCAGCTATCAACTGAAACCAGTGCAACAGCAAGATCATTTCTCTTTTTTTCAAAGCACTGTATCCAGAAAGACTGATGAACATCCACACACTTGACTACATCCAACACAGAAAAAGCTTGTGGATCCAGCACTGGCCTAGCATTGACAGATGAATAACTAAGCAGACTTTGGAAAAGCCTCTTATGAAAGGAAGCAATGACGCAGGCAATTGGAGCCTATGGAATCATTAGGCCGTAATGGCTTTGGGCAATTTCAAAGCCAGTGCTTGACTAGAAATTATCTTGTTTGGAGCTAGTCAGTACTGCCAGACTGAAAAAACCCAAAAAAACAACCTTCAGTTAAAAAAAAAAATTAACAATAAAGCTAGCCTGGCAGATAAGTACTAGAAAGGAAAGACAAGCATGGATTCAAAGTAAATTATAATAAGTAAATGTAGAAAATACCACAGATGTAAGTATCAAGAAAAGGAAAAATCTAAGGATACTGAAAAAAAATACAATAAACAAAAAAATAATGCTCTTATGCTGCTGAACATGTAGCTGTAAAATCCAACCGAAGATAGCTAAAGGAGTCCTATTTCAAATGCAGAACATAACCCACTCAGAAACATGACTGAAGGTCAAGTAAAATCATTAAATGCAAACATCTAGTGGCGAAACCTCTGCTGATTGACAGCAGGCTTGAACATACTCAAAACAGCCTAACTATAATCTTCTTGAAGAAGGATTTAAGCATTCAACAGGTAACTAGCTATAGTGATGGCAGGGGGAACAGTAATTAAAAAAAAAAAAAAGACAATCAAGGGATTGCTTCTCTGAGATTTATGTTTAGTGCTTTCATCTTCTTAGGAAGAGAGAGGATAAGGAATTTCCTTAAACTCTTCAAGGAATGCTAAGCCATCTACAAGACAAAATGCTCCTTGACTATTTTCATCTCCTTGCATATGAAGATCCTGAGGTCACAGTACTGCAATTAACCAAATTAAGGCAAGTAACTGTGAAGCTCCAGAATTGCTGGAAAGTGTTGATACAAAAAAAACCCAACCAAACAAACAAAAAAACACCAAAACACAACATAACAGCAACAACAAAACACAAACCCCCACCATTCAGCGCAGGAGCTGTAAATTATGAAATTGCACTCTCAGTCATCATACTGCAAAGTAGGTAACAGCAGCATCAACAATATCAGGAGTTGGCACAGATAAGGTATGCACAGGAAGCCCTATATTGACAATGGGCACTCTTTCAAGCACATACCTGCTAGAACTCTTAAAGGTTTCAAATAAGAGGTCCTTGAACTTGAAGATTTGTGAACCAAAAAAATAAGACTTGAGAACCTTGAAAAATTCCAGGTGAAGTGAAACAAATCTCATCTCTATTGAATGTGGTGAAATGCACTTTCCAAAACACAGAAAACCTCTCTGGAAGTGTCTTCCAGAATATCCCAGTCCACCTACCCCCCAGATTCTTCAACATGGCAAATCAAGTCCATTATCCGTAAATGTTATTAATTGAAAAGTACAACAGTATTTAAGCAGTGATAACATCAATGCTAGCTTAAATAAAATTAAATAAAAAGCAACGTGCATGTCACCTACACAGTAAGGATAAAACTATTTCATCCACTTGGATAGAGTTCCTAATGGACATACTGTTTCATACCAGAGGGCTGTAAGACACTAGACTCTAAGGCAACTTTTGAAGGCTGGAAGTTACAACACACATGGTGTATGCTGCTGGGAGGAGGGAGTTAAAAAACTCAAAGACCGACCTCTTGTATCACCTTATCCAAACCAGAACATTAAAAGATGTCTATCCACTAAGAAAGAAAAAAACCCAAACAGATTGATACAAATCAAGAACAACCAGGATTCAGAATATACATTTTGGTCCCGGTTTTAGTAATACATTCTTAATTTGAGGTACTCTAGTAGTCCTACCGTGATTTGACAGGAATTTTTATGTTGGTGTTGTTGGTGTAAGGTCATTCATTTTTTTTAGTTAATAAACACAAAAAAAAACCCTACATAGAATCATAGAATAATTAAGCTTAGAAAGATCCTCTGGAGATCATATACTCCATTCCTCCTGCTAAAAGCTGGCTCAGCTACAGCAGGTTGCTTAGGACCATAACCAGTTGTATTTTGAGTACGACCAAGGAGACTACAGCTTCTCTGAGCAACCTCTTCCACTGTCTGACAACCCTTACAGTAAGAAAATCTACCCTTACATTTCAATGAAACAATCTCCATGAGCAGCATTATATAAAGCACACACCAGAGGGGCAAAACAAGTTTTCATAGTTACATCAAAATATTTCATACAAACATGAGTTAAAACAGACCATATGAATATACCTGTTTCAGTATTTAGTACAGGATTTTTGAGTTTTACTGTGCATATTGACAATGACCTTTTAATAAAAAGCAAGAAATAAAAAGTTTTTTAAAAAGGTAATGGTTTAATTCAGATTTTTAAAAGCTTAAAAAAAATTAAAATAACCTGCATTGGTTTAGACTTAATAAAAACGTAACTGATTACAGATTGATTTTGATTCAGTTTAAAATTAAAAACATTACCATATCAGCAATGTTATTTGTGTCCCATATGCAGCAGTACATTGACCATAATTCTAAAGCTCTTTGCAAACTTAAGCATCAAACAGATAGGACAGGATATTTTCCAAATTAAGTTTATTACAACACAGCCTCAAATTTGGTACTAGAATATGGTGTCCTACACAGGTGCTCTGCTGAAGTCATGTAATCCACTCACCTCGTCTACAAAAAAAATTAACCCATATCTCTACAGAGTAACATAATCTGGAGATTTAGAAGTAAAAAACCCAGATTTTCTAATCATTGCTATTGTAGCAGAAAAAAACCTTGACCATCACTAAATAACAAAGACTTATGAAAATTCCTTTGTGCTTCTTTTCCAGATGGAATACTTTTCTTACCTCACAATTCATTACTTTACAAACTTGCTATTCTGCAACCACTGTTCAACAGATCAATTCCTGTCACTTCATTTATCTCATTCTGTCTCACTAATTGTAGCCCACAGCCTGACACAGATTTCTAACTACAGTCTCTTACCTATCATCAACTGGACAAAACAATACTGATTGGTAATTGTCTTGGTTTGAAAGACAGGTGTCTGCCAAGGAAGGCAGGAGCCCCCCCCCTTTGGAATGGAGATGCAACCCCCTCCCCTCCGAATGCTTAGAATTTTGAAATTAAGGGGCTTTCAGGCAAAGATATCAGGAGTAGGAATAACAGTTCTTTACTAAATATATATATATATCTCAAGGCAAACAAACAACAATAACTACGGTAGTAACAGCAAACAGCACAGGGAACCCAGTGCCAACCTCTCGGGGCTCCCGGGGAGCAGGGAGGGCGCGATGGTCTCCCCGCCGCTCCGGAGCCAGCTCAGTCCCCACGGGGCAACGGCCGACGGAGAGCCCGCGTCACGAACCCGCCTGGGCAGACGATCCCGGTGTCCAGCAGGGTCCTCGGGAGACAGCAAAGGTAGGAGGAAAAAGCAGGGGGTGAAGCAGGGACGAATTCTCTCCAAGCTGATCCCGGAGTCCAGAGGATCCTTGGTAGGCGGCCAGGAGAGCAGGAGACACAGCAGGGAGAGCAGGAGACGCGGCAGGGGTGAGTTCTCCGCACCACGAGGGCAGCTTCCCCTCAAAGCAGGGAGCCAAACCCCAGAGAGCCAGAGAGCCCCAGGGGGCTCCACCCAACCCCCTTTTTTCCCGGCAGGCTGGACCCCTCCCCCTGTGGCCAGGTCCTTTTGTCCCTCTTAAGTACAGCCATTAAACCTTCCTGATAAACAAGTATGGAAAAATTCTTTAAGACAAGAAGGAAAACAGAGTAACTCCCCAAAACCCCAACAGTAATTCTTCTACAATTTTTCACTTTTCTTCAGAAAAATCTCACTTGACAGGTAGCTTCTCAGATGCAACAGTTGTGGACAGCATGGAGTAGCAGGAACAAGAGTGAGAACTGTCAAAGATCCCTCTTTTGATGAGTTATTTTTAACCGAGTCAAGTCTCTGACCCAGTTCTCTTCAAGGCTACACAAACCTTGGCACATGGTGGCACACAAGGAAAAAAAAATTGCCGACAGGACAAAAAATTGCCACTAAAAGAAACAGTCCAAGTATTGCCCTGAATTCTGTGTTTCAGCACTAACAGCATGTGCGACATACAGCATTGTATATGACAAATATTTAAAGTCTCACGCATATCTGAAGATAATTTGCAAAATGTATTTATGAAGGATATCCAGAACTGCTAAGTTTAATTCAGTAAGTATGAAGCAAAAAACCTACACGTGCTGAACAGCAAGTATAACATTACTTCTAATACATACATTTATCTTATTAGGTACTTAAGAAGCATAGTAGTAAATATAGTTAATTAGTTGATACTAGTAATTCCCAGGCACGGGCTATATTTGGGACATTGTTGTACTTTGTTGCATAACAAGTAGTCAGGTCTTTCTTTTAAGTCTTACTGACTGTCCCGTGAAGATGGATCTCATTCAATGCCATAAGCCTGACTTCACAACAGAGGCCTTTAAAGAAATAAAGCCAATAGTATTGGAGGACTTCCAAGACAACACACACTTTCTGGCAATGAACTATTTAGAGTCTCCTGCTGTCTGAGCCTCTCCTAATACTCCTCCGCCCTTGATTATCACGCTGCATGTATCCACAGTGGAAGCAGACTGCTAAAATACCAACAGGAAGAAAAAGCTACTCATCAGCCCTGACAATTATTCTTTATAGATACTTAGAACTAAACTTTCCCATTTCATGGGTCATTTCAGGTTCAAACATACATATGTTTCAATCAATGAAATTTCAGAATTAATCACATCAGAAATAAAGAAAGAGCTGTTGAAAAAAAATGACCTGGTATTTTAAGCCTCAGAGTAATGATTCTGCCCCTGTATTTCGGAATCCATTTTACAAAAGCATCCCCTTCCCAAGTAAGGGCTGGCAGATTTGGAGCCATGCTTTCGCTGTTAATAGAAAAGCAGCAAGAAGCACTGAAATTTTGAAACTCTGATTTATGACAGATGCACATAAATACATACATATCTTCACATGTGAGCATGTTGAACACCAAACGCATAGAAAACCCCATGGAATTGTCACCTACTACAGTAATTTTTAAAGCAGTTATATTTTAGGTTATTCCTGACCTCAACCTGTTCCAAAAGTGGTCTTCAACACCTTCTGCTGCTCCTGGTAGCATGTATATTCATGGTTGATTAGCCTTGCTTATCACTTTCTAATGCAGTAGCTTTGATTTTTCCATTTGCAATCAAAGTTTGTGGTCTTGCTAACAGCTCCTGCAAAAGCTGTTACAAGGCATACACATACACATGAATCTTACCTGCCTCTTATGCAGAGCTCTGCAGCTCTCTAGAGGTCGTTGGTTCCTTCTTGATGTGGTGGTACATGGTAACCACCATCAGTCAATCCACAAAGATGAGACAGACGCACCCTACACGCCACTACAAAAAAGTTCAATATAGTGATTTAGAAGGGCCATTTCTCCAAAGATCTAGAGCCACAGACTGTCCTGCTTGACTGTAACTCAAACAAATTATTGACAAATACCTTCACAAAAGAGGACAGAATAAAGCAGCACATGCATTTCTGACACGTTCAACAGCACCAACAAAGAAAAATCCAGACGGCCACATAAATGCTTATTTAGAAAGCTGCCACTGTCCTCCAAAATAAAGAGTCATAGCTGGTAGACCTCAAGGCAAAGTTGCTCTTCGCTTGTATTGAGATTCTCCCTACTGCTGTTCTTTTGAAGTGTAGGTGCTCATGAGAAAGGTACCTTACAAGCAGTAATTAATCAAGCAGCAAGAAGAACTGGAAATAAAGAAAAAATAACACAACAAAAAACCAACACCAAGCCATAAAAACAAACACCACACAACTGAAGCAGTAAAAGACAGCCTGAGGACCTGCAAGAAACATTGCTAATTCTTGATGCATCAAGAGAGGTTCTTTTAAAAGGAGATACTCCACACACTTGTCTCCTCTTCCTATTACATTACTTCTTAACCTAAACAGCTCCTCCCTCCTCTGCTCTCAGCTGCAGTTTCCCCATTTCTGAACACTAACTGTTGCTCAGTTGTCTGATCACACAGTAGGATTACTCCACTCAGTAAGCCAGCAAAAAATTACTGTGTTAGTTATCTGCTCTTTTATTAAACTGAATCTGTCTACTGTACAACCAACAAAACACCTCAGCAGCTACAAGGCACATGGGAACACGTGGCTGGTAGCAACAGCTTGTTCATTGGACTCTAAACTTCTTGTAAGGCTACACCCTCAAGAAACTTTTGTTTTGCATTTAAGAGGGGCAGAAAAGACAGAATGTCACATCAAGAGCACTTGCAACTCCAACTTCTTTGCCTCGCCCAAAGAAATCCTCCTTATAAGGGAAAGATAAATTCACGTATCAGGCTGCTAAGCGTTTTCCTCAAAACAAGGGTGTCTCCTTTTTCCTGGTGGTGCCATGAAGAGTTCAAGCAATCGGAGATGAGGAAACACACTTTAGCAAGAACTCTCCATGCCTGAGACAACTGGAGACTCTAGGATGATACTATAACACTTAAGTGTTTGTATCTTCTAGAATAGACAGTAGCAGTTAAAGTATCCATATAAGCACCAAGAAAGCACCTAGCTTCAGCAAGCACTGGAGAGGTATTTTACAGCAATAATCTATTTAGTACTTCAAAATATTACTCTAAGAACAGTGCAAGAGAGGGCATACAGATGTTCAAATTGTGGATGCTCCTGCCACACAGCATTAAGTTGAATAATTTTCCTGCAAAATTTCTAGTTAAGTGCTAAATGTTGAAGAGAGCAGCATTTATAAAGACATTTTCATTCCTTTCAGGACTCCTTTATAACTGAAGCATTCCAGTGATTGATACTCCTTGCTAATAATTATTTTCTTTCTTTTGTGATTTTAGTATTTTCTCCACACATCACCTTTCATCACTATGCCAGAACAAACATAAGACAGAAAAGCTTCAAACAATGAGCACAAGCTTCTGGTTTTTTGCTAAAGTAAAAAGTAAAAAAAATAAGGCATTCTCTGACCACAGAATTAATGGTCATGCTGTGGCCTGGCCAAACAGGACTGCTCAGACTGGGTCTTGTTATTCCCGAGCACATCCACACAAGTTCACCTGAAGCTGTTGTGCCTATTACTTTACATTGCTTTCCCATATCAATCTGTTTTCCCCTGAACATCAATCTGACCAGCGTTAATTAGTTCACTTTGCACCGGTCTCCTTCTCCCAATAAGGCCTACAAGTTTTCCTCAGTTGAAGTTCAAAAAACTGTACATTTACAGAGGCACATATGAGACTCAGAACAGAGCTGCTAACACTAGAACCTAAATAATTTAAGACATTTTAATTCGGAATAAAATCAAGCTGTACACACTATTGCAGCAAGAACAAACCATTCCACAAAATTCAAAATAGTCTGAAGCAGGAATAAGTCAGCACCTAATGCTAAATTTTATGCAACTCAGTCCTGGTCACCCTTTCCCAGGATTACGGAAGTTGAAAGATGTAGCTGAGTCTACTCATTGCTCTGTTACCATACTTCAAGAACATTTTGGATGTCTAAAGTCCACTTCTGTTTAACATCTTCATCAGTTATGTTGATGAGGGGATAGAATGCACCCTCAGTAAGTTAGCATACAACACCAAGTTAGGTGGGAGTGTTGATCTGCTTGATGATAGGGAGGCTCTGCAGAGGGACTTAAGACAGACTGGATTGATGGGCTAAGGTCAATTATATGAGGTTCAACAAGGCCAAGTGCCAGGTCCCGCACTAGAGACACCACAACCCCATGCAACACTACAGGCTTGGAAAAGAGTGGCTGGAAAGATTCCGGCAAAAAAGGACCTGGGCGTACTGATAGACAAGTGGCTGAATATGAGCCAGCAGTGTGCCCAGGTGGCCAAGAAGGCCAATGGCATCCTGGCTTGTATCAGAAATAATCTGGCCAGCAGGACCAGGGAGGTGATTGTCCCTCTGTACTCAGCATTGCTGAGGCCACACCTCAAGTACTGTGTTCAATTTTGGGCACTGCACTATAAGACACCAAGGTGTAATTTTTTGTATACCAAATACAGGGTAATAATTTAACTCCTGGGACACCAATGTCAGCTGGAAAAACAAGCATGTCACAAACATGATCACATCACCAACTCAGTATGTCAATTTAGAAAGAATGACACCGCTGGCTTAATATTACTATGGTCTAAAGAAATGATAAAGGAGAAAGAACAAGTGGGAAATGCATTCTTACACTAATTGTTACTGGAACTCCAGTAAGAAAAATCTGATTGTCAACATACTGCTCCCACACTCACTTCTGACTTCAAACTTATTTAAGTGAAGAGCAGAACTCCAATTTGAAGTCTAGGAATTCTAGAAGGACTAATCCGAATGGCAAATATTTATGACCTAGTAGGTATGAAACTTGTCTGTAAGGACCAGTATTTTGAAAGCTAGCAAATATAATTGATAAGTCATAGAGATCATCAGCAAAGTCCTGCAGTTTCACAGTAATCTGCAGTAATATTTATTGAAGATTAGACTGAGATGATGGTATGTTTGTCATTTTTCACAGACAGCGGGTGAAGTGCTCAAGCTTCTAATACAAAAGAATAAGCTTTACAGGAAAAAGATCAAGTTTATAATCCATAATTCTGTAAAGCTAACATGATTCTAAGACATCTGCATTTACCAAAGGCCCTGGTATTTCTGAATAGATTTTAGAACCCTACCTAGTCCTGTCAGAATGGATATTAATCATCCCTGGTGTCAACTGATGACACATTTAAAAAGAAAAAAGTAAACTGTTTTCAAACAAAGCTGAGCTGTGATACTTGAAAGCAGCTGAGGAATTATTTCCCATATAAGTGAGTATACAGTATGAATGCAATTACAAAGGCTCAAAAACAATTACACTGAGAAATCAGGTGGAAACAAATAGAAGTCTAATAGACTTAATCTACACTCCTAAAGTTTTGCCATTAACTTCGTGCCTTTTGTTTCCAAAACAGTGATTATTCTCTGACTAAATGCTGCTGAGATACGAGACTACTCTAACAAACCATAAATAGAAAATTATTTGCAGCCCACTATAGTCTCTGTGAAGGTAACATTGTTAATTTTTTTTTTTTTTACCAGAATTCTGCAGAAAACTCAAAGCACAATTCACAGGATACAAAGCAGACTAAGAGCCATTTCTGGAAGTAACAGGAAGTAGACTGCTTATATATCTCATTTTTATAGAGAAACAAAACTAACCTACTGCACAGCTGAGAGGCAAGAAAAATACACTATTACAGTAATATTTCAAGGGGAAAAAAAAAAAGTATAATTCACAAATTGGATAATCCTAACTGTGGATCCAGGCACTGTTTGTGCTTACAACAGATTTCTAACAACTCTTATTTCCTAAACAAGAACTGAGATACAGCACAGTATGTGCAAACAACCTTTAAATATATAAACATATTTAATTTATGTATGCCTATAATAAAAAGAATCTACAGATTCATCAGCTTTATGACACTCAGGCTAACAAAATATTCTGAATGATAAAAAAAAATCTACAGTTATACATTTCTACATTTCTTCACCTGCTGTGAATACTGCCTCAGAAAAAAAATCTAAACTAGTTTTTATTTAAAATGTCATATAGAACAGTTGTAAGATTTAAAATAAAAACACATAAACCCCAAATGTATGAGTTAGATTCAATTAAGTGATTTCTTTTTAAAATTTGGGCTTGTTTGCAGATGAGGTAAAGGTCAGTATTAGAAGAGGTAAGCTTTTTAGAAAGCAATTTTTTTAAAAGCATGGGATTTGCAGTGTATAAGGAATTCAGATTTCTTACCCCACCAGTTCTGCAAGGATAATAAATTCAAATTAACAAGAACAAGGCTGAGTCTTCTGACTGTATCCACCACACAGATAATCCTAAGCATGTCCTCGCTCAGCTTCCATTTGCAACTGGCATTCAGTAAATTCTACTGGTTTGATAAAGAGGTAGTCTTTGTGTAGGAAAATTCACTGAACTAACTGCAACAATAAAATCACTGCAAACAAGTTCTTATTTTCTTAGATCTCTTTCTCTCTACATCCAACAGAGGCCCACATTTTAAATCGAGAACCTACAATTCTGTTTTGCCGTGTTCTGCCTATGGATTCTATTTCCAACTGTAACGGCACTGCATGCCAGCACGCGAGCTCTGCCACCAGAGGAAATGACCATTCCACGTTCTCTGTTCCCTACATTTGGCAAAAACTATCACCCCAAGAACAGAAGGCAACATATGCCTGCACCTTAGCTGTTTTTCTGCACAGTGCAGAAATTGTAGCTGATGAATGAGTCTTTATGCCAAAGGTCTGGACTTTACAGCGAAGCAGCTACATCACAGGTACATACTTTCTTACACCTTTTGATGTGAAGGCAGCCAACTCTAGAGACTTGAGGCAGACAACCAGAAACAGTAATTTTTTCCATCACACAGGAACAAACAGAACTAATCTCTCTGTAAAGACTCCTTAGAAATGAAAAAAAACAAAGGCTTGCAATTGTCTAAGCAGAGTGAAAAATAGGCTTTATACTAGGTTTTTAATGGCCTAATACAAGCATACTGTATTTGAAGAAACTGGGCATAATTATAGGGTTTATCAATCATTTTGAAGACTTTCTAACACTAAATTAGAAGTCAGGTATTGTTGCTGTACAATGCCAGTGCTGAAGATGACCAGTCATTTTAGAGGAATTACATACAAATACTCCTATATTTGTTGTGTTACAGTTATGTTGTACTTTAAAGCAACATGCCCTGACTCACTAATTTCAGATGAGCATCATACGCACAACTGATTTGCTTCTTGTCTCTCAAAGTTTATACAATTCACAATCAAAGAAAAGAATGCAAGTTCCTAAAATGTTCTGCAATTGAATCACCTAAATAGGAATTCTACAAACTGAACAAATGGGACAGCTATTATATCAATCCCGCGCACAATACATTTTTAGCTGACTGTAGCTTTTACAAGCAACTTCACCGCCAGTAGAGAGGCACCAAGAACTGGCTTTAATAGCATACCTACACGAGCATTTTACGTCGGATGTGAAACGTGCTTTTGAAGCCAATTTCCCGATGACCCTCACTGTTCTGGTTGGTATTCTGCAGCCATGTCAGAACAGGCAACTACATTTCTTTTGTACGAAGCTAACCTAGAAGATACGCTCTAGGACTACACCTAATGAATCCCAGCTAACATTCAGTATACAGGACCAGGCCAGAACTTTTACCTAAGGAAAGCTTCTGAAATATATATACAGGGCAATGGCAGCTCCTGATGATCACTTGCATTTTGTCATACTACTTGCTAATACAAACACCAATGCCCACGCAACTAATCCACAAGCTCAGGCAGCTGAGTCAAGTGAAAAAAATAACTTGACAAAACCCCCTAACTTCTGGCTGGACAAGCTCCCTGAACCAGCTCACTGTCTGTTCAAATGAATGTCAGTGCCAGAATAAGGCAGCTCCAATTTCTAGTGGTTTTAGCTACCATAAAACCAATGCTAGGTCACAACTGAAATACCCAATCGCTCTAGAAAAAGGAAAGTTCTCCTCTTCCCCTCCATCAACAAGTGGCTTTCCTGCCTTCTTCCTTGTGACAGCACTAATAATATTTCAGCCCCAGTGTTAGCTGACAGAGTTAAAATCATCAAAAAAAAGTGATTTTACATAGTCCCTGATGTCAGTGTGCAACAGCATCAGAGACACTAGTGTCTGTACAGAGAAGCAGCACATAGCTGGGGGAAGATGGAACCACCTTCAGTTACAGCTCACCATTAGATTGGTTTAGCTGCAATGTGAAACCACACCTTGAGAGCAACTTAAACACTCTGCTAACTGTTGTGAAGTAGCTGCACTTATCCCAGAGCTGCAGGTCTTTTATCTTAATGCTGATTTCAAGAATGTACACAAAAAGGAAAGACCACAGGTTAATAAAGGCTGGTGTTCTCGTATGTGCAGTTAAGGTTGTAACACCTTCAGTGCAGTATTTCTGTTCCGGTAATTAAGGCTGTCTTTTTTGCAGATGTGTACTAATTGAACAGCTTTTCTTTTCCACTGTTTTGTTGCTTTGTGAGCATATGATTTGTATACAGCAACCATCACTGTTTCAGTCTTCTACACATTTATTTATTCACATTTAATAGGCAGCTGTCAGCGTTTCTTAGAGGCAGAAATGAGAAAGATTAGGAACTACCCACATGTATGAACTTTTCCTGTTGCAAGACAGGTATCTCATATAAACATAACTTATTGCAGGAAAGGCTGCACATATATCCAGGCTTTAAACCACAGGACTTGCAAGCAAAACAAATTATGTGTCTAAAAATGCAAATGTCACACATTTTCACTTCCAACAGAATCAATTCTGAATTATTCAAAGGCATCTACCAACCTGTACTACTAGAGGAAAAACTTCAAGGTGGTTCCGCAGAAATACTTGGTCCCCAATCAGCAGCTCTGTGCTATGTTCTGCACACCTACAAAGGTACTTAGCATTCATGTGACTAGTACTACACTTGCATTCCAGGATTACATAAGAATTGGGTAACTGAATCAAGTTCCTTTCCCCACAAGCATCAGGTACTTCAAATGAACAGGTAAGAACACAGCACCACGTGGTCAGAAGAAAATTCCATCCCCCTCACAGGGCTTCCTTATTTCTTAAACTTTATCATCTTCAAGTTTTAGTTACACAGTGACAGCTTCTGAAGCATCAAATGAAGTTTCTCTCTGAAGGACCCACATCCAGTGCATTCACACCTGTGTCAACCTGAGGTACAGCCATACTTAAAGGAGAACACAAAGTAACTGGACAAGTAGATCCTCTCCCTCCTGAGTACAAGGTACTTTACAGGTGACCAAAAGTGATTGCACAAGATATCTGTAATGGGTCAAACCGCTAAGGGCATTTTGACTTTCTATGTATTATTTACAGGCTCATTCCTCAGGTAATCTAATATCATGTTTGCCATTTTAACTGCAAGGTTTTCCTTGAGATCACTACAGTGATAAGCCAGATCTGCTTCTTGAGTTAGTTTATTTAGAATCCATGGAATGATGTCCGAGTAGTTTCTCTTCAAATGCGCTCTATGCTGCAATAAAATACCTGTCCTTCTCTGCAACAGGTAAGGATATAATCTGTGGCCTCTGGTATTCGAAACTCCAAGTACCTCCAAGTCTTTCCAAGTTCCTGCAATACATACCTGCATAAAACAAAATCTCTAGCACTAGCCTACTTTAACTATACAATGATCCAGACAAGTTTTATGGAAAATAGATCATAAATACAACAAACATGCAAACATTCCCTTTCCTGGGATGATTTTTCTGACACTGATTGGTCACGCACAAAGAACAGCAATGGGTGGCCCTTGAGAAACCTCATTCATTAATACTGAGCATGCAGACTCTCTTACCATTAAGTCCAGTCTAACAAGTCATCAAATAACAGATTACTAGTTTTACCAGTAAGAAGCATTTGCTATTCAGCCCTCTTCAACTTCCCTGCATCTTAAACTCCTTTAGCTAACTAAGTTGCTCTTCAGAGCCCAAAACACATCCACAGTAATGCTCATTAAGTGTGCATATTCTCCTGAAATCTGGCACTAAACTGCAGAATGCAAAAATCTGTGCACTCTATTTCCAGCTACAGTAACTTTAACACTTTGTTAAAAGGTTGTTTATCTCACTAGGCCAAGGATGAAACTGCTTTACGCATCACGGCTTGTTAGATACAGTTTTACTCACAGCAGGTCAAAACACTACGTAAACTTTAAAGAATTTAACAATGACAGGGGGAACTGCAGAAGCAGCAAATTATTACAAATAGCTGTTTATTAGAACAGTTCACTGGGAATACTTTGCTCAAATAATTACACAAGGCACATAAGAGCAGGCTCTCCCTTCACACAATGAGTATGTTGGTAGCTCTTGTAATCCTGTCACTCCTTTTAGATGTAACCTGGACAAGGTTAAAGTAAGTGCTAAAATTGTGCACATATTTCAAGTATGGGCCCGTGTCATTCCCAACACTGCCTTTTTCATTGTGACATTTTTGTTTGTTACATTTTGTTTGTTACATTGTTGTTTGACGACTACAGGTAAGTTAATACCCGCCGGGAACTGATGTCCAAACAAGACTGCATGGCTTAGGTGAGGTGGATCAGCGGCAGTGGCACCCAACAATACAAACCCAGATTTCCTTCTGTGTTGCTCTTCATCAGCAGACTATGGGGAGAATCTCTCCCGCATCCCCAAAACGCTTTGGGGGGGGGTCTCATGCTTTGGATGGCCTCTGCCGCCACAAAGCAAACCAGGCACTTTCCTACCAGTTGCTGGACATGGTCGGCAGAGATTATCAACAGCCTTTCAGTCAGAGGCCCCACGAGTACATAAAGCGGAGACCTGCTACAGCCATGCTCAGCGCAGAAACTCTCAGCGTCCCCCGCCCTTCCCTCTCCGGAGGAGAGGCTCAGCCTCCCTCTCCTGCCCGGGCTCAGGTGGCCGGCTCCTGGACCGGACAATAGCTCCCGAGTCTCCTGGCGCGTTCCGCTCCAGCCTCCCCGCCCTGGCCCGCCACCGCCGGCAGGACGACCCCGCCACAGGGCTCTCGGGCGAGCGACGGGGCGAGTGCCGAGCCAAGCGCGGCGGAGGGGAGGGGCGGCAGTACCGGACGGGGCTGTCTCCCCGCGGGCAGTAACGGCGGGGCGGTGCCCGAGCCCGCCGCCCCCCGGGGGCTCTCAACGTCTACCTGCATAACCACGTCGTTGGGCAGCTGCGCCGCGCGGAAGAGGTCCAGGACCCGCCCGTTGGACGCCACCTTCTTGGTGCTCTCGGTGTCGCAGTAGGAGAAGAGGTCGCAGTAGTAGCGCTGCTCCGCCTCGCTCAGCGTCAGGCCCTCCATCTTACACCTCGGCTCCGCGCGGCGCCGCTGCTGCTGCTGCTGCTGCTGCCGCCGCTGCCGCCGCTGCCGCCGCCCCGCATCCAACGGCGGCGACCCGGACGGCGCGAGGGGAGGGGGGGGTGGGGCGGGGGGGGGGGGGGGGGGTCGCCCCGCGCTACCCGGCGGGGGGGGGGGGCGGGGGGGGGGGGGGGGGGGGCCACGGGACGCCGCCGCCGCCGGCTGCCGCGCGCCCCAGCCAACCGCCGCGCGCGAGCGGCTGCTCACACCTTCCCCCCACCAACCGCCCACCGGCCCCGCCCTCCCGCCCGCACGGCCGCGCGCCTGCGCGCCTCCCCGCGCGCCTGCGCCAGCCGCCGCGCGCCCCGGAAAGGGAGGCGGGTGGGGGGTTGGGGGGGGGGGGTGGGGGGGGCGGTAAGGCAGGCGCTCAGCGCCGCGCGCTGCCGTCCCCACCCCGCGCCGCGGGGAGCCGCCCCCTACCCCACCTCCCCAGCGCGAGCGGCGGTAGCGCCAGGCCCGAGGGGGGCGGGGCTAGCGGGATAAAGGGCCAACGGCGTTCCGCGGGACCGCCCCCTCCCCGCGGCGCGCCGCCGACGTCATCGTCGCCCCCGGCAGGGCGGGATTTGGGGGGGGGGGGGGGGGGGGGGAGAGCGGTGGCCGCCCGGGCTGCACCGCCCCCTTCCCGGGGGCCCGGATGTGCGTGTGCGGCCGAGCGCGGCAGCGCCCCCTAGGAGTGTGGCGGTGCGGGGGGCCGGGCCTCGCTGCGGGTGGGGTGCCGGTGCGCGGGGATGCGGCTCCCCGCGGGGGGAGCGCCGCTTTGCTCGCGGCAGCGGCAGGGGCGTCTCGCCGCCAGCCTGGACGCCGCTGTCTCCGGCTGCTCAGGCTCCCGAGGACGCTGCCCAGTAAGCCACGCGGGGATGCGCGGCTGCGCTGCCCACGCAGCCGTCCCGGACACGCGAGGCTCCTCGGGTAGGCTGCTTTGCTTGCCAGCTCCACAGCCTTCGCTTCGTGCGGAGCAGCCTGGAGAGCAGGCGTGAGGGGCTGAGGCCGGGCTGCGCGGCTTATGCACGGAGCCTGCCTTCGCCGGGGCTCGCAGCTCACGGGGCCGTCGCCGGTGCGGGTTTTTCCGGGTAGCTGGTGAAGAATTATCCATTCTGATGCACAGGCCGCGTTATAAATTATTACTTTCGTCGGTGTGCTGTCTCTCCCCGCCATCAATACTTTATGCAGCAAGACGACATAACACACAAGTGTCCTGGGTCGAAACCGTACATCAGTTGTCTGAGAAAGAATAGACAGAGCTCACCTAATCACTTGTTAACCATAAATTGTAATGAAGAAAACTCTCTGAACCAAATAAAAGTTTAGAAAGCTCACATTGGTTTATTAAAGCTCTGGGTGCACAGGCGATCTCTCCTCCTAATGTGCACACCCACAAAACTATCCATGCTGTATTCATAGACAAAATTAGCAGAGTTAGTAATTTACCAACCCTTTTTACAATGGCTGGTTAGTGATTCATGTATAATATTGCTGACTCCATAAATCCACTGTCACACATGCTCAGGGGAAGGGTCTTCACCTGGGCAAGGGTCTTTTTGACCTACGGGTGTGACTTTTAATATTACAATGAAGGTAGTTCAGCTAAGGATACGAAGGCCTTAAGTTCTTCTGCTAAGTTGGCAATATAGGGTTGGTTAGTCTTCTTCAAGACCCAGTTGTTCAGGGATGTTCCTGCTAAAAGATACTAAATGTCAGTTCTTCTGATAAGAAGTGTAACATCTACCCCTAATACAATGTCAGCTCAGTTTCGGAGTCAGTCCTCAACAAGGACTAAATTGTTTTAAGTCTCTGGCATCACGTTCGTTGCTGTTCTTTAGCTGTGGGGGAAAAAAAATACATTGATGCAATTGAATATAGTATTACAAATCTAGTATTGTTTTAAGTCTCTGTTATCACCTTCAGCCAGAGTTCTTCCTCTGTATGTCTCATGGCTGTGCTTTCCTGGGTTTTGTGTGTTTCTCTAGGTAAATCCATACTCTCGCTGCAGCACGCTAACAATGTTTTCTCCAAGGCAATTTGGAGGGAGTATTAACCTCCCTGACATAGTAAAGGGCTTATGCAGAAAGCCGTGGTCTTCTGCTAGACCCTTTCAACTACCTGATCTGATTTAATTTCTTCATTAAGTACTTCATACTTAGAGACATCCTCTCATCTTTAATGTATTCTTCTCCCCCTTTTCCACTTCACCTTCTTTCGCAACTTTTCCAGTGTTTCTCTTTCCAGATTGCTGTGGCCAAATGCTCTACTTCCCTTATGAACCTCATCCTTTCTGCCTCTTAAGGTAGTTATGTTCTGAACTTAAAGCAGAGATTCATCTTCCTTGCCATTTGAAACAGATAGCATATCTTTTTGCTGCAGAGTAAAGTTTCTGAAAACCACTGCATGTTAATTTATAGTTAAACTAATGGACAAAAGGATCTTCCCAGAAATGCTTTTGCAAACCCGAATTATATTAATGATGAAACCACACAGATAGATCACATTTCTGTTAGTTAAAATTCCTCAAAATAGGCTATACTGAAGAAATAATTAACTTTTTTATATATATATTGTATCTAGTTATTATGATTTTATGGACTTAGACAAGGCCAACTTGGCATTATAGGTCACTTAATTGGAGCTGTTGTCACATCAGTATCTCTCCAAGTAAAATAAATGTAACCTTTCCTCCACAGATAAACTACATACTACAATTCTATTAGTTACACAGAGACATCTGTAGAAGATTTTTAACCACTTACTAGCAGGTGATTGGGTTCAAGAGCCTTTGCTTCTTACAGGTTCAGTGACTGTATGCTAGTTCACACACTGGAGTTTGAAAGATGAATATATGTATATATCTGTAGATATAAAGTTCTTCCTAAGTTGGTGCAAGGATCCCAAAATAGTTTTATTGTCAAAATAATTTTGAGTCTTATGCCTAAAAGTAATCCAAACATCTTACTATTTTAACTGAGTTGCTATTTTATTTGCATTTTTGTGGTGGGTGCACACTCTCAACATTAATGGGGATCACTTGGCTACAACGGTTTGTGCAAGACACAAAGAACAATACAGGGAGGAGGTTCCCTTGAATGGACTATTTCCACATGTCCAAATGCCAAACAATTCTGAAGTAAGTTTAATAACGGTGTATTTCACTAAAACCTTGTTGTGTCACGTGAAAATGTCACATTGCTGCTTATTGGAGAGCTGTATGCTTTGTGGGAATATGCTGGGCTTTTCACTGTGTATAGCACCTCTCTGCAGTCATTCAGGTAGCTGTTTTGGAAAACAGGTTGTTGAGTCTCATTTCCAGCTCCCATACCATAAACTTACCTTCTTGCTTTGTGCTAGTTCGAAGTCTGAGCAGAAAGAATAGGAATTATATGATATGGAGTAAATTAATTTCTAATTTCCAAGGTCTACTTGTGGGGGAAACACGCTTGCCTCAGAGATACCCCAGTACAATATTTTTGTGTTTGGCTATGGGATCTCCCTTCCCCCACAGTAGACCCCTTGCAAACCTCCTGGCTGAGGAGAGAGCTGCTGTTCAGAACATTACCTGTTCCCATCAGGCCAGCCTTAGCATCTACTGACATTAAAAAAAATAAAACCTATTCAGTGGATTCTCAATGACGATTTCTTTTGTTTGGTTGTAGAATATTCTGTTTGGTGCAGGATGAACTAAGGAAAATAGTATTCCTGAGTGTTTGTAAGATGTATTAACTTCTCCATATTGGCACTTTTCAGTGCAACTGACCCAAAGAATGAAACCGTACATCTATTTTTAGCTCTTTTGGTTTGGAAAGATCTTTATCACGGCATTTCCCAGAGTTCATATTAGATATGCAAAGAAGAAAGTCTATGTCAAAATGCCCACAAAAATGTATCATTCATGATATACTGTTGATATAGTAGGTTCAGGCTTTGGTGTATGAAAAAAATTATTTAACTGCCTTGAATTATGATTTAAACAGACCAAGAAGAGGAACTTTTCTTGGCTTTCTAGATATTGTACCTTTTATTTATTATCTCTTTTTAATGCATCTTCTTAAAATTCAGAGCTCTCAATAGTGAAGGGTTAAGCTATTCTCCACATGGTACCTAATTTTACTGTATTTTATTGTCTGTGAAGAAGCTCTTACAAGACATATTGATATCAAAGCAGTTATCTTTTTACGAGATCAAAGTCAGAGAAAATCATCATTGTCATAGGAAGGCCAAGTCTAATCACTCAGGTGGAAGGAAGTGCAAGGTTGTTTTACTGCCCATAACAACTCTTAGAAACAGGACCAAATTATACATCAGTAAAGCATTTTTTTTTTTTTTAGAAAAGGAATACTTTTACAACTTGATATGTAACCAGAAATACGTATGTCTATGACTACTAAAAAAAGAACCTCAAAGTAATGTTTTATTCCTTTACGGGAAATGCCACTTAAAACACTGCTCAGGTTTCATTATCTTTTATCAGCTGTGAAGTTACTATTGGCTCCTAAAACCTAGTTCTTACAGATGCCAAGACTCATTCCTAAACATAAACATAACTCGTACACATATGCAGGGTCTAGTCTTCACAAGGTGTGGTGGGAGTGCCGTGTCTAGGGTCTACCTGCTTTTGATGGGCCTCTGAAACTCTAAGTTCTTATTACAGTTAGTGAGTACTACATTATTTGTGCTAAAGTAAGCTGTATGCTCAGATTATTATTATATTTAGATTAAAACACCTTCAAAAAACTTTCAACCTTATTAGTATGTATTTGGGTCCACCTTCCATCTTGCACCTGGTTCCCCAAGTTTAGAAAAATGTCCCCGAGGTTATTTGTCATTGCCTTTCTAAATTCTTCCACATACATAATGCTGTGGAGCAGGTTTTACAGTCTCTGTCAATATACTCCTTCACTTGCAGCTCATCGGGAGTTAAGGGAACTTGTTCTGTACTGATTCTGTAATGGAAAGACAAGTAGATTATGACTAGAAATGAATGGGAGATCATTAAAAAACCTGCTGTTTCAGGCTTTAGAGCTGTTTTATTGTTACTGACCGATCTTTTCTAAACAGAAGATACCTTTGGAGGTAGGGTGTCCCCCATTTAAAGCCATGAGATTTTCCATGGTGAATGAAAAAGTCCTTCCCACGCAGAGCCATGTAGCAGACAACAACAGCGAGGCGGGTACCGTACAAGGAGAGCACCTTTGCAAAGAGCATTCAGAAAGCAGATGGTGGGTCTAAAGTGGTGATTCTGGTCCCTCCTGCACCTCTCTGCAGGCACACACCAGAAGGGAAAAGAAGAACTTCTTTCTCAGCAGCTTCCATAGCTTGTTGTGTCACCATTGAAGTATGTATGGAATCCTGGCTGGAGACATCTGCTATCTGTGGAGTATTTAATACAAATACTCTGTGTATATTTCCTCACCGGAGAATAAATAATAGCTTCTCTATATCATTCACCATTACACCTGCTCAGCTTTCCCCTGTCTCTCCTTTGAGCTTTTGATTTGTATACATCATGGTCGTTGTATATTTGTATATATCATGGTCTTTGTAAAATTTGCGTATATTTCAAAAATTGCCCCTTTTACTCTTTCATCCAAGGATGTCAACTGATTGAAAGGAGTAATAGTCAAATGAAAGCCTCTAAAGGAAAAATTTTTGGATTAAAAAACAATCAAAGTGGAAGATAATGGAAAGGAAACACCTTTACACCTTCATGATTCTGGCAGATTTCTACATGAGATTTCATCTCTGCATCTAAAAAAGTGGGGGACACCTACCCTCAGCCCAGCAGAGCTGTATGTGTTTGGTAAGTTCCAGAAAGGAATTCCTTTAGAGAATGAATTGAAGGGGGAATGACTTTTCCTATTTCCCTTAGCAACTCAAAAGCCTGAGAAGATGGTCAAACCCCACCTCTCTTTACAGAGTTATTTTTTTCCACAAGGAGAGAATGTCTCCCGCTTGCATGGTATTATCAAGTCTCTTCTTATAGAAATTAAAATTCCCATTTAGAGCCTTTCAACATTTAACTATAAATCTATCTGGTCTTGCTGCTGTATTTGTTTACAGATTACTCACAACAGTGAGTCTATATCCTCTTTTATAAATGTATTCTCTATAAGTTTGCAGAGGCAAGGGGGGTAAGATAGTTTAACTTTTCTTTGTATTTTTTGGCACTAACATATTTCTTCATAAAATTATTTATATATTGATAACAACTGCCTTAAAGTATGATCAGGTTTTATTAAAATCACTTAATGATTTGGGTTACCTTTGTCTCAATATTTTTCTTTATTTTGAATCCCTAAAATTTACATTACTTAAGTCCTAGCTAGTTTGAAAATAGTTTTATACCTGCTTCACTACCTTTACGTACTTAGCTCCTTGAGCAGTTCTTATTGTTCTTATACTTTTCACTCTTTCCTCTTGCTCCCTGAATGTGGAAGTGCACTGTAACTTGCTGATGAAAGAGGATGTTATCCCTTCCTAATGGATCAGTGTTCCATTGAATAACAATCTCCATCTGGGAGGGTTGTTAATGACTACTTCAGGAAACTTCTGGCACGTAATGAATTTGTCAGAAATTGGTTAAGAGGGAAGAAGTCCTTGAAAGCAAAATGTGACATCTCTGTTTCCCATATTACACATATACTCACCCCCACCTTCCTTTTCCTATTTTCTGCTTTTAGCTGTATGTATAAATGTTCCTTTTCCATTTCACTTATATTTTACTTTCCATCTTACTATTCTTTCCTTAATTGTTTTCAGTTACTCAGGGATTTAAATTCCCCCTTTTAACCTTTCTGTCAATATATTTCTTCCTCACACTAGCCATACAATTCTCTACAATATTGATTGATTTGGATTCATACTCCAACTCTCCTTTTCATTGTGCCTTGGTACCTTCTCTACTCTGGATTCACCAGTTTGTTATTTCAGTGTGATTCTGCCTCTTAGTCAGAATTTAACTCAGCCTGTTCTTTTAGTTGTTTTAATCCCTTCCTTTTTGTCCATGGTGATGTGGGCTCTTCTTGATATGTTAAGACAAATAAAATGTAAAACTCTCTCTATGTCTTGTATTTGTTTAAGATAGCAATAATGTAGTTTATTTCTTTTTCTTAAAGCCTTCTAGATCAAACACACCCCAGTGTATTTTCAATTTTACTTCTTTTGTTAAAAACAACACTGTTTTGACATTTCTCTGATGTTAAGAATGCTGTATTCTCCATATGTGGTGGTTGTAGGAAGGATTCTCATAATTAAGGGTGTATATATATATATATAGCTTTACTTTAATATGTTTTATGGACTTACTTCTTCATGCTAATTTTATGTTACTCCTTTCTGTCACCTGTCTCATCTTTTTCTTTTTTTTCTTCTTATGAACATCTGGACTTATTTTGAAGATCTATTTCCAGTTACACCTCTTTATCCACATTTATTGTCAAGGATTACCAAGGGAAGCCGGGCACCAAGCGTGATGACAAGACAGACAGTGGCCATCTCTGCTGACAGAAGTCCATCCTGCCACCCCCAGCCAGGGCATGGAGCAGTGGCCCATGGCCAGGGACAGGCAGGGCTGTGATGCCGTGGGGCTGCAGCTCTGGCCAGGGCCTGTGTCAGACCCTGAAATGAAGGCAGCTCCCATGGGATGAGGTCATCCCTGACTGTGGCTGCCCCTCATGCAGCTGATTCACAGCTGGCCCTGAGTCCCACAGCCAAAGCCCCACTTACTTTATGTCATTGGCCTCACCCTCATGTCTCCAGCTTTCATATATTGTTGCAAAAGATAGAATAATTCTATAACATTGAGGAGTATAACTTTGCATCTACATTAATGTATTCAGGAGCAGAAAGTGAATTTGAAATATGGTAACATTTTCATTACACTACCATTCCTATTTACAGAAAACCCGCTTCTTGAGTTTGACGGTAAGATGTATACAACATACACAAAACTGAAACTTTTAATGTTTCCATTAAGAGACTCAAGATGTCGGAGAAGAAAGATGTAGTTTTCCTGTTAGTGTATAAATAATTCCTGAAGCAAAGCTCTTACCATGATAACTTCCTGCTAAACTTGACTCAGTTAGCAAATGCTAATGACAGCCCTGTAATGTATAATCAATAAATGTTATTTGAACTAGACCTATTATTTGAGCAGAGTGGAAATATACTTAATTAACACATGTTCAAATGTTCTAAAGAAATTACTTTTTGGGTTTCTTTATTTTTGAAACATCATGTTCTGTTCCAGTCATTTTAGAGGGACTATATTTGGTAGCATTTGGGCTAAGCCTCCATGGCTCTCTGAATTTAAGTGGAATCATTGCCAAGTACTTTATTTCTCCCTGTTCCTTCTAGAAAAAGGTTCAGATTTTACAGTTCTTTAAATTAAGCATAAAATGAGCTTATTAGAAACTGGCAGGATGGAATGAATGTATGTGCATAGGTACAGAGAGGTGATTACATCTTTTGCTAGCCACACATTTTTTTCTTGTAATTTGTGTGCGCCCTTGTGTGTGCTTCCCACCAAAGTCCTTTGCCATGATTTGTATCTGTGACAGAGGAGAGAGAATACTCTGAGCACATGAGGAATGTATCCCTCTTTTACTGGAGGGTAAAATAAAAGGTGCAGAAAAGCAGCTTTTTGCATCATTAGTTTTCCTCTGCGCCTTTTCTTTCAGACTAAGAGCAGTCTGGCTCTCTTATAAAGAAAATGATTTCTTTAGGAAGGGATTAGCACATACAGTCACCCCTCTGATTGAAAGGTTGTGTCTCTTCTGTATTCCATGATAGATCAAACATTGGTTGTGATAAAAGGCAATGCCGATTCTTTCCAGGAATCCAAGCACTGCTGTTACCTGGCTAAGGTGGCAGGCTCATTCTCCTAATCTGAACAGGTGCTAGAAAGTATCAGGCTATCTCATCCTCCTCTTCCTCTCCTGACCCAGTGAGAGATGTACTACCAAGTTTCTTTGTGGTCAGCGCTGGGAGATGTCTGGGTAGTGCTTGTTTTTAGATGTGTTTTACAAATGGCTGAGAGACAGAGAGGACAAGCCTCAGGCATGATCTCTGCAATTCCTTTGCAGAGGATCTCATACGGATAGAAAAAGTAGCACCAAACAACAAAGCAGGGCCTGCTGGGAGCAAGTGGTGAGCTCATGCTTGCTTCCCCAGATCTCTAGTTACATCTCATCATTGAGTGAGAGCAAAAACTTATTGTAACCCCACTTCATCCCAGTGAGAATTGTTGCAACCCTGGCAAAAAGCCTGGACTAGGGTAGCCAAGAAAGGGACAAATGTACTTCACAATTCAAATCTTTCCCTTGCTTATATTTGATCATTATACTCCAGCCATTCAAATGACTGAAGGCATAGGAAAAACAGCAGAGAGAAAGAAACCCTAAAATAGTTTACTGAGATTTTGTGGGCAGATTATTTATTTGTATAGTTTGATCTTACTCTCTTGGAAGAGAGATAACACTTTGTATGAAGAGCTACTATATTTTCTGTGAAAGAAAAACAGAGGCAGCAGCTACCTTTGATGTACAACCTTTTTATTAATAAAGGCTTCTCTGATATCATCTGCGTACTAAAAGAGGCGTTTACATATTATCAGATATCCAAATACACTAAATAGAAATGCACTCAAAGTGGCAGACCCTTGCTTTTTCAAATGAGGCATAGTGAAAAAGGAGACAGGAAACTGTAAGAACAATAGGTTTGGTCTCATTTTCCTCTTCTCTTTACATAGAGATTTTGAAGGAAGTGAAATGGTTCTGTTTCCTCACATCTGACCTATGAGAAAAATAGCCTGTGCCATCAGATATTAGCTTGGGAACACATATAAACTCTATTTCCCAGTAATGAAATAAGGGATGTGCATTCCTTAGAAAGTAAGTGAATGAAAAAATGCCTGTGTTTCTTGTGGTGGGAGAGGAGGAGGACCTCTTCTGGAGGTCTTTCCACCTTTTGTTTGCCTATGTGATGAAAACATTCTGATCTGTAGTAACCACTTAACCAATGTACCAAGTCTTTATTGATGACTATTTGCTATTGTTAGAAGCAGTTAATACTGAGGATAATTTGTGTATTTGCTTACAGAATCTTTGGTTAATTGTTAGAATGTGGCCAACAGTACAGCCTTTGTACTTTAGTTTATATGTCTCTTAACCTACAGCTGTGACCAAAAACCTATTATTTGTTTCTATCCGAAACTGTCTGAAGCTATCTGAAAGTTAGTTGTCATCTCTGATCTACTTATTGAAGCTCTCTCTATAGTGGTGCTTTTTGGAAGGTGAGGTATTAATTTATTAGACATGTAACTATGTACACAGAGAGTTAGTCAAGTAACTAATTTAAAATAGACACCTTACTTTCCACTAGCTAAAGTCTGGTAAGATGAATACTGATGTAAGGTGTATGCACAGGTAACACAATTTAAAAGCCTGACTGAAAATTTGGGATCTTTCAACCCCTAGCTAAAATCTTAGCTGCTCCACTTTACTCAACAATTTCTTACATGCCTGCTGACTTTTCAGGGAGATTGTCAATTGTTCTCTATGCAGTTCACAGCAGTCCTGTTTTGATAACATCTACAGATAAACAGTTTTCCATGTCTGATGTACATCCCAGTGCAACACCAGCCATTTGCATCATGGTCAGTTTTTCTTTTGACAGGTGCACGGAGAAAATCCAAGCTGATCAAGGGAAGCCTTATAAAGGATCAGAACATGAAAGGTCACCAACCCACCCTTTGAAAAAAAAACAACAAAAAAAAAAGAGGTTAGGCTTTCACTACATTTCCCATCAGATCTCTTTTACTCTTTTGCTTCCTCTGGCAAGTGAAATAATTCAGTAAGACAAAAGAAGAAAGTTGCCTGATGGAGTCTTTGGTTTTGCATGCCTTCCTTGGAGGAAGCGGATCAGACAGAACTGATGACTGAGCGACCTAATGATCAGTTGCCTCTGTTTTAGAAACTATTTCTCCAGTTTTTCTCCACCCAGAGGACTTCTGTCAACTGTCATCTCACAGCTCCCAATATGCAACTCAGTAAAATAACTGAGAATTAGTCCCTGTTCTGTTTTTTATTTCAGTTTTAAGACCCCACCTCTCCTGAATATACTCCTGAAGAAGATGGCTAGTATCTTCTCTGTACCTTATCCCAGATACCGTACCTGTGTCCACATGGACCTTTCCCTCTGACTGACATGCATAGCTCGTCTATGTAGCTGGGAAGTTCCTCATCCTACACTGACTTACTTTCCTTAGTTTATGATGCAACTGATTGTCTAAAGAAAAAATAAAAATACCCCTCCCATTTCTGTTTCCCCCTAGCACTATAATTACAGTTATTTATTGTTTTTTGAGCAGAAATACATATATAAATTCTGGAATCATCAGCCTTCCCCTCATTGTTTCTGACAAATTTGCAGGCCATCAGAACCATACTTTCATGTCATCTAATATTTTGCAAGCTTCCATTAAATTTAAAATGGAGATTAACAAATGGAGTAATATGCTGGTTCCTAATAGCAGAAGGAAGTTGAAGCTGGTGTGAACTTACGTAAGGAAGACTTGGATTCAGAGGAAGCGCACTGGGAAGTTTCTGTAGCGGTTCACAAAGAAAATACTTGTCTGTGTATAAGGCAACTTTTGTGCTTCTTTCAGTAAATGCAAGGGAAGTGAGATTCATTTGTTCTATTTGTGTGACAGGCATCAAATAATATTTGCTTCAAAATATGATGTCACAATGCCTTGGGAAGCAAATATTATTCATACACATGTAACACAATTAAATAGGATAACTACAAATCAAACAAGAAGATGTTTATATGTAATTTTCTTAACTATGTTTTTAAATCTAAGCTTCTCCAACATATCAGAGATTCTTGGACAAAATTTCTTCAAGGAAATGTAAAAAACGGTAAGATTTCTCCCAGAATTATACAACTACAATTAACTTTGCAGATGAAAAATTCATGAAAATTCATAAAACTTAGGTGTTAAATGAAGGAGAAAACTGGCACATCATTTGCAATCAAACCATATGGTGTGTTTAAAAGTGTAAATTAATTTGATATTCTCATAGTACTTCCCTGGTAGATATTTATCTACCATTTGAAATCAGCATACAGTTTGACATTATACACCGTGACGGAAATTCCTCCTAGGCAATTAGGTCAATAGGTGAAACCATTAGCAGTGCTCCATGGGAAGCTGTGTTGGGAGTCTGATCATTGTTCTGTGTTGCCAAACACCATGAAATCAAATTATTTAGGATCAAAAGACTTGTGGCTGCAATGCCAGTGAAATTAATACAGTTTGATCACTTCACGAATTTGAATCTCATTTGGATTTCAGAGCTGGCATTGCATCTTGAAAGCAGAAAAGAATTTTTAAAAGGCAGTTTATATATGAACTTGAACCTAAAAATATATTGCTGCCCCCTATGCAGGTACCAATAAAGCGCTTCTGTACTTGACTTCAAAATATTGTATCAATTCGGTGTAAATGTGAAGACTGACAGATTCAGGTGATCCAAAATGCACCTTAAGCACAGGTTTTTGAGCTAAGAACCTAGAATGTAGACTAGCAAAATTACAGGATTATCCCTAAAAATGCTTATAAACAGGATTTTTGCGTGAAATGGTTACTAACTGACATTAATCCAGTGATAAAGTTTTCCCATGTTTTTTAACCAACTACAAACTTCTGCTGTCCATGTTTGCATGGCCAGCAGGAGGTCTTGACATTTCACTATAAAATATAAAAATAATTTTAAAAAATGTAATGACTTTTGCCATGACAAGATTTCATGTGTCAAGCAAATGCATTCTGACTAATGTCAATCCACAGTTCCATTTCAATAAGATATCCTTCAGGAAAAGAGTGGATGTACTTCTGTCATGAGTCATTATAAATACCTGAGCTTTAGGAAGGGAATTTGTGTGAAACTAACAAATAAAGATATTGCACCTAGAGCTGTTTTGATGTGGATGTGAATAGTAATTCTATATTAATGTAACTGTCATCTCTGCTACTATTATCTGATATCTTTACTCAAAGACAGTATTTTTTGTTCTCTGAAAAAGTCCCCAAAATGTCTGTACGTGCATGTATGTGTGTAGAAGTAAAGGGAGAAGGGGAGGTGATTTTTTTTCATAACGCATACCACACAAGCGGACAGGGGGCCTGGATGATTCAGCTGTTACCATGCTGTCTGGAGATCAGGAGATGTAATGCTGTTTCCTTGATACAAGAGATTTTTTGATACCAGGAATCTCAGAAAGTAATTAGTTTTCATGTTCCTCTCTCAAATACTCAGCTGTTATAGCAAAGAACACCATAAAACACATTACATACAATCAGCTAGTAAACTGTCTCCAAGCACTTTTTGATACTCCGCTCCTGACGCTGTTTACACTGGGAGCAGAGAGATGCAGCAACACACAAATTCAGGAAGAGCAGGCAAAAGAAGCAACTTTATTAATTTATAACCCCGTTTTATATACCCTAGCCCCACAGGGCAATTGGTCAGTGATCACCCATCTCCTAGGGTGATTGGCTAAAGTCCTACAACACCCATTTCAAAACATTTTTCCAATGTACCATAAACAGAACTTAGCAAAACACCAGTCTAGCTTACAGAAAACATCCTACTGTTTTTCATAACATGCATGAGAAAGGCAGGATTCTCACCGAATATTGTGAGAACCTGAGAAAATCCCCCCACTAGCAGCTTTTCTGCATCCACACACTCCCTCAGGACATTGCCGTGCATCCTCTTTACTTCACGTCCTTTTATGCAGAGAAACATCACCCAAGCTCAAAATAAACCCCCTACTAATTCTGACTTTGTGCATATTTAGTGAAGTTTTTATTTCAGTCTTACAGTTTTCAAGTAACTACTCTCAGACACAGGATTAGGGTCATCCCAGAGTTCTTTCTACAGTGTGTGCTGCATAACTTAACATTATAGGCCCGGTCTTTTAGCCTGCACTGATACAGCATATTTCTGCCATTCTGCACAGAGGTTTACTTGTGGATTTGGTGTAGAGCAAGTAGTTTCAGTGATTTACTCTTTCTCTTTTATATTCAACTGTAGCTTAATTAACCTGCTTAATTTAGGAAGAAGCAGCATTACATTGTTTGAGGCATGCAGTGGATAAACAAGAATGGTATGATGTCCTGAGATCATTTCTGAAGTAGGTCCCCTCTCCTGGACAGACACAGGTGAGTGACAGCATAAGTGAATCATTCCTTTTACTTCGATGGAAGTGCTCATTCAAGTGCCAAGACTGTCAGCAGTCCCTGTGTTTGTACTTGTAGGCTCTCTCGTTCTGAGGCTGGTCTGTTGTGTTTTATTCTGCGTTGAAAGAAATGCGTATGTTTTGCTAGGATGCTTTTTCTGTACACTGAAAGAGAGAAAAGAGAAAGTGTGGCTTTTTTTGGTGTTGTGTTTTTTAGTTGTTTTTTTTTTGTTGTTCTTGTTGTTCGGGTTTTTTTGCTTGGGTTTTTTTTTTGTTTGTTTGGTTGGGGTTTTTTGATTTTGTCTGTTGTTTTGTTTGGTTTGTGTTTTTCTGTTTGTTTTGTCTTGTTTTGCTTTTCTGTATTGGTTTTGGTTTGGGCTTTTTTGGTCATTACAGGAAAACTAAAGCTAAGAGCCAAGGCAACTAATATTTTAAAACATAGCTTCAGGGAAAAATTCTTGTAAAGTTTTCCAGAGCATCACTATGCTTTTCATTTTGATAAAATAATTTTCTTCAATGAAACAACTGCTGACTTAAGAAAGAGAGAGTGGCCAAGTAAGACTGATGATTGGACCAAGAATGATGGAGATGCTGTGGATATGGAGTTTGTAAGAGAATAGAGTGCTATTTTCCTGGTTGATTGGCTTGTTTCAAATAATACTGTTTACTTCAGACTATATCTCACTACCATACACCCTGAATACTGCTTACTTCCCTCAGATTTCTGTAACAGCATTGACTTGCTGTGGTATTTTATTTTATTTATTTTAATTTTTATTTATTTATTACGTGATTTCTCATTTCAGCCAAGGACCCTGTCTTTTTCTAGGGAAAGGTACCTCACTTTTTCTGTGGTGTTACAAAAGTCCACAGGAATAAGGAATGTAGTAGATCCTCTACCACTTGAAATCTTTAAATCACGTGAAGACCTATTTTTCAAGACCTGTTTTAGCCTGGGCTGAAGTGGCTTTACAACTTCGTGTTGAGTCACAACCCTAGAGTGTGTTGCATAATATGGCACACCCATGTTGAGAAGTGACTCACGGCAGGCCAACGGCACAGATACGTGACAGGGCTGGGCTAAGACAAGACATGGATGCACACCTCTGGTTGAATCACAGCACTGTCGTTTCTGTCCAGCTTTACAGACAGGAAGGAGAATCTCTGGCACTTTGCACAGGTATAAGTTGCTGGTGTTAAAACAAAGGGATGGGATGCAGGCACACATGGGGTGGCAGGAACTCATATCTCTACTAAATTAACAAGTCAAACAAAAATGTGTTGAAAGAACAAAGTAAGACCCGGACTATGTAAGAAGACAGGTAAGATGATCTCTTCTAGCAGTGGAACCTGCATGTAAATCATGGTGACAGCTCTAATGATTTTTAGCCGGGCAGGATCTCCACAGAAAACTCTGTGTATGCACACGTGGTGCATGCCTGCCTATTCAAAAGCACGTACAATGCAGCAAAACTTCAAGAGAACAGTATTGTACAAAACAATAACAGCATGGGTTATCAAGAAATACTAGTAAATGAGAATATTTAATTAATATATATGCTGGGAAACAGAAAAAAAAAAAAAGCCATTACCTAGAAAATGACCTTGTAACTTTCTCCTACATTTTTCATGCCTGTCTCTGGAGAAACCTGTTACAACAGAAATGCTTATGACATGTTTACTGTAAACATTAAATACTTTTACAAAACTATTTCCCATGAGGTAAGGAAACTAGCTCCCTTCAGAATCAATAAATAGCTAAAACCTAGGAGACAAAGAGGTAGAGCTGATGGTCAACTTTCATGAGGGAGAGAGGTTACTAGTGAGCTCTTAGTACCATCTCTGTTTGGACCTGTGTTGGTCAAAGCTGTCACTGCTGACACGGGAAAAGAGATGACAAAGTTTGCGTGATCCTATTTACACAGGGACTCAGAAATACAAAGTAATATACTGGGGGGGTTATAATCCTAATTACCTGTAACAGGACAATTAATTATTAACACTTTGGAAATAATTTTTGAAACCAGTGTGGATAGGGCTCAGCATTTCAAAAAGGCACATTTCAACATTTCCAAAAGCTGAGTAAAATATTGGGAATTATTGAGAAGAGACCAAAACAGGAAACATCATTATGTCATTGTATATACTATATCCACGTGGTGAATAGAGACAACAGTTCTACTAATTCAATCACAAAAAAGAATGTGCAATTATTAAAAAAATTATAAAGAATAACGAGATGGATCAGCAACATGGGAAGGCATTCATCTTACATGAGGTTAAATAAAACTAGGGCTCTTCAGCTTGCAAATAGTATGAGTGATGGGAGAGCTATAGGCATGAACATAATGGAAAAAGGAGATGATGGAATATTTACTTGCTCCAATAAGTGTCAGGAGAGAAACCAGGGGATCAACTGGTAGTTTTCAGTGTTATATTGTTTTCCAAATGCCTGCTTTTGATCACTTCTGGAGGCAAAATGTTGGATTAAATTGATTGTTTGATCAGATCCAGTACATCTACTGTGGTGTTCTCAAGCTATGTTTTTTTTCTTGCATTGCGTAATTCCCCTGTTTGGCTGCCTTGATGTGAAACTGTGCATCTGGGGGGACGGTAACAGTACGGTGAGATGCCAAGGAAGCTTAAATTAGAATAGTCTGTTTTAAGGCAGAATCTTATGACTTTTGGGAAGCACTCTCAGTAAATGCAGAAAGAGGAATACAAATTATGAGTCCAATGATGAAGTTAAGCAGTGATATGAAATATGTATGACCAATATTTCCATGTCTGATTTGTGTGTTTATAAAGCACTATTTTGCACTTCCCCTCCCCCCCCCTTTTTTTTTTAGCAGCATTTTGTGGAAGCAGAATGACTGAAAATCTCCATCTCCATAATTTTCATTTTTCCTTCTCTCTGCTGCTGCCCCTGTAAGGACATCATAAATCACTTAGTCCTGACGCTGTCCAGATCATTTTCATACTTTGGCAGCATCAGTGTTCCCTTAATTGCCATGGTAACAGGTGGTTTTGAGTACTGACTTACCTAGAATTATTTAACATTATGTGACAAGGAAGGGCCATAAAGGAAATAGTAATGAAAGCGTACTATGTTTCAGTATTCTCCTGATGTGTTCTTGGGCACCAGTACTTGCATACATGAATTTTTTCTTTTAAAAAGACAGAATTCCAATAAATAAATAAATAAATAATCTTCCTCAAATAAAAGGATTAAAAGAAAATGAGATAAGAAATTGAAGATTTTTGTTCATCTTTCTCAGATGTGTAGCTGATCTGCTTCTTATCAGTCAGGGGCTATGATTTGAAACAAACTTAGCAAAGAATTTCTACCATAAATTTCATCATCACAGTAATACTACCTTTGGTTTGTAAAGTCCCAAGTTATTACTCAACGAAACATAGACTATTCATAATAATAATCATATCATGCAGAGCAAAGGCCTGCATCATTTGTGCAAAGGTAATGGTGTTCTGATGATTAAGAAATCTAGAGTACGTGTGTGATTCAACTAAAAGCATGTTCTTAACAATAAAACCAGAAAATAAGGACTTTTATTCTATACTGATAAATAACTGGAATATTTGTCATATTTGCTAATATTAGACTATCTTTTAAAAGGTTTTATCTCAGATTTTCCTTACAAGTTTATCCTTTTTTACTGTAGTATTTGCTACTGTAGAATACTGTAGTGTTCCTTATTGTGTTCACCATACGATAAGTTGATAAGTGAATTAAATAAGGAAAACCAGTATGCCTTCATATAAGCACATATGCCACCAGTATGCCTTAATGTAAGCACATACACACAGAGCATCAATGCTCTTCAGATACTACATTTTTCTGTGAATTCTCCACTGTCTTTTGATTCAATTCAGAGAGATCCAGGTTTCATTAATTTCATTATCGACTTAGGAATGTAGCCCTTTCAAGTTTTACTTGTTTTCCTAACTATAAGGCTTTGGTTTTTGAAAAGAGTGTCACTTACCAACGTTAAATACAGCTAATCTGGTTGGGAAAATGTTTTGATATGCTCTCACCTGCTGAATATATAACTCCTTGAGCAGAAAGCAGCATGGGCTGGTTTTGTTTTGTTGGGGGTTTTTTTGACTAATCAAATTATTCTTAAATTATTCTTAAATTAAATTATTAATTATTATTAAATCACTATTAAATTAATAAATTAATATTAACTAAATTATTAATAATTTAAATTATTATTATCAGTTCCTGATAAATAGTGATTATTCTAAAGAAAAGTTAATCTTTTCATGAAAAAAACATTTCAAAAAGCCCTTGGAAAGGGAAAGGGCTTGAACTCTAGTTCATCCCTGGAGCGATAAAAATGTGTTCTTCTTGGCATCGTTTCCACTGTGCAAATTGATTCATCTAGCTGTGGGTTCTGCCAAACCAACCCTAGCAGAGCTTGCTGTAGTGGTTTAAGGTGCCATTAGCTATTTATTCATCCTTCCACCAGGGATGGAAGAAGGGAACAGACCCAACTGGCACAGCTGTCTGAAAAAGCATCTCAGCCTCACCTTCAGAAGCTAATGCATGAAAATGTGAATTGCAAGGGCTGGAAATAGCTTTTCATGCCAACTCTGCTTTAGGGGCAGTCATGCCTGAAAAGGAGGTGGGAGGAAACCCGGGGACCGGCAATGCCTTGACATTCTTCTGGAGACGTTTGGTGCGAGCCTTGACTTGGGGTAGTGGGTTGTCAGCAGCCTCATTGCTTTGTTGGACTTCGTGCATCTCTCAGTTTTAATGCCTGTGTCCTTGAGAGAAAATGTAAACATTTCTGTGAGGTGAAGAGGAAGCAAGAGAGACAAAAGCAGTAGTGAATACCAAGGTACAAGGTGGAAAAAAATCAAACTGTCTTCTCTCCACAGTGTAGTGTGCAGGGACGTGGCACTGAAAGAAAAAATAGATAAACAGAAACATTAGTTTATTGAAGGTAAATGATTTTTAACGTAGCTCATTCAATTTCTTCTGGAAAAAGAACTGTTTTATTTTTTCTAGGAGAAAACAAACATGGAGGGGCATAAGAAGAGCGTGTGGCACGGTGTGACCCGGGAAGGCCAGCATCGACAGGTAGCAGGTGGCACGGTACGGTTGTAAAAAGTGACTGAAGCAACACAGTGCACTGAGCGCTGCCCTAGTGGAAAGGAAGGAAGGAGTTCATGAAGGGCTGGCCTTGGAAAGCACTTTACCTAACACACTCCGTAATGCCTTTGTCACCAGCAGAACGACTTCTGCTGCTGAAAGCTGAGGGTGGCACGAAGTTGGAGGTCGCTGCTGGGGAAAGCAGAGAGGTGCTCACGGCGGGGAGAACGACACGGTTCGGCTGGGAACGCAGGGCCCGCACTTTGCCAGGGGCCGACGGACAGAGGCGGGGTGGTACCGAGCGCTGCCACCCGGCAGCCCCGGCGTGCCCCAGGGAGAGGGGGACCCCGGCGGGGTAGCGCCGCTCCCGCGACAGCCACCAACGGCGACACCCACGGCGGCCACGCGCTCCGCGCCCCGGCGGCGGCGGGAGGGGGCCGGGCCGGGCGGGGCGAGGGCGCCCGCCCCATGCCCTGCCCTGCCCTCGCTTCCGCCGCCTGCCCCGCCGCCCCCGCGCTGTCTGACGCGGCTCCTGCCGGCGGCGTCCCCTCGCGGCGAGAGCGGCGGCGGCGGCGGCAGCGGGTGAGTGGCGGCAGGGCGCGGGAGCGGGATCGGGCTGCGGGTGCCGCGACGGGAAAAGCCGTCCCTCCTTCCTCCGCCCCGGGGGGAGAGGCGCTGCCCGGGTAGCCGCCGGGAGCGGGCGGGCGGCTGCGGCTGCTCCTGGCCCGGGCGGGGCCCTTTTCCCGGTGCGCCCTGTGCGGGCGGCGCTGGGAGCCCCGGCCCGGCCGTGCCCCGGTAGAGCCCTGGGGGGCGAGGGGTGTCCTGCCAGGGGCTGCGTCGGTGGGAAGGGGCCCGAGCTGTGCCGCCAAACGCGGGCCCGCCGAGTAGCCATCTTCCCGGGTGTTTGCGGTATCCGCAGCGGAAGAGGTCGGTGCGGCTGGTCGCGAAGATGCACTGGTGCTACACGACCCTTCTGTGAATTTCCAGCCAATAAAGAGAAGTTTAGTTTTCGTACTGCCTACCGGAAAATCACGCTGGCTTCCAGCGACGTATTAGCATCAGAAATATGAGAGTTTCATAGTTTGTGGGCACTTGATAGTTGGTGTGTGGAGTATATGACAATGTAAAATGAATATGTAAGCGTGCTTAAAATACCTAGAATCCTTTCTTCCTTACGCCTTACACAGCCACGGTTCTCTCTTCTCAAAAGAGTTGCATAATAATGTAGAATTTTATGTATTTTAAATGTTGCTATTTAAATTGACAGTGTATATGTATGAGGGAAGATAGTTTCAAATTAGGGTGATTTTAAAGAGTTAAAAGTTAAATTAAAAAAAAAAAAAAAAACAAAGCCCAACAACTTTAAAAGTTAAAGGAACGTCTTTCAAGAAAAGCTAATTGTGCCATTGTAGCCACCAATATTAAACCTGGCAGTTTGACAAATTAATGATGATAGCGTAAGCTTTATGGTATGTAGGTCATATTTTCCTCGGTGATTTGTGACAATGTATTTAGGGCTCAGTTGAACACGAAAAGTTTGTAGAAATCGTCTAAGGCAATTACAGTTCTGCAGCCCTGCTGTTGTGCCCTTTTAAGGCAGCTTTGCCCAGGTGGTACCGCGGCAGCGCATCATCCCGTTGCAATGTTACATGGTAGCGGTTAATAACCGCCCGAGTGTTTCTTGTTACCACGTGTCGGGGATGAAACGGTGCTTTGGATGGGGCTTTGTCTGAAACCCGTGTTGATTCAAAGCTTGCTCAATTTTGCACGTTAAAAGGACAGATTTTTTTGCAAGTGAATTTGGGAGCAGAAAATCCCCGTCTGTTACAAAGGTTTTTTGCCTCTTGGATAAGTCATGAGGGGTCAGGTGAGGGAACTGTGTCACTCTTAGCTATTTTAATTCAGTAAGAACAGAAAAGAGGGGAAGCTTTTCTCTTAGGAAGAGTTTGTGATGCATCCAGATGTAATTTTTTCTTTTTCACTACTTACTTACCAGATTTGTGCAGAAATCCTGCTTTCTTAAACAATAGAGAGGGTCTCAGTGCTCACTGACCCCCTTTTGGATGGTGCTCAGCTCCAGAAGCTCTCTCTGTAGCTTTTGTTCCAAGCTGCGTTGTCAGTACCTCTGGAAGCTGCATTCCATGCTTTGCTTTGTCTGTGGGGCCCAGTTTCTTGTGCTTACCTTGATGCCAGTTTTTACTGAAGGAGCTTCACATCTAAAGGTCCAGTTGCGTTGATGCCCATTTGCACAGCACAGATGCCAAAACACCTTTTGGGTGCCTGCAGTTATTAGCTATGAATGCTTTGTAACCATATAGTGTTTTGTGTGACTGTACTATTGCCTTCTAGTAAGTTGTGTATGGCTAAACTGGTGCAAGACACTGGTGCACAGGGGTAAGAAAATCGCCCTGTTTGGGAGCCAAGAGGTGCACAGGGTATGTTTGGCAGGCTTAGCAGTTCCTTGGGATCATTATGAATGGAAATAAATGTTGTCCTCCTGAGGACACTTGCATAGTTTGTCTCCATCTCAGTTCCACTCTCGGTAGCAGGCATGTGGGAGCTGCTGCCCTTTCAGGTGCTGCATGCAAGGACCTGCTGTAACCAGCTGGATGTCTGCAGTACTGTGTCAGGGTAAGTGGAAAGCTGTGGTGTGGTTTAAACCCCAAATCTACTACATATCCTATATTGCAGAGAGGAATTTAAAGGAAGATGTTCCATTTTTATTGAGGGCATTGATAGAAAGTTGCAAAGCCCCTGAGGACCTATGACGTTACCAGGGTGCTCTGGTTCTGTGGCAGCCTAAGCTCATTCTTTAAAACCACTCCCACCCCAACCTTCCCACATTTTTCATATTTTGACGTTAGCTCCCTGTATTTGTATTTAGAATGTGCTGAAGTTGTAGTTTTTGTTCATTTCTCCTCAAATGTCAAGGCTCTTTATCCTTTCAAGACTGAAACCTCAGATTATCCGGTAGCCACGTGTCTCCAGGCTGCTGGGATTTACAAAGTGCTGTGACATTGATAATTCAGTGAGAGCAGGCCAGGATGGCACAACAATTTTACAGATCTCCTAGTAACTTTGTCAAAATTTATTTTACTTTTTAGACCACAATGAATGTGGAACATGAAATTAGCCTCCTAGTTGAGGAGATTCATCGGTTGGGAACCAGAAGTAAGTATTACAATATCTCTGACCATACAGATGTGGCCATGTTATACATACATGTATGTATATATACAACATACATGTCATACAATTGCAGGCATGTTTTATCAACCTATGAACTTGGCAAATTTAATTAAGCAGGCTCAGGTAACATGGAAACTTGCATATATACTTAATGTTGGATGGAATTGTACTCCACTCCACGCATCCCCACCTTTGAAGTAGTTCTTTTATGAAGTTAAATGTTTAAGCCTCTGCAGCACAGTGGATGTAGGCCTAAAATCCTGCCCCCTCTAAAATCAACTGCAAAATTACCCTTTTCTTTAGATCTTCGATACTTGTTACAGCCAACAGAGAAGAAAGTTGCACCTTTTCTTTCTGCCCCCTTCCTTGGTAACTTCTGAACTTCAGAATTTATACACTTTGATTCTGTTCATCGTAGTATTATTTGGAAGGAATTGATCTGTATGCCTGAAACTAATCCAGGAGTTACAGGTGCAATCCCAACCTTCCTTAAACTTGCTTAGAAAAGGTCGCCTTTTCTCTTAAGATGGTTTTTCACCATTAAACATCCTCTTTCTTTGCAAATATTTATGCAATTTTTTTTTTTTTGGATGAGCTACCTGCTGAAATATTTCAGTTCTGATGCAATTTCCTTCAGTTCAGTTTGTTTTTCAAAACTTAAACAGATACATATGTCTGGCATTTTTGCATGACTGCATCTGCCTTTTAGGAATAACCTGAGTAACATCAACATATATTTTTAAATTCTTGCTTTTTGTGAGAAGTGATTTCACATTACAGCTTTTTCAATGTGAACATCAAATATTAATAAGGGGGGTAGGGGGTGGATTTGAAAAAACAAATTAATATTTTAATTATTTAAAAGTACTTTCCTCCTTATGCTTTGTAGAGTTCAATAACCTGTGCTGGTCATAGGTTTGAGAAAGTCATCAGTAAAAATAAACATAGCAGATATGTGATGCTTGGTATGAGTCTCTGGAAAAAAGGGAAAGTCATACCTGCAGAATTTCTGCCTACTATTTATCATCAACATTCATAGTATGTTCACTGATGAACTTGGAAACACCATGAGGTTTACTAGAGCCTTCTGACTGTCAATTTGTTTCCCTTGCAACCTCCTACCTGAAAGAAAACCTGCATGTGTATATCTTTGATTTAGATGCTGATGGACAAGTGAGTGTGAAATTTGGTGTGCTCTTTGCTGATGAGAAGTGTGCCAACCTCTTTGAAGCCCTAGTGGGAACCCTTAAGGCTGCAAAACGACGGAAGATTGTCACTTATCAAGGGGAGCTACTTTTACAAGGTGTTCATGACAATGTTGATATTGTGCTGCTGCAGGACTGATGCGGTGTTTCAGCTATGTATTAATGGAATTGTTTAAGACAGTGACTTGCAACATCCTCTGAATAAGGCTGATCATTTTAAGGTGTTTTGATGTATTTTCTATATCTTTATAGCCCAAAGGAAACTGTACTATTTTGGAAAACATTCCCTTTTGTAATCCTTCTTAAAATGGTACTGTATGTAAGAGAAAAGGTGCCAGATCTCTTTTTCTTTTTTCTTTTTAATTTTTTTTTTTTAAATCTCAGGTAATGCTCTCAAATGTCTGGTGGTTACTTTCAACATATGAAGAAGGAGACTGATAATTTAATGTTTACAAATCAAAATGTGCCATGGAAATATAAAATAAAAGCACATCATTAAATTTATGTAATTCTTATGGACGTTGTTTCTCCTTTTATTTTGCAATCCAAAATGAAAGCAAACTGAACTCCTGTGAGGAACATAGTTCAGTAACTGTACAGAAAGCATATCAGTATGATTCAAGTGAAGAATGACCAGATTGTGCATGAATGATAGCCGTGCCTCATCTATTTCATCTCTCATTCATCTCTGGCAGTGTAATAGGCTTTCATTTTTTTATCCTGTAGATTTTTAAAGGAAGTGGATGAGGAGGTCCCTGACTGCCTTCATGCAGTATTAACCAGAAGATGGTACATCAGCTTCAAGTTGTGATTATTTTTGTCACAGAAATCACACTTTCTCTAAATCACTCCAGGCAGAAATTGGGAGGAAAAAAAGCCCTTTTGATTGTTTTCTAGCTTACTGCTAATGCTTCTTAGCAGGTAAAAATGTTCCCTCCAGTTGGGAGAAGGAGTTGTTGCATGAAGAAAGCAGAAGTGGGTAAGCAAACTGCTTACTACTCTGGGCTTTCACTCTGCAGCTGCAGCTTTTAAAGTTGCAGGATGGGTGAATTTCCTTTTACTTAGCAGCCTTTTACAAGTGCAGAATCTTTGAAAAGTGTCTCTTTATTTCCAGATACAGGAAATGCACACATAGTTATGGAATCTCTGCAAAGCTGCATAATTCCAGCTTCCTCTGCTTCGTGCAACAGGAAAACAACTTAAGTCCTGTGTGCAAACAGATCTGGGCTAACTCTGCCTGTGCTGGCTCCAGAATCTGGAGAGCAGAGAAGCTATACACAGACAAACTTGAGTTCTCTAGGTGCAAGCCAGCTGGAGTGGAGAAGCAGAGCAGGATCTCAGCACAGCTTACTGGCTCCCACACCCTGTTACTCCAGTGCAGCTATCTTGCTTCCAGACCTGAGCTGACAAGTGCCTGCAACCCCTACACTCCACAGCTGGAACAAAGGGGGACTGAGACCCAGGCTTTCTGTGTTTCTGGTGAGACCAGGCAGCTCTGCATTACCAGGTAATAATGACAGTCATTTTTCCTCTGCTTCTATGTTGTCAAAAGCCTTGAGTCATTGTCTGCGTTCATAGGATATCCTGAGTATACTGACAGAGTGCAAGACGCTGATTTTGGTATGGGAGGGCATCAGCCTGCCCTAGCCAGGATATAAGTTCTCTCTGTGTTTTCACAACGGCTCTTTAAGCACTGAAGGGACCTCAGTTTTGAAAATTCACTTAAAAAACCCCAAACAAACAAACAAAATCCAACAGTAAATGTAAGGCTTAGTGCTGAGTTGGAGCTGAGACGGGACTGTGAAGACACCCTTATGTTTCTCTCATTTCTTATTTATTCTCCTAACTGCTAATAAATGTATTCAGGGCTTCTGAGTATACCACATAGAAAGAGACAGAGATACTTGGCACTGAAACAAATCTGTAACAACCAGAGGAGAATGTTACTACTGCTCAGGAAAGGAGATTTGTTTTCCCTCTGTTTCTGAAAGGAGAAGAGAAGCAACAAGAACAAGGATGTATATACAAGAACTTGCTCTCAGTGCAACGCTTAATGTGTCTGCTGGCCCCAGAATTGTGTAGGCTTTTTCACTTCAGGTTATATTAAAACTGATTAGTTTTAACTTCAGGTTATATTAAACTTATAATAATATAAACTATTATATTTTAACTTCAGATTATATTAAAACTGATTATGTTACATCGTTGACTCTAGTTTCTAATTTTTAATTTAAATTTTTTTTTTTTTCCAGAGAAAATCCATTAGTAACATTGCTTTACATATGTGGGACTACACCTCTGTTAAGGAAATAATTACCACATCAAATAGCCTGGACACAAGACGTAGTTCCTGGAGCACTTGACACAATAATAGAAAAGCTAACTATGAGGAAAGCATTATCTATTTTTGTAGACAGCAGGACAATCAGCAGTGCCCCATGATGGTTTTATGACCTTGCCAGCCATAGGTTTGAAGGAAGTTTTTAGATTAGTCAGGAACACCCGTGATTCCAGAAATAGCAAGTCATTCCCCTGACTGCTGGGAAGTAGGGAGATAAAGAGATCTCTGACAACAGCATAAAAGAGTTGTCAGTAGGGCTGTTACCTGCCTGTGATAGTGCTGGGAAAACAGTGAAAGAGAAGGTTAGTTAATTCAGTCCCCATCTACATAGGATCCAAGAGTATAGTGGAACCTTTAAGAGAGGTTAGCTCCAGGCAAATCTAGCTGGTACAATTTAAGGTGTTACTTCTACGTATCTTCACGAGGGACTGTTAAGAGTAACTGATGAAATGTATGCACTTACCTCAGCCTTTTCCATGCAAAATCCAGTGACTGGAGATAAACATGCTTTTAAAAGTGTTTTTTAGTAAGCTGTGAAGGCACTGCACTGCACGGTTTGTGTAACCTTTGCAAGGGGTGGTAGCATCTTAAACTTTGCAGCTTTTTCTTTCGTGAGCATAGGTTTTCGGTGTGAACTTGAGCCAAGGACAGGTTGAAATGTATGTGATATCTTTTACATGCATCTCTCATGTTGGAATGAATTTTGAAAATGCATGTTGTGTTTTGCTTGTTCCTCATCTGTCCTCCACAGCTTTGTTGGAGGTGTTCTTTCCGCTTCAAGGGATTTCTTTTGGTGACAGCAATGTCACTTCTGCCATTCACATCTGTGTAACGGTTATCTTTACCTAGTTTCTTTGTCACATAAAACACTGGAAGGGAAGAACACGAGGAAGGGGAGCAGAAAGTTCTTGAATGCTGAAAACTGGTTACATTGCCACTGATACTTAGCAGTTTTACTTAAAAAGTTGGATATTTCAGAAACAGGCCGAGATTCTCTTCTACTCCAGCAGCAGAAAGTGATTATTAAGCATGTTTAAATAGTTGCAGAGCCTTAACTAAGATGACACAGCATGAACCAATGAATGCCAGAGGACTGGCCTTACAGCTCCCTATCAACTGGCTAACCATTAGTGTTATCTTTGTTTCATTTCCACCTAATATAAAAAAAAACAGTCCTAAAGGTTTGGTCTGCACCTTGCAGCATAATTCATGACCAGTATTGCCTGAAAATCCTCTGTCTGATAATTGTATGATGGGAATCATGGTTTCAAGGATGTAAAAAGGCCCAAAATGAATTTCTTTTGGAAGCTGGCAGAGTCAATAATTTTGCAAAATTCATCTTGTTCATGTCCTCCTCAAGCAAATACATGATGTTTGGTTTGAAACAAATCTTTTTTCTGATGTGTAAAAAGGCAATTCATTCCAAAGCCAGCCACAAAGGGTAGAACTAAATGTGAAAAAAGCAATTTGAAGGAAAATTAACCCATAGACCAAAAAATATGTTTCAATGCTCTGACAGTGCTTTGGAGCAGGTGATCTGACTAGGTTGAAGAATATGAGTTTGGTGACCCAGTGACACATTAAAGCCTGAATATCTTTCAGGACAGCAGTCAATATGACGTGCTTTGTTTTGCCACCCAAAAGATGGTTATACATGCCAAAATATTCTGTAGTTTTGGTTTTGGTTTTTTTTCTGCTTCCTTACAAACCAGTCAATTTTTACTTTGGAATCTGTCCATTAAGCTTATGAAAAAGACCCAAACTGTTCCCTTTGTTGCATTTATTATGTACCAGAGAAAAAAGAGGAGGATAAAAGAACTGCTTAGTGCTCTCCAGTATGTTCACACAGATCCAAGTCAAGACTGTTAATGTTAGATATGATGCTAAAAACCAACAATCTGCCTTTGCTGAAAGGCCCAGCACCCATACCAACTTAGACCTCCTAAGGATTTGATTTTCAAGGCAAGGTATCTTCAGCATTTTGATCTGAAATGGCAGTCTCAAAGAAAATGAATAGCAAGTTGAAGAGTTGCTCCAGTGCAATGACTTCAGGGAATGTCTGTAGTAAATATTTCCAGGTAGTCCTTTTTTTAAAGAAAAAAAGCTCAATGGGTTAGTTAAGGATAAGTGCTTGATGGTGTTTCTAGAAAACTGGTATGTTTAAGATCTAGTTATATAAACTGCTTAATGTGAAATTGTTCTAATAAAGTTTTCCTGAGGGTGGCAGTTCAGTTTAGTTCTGCCACTCTGAGTACAGCTTTAGCCACAAATGCACTGTAGGTGCATATTTAAGCAGTTGAGTCTGGTCTCCCGGCAGGTATTTTGAATAACGCACCAGAAGAAGCGTTGTCTCACAGTGTGGCCTAGATGTCATAGCAGATTATGCTTATCTCCACCAGAGCACCTGCACAACTTGGGGAGGTTAAATACCAGGCTGGTAACCTGGGAAGGGAGTACTGCTATCTACAAACATGCTCCAGAGTCTTGTCAGATCAGATCCAGATCAAACCTCCGTTCAGGGAAATGCTTAGTGTCAGATCCGAGCATTTTTCCAGTAAAGCATTTTCACAAATATAGCATCATTATATCTGTGATCTTGCTCCTTTTAGGAGCTTATTCCTGCACAACCACTTCAAGCTGAGTGACACTAAGAGTCTTGTGGTCACCTTGCCATGCTTAAAGCTGTTCTCCGGAGAGAACAACAGTATGTACCATAAATTAGTATATGCATATTGTGCATACATATTGGCACAACAGGTGCTAGAAAACTGACTATTTTTTCACAGTGGGGAAAATTCAGTAAATGACAACTATGTTTGAATGGAAATATAGCGAGCTGTATTTTCTGGTCTGTGCTAAGTCTGCTAAATGCCACAGATGATCACATTGGAATAGTTGAGAGTTTCCATCTTGCAGATTAGGTCTTCTGTGAAGCTTTGGTGATTGAAAGCACATTACTGCTGCATCTTTATTAGTCAAGAGACTATGTCTGTTTCTGCAGCTAATGTTCTAAAAAGCTTCCATTATAAAGTTGTATTATGAAGCAGCATGATTTTCTAGGAAATCTGCTTTCAGTTTTCGTAGGGTAACAAAAAAAGGCAACAGCGGTTGAAGATACCACTGTTCTGTGGGAGTTCAGCACTATGTAGCAGTGGACACAGAAGTTAAGATCCAAACATGAAAATAATTAATTTGTAAGTACGTTCAGTGGCATTGGAGTACTTAAATTCAAGTATGTGACATCTATAAGACACTCTGGTAGATCCAAGTCCACAGACATTTAAGGTTTGATTGGAAAACTTCACTGGGAACTTAAAATCGTGTGAGCCTCCATATACCCAGAGGCATTGCCACCCTGTCTGTGCTGAACAACAAAGCACCTATCTCAGACGTGTATCCACAGGGGATCAGCACACACTTATGCCTAAACTCCCCCAGGATCTGTGCTGGGAAGCATGAACACTGAGTCGTACTCAGTCCTGTACAGAAATGTCTGTAATTTTCTTCTTAAAGAGTCCACTAAGAGACCTTTTACTATCTTGGCAAATGGTTCTGGCTTGAAGGGGGTAGGAGCATCTGCAGCGCGTGGGTGCAGGTTGCTGCTAGGCCCTGCGTGCTTGTCCCCTGCATGGCATGTGGTGTGCTGAAAAACAGGTCAGCAGATGAAATAACTGGGTAAAAAACTGTGCCTCAGGTTCCTTAGGAAGTCGGTCTGTGCTTCTATTAGCAGCACCGAGGCCGAATGGTTTGCTTAGAGCCAAGAGTGGGATTCCCTAACCTATGTCTTGCTTTTTTGTTGTGGAAAACAATGCTGCTTTATGTGCTTACATTTTTATTGTATTACACTCAAGCAAGACCAGCCAGCTGGCCTGATAGCGGAGAACTGCTGTAGTGGGACTTCTCAGAATTGTTTTCTTCTTTATAAACACATTTGGCAGTTTATAGAATAAGAGAATGTCTCAAGTTGGAAGGGATCCATAAGTTCATAGCACACATCTGCTTGGTTCCTTGCACAGTAAGAAAGAGAGCTCCCACTTGTGCCTGGGACCCCATTCATAGATGTGTGCCCTAGTAAGGGTCTTGACAGCTTTGTTGACATCGCTGAACACATCTCTTCTCAGAAGCTTGGCGACATGCAGCCCAGAAAACGAAGGCAAAAAAATGTCAATTCCACAGTCCCAGTGTCATCAAGTTTAGGCCTCTACCCAATGTGCTTCTCTTACAGTTTTAAAACAGCCACAGACAGCAGGCTTTGCATTTGGATGTCAAAGTCAGACCTTCCCCTCTGCGGTCTGCAGCCTGAGCGCTGGCAGGATGTGGTGGTTGGTGACAGCCAGGGGTGAATTGTGCCCTGGGCTTCTGCAGAAAGGAAAACGAAACCCACTCATTTCAGCAGAAGCAAGAGGAAGTCAATGGTACAAACCATGCAAAGTAAATGATACTGCAGAATTTTGGTTTATTGCAATCCAAACAGCTGGTGATCGTGCATGCACGTACTTTAAATTGCTGTGTTAATAATCTCAATTTTAAACAGAAAAAGAAACATCACTCTAACTGGCTAAAAATATCCTGAGTTGAGCCGTACCTACCAAGCTGCATGTGTTGCTGTCAAATCATGTAACACTCTTTTAAATTTAAGAAACAAAACTAATCATCTTCGCATTATTCGTTATAGACAGTGGTGATAATCTTGGCCAGTTAATGATGTTTTGAGGGTAAAATGCAGACAGTTGGCATTTTATCTATTTATAATCATTTTTTAAATGGCAGTGCCATCCCTTCACTCCCACTCTAGCTCTCCCACACACACTCAGCATTTTATGAGTCAGGCTGTGAAAATACTGAGAGGCTGATGTAAAGAAGAGGTTTTGCAAAGTTCTTTTGTAAAGAACACTTGAAGTGCTTTTTCGTTGCTTTCTTTTTTATCTGGCTGCAAATGGGTCATATTTCCAAGCCACTGTCTGCAGTACAAGGGCAAGGTATGTATTAAATCTAAAATCTGAGGATATTCTATGGTTAAGGTGAGGACACAAGAGAAATAAAAATTTGCTAATCTCATTTTAAAGAATGTTTCTGCATTTCATAGGACCTTTACTTTAGCTATCGTTTAGGATTCAATGGGGCAGTTGACATGTGATCAAGCCAGGTATATGGCTATGGCTAGAGAAGCAAGGGGGCAATCAGTGTGAAAATCACAGGTTGCATCACTGCACTCACGATTTATGCATGTCCCCATCCTCAAGATGGGTAGTTTGTGAGCCTTTCAGCCATAATGTCATGAACTTGTGGCTTCACAACTGCAGTAGTTAGTGATACTGTGTCATTTACCAGATGGTACCAAGGCCACAACTTGGACATACAATCATATTCTAGATACATTTGTCTCATTAGAGATGCTTATATTACCATTTTGACCCATTAACAGTACTGTTCAAAAATATACACATGGCATGAGATGTGTTTCAGGTTTAAAGGTTCACTGGGGCAGTACAGGTGTGAAGGCTGCTGGATGACCTGTTCCCCAAGCTGTGGGAAGATAGCAGTCCTAGAGGAGAAGCCCAGGCTGAAAACTCCTGAGTGAGCCTGAGGAGCTACTGGGTACTCAGTCCAGTGCTGCCCACAGTTGCAAGATGCGGCTCAGCTCTGGCAACACTGCTGTCTCTACCTGGGAAACACCCACATAGCTCCTCCTCATTTGGTGGTCTGAAGTATGAGGGGTGGTTATGCTGCCTCCACCTCTGTCATGTCCTACTTGATCACGGTGGCGAGGGGGAAAGAAGGGAGTGATAAAGGTTCTGTGATTTGCTTGGGTCGAATTAAGGAGACTTACACCATAGGTCATAACGTAAACAAAAGTTTAATTCTTAATCCCCATAACTATAAAACCCACTAAAATTATATATAATGTATTTAAAGGAAAGAGAAGGTAAAGAGGAGAGAAAGGAGATGAGAAAGACTGAAGTAGGCAAAGTTCCAGATCACCACTCAGTGTTCCAGTGACGTCTCTCCTGGTCCATTCCTTGGGAGTCTTTGGTGGTGGGTGCATACCTACCAGTGTACTTGAGTTCCTTTTAATTCATTGCTAAGAGGGGTGTTGCTTGATGTACCCCTTAAATAGCATGGGAAGTGTAGAGGTGGTGCTAGTTTGCATAGAAAGCATGGAGAGGTGGTAGCCACCATTCCTCACGTGCTTGAGAGAGGGAAGGGCAGCATTTACCCTTTCCACCAATTGAGCCAGTGGTCACAGAGACTCTATATTTTATTATCCTTTGCCTGGTAGGCAACACAGGAAAACCTGGCAAGGGGACAATGCCGCTTATCTTCCAAGGTACTTCACTCCTGCCATAGATGGTGTATTTTGTCCCTTGTTCTAACCTCAAGGCTGCTTCTCATGTCAGCTTGTTCAGGTCAGAATGTTCCTCACACAGTGTATTGAGACATCAACTCATTCAGATTGGAGTTTGACAACTTCCCACCACTCTGAGATGGGGCTCTTCGGGTGACCATCCAAAAGGGTAACTATTTCTGCTCTTGTGGGGGAAAAGAAAGTGTGAGTTTCTGTCTCTGTAACAACAGCAGTCCATTTTACAGTTCTGTATTTCTTTTAGCTTGTATCTCTAGGTTAAACACTTAAACAGTTACATCCCTACCTGCTCTCTTCCATCCCCAAGCGGCATAACCTTACCTGTTATATTGCAAAATATCTCAGTTCTTGCAAAACAGACAGACAAAATAAGTTTTTGAGAGGTCTTAGCTCATAAAGCCTAGAAAAACCTTTTGTAAAAGCAACTGATCACAGAGCCCGTCCCTGTGTCTTTCCAGGAAGCATCAGGGCATTTTGGTGGAAACTCCCTGGAGTAAGTATTGTTTCTTGGAATTTGTCCATGCTTGTATGCACCACTAACCTAGTCCTGTCTGGAATGTCTGCTTTACTGATATAATGGTCCAAGTGATAGTATCATCTAAACTTATATTTAGTAGCTTTCCAAATATTTATTTCTCGTCAGAGTTTGTTTCTCACAATGGTGGTAATAAGTTTTTTTAAAAAGCTGTATAAGACATTGTTTTGCACCAGAGGTGGCAGTGAGGTGAGATCTTGGTCAGGATCACTGCACAGATGCTTTCTTTAGACCTACTAGTGACCCTTCAGTACCTGAAGGGGGCCTACAGGAAGGCTGGAGAGGGGCTGTTTATGAGGGCCTGTAGTGAAAGGATGAGGGGTAATGGGTTTAAAGTAGAGAAGAGTAGATTTAGATTGGATATCAGGAAGAAGTTCTTTACATTGAGGGTGGTAGAACAGTGGAATAGGCTGCCCAGGGAGGTGGTTGAGGCCCCATCCCTGGAGATACTCACGGTGAGGTTGGACAAGTCTTTGAGCAGCCTGATGTAGTTGAAGGTATCCCTGCTCACTGCAGGGGGGCTGGACTAGATGATCTTCAGAGGTCCCTTCCAGCCCTAGCCATTCTATGATTCTATGATTCTAAATCTTTAATTTATTCCTTCCAACAAGCTGCTAAACTACTCCTTGGCTCACCTCCAAAGTGATGTCATTTAATGTATGGGTGGTAACAGGAAGAAAAATTGAGGAAGTACTTTCTGTTGCTGTTTTCATGTAGAATATCTGGTCTTTCAGAAAACTTGGATGTTTCACATGTTGGAGTGGAGCTTAGAAACTCTCCCAGGAGAAATTTTAACAAATACAAATATTCTATTATGGAAGAACCATATCATATCATGTAGAGTTAGGATATTAATAGGTGCCTAATCCTACTGGGTGTCAAGTCCTGTTTCTGTGCCTTCCTATTCTTGAAAAGACTCAGTCTTTTCTGTTTTTCTAAGCTGCCAAACACTCTAATGTTAACCTGCGTTATACTGACCTGCACACTTCTTATTGTTTCTAAACTGTTGATTCACTCTCTGTGCAGCAGACTGAGGGCACTGTGGTTATGGCCAGGGAGGAAAGCTGTAGCAACAACAGGGACACAACTGAGTTTTATTTTGTAATATTCACTTGCTTTATTCCAAAAGATGTGCTTTCTCCTGCAGTCTCCTGCCTTTGCTCTTTACAGAAATTTCACTTCCTACATGGTGGAGCAAATGAAGCAAGGAGCCTCATTAATTCCCAGTCTTGCTTCTTTTATTATCACTGTTCTCACCATATGGCAAGATCCCAGTGAAAAAACAAAAATCAAACAAAAAACACCCCAACAACCCATAACATTTGTTATCTCCTATTGAACATACACAAGGAACCAAATTAAGGCTGCATGGAAGGTGTCATTTGTAATTCTATAGTTTTAAACCTCAGTCTAGAGCATATTATGTGAGTGCTGTATGCACGAGCATGTACACATATTGATAAGCATTATCTCCTTATCAGCAGTCATTTCTACATACGAGTCCTCCATGAGGAAGATGGATAAGCAGGGTCTCAGTCTGGATCCATGTATGAGTTGTGCTGGTAGGACACTCCTTCCTCCTGCTTCGAAAGGGCTCGTGCATGGTTATTTCATCAGGATATTAGTGGTGCAAGCGCAGTAACCTGAAAAACACTGTTGACCAAGCTTGAATGGAACTCAATGGAAGGCAGGCAGACCACTTGTCACCACTTCCCTCCAGACTTGCAAAGGCTTGCTACAAGGCAGGGGCAGCAACCAAGCTCCTCAAAAAAAGGTCAGATATCTTTTGCAATAGAAGATATTAATCAACCTAAATATACAACTCCTCACAACCTGCACATACAGGTCCAGTTTGCTCTCATATCATCCTTACTGCTGAACTAAGTTATGGCAAAAAGCAGGGAGATTTCAGAAAAAGAATCATTTTGGTATGCTTACAAATTTGGTAAATTTAGAAATGTCCTGGGGTTTTTTTTCTTGTTTTTTTCTTTTCCTTTTCTCTGTGGATATACAATGGCTTTTTGAAGCAAGTGTAGTGTTTAAACACAACCCATCTGATACAGAGTCACTAGTTACATTTTACTGGGCATCACCAATTGACAGCTGTTTGTTCCTAAATCCTTTTTAGAGCTTTCTTTTCTTAACACATCCTATTTGCACAGCACTAGGTTTCAGACAGTGCAAGTCCAACATAAGTAATATGTAAACTGGATGCAAGCTGTCTTTTCCCTGCAGTCCTCAATACTCAATGTGAGCAAGGTTAGAGGACAAGATGGTAAATGTGATACTGTTTTCCTGCTCTCTGGCTGATGTTGCCCATTGGAATGAAGCTGCTGCATTTCCTTTCTTTTTCTACTTCCATTTTATCTGACTTCCACAATTTTGTGGATGTACTTTGTCTTTCCTTCTTTATTATTATTATAGAATCATAGAATCACAGAATGGTCTGGGTTGGAAGGAACCTTAAAGATAATTTAGTTCCAACCCCCTTGCTATGGGCAGGAACACCTTCCACTAGACCAGGTTGCTCAAAGACCCATCCAACTTTGCCTTGAACATCTCCATGGATAGGGCATCCACAACTTCTCTGGGCAACCTGTGCCAGTGTCTCACCACCCTCACAGTGAAGAATTTCTTACTTATAGGTAATCTAAACCTACCCTCTTTCAGTTTAAAGCCACTACCCCTTGTCCTATCACTACATGCCCTTGTAAAAAATAACCTCTCTAGCTTTCTTGTAGGCCCCTTTAAGGTACTTGGAAGGCCACAATAAGGTCTCCCTAGACCCTTCTCTTCTCCAGGCTGAACAATCCCAACTTTTTCAGCCTGTCTTCATAGGAGAGGTGTTCCAATCCTCTTATCATTTTTGTGGACCTCCTCTGGATCTGCTCCAACCTGCTCTTTCGTGTGCTGAAGACTCCAGAGCTGGACACAGTATTCCAGGTGAGGTCTCACAAGATCAGAGAAGAGGGGCAGAATCACATCCCTCGACCTGCTGGTTATGCATCTTTTGATGCAGCCCAGGATAGGGTCGGCCTTCTGGGCTGACATAACACAAATCCTACTCAGGACTGCTCTCAATCTATTCTCCACCCAGCCTAACAAAACAAAACAAAATAAAACAACAAAAAAAAACCAAACCAAAATCCCACCTCACTATCCCCTTAGAGCATGACCTGAAATGCCTCATCTACACATTTTTTTAATATCTCCAGGGACAGTGACTCCACTGCCTACTTGGCAGCCCATTCCAGTGCCTGACTACTCTTTCAGTAAAGAAATTATGCCTAATATCTAAACCTCCTCTGCCGCAACTTCAGGCCATTTCCTCTTGTCCTGTTGTTTTTTACTTGACAGTTCACACCCACCTCACTACAACCTCCTTTCAGGTAGTTGTACTTTCAGGTTGTTCTTGAGCAATACGGTCTCCCCTCAGCCTCCTCTTCTCCAAACTAAACAATCCCAATTGCCTCAGCGGCTCCTCAGAGGACTTGTTCTTCAGACCCTTCACCAGATTCACTGCCCTTCTCTGAACTCACTTCAGCAACTCAATATCTTTCTTGTGGTAAGGGGCCCCGAACTGAAGGCAGTACTTGAGGTGTGGCCCTGCAAATACTGAGGACAGAGGGACAATCCCCTCCCTGGTCCTGTTGGCCACACTATTTCTGATACAGGCCAGGATGCTGTTGACCTTCTTGGCCACCTGGGCACACTGCTGGCTCATACTCAGCCACTTGTCGATCAGTACGCCCAGGTCCTTTTCTGCTGGGCAGCTTTCCAGCCACTCAGCCCCAAGCCTGTAGCATTACCTGGGGTTGTTGAGACTGAAATGCTGAACCCATCACTTGGCCTTGTTAAGGCTCATACAATTGGCCTTGGCCCATCGATCCAGCCTGTCCAGATCTCTCTGCAGAGCCTTCCTACCCTTAAACAGATCCACACTCACACCCAATTTGGTGTCGTCTGCAAAGTTACTGAGGGTCCACTCATCTAGATGGTTGATAAAGATATTGAACAAGACCGACCCCACAACTGAGCCCTGGGGGACACCACTGGTGACTGGCCACCGACTGGATTTATCTCTCTGTTCACCACAACTTTCTGGGCCTGGCTGGCCAGGCAGTTTTCAATCCAGTGAAGAGTACACTTGTCTAAGTCATGAGCTGCCAGTTTCTCCAGGAGAATGCTGTGGGAGATGGCATCAAAGGCTTTACTAAAGTCCAAGTAGACAATGTCCACAGCCTTTCCCTTGTCAACTAGGCAGGTGACCTGGTCATAGAATGAGATCAAGTTGGTCAAGCAGGACCTTCCTTTCCTGAACCCATGCTGGCTGGGCCTGATGTCCTGCACCTGTCATGTGAGCTCACTCAAGATGAACCTCTCCATAATTTTTTCCAGATATTGAGGTCAGGCTGATAGGCCTGTAGTTTCCTGGATCCTTCTTCCAGCCCTTCTTGTAGATGAGTGTCATATTGGCGAGCCTTCAGTCATCTGGGACCAATCTTGTTAGCCAAGACTGTTGATAAATGATTGAGAGAGTCTTGGCTAGCTCCTCTGACAGCTCCCTCGGTACTCTTGGGTGGATCCCATATGGGCACATAGACTTGTGAATGTCCAGGTGCTGTAGCAGGTCATTAACTGCTTCCTCCTGGATTGTGGGGGGGTTGTTCTGCTCCCCATCTTTATCTTCCAGCTCAGGAGGCTGAATACCCTGGGGGTAGCTGATGTGACTCATAAAGACAGAGGCAAAGGTGTCATTAAGCATCTCAGACTTTTCATCATCTTTGGTTGTAATGTTCGCCCCCTCCATGCAATAAAGGATGGAGATCCTCCCTGACTCTCCTTTTATTGATAATGTAATTGTAAAACCTTTTTTTGTTGTCCCTTATGACAGTCGCTAGATTGAGCTCTAGCTGGGCTTTTTTGCCTTTTTAACTTTTTGTCTGCATGACCTAACGAGATCCCTGCACTCATCCTGAGATGCTTGCCCGTTCTTCCAAAGCCTGTAAGCTCTCCTTTTTTTCCCCGAGTCCCAGCAAATGCTCCCTGTTCAGACATGCTGGTCTCTTCCCTGCCATTTCGTCTTATGGCGCACGTGGACGGCATGCTCCTGCACTTTTAAGGTTGCCTTCCTGAATACTGTCTAAGCCTTCCTGGACCCCTTTGTCCTTTAGGACTGTCTCCCAAGACACTCTCTCAATCAATGTCCTGAACAGGCCAGTCTGCCCTCTGGAAGTCCATGGTGGAGGTTTTGCAATTCCATCATCCATACTGACAACAAAGATGTTAAACCTTGCCAGTCTTAATACCAACCCATGAGGAGTGCCATTCATCACTGGTCTCCACTCGCACATCCAGCCATTGACTGCAACTCTTTGAGTGCAACCATCCTGCCAATGCTTTATCCACTGAGTGGTCCATTCATCAAATCCTTGTCTCTCCAATTTAGAGACAAAGATGTTGTGCAGGACAGTGTCACATGCTTTGCACAAGCCCATGTAGATGACATCAGTTGCCCTTCCCTTATCCACCAACACTGTAATCTCCTCACAGAAGGCCACCAAATTTGTCAGGCACAATTTGTTCTTTGTGAAGCCATGTTGGCTGTCACCAATCACCTCCTTGTTTTCCATGTGCCTTAGCATAGTTTCCGGAACGATGTGCTCCATGATCTTGCCAGGCACAGAGGTGAGACTGACTGGCCTGTAGATCCCTGGGTCTCCCTTTTTTCCCTTTCCAAAAATGGGGGTTATGTTTCCCCTTTTCCAGTCAGTCAGAACTTCACTGGACTGCCACAGCTTCTCAAACATCACAGAATCACGGAATCACTCAGGTTGGAAAAGACACTTGGGATCATCGTGTCCAACCATTAGCTCTAATCTACCTAATCTAAGTTCACCCCTAGACCATGTCCCCCAACAGCACATCCAAGAGATGTTTAAACACATCCAGGGATGGCAAATCAACCACCTCCCTGGGCAGCCCATTCCAATATTTCACTACCCTTTCCATGAAGAATTTTTTCCTAGTGTCTAGTCTAAACCTACCTTGTTTTAGCTTGAGGCCGTTCCCTCTGGTTCTGTCACTAATTACCTGAGAGAAGAGACCAGCACCAGCCTCTCTACAATGTCCTTTCAGGTAGCTGTAGAGAGTGATGAGGTCTCCCCTCAGCCTCCTCTTCCTCAAACTAAACAGACCCAGCTTCTTCAAATGGTCCTCATATGATCTGTTCTCCAGTCCCTTGACCAGCTTCGTTGCCCTCCTCTGCACCCGCTCCAGCACCTCGATATCTCTCTTGTACTGAGGTGCCCACAACTGGACACAGTACTCGAGGTGAGGCCTCACCAGTGCTGAGTGCAGGAGGACAATCACCTCCCTACTTCTGCTGCTCACACTATTTCTAATCCAGGCCAGGATGCCGTTGGCCTTCTTGGCCACCTGGGCACACTGCTGGCTCATGTTCATTTGCCTGTCAATTAGAACCCCCAGATCCCTCTCCTCCAGACAGCTCTCCAACCACACTGCCCCAAGCCTGTAGCTTTGCATGGGGTTGCTGCGGCCCAAGGGCAGGACCTGGCACTTGGCCTTGTTGAACCTCATACCATTAACACTGGCCCAGCGATCCAGTCTATCTAAGTCTCTCTGGAAAGCCTTCCTATCCTCACGCAGATCATCACACCTGCCTAACTTGGTGTCATCTGCAGATTTACTGATGGTAGACTCTATGTCCTCATCAAGATCATCAATAAAGATGTTAAATAGAAACGGCCCCAGCACTGAGCCCTGAGGAACACCACTTGTGACCTGCCGCCAGGATAGTGGCTTAGCAACTTCATTCGCCAGTTTCCTCAGGACCTGTGAACGCATCTCATCAGGTCCTATGGACTCGTGCACCTTCAGGTTCCTTAGATTGTCTGAAACCTTCTCTCCTCCAGGGGGTAGGTTCTTCATTCTCCCATCCCTGCCTCTGCATTCTGTGACTTAGGCAGCATGGCTAGTGCATTTGCTGGTGAAGACTAAGGCACAAAAGTCATTGCATACCTCAGCCTTTTCCATATCCCAGGTAACTAGGTCTTCCATTTCATTCCTGAGAAGGCCCATGTTTTCTCTAGTCTTCCTTTTATCACTGGTGTACCTATAGATTTTTTTCTTGTTGCCCTTGACATTCCTGGACAGATTCCATTCTGTCAGGGCTTTAGCTTTCCTAACCTGATCCCTTGCTGCTTGAACAATTTCTCTGTATTCCTCCCATGCTACCTGCCCTTGCTTCCACTCTCTATAGGCTTCCTTTTTTTTTTGATTGGTTTTGTACAGGAGCTGCATGTTCATCCATACAGGCCTCCCAGTGTCTCTGCCTGACTTCCTCTTTGTTGGGATGCATTGCTCCTGAGCTTGGAGGACGTGGTCGTTGAGTACTAAACAGCTTTCTTGGGCCCCTCTTCCCTTCAGAGCTTTATCCCATGATAATCTACCAAGCATATACTTGAAGAGTCCAAAGTCTGCTCTCCTGAAGTCCAGGTAGTAAGCTTGCTGTGCACCCTCCTCACTGCCCTAAGGATCTTGAATGCCACCATCTCATGGTCACTGCAGCCAAGGCTGCCCTTGAGCTTCACATTCCCCACCAGCCTCTCCTCGTTGGTACAGCATATCACCTCTCCTTCTTGGCTCCTCTATCACTTGGAGGAGGAAGTTATCATCAATGCATTCCAGGAACCTCCCAGATTGTTTATGCTCTGCTGTGTTGGTCCTCCAACAGATATTGGGGTGCTTTAATCCCCCAAGGAGGACCAGAGTTTGCGAACGTGAGGCTGCTTGTATCTATCTATAGGGGGCCTCATCTACTCAGTCTTCCTGCTTGGGTGGCCTCTAGAGAACCCCCACTATAATGTCTACTATAGACTGGTAATCCCACGCAAGCAATAAAATTGCCTCTCTGACTTCTTTCTCCTTGCTCACTGTGGCTTTGCACCTCACAAAGATGGAAAAATGATGTACAATTATTACGAGATCAGAAAAGGTGTTTAGGCTCAGTTTGCACAACAGCATGTGATTATGCCAAGTGCAAGCTGCTGTACAATCAGGCCCAGTGTTTCTAAACATATGCAGATCTAAAAAGGGTAAGTTTTACTGGAAGCTTTCCCACAGAAAGTATTTGATCTTGCAGCTTATACTTTGATGTTTGTTGAATATATCTCAATCAGAGCTGTAGGATTGGGCTCAGTGTATTCAAAGCAGTTTGAATCTTTCAAGATCACGTCTTTTTTTCCATTTCCAAACCAAATGGGTTCAAATCATCACATTCCACTGGAGCTGCAGTAATATATATGTCTTAGCAGTGCTGCAAACTGCAGCCTTCTAACCTGGAATTCTTCCCACTAGGTATTAACGCTCCCCAGTGATTTCACATCACTTTGCACACTGTAAAAAGGGCTATGTGATTAACACCCTTAAAAACTCCTTATGTATGGCAAAGATTTACTTTTAAATCCTAGGCATGTAGGAAGCCAGGCTGATACAAACCACAAGATGTATTATTTTGTACATTTGAATAAGAAAGGTATTTTCCAAGCTTTTCGCAATATCATTCGGCTAAACATGTTAGAGTTTGTAAAATGATTCTCTGCCTCTTAACTTCAGCAAGTCCTAGTAAAAAAGCCATGAAAACTGGTGGGATTTTTTTTTTTTTTTTGCATAAAATGCAAACTCTACCACTATTATATTATACTTCCCTGAAATATATACTGTGTCTGTTTCTCGCTGTCCTTTCTTCTCTCCTTTTTCTTCTCCACAAGCTGTACAGAATTGTACCCTGTTCAGCACATATTGTGTATATAGACAACAGAGTGGCTCCAAGACTGTATAAAGCAGATCCAAAGCTGCATTTGGGAATTAGAGTAAATCCACTGGATTTCTTGCTCCTCCTCCCTTTCTATGATCTGATAAAATGAGAGGACATAGAGGAAGAGCATGTGAGGTTGGATCAGTGGATGTTGGTTTGTTGGTTGAAAACAGATGGACCTTCCAGATCTGTTGCCAATGGATACAAAGGTACTTGCACAGGTGGAGTAGGAATGGTCCAGTGTGGAAATTCTCCTGTTTTCTGTTTGTTTGGGGATTTTTTTAAATGCAGAACAGGCCATCCTTTTACTTTCCGGACAGAACAGGGCAGAGCTTATTGTCTCCCCTAATCAGCTGCAAGCACAAAACCTGTCCTCTCCACTCTTGGGCACATAAACACCGCCTTCAATCATGCTGGGTCTGTCTGGAGATGGACTCCTCCAGCCAGGCTCAAATCCTTGTCTCTTCCTCATATTCCTTTTGCTCTACCCCCATAAAGCTGGAGTCCCCACTGGTGTATGTAACCTCAGAACTATGGTGAGCTCTAATTGCTGCTGCTGGGCCAGTGACTTCAGCCTCTGAACGCTTTTTTCCTTTTCTCCCAGCACTCTAATACAACATCCTTCCTGAGACTAGTCTCCTGAATGCGGATCAGCGGAGTTTTGCCACCAAGCTATTAATGCCCACAGAGACCGAATTCTTGACATTTGCCCTCCTGAATTCAAGTGCCAAAATCTGCGTGTTTGCCTCACCCCGTCAAACTGGGGTCGAATTCTGCTGTCAGCACATCACTGTCACATCACTGCAGTTGATCTCACTCAAGTGTGTAATGGAAGGGCAGTATCAGCTATGCACAATACTTGTGGTGCAAAGAGCAAAGCTTTTTTTGATAAAAGGATCCCTTCCTGAGTACGTGGCTAGGGAATTTCAGCACCAGTCCCAAGAGCAAACGAGCTCAACCACATAGTTCTTCTGTAGCACACAGAATTATAGATGTGTTAGTAGGGTAAATCAACTGTCAGCTCCCCCAGAGAACTGGGTTTGGCCCAAGCATCTTGTTTTCTCTGCTAAGATTGATGTTGAGGTTTTTAAAGTTAGTGATTTATTAATTATGTTTTCTTTCTTTGTTCTGTTGTGAGAGGAAAAAGCTGCAAGCTCAACAATACCTGCATGCTTATTTCAAGACAGGCAGTCTCGTGGGCTTACATAAGCTGTGAGTCTATAGGATGAACTGAGTTATAACAAAAGGAGCAAGAATTTTGTACTGGTCTGCCTTTGAAAAGGACACAGTCAGCTAGGGAACCTGTGAAGCATCTATCACAATGTCTCTGAGTTTAAGGAAAGTCCACGTTATTTGTTTTGTTTTTTAATGAAAAACTTTTAATCTGCACAGGTGTTTTTCTGCACACAGACAAAGTACTGACAATTAAATTAAACGAAACCTTAGTTCTTCAAAGCTTGTCACTTAGTTTTCGAGCCTGCTATTTTGCTACTATAGAAGCAACCAGAAGTCCCTAGAACTACCACATGGAGCTCATTGAGACTCAAATTCCTCTCAGCAAACAAAGAAGCCAAAAATCAGGAAGTGCAACATGCTCCTGGCTGCCCCAGACAGTGCGTGGGACATCAGGACAGGATGGCTGCTGCCTTCCTCTGCTAAAGAGGAGATAGCTTGAGTCTGACTCCACAGGAGATCAGTTTTGTTGTCTGAGTGGAGCAGGATAAAAGGGAGCACACTGGAGAGTTTGGATACCTGTTTCCCGGTCCTGGCATTGGCCCCAGCTCTTTTTGTGACAGCTTGATGACTCATTTTTCCTGTAGGTAAGATGAAGGCAGTAGTATTTACTTACTTGAGAAGGTGAAATGATGATTAATTGGTCTTTGTTTTTGCAGTCTGATGTACAGAGTGCGATTAGCTGCAGTGCATCTTCACAGGTAGGCTACCCTTGGGCTGCTCTCGGCAGAATGAACATGAACTCCATCAGAAGAAGCTGCTTTGAGCTCCTCCTGAACCAGAGAAGGAGGTGTCTGGATTTTCCTTTCCTCAGTCCTACACAAAGGTGGTTGTTTGTCTTATATCTGAAGGCTTAGTGTTTTGAAAACACCTTGTCAACCATTCCCCAGATTCTGGGCTGGCCTTGTGCATGGTGATGAAGATCCAGTAGATGTGATCTGGCAGCTGTAGGTGGCTGTCCTGGTTTGAGTGAGAACAGAACTAATTCTGTTCAGTGATTTTACTTTTCATCTCCGTTCTTCTCACTAACTGCACTGTCTGAAGTCAGCAGCCTGTTCTCACAGACAGTGTCTGCTTCTAGCAGTGAGAACACCTCATGTTTAGAGTTCCTACCAAGGATTGGTGTGCAGAACAAGGCCACTGCTGGATCTTGTGTACAACACTGGTAAAAGTACTTTTAGATCAAAAACAAAAAAAAAGACCTCTCAACATAACAGAAAGTGAAAGGCTGCACCTGCAGGGAGGAGTGGACAGGACAGGTGACCCTAAACTGAACAACAAGGGATTCCAGACCATATATGTCATATTTGGTGTAAAGCTGAGGGATCAGGAGGGTCTTGCCCTCTTGTCCCACTTTGACAGCTTTTCTTGGCTTAGCTCAGGTCCTCTTCAGTTTCTTCCTTGGAGGATTGGAGGAGGATTCTGTCCGTTCTGCCTTCGATCCTGATCTGTGTGTTCCTGAATCTGGTACCAGAATCCAGCTCCTGACACAGCTCCCATCTGCTGCTGGGCCCAGTCTGGGACTCTCCACATGCCTGTGTGGTGATGGTGACGTAACTACCATCAAGGGGGGTTGGGTTCAATACTGGTTTTGTATATACTTGTTTATATTCCATTTTGTTATTACTTTAATTTTTCATTAAAGCTGTTCTAGTTTCCTTTTCTAATGGCTAAGTCTCTCCCTTATTCCCTTTCTCTTCCCCTTTGGGGACGGAGCAGGGTTAACAGAGAGCATCTGCTATAGGTCTAAGGGGCTGCCCTGACCCCAAACCGTGACAGTAGCAATTTGTATTACAGGTTGCCCATGATTATCATGCTTGTCTTTCAGTGAGGCCAATGCTTCCCATGAAGACAAATTTCAATCTAATTGTAACAATATTCTTTGAAGATAATGAAACACAATACAAAAAGATTGTGATGACAACAATATATATCAGTACAGAAGTTAATGAGAAAACCCTACAGGTTGTTCATGCGTACACTTCCATTAACTGGTCTTCATTCTGTAACTTAATTTTTTTTCTTGTTTCACTGCAGAGGATTTACAGGGCTGGACATTAAATCTATTTGACTTTTGTAACAGAGTAGTGAACATCACTGCAATCTAAATATAAACTCAATACCTGACAGAAGTACTTTTGCTCATTAGAGGTGAGAGAAGTTAGAAAATAAAGTTCAGCTCTCTCAAGAAACTTCAGTTATTCTCAGTTTTTCCAAAGACTGAACATCACAGTCACTCTCTATGCTCTTTTGATCATATGCCTGGGGCTATCCTCCATAAAATCTATATGGAGTTGCTAGAATTGCTAGAGCTCATGGCATCCCTACAGGTTCCAATACTGACTTCTCTTTTCTGTAGTGCAGAGGTCTATACTACAGAAAAGAGGGAAGGAGCCTTCATGATCTACCCCAGAAGCCACAGTCTCACTTGGAGAAATCAAGGAATCATGGAAAGTTAGATCAAAAAAAAAGACCTCTCAACTTTTTTTTTCTAGTTCCTCCTTCATGACTGGTAGCAGAATTTTTGCTGCTGGAAATTATACTATAGTTTCATTATTTTAATCTACACTAAGTTAATGCACATTTCCTGTACGAGTCTGTGATGATACACTTTTCCTTTGAGAGTTACCAAAAACACTTCTTACAGCAAGACAGACCTTTCAGCCTGTGACAGGAATGGTGAGGAGGTTGAGTCTGGTGGTGATGGCTATGCCAAGAGGAGATGCTGTTGTCATCTGTGTACCACCTTTGTGTTAAATCATATATCACCTTTACCCATCCCCATTTTGCCTGTTTCTTGTGGCAGAAACGTGCTGCATTGTTACCTAACGGAATTTGCTCCTGAAAATCACCAGTTTCAGATGTTCAAAGCAGCAGCCAGGCCCAGAGTAAAAAATGCCCTCACATTAATGGTATTTTTCTATGGTAAAGAAAGTACATTGAGGGTTCTCTTATCATCCCCTTTCTGAGCTTTCAGATTGCACTGAGAAATTTTCAACTTTTCCCTGAAATTATTGGAGGTGGACTCTCTTCATTTGATGCTGTGCTAAGCAACAGTGGCTTTGAGAGACCTCATGGTCCAATATTCACTGCCTGGGTGATGCCTCTGTGCAAACAGCCCAGAAGGACCTGCGTCCCCAAGAGGGAGGAGGTAAAGCCAAGCGTAAGTTACAATGTGAGTAAGCACAGGGAGGATGGTGCTGGGAAAACCTCCTGGGATCTTGCTGAGCTGAGTGCTGGCAGCTGGCCATGCTGGACCCCCTTCTGAGAAGCTGTCTCCAGCTTGCTGGCTTCTGCCTTGTTCAAGGAAGCAAGATTTTGTACATTATTTGTAAACAAGTGGAGCCTTGTCAGGTGCCCACCTCTCTTGTCATCAATTTCTAACAGAAAATGACTAAAGAACCTTGAATTTTGGCTAAGCATTACTGTTAAAACACAAGAAGAGGAAAAGTAATTTAAATACACAAGGCATGTCTGGTTCTCTTCAGGCACCCTGCAGATTTCTTTTCCTCCTTACCCCCCCCACCTGACGCACCCATTGTTTATAATGCAAAATTCGCTTGGGAATGTAATTTCTTATGGAAGCTTTTCTTCCTTAGTATTTCTGATTATCTGATTTTTTTTTTTCCCATTGGAACTTTCCATTTGCAGGAAATATTGTTTCTGAGTTCAGCATGACTTGGGCCCAAACTGAATTAAAAAAACCAGAAAAAAAAAAAAAAGGCTAATTGTCCCTGAACTGGGAATATGGCCTTTTCAGATAACTTTGTCTAACTAGAATACTCCTGAATTAATGCATGAATTTTTGTGATACCATCCTGACTTGCTCTGTAAGTGCATAATGCTGGTGATTTTTCAGTGTAAGGCTTGACTTAAGCCATGAATTTCAAGGTATTTTACAAAGGAGAGTCGTGTCATGGTCCTTATTCTAATAAATGGGAAATTAAAGCTAAAGAGAGAGGATGATTTGTTCAACATCATGCTGTGAACATGTGGAATGGCTGGGAAGAGAAGGCAGATCTCCTGGAAGGAAAGTTAATAGTCACAAAAAGTACCCAGCAGTCGCCATCTCTGTATCTCAGCATAAACTACCAGTTTAATTGGCTATGTACACAATTTTGAGTCATTAGTACGGGGTCTATTGTAATTTAAGCTATTTCTGACTGACCTCTCTCAAAGTTTCATTTATTCAATGGTTTATTACTGTATTTACAGCATCTTATTTGTCTTGTTTTATTGGCCTGTAGAATAATGTCATGGTTTAGGGTCAGGGCATCCCCTTAGACCTACAACAGACGCTCTCTGTTAACCTCCCTCCACAAAGGGGAAGAGAAAGGGAATAAGGGAGAGAGACAGCGATTAGAAAAGGAAACTAGAACAGCTTTAATGAAAATGAAATTAATAATTATAAAAATGGAATATATACAAACATATACAAAACCAGTATTGAACCCATCCCCGCTGATGGTAATTACATCACTGTCACCACTGATGCTGTGGAGCAGGCACTGGGGGAGTCCCAGACTGGGCCCTGCAGCAGACGGGAGCTGTGTTCAGGAGCTGGATTCTGGCACCGGGTTCAGGAACACACAGACAGAGATCGAAGGCAGAACAGACAGAGGCCTCCTTGGGTGCTCTGAGGAAGGAACCGAAAGAAGACCCGAGCCAAGGCAAGCAAAGCTGGCAAAGCAAAGCAGTCCAAGAAGGGAGAAGAGCCCAGAGACCCTTCGGCTCCCTCAGCTCTATACCGAATATGACGTATATGGGCTGGAATCCCTTGTTGGTCAGTTTAGGGTCACCCATCCTGTCCGCTCCTCCCTGCAGGTGCAGCCTTTCACTTTCTGCACCCCCCAGGGTGGTACAGAAAATCCAGCAGTGGCCTTGGTCTGCACACCAATCCTTAATAGTAACTCTAACCATGAGGTGAGTAACTCTAAACATGAAGCAGGCACTGTCTGTGAGAACAGGCTGCTGACTTCAGACAGTGCAGTTAGTGAGAAGAACTGAGCTGAAAGGTAAAATCACTGAACAGAATTAGTTCTCTTCTCACTCAAGCCAGGACAAAGAACAAAGTGTACTATTCTGTGGACACCTGAGTCTACACAATGAATGACAGACTGTCATCAGATAAAACTGTAAAAATATGAAATAACTAAGCTACCTTTGGCATCTACTGACTCAAGTTAGATTGGTAGAGAGAGGAAGGTCAAAGTACTGGAAAATTCTAGCTCTCAGCTGCAGGGAAGCAAGCAGAAATCTTAGAGGCAGAAATACATCCTTTGGTGGGGAATTTTGATTGAGACTATAATAGACTGAGCTAGGAGAAGAAAGAGAGGAAGGAAAATCTCCACTGATGCAAGTTAAATGTAACTGCCACAGCTATAAGTTGGTTTTGTCTCCATTTAATATTAATGAAAATGTTTAGAATTAAAACAGTTGAAAAATTAATTTAAAAACAGTTAGTTGGAAGAGCTCTGTGAATGATATTATTGAGGCTAAAGAAAAGATTTTCTGAGTTGAATTTCACTTTTTTTTTTTTTCCCGCATTGTTTTCATACAGCCACAAATTATATCTCCCCTTTTGTTACAAAATGTTGTGCCCAAAGCAATTTTTAAAAAACTCATAGATAATGTTTTGGTGAACAGCAGAACTTGAAACCAGAACCAGAATTTCCCTAAAAACCCAGATAGTCTTATTTGCTTTTTAAATGGGAAACTATGGATTTCACACTCCTGAAAGCAAATGAGTAGGGCCTGGATCCTCAAACTGGGCTTCAAAGGCCTCATGACATTTAGTAAGCAAATTTTCTGTTCTTTCCTGTGCTTGTTATGAGCTCCTCTCCTCTCCATTTGGTGGTACATGTAGTAAAAAGACAGAAGGAGCATTGTCCTAGGACCTCTAAGCTGCCTGGTGCAGACCAGCTCCTATAGTCACAAGCAAATCCAAGAAACACACTCTGCTGGCTCTGTGGTCTTTGTAGGGCTGAGATGTATTGCAGGCTTTTCTTTGGCATACACCCATTTTTATCAGGCATATTTGACCCCTACGCCGGAAGACAGAATTTGGTGGATGCTGATAGCAGGGTAGTGATTCACTACCTGATGTTATCTAGTCACCCATGAGTCTGGAGGGGGAAAAAACCCAAAAGCTAACACAGATCTATGGGCTATTCTGTAACAGATTTAAAGACGAGAATATGCTTTTCTGGAAAATATACTTACCTTTTGCTGTACTTAGGCATGCTCTCAGGCTGATCACTCTGGATTAGCTCTTAAAATAAAATTAAACTCGCAGCAGCCGTAACCAGGCTGTCATCAGCAGGACCCAGACTCGGTGCATGCTGAGGGGAACAGCTGGTGCAGAGAAATGAATAGCCAGCCATTGTCCTTGCACCTGGCTGGTACCGGCTCTTGCAACAAGAGATGATAAACAAGGAGACCACAGGGACAACTGGTATATTTTTCTGGAGAGGCAGAAATTAAATGATAATTGTGGCAGAAGTGTATGATGTGTAAGAATTACACATAAAGGCGATGTGATGAACACGATCCTCCACCACCCCACCAACCCCCCATCAATGAAAGCTTTTAAGCTCTCTTGTCTTAGGGACAGAAAGACATTGGGGAGGTCCTTTCATAAAATGGAAAAATGGGGAAAAGCCAGATCAGGGAATGCAAATGAGCCTCTCGGCACACTGGACGAGACTATAATCCTCATTATGCTTTGTGGATGCAGTGGTGATTTTGATTATTGCTTTTGTTAGCTCAACACAACTGAGTCATGACTTGTACATGAGGCCCATCTGTTTGTAAGAGGAAGAGTGGTGGGCGAAGAGCAAGCTCTGAACTCAGCTTACAGCAGATGGGATACACAATTAATATGAACATCAGCTATGTCTTCAGACATGGGGTATGGAATAACTGACCATTATCACCATGCAGGGCTTCACCTTGTGACTGGAAAGGGACAGGTAAGCCTGCTGTACTGGCTGTGCTCAGGAGGCTGGAGAAACCCCACGCCTGTCCTGTGGCCACAACTGCCCTATTCCCAGTCCTGGGAAATAAGGTCTGGGACAGTGGGAACAGGTTTCAGCATAAGGTGAACATCACACTCATGCTTTGCTGGAGTCAGGGCCTTCACCTTTTATCGTTAGCACTCAAACTCACTTGAGCAGAAGGGACTGCACACAACACCACTTTCCTTAATTACACATGCAGCACTGCAGTGCTTTACAGTTTTCCTACCACAGATGTCTAAACCAATCTTCCCATTCAAATGAGTAATAGCAATTAGTAACAGCAGAACCCATCTCCTGAGATCTCATTACAAATCCCCAAACCCAGGCGTTTACATATAGTTAGCAACAGGAGACGTATCCCCTGCCTGTTGCTCCCCTCAACGCAGGAGACCGTTCCCAAGGATGGCAAATCCTTCCCCACTGGATGTTTGGAAACTCAACACAGTTTTTCAAAAGTAAACACCACAAAAGCGATAAGAAGACCTCTCCATCCCTTCTTCTTTGACAGCTGTTGCTATACCACCTTCCTAAAGGTGCTGAGAAAACTTGCCCATGTGTTGCTTGGGGCCTTTGCAAAATGTAGCACCCATTATTCAAAGAATGAGTAATAGCTCACAGATTACATACAGTGTTTCCTTCCTTTTTGTTAAGAAATGCCTGAAAGAAATGCTAACAGCTTCTTTGCAATAAACAGTTATGGAGAAATGGAAAAATTTCCAGGTTGTGGATAATTTTGTATTTTGCAGCTTCCCACAAAATAGATATTTTTCAGACACATGATATTCCCTTGGAAAATCTGTGCATTGCCTGTCATCTCAGCAATAACTATGTCAAATTGATATAATTTCCTTTAACTTCATCACCTATCCACTTCTGAATAGCAGCAGTGAAGGTAACAAATGCCACCAATTTTCCCTCAGTAGTTGCAAAAGCTTCAAATGTGCTACTCTGGAACCAAAGCTCCTAGGACATGAAAAATACTTGCGGCTTCACAGAAGTCTGTGTTCAGCCAGTTGCCACAAATCATTTCTGAGTTGATGTGCTCACATTTTCTATTAAACCACTTTTCCCTGGCAAACTTCACTGCCCAACTGCGATGGGGGACAGAGGAAGATGCTTTGGGAAACCCAGCTTTTACTGTATTAAATTCGAATGATTCAGATAACACTATTTGGGAAAAATTGTGACCTGTAAGACCAAAGCTACTTAGAGTGAGCTAAAGAACCAAAGTCATTTCATCTCTTGCTTTCTGAATTTCAGACAAAGCCATTGAGACAAGATCTGCAGTGCAGGTGTTCCCAGGCACAGCTAGTGGCTTTAATAATGAGATGGGAGTTGAAAAGACCACTGCAGCACCAGTGGAAGCCACAGATGGGGACCACAGCGGGAGAGGACAAGGGACTCATCTCTCTTCTGAGTGAGGATTTTTGAAAGATAACCAACTGGAGCCTAGAGGTGAGTTTTCAGGCATCTTAAATAGCTGGGTGAGCAGCACGCTGTTACATGGAGAGGTGACAGTAATAACTAGCAATAAAATAAACCAGTCAAAGTAGTCTCTTTTGTCTCCCTCAAAAGATGTTTTATTTTTATTCCTTGTTTATGGGTAGTTCTATTTGATCAGCTTGAAACCGGACTTGAATTAACATTTTAAAGTTGTGCAGGAGAACTGCAAAGGTCTGAGTTTTCAACATTTTAATCTAATTGTTTCTTTTTAACCCTACGCTCCCATAAAAGTACCTAAATAGTTTCTAATATAACATACTTGTATTATGTATTCTGGAAAGCAGGATCTTGAAATGATTCACAACATCTTCCCACTAGCCTGCTCTCACACTTTCTGACAGCCATGGAGTGGAATAGAGCTTGTTCGCTCTGTGACAGCAATTCAAGTAAAATGGCACTATGTTATCTACTCCCATTTCTTGTCAATTGAGTTTCTTTTCAGAGCATGACCCTGATTTCAAGTGTCTAGTTTGTGTCTTTTGACAAAGTCCTGTTTGTTCCTATACCATTATATTGATTAGGTGCGGTCATTTAGTTCTGTTATTGATATTTTCGAGCTCATTTTTTAACCTCAAAGATTACGGAAAGAATGAAATACTGGCCAATACCTGTAAACCCAAAATCCATTGCTTATGGGAATTTTTCTTCTCTGCTTAAAACGATGCATTTTCTCAAAGTCTCTTGATCCTTTCTATGTTTGTCTCTTTTGAAGTATAGTAATGTGACACTGTTTATGCTACTACAGCTGGGTGTGAAGGTTGTCTTTATGTTCTAAATCAAAATTCAAAAAAACCCAATTTCTGAATGTCTGCCGATCAAGTAAGCTAAGGTCAGATTTCTGAGACTGACGCTAACCCTTTGTAGAGAGAAGGAAATAAAATAGAAAAAAAAAAAAAATCAAAGAAATAGGAATAAAAGGCCGTGGAAGACGGCTTGTTTTGCTAACATCTTCCTCATTCATTTATTAAAGGAGGAGACCATATCTATTCCGATAAAGGAACTCCTGCAAAAGTTTGATAAATGGAAAAGATACAAATGTGAACAGAATTCCAGTTAAGTTTTTAAAAACTTGTGTGAATAATGTAACTTACTTGGCTTTTAAAATCACAAATTTCAGAGTGAAATGGTCACAACTCCTCTGTATACTATATGTAGAAAGAAAAAGTGATGCTCATTTTTGAGTTATGAAAACCAAGGCTTTTGCAAAGGATTGGACTGTGGAAAGAAAATTGGCAGTATTGGTTGTTGTGGACTAACCACACTCATCAGAGAGATGCATCTTCAGGATGTTCCTGGCTGATATGTGCAGTATAAGCCTGCGGACCCAAACAGTGCCACTTTGCTTCCATGGGATGGGGAATGGGAGGGCCTTTGTGGAAAGGCTGGTGGAGACCCTCATGCGGAGGGATCCTTGTGATCAGATGAGTACAGGTCTAAGTAGGAAAGTGCCTGTACCAGTTGACTGTGGCAGTCTAGTTCCCCAGCCAGACCAGGCAAGAGAAATTAGGCAGCATAGATGGTAGCATCAGGATGGTTGAGATGAGTTTTCCTGTCCAAAACTAGTATGTATTTTAAGCCTTCTCCCACCCAACAGGCCTGCTCCTATTCACTGCTCTGCTAAAATCTTGTCCTAGGTCACAAACCTATCTCACAGCTAGCTCAGAGCTGTGGGGATTCCTGGATCACCTAGACAAAGGCCACTATCTGTGCTACTCTGTTTCTGAATGCCATAGGGGGTTTTTTTGGTGCTGACCACAGACGTACCATTAATGATGCCCAGTTTATCTTTACCAAGTCAGCTTAGGAGACATCAAACCACTTCAGAAATTTCACCTTGCTGTGATTACCTAAGACCCCCTCTTCAGTCTTCCTGCTGCTACTCACAACCCTTCTGCTCTGTGTTAACCAACACAGGGCTTTGGTTCAGTAAGTTTTGACACATAACTACAAATCTGTCTTCAATGATGTTAACAAGAAGCTTTTCATTTGGGTATTTACTAGTGGTGCTTGTCCATCCTTCAATTAAGCAGATCTGAACAAGAAAAGCCAGAGAGGCAGAAACCTCCTCTGTGTGAGCCAGCAGGTACTTGCCACACTTGTGGACGACTTTTTTCACTCCCAGAATATTACAACAGATCTCCATGACTACTGAAACTGCCATGATCTCAGCACGTATTTCTACAATTTCATCCCAAGAAAGTCTCACCTACATAGAATATGAAGGCTTGAAAAGATTTCCTTGGAGGTCTGACCCCCTGATACTACAGACAAGCACATTTATGAGCCTTTGAGTGTGGTAGTGGAAGCGATCCATTGGTTTTGGTCTTGGAAATCTAAAGAACTAGGGGTGGTCTGCTCTTATCAAAACAAATGGAAATTCTGCAGCTGAGATGGCTGGGATGAGGATTTGCGTGGGATCAGGATTTGCCGAAGCTTGCGGCCTCAGAAATTGGCCACATTTTCTCTGTTCCTCTGGTTTATAGACAGCAATGCAATGTAGCAGTTTCAAAGCTATGAACTAAAGTAGGTGGGACATGTAGCTATGGGAATGCAAGACACTGAAAACATAATTTCAGAAGGTTTCCACTGAAAGTAGCTGCTTTAAAATCTAAAATGTTGATGTCTGCAGGCAAAGAAAGTAGGCCATGTGACTTGAAACTTCTTGTGATAGCTGCTTCAAAGAGTATTTGAAAATACAGCAGCTAATTTTCTTGGAAAACTAAGACCCCAGTACAGGTACAAGATTATCCAGGGTGTATGTCCAGTTTCTAATAGGAAGAAACTTGGGAACTGTTCCAGGTGAACAGTTTGTCCAGTCGCTGTAGATAAATTGTAATTTACAAAATATGGCACCTTCCCATCAGAGAGCCCTCACTTACTACAAATTTTGACCTGTCTATTTCGACTTGACCTCTAGAACCCAGACAGCTCATATAAGCCCTCATCCCCTCTGCCTGGATCGGTCACAGACCACTGACCACAACTGCTCTATGAAGGAGCATTCTTGCATGCCTGTGTACTTCTTCCGTAAGGAAATCATGGAAACCTAATCTGCAGAATCTGGGTCAAAAGGAAAAAAAACTTAATTTATGTGCAAGCAAAAGCTTGCCAGCCTCAGAATAACCGCTCAGCCTGAGAGCTGGCACGATGTTCTTATGACAGGTTGTATTTTTTATTCTCAAGTTGGGTAAAGTGGTAGGTACCAACGTGAACACACCGGCTAGTGACACTCAGGGAGGGGGAGACGAGGCTCTTCGGCCAGGCAAAGGCATGTCGGGAACGCTGCTGTTTTGCAGCTGACTGGCAACACCTCACCTCCCTCTGTGCGGGAATCCCGTGCGTATTTGTAACCAGTTTTCCGCAGTGCCTCCTACCGAGCCCGGACTCTTGCAGAAGCTGAGCCTCCTGCCCCTTCCCAATGCCTCTGCCGAGGAGTGGTGGCTTCCAGCTCAGCTCCATGCGTGCGCACCAGTTTGACAATCTAAGTCGCATCCTGAAGGTTTACCCCCACCATCCCTCACCCACGGACATACTCCTACCAATAACTACATGAGATTAAAAAATCTCCAGTCAGAGCTGTAACGTTGTAAGCCTTTTTTCTCCTTAATTTGGCCCCCACAAACAGGAGAGAGCATTATCCTGATTCCTTCCCCCCCCCGCCTCCAATTTTATTCCTGCACCTTCCAGCTGTTCCCCGCTGCCCGGACATTCACGCCGCCCGTGATGCCGAGCCGGGAGCCCAGCCCTGACCGCACGGGCCGGGGCGCCGGCGAGAAGCCCGCACGGAGACCCCCGGCACCCTCCGGGCCCCACGCTGTCGACCCCACCACCCTCCGCCCTAGCCCGGGGCGCGGTACGGCCCACGGCGGCAGCTTCCCGGCACGGCCGCCCGCCCCGCCCCGGCTGCGGGGGGGCCGGCTCCGGTTCTCAATCCGGCTCCCAGTCCCGGCAGCGGTGCGCGCTCTGCCCCCTCCCGGGAGGCGCTACCGCTCTCCCGCCCTCGTGCCACCGGCAGCCGCCCCCCACCCCGAGCCGGCGGGAGCGGGGCTTTCCCTCTCCCGCTAAGCCCCTCCCGCTCCCCCCGCCTGGCTCAGCCCCGGCCTCCCTCCCGACGCGCTCCGCTTCCCGCTGCC
>JANVCC010000018.1:62698326-62794343 GCA_025345505.1 Todiramphus chloris collaris
GGCGGCGGATCGGGCGGCGCGGCGGCCGCGGGCGGTGCGGCGCCTGGAGACGTCAAGAGCGGTGAGCGGCGGACCGGGGCCCGCGGCCTCCCGCTGCCCGCGGTGGCGCAGGCGGCGGCTTGGGGGCGTGTGGGCGGCGCGGGGGAGGCCCGGCGGGGCGGAGGGGCACCCGGCGAGAGGGGATGTGCGGGCGTGCGCCTCGGGGCGGCGGCGGCGCCGGAGGAGGAGGAGGCGGGGGGACGGACGGATGGACAGACGCCTGCCTGCCTGCCCGCCTGCCCGCCCGCCCGCTCGCTCGCTGTCCGGGGCCCTGCGCGGCTACTGCCGCCGCCGCCGCCGCCGAGATCTCCCCGAAATGCGCTGCGGCGCCGAGGGGCTGCTTAACGGGGTGTCCCCGCCCGGTGACCCGCCGGAGGGCGGGGGTTTCCGCGGTGGCGGCGGTGGGCTGAAAGCGGCGCGGACGGCGGGAGCCTGCCTGCCCTGCAGCGCCCGTCTGCCGTAGCTGCGGGCGGGCAGGGAGGGGGCCGCCCGTGCGGGAGCGTCGTCAGCGGGGCAGAGCGCATCGCCAGCGGCGAGCAGGAGCTGTAGCGTCCGCCGCCTCCGGCCGCCTCGCCGCGGCTTATTCGGTGCTTAGTTGGAAAATCCTGACTTTTTATTTCAGCATAATTAAAAATGGAGTCCTACTTTTCGGTCCGTCTTATTTGTCGCTTTACAGCAGTTGGGTTTGTCAGGGTGATATGCTCACTTTTCATCGACCATTTTACGCTGCGGTTGGTTGGTGGGTTGTTTTTTGCTTCGGAGCGAATTCGGTAAGGTGCTTTCTAGCAGAAAGGTGCATTGCTGTCCGTGTTTGGAGATAATCTTGCTGCAAAATGGTATTTCAGACTAAAACTAGAGGTAGGCTAGTGTTTTATTGTACTTTTTTTCATAAGCCAAAAATCAAACAACCCTATCTTAGATCTGCTGCTAAATTTACAAACTGCGACGCAGAGTCCCTTCCCTTTGACTTTTTTTTCCCTCCCAGACTGAACTTAAGCATTTTACTCTCGATGTTTTGGAAGAAGTGGGAGGGTGGCTGCAACTGGTTTTACACTTTGTGGTGGTAGCTTTGCCTGGCTGCTGTTAGCCAAAGGTAGTTCCAAGAACTTTGGTTTTCAAGATGTCTAGTTCCCGTGTATTATTTAATGGAAACTTTTCCTTATAAATATTAGCAATTAACCACGAATCACTTTAGCTCCCAAGGTATTTGCCAGACTGCTTTTATAAGAGTATTACTTCAGAGAGTCACGGAAAATACTTAGAATTTACTTCCTGTGTTTGTTTGGTTTTGGTTGGGTTTTTTTTGACTGTTCCAAGTGAGTGAAGGGGGGGGGGCAGAGGAGAAAGATTAGCATGAATTAGAGAATTTCTAGAGCATTTTTATGATGACTTCAGTCCGGTGATGTAATATGTGTGACATCTGCTTTGCAGGTGGTGTCTCACACATGACACTGTTGGCTTTTATTTGGTTTTTGAGGTGGGGAGACGGTGTTTCCATATTTTTCATTCCAGCCCGAGTGAAAGCAGAGGTGTGTTTCTGGCGTGGTTGTTTTGTGTGGGGATAAGGAAGTGTTGTTTCTAGAGCAGATTCTGCTGAAAGTCATGCCAGTGAACACTGATAGCAGTACAGTTTACTAGCTGGACAGGTTGTCAGTCTTCTTTAGCTGTAAGACGTACCCAGGTACCTTGCGCATCCATCTATCCGTGCTTGGCCAGCTTCCTCAGCAGTTGAGGCTACCTTTCCGAGAGCTGACCCAAGATGCTCCTTTATTCTCTTTCTCCCATCTTCCATATGACTTTGGTGGTCAGAAACATCCTCTACTTTTCTGTCACATACCTCCCCCCTCTCCTTTTTTTTTTTTCCTTCCCCATCACAACAGAGGTACAACACTGGCTTTGGTATTGGCTGTAAGTGCCTGGTCAGTACACCTGATCTTTGCCTTGACAGGATCGTTGGGTCTAGTTGTATCTTTCATTTCAGATAAACATAAAGGCTGGAGGTGTAGGTGTGGTTAATAGCTTTATTTTATGTTGGCTACTGCCCATCAGATGATCCTGAGCTAGGAGTTTTTGTAAATTGCATCCTCACTGATAAGTCCGAAGCTTTCAACAGTTTTGGTTCAGGAGATGAAAGGAGAAACTGCTCCTGTCGTGCTACAGAGCTGTGAATCAGGCTCTTGTGTGCAAAGAAAAGATTAGAAGATTAGATGATGATAATGGGTTCCCCCAAGTCTTCAAAACCGATGAATCTGAAATGAAGCTATGTCGTATAGCCAGGGCCTTGGAGGCAAGTATCCCATTAGTAGACTTAAGGCATTTGTAAGAGGCCGTGCACTTAGTTACTTGATCACTAAGCAGTTTATGGGGGACGCAGCCTGCTGCAGTGAGTTCTGAGGTTAATAGAGTTCTGCTGCACACAGTCAAGTCTCGATTATTCACGGGAGACTATCTGGGTTGCGGATTAAGTGTGCTGGGTGCAGGGAAGCTCTTTGCTGTGCTGCTTTTGGACCATGCAGCTCCATGCTGTGACTTGTACTGCCCAGATTCACTGGTCCTGTGGGTCCCTCATCCTTGGGCTTGTTCTCTCTTGCATCATCAATGTGTGCTGTTCTAGAGTAATTTGCATGTACCTGGTATCACTGCTCTCCTACTCTTAAATTTACCCTGGAAAAGCAGTAGATGATCGTAATAGCATAACTTGCTTTCTTTCATTAGCATGACAAGTTGGAAGTATGCAGAGATGAAAGCAGCAGATTTAATAATTGCAAAATTAAGATTGTCTGTGCAAACCTTGGCTTTGCATCAGGATGTCAGTATGATGGTCTAATTACGCAGTCCCATCACAGCCCTGATTCACATGGGGAAGGGGCTGTGGTTCAGATTTTTCTTTTTGAAGCCTTCGTTACATGGTCCATGTATTGTTTCTGCCTCCGATCCACATGCCATAATGAAACAGAATTTTTCATTTCCTCTGGGCTTCTCTGTGCAGCTCTGACCAGCAGTGCCATGTCATACGGAACTGCCGTGATAGCATTCCTTTGCAGTGGAAAGATCTTGTTCCCTTTTACATTTCGACCAGTTTAGCTTCAATCCCTGCACAGTTTTCCCTCCAAGTGTCAGTCAGCTTTCGGCATGATGATTGAGAAATGCAGGCTGACTTCTTTCCCCTGCCCCAAGAGGGCATCTGTTTATGCTCTTTTTTTTGGTTGGTGTTTTATTTTTTGCATGTTTGGAGTTCAAATGGTGATTGAAGAGTTCTAGACTCCCACGTCGGTATGAGGAAGGTGAAGACCGTACCCTCTGATCTGATGGCTCTTCTCCATCTTGCACTGTAACTTTTCAGTAGGTATTTGGGTGATGCCCACAAGGAGGATTCATGTTCTATAGCTGTGCCTTCCTTTCCTATCTCTTTCATCAGACCAAGCAGGAATTTAGTATATGGTAGATAATCATTCTTGACCAAAGCGCATCCATTTGCTGCATTGCATGAAGCACAGGTCATGTCAGTGAGGAGGAGGCAGCAGGTGGTGGTGGACGGATTTATCAGAATGACAGTGCGCAAGGAAACTGAACTGTGATGTCACAGAAGACCTTGTTTCTGAGATTCCCTGTCTTCAGAGTGGTTGAATGATATTCCTCATGATTTTTTAGTTTTCTGACTGATTTTCTGTTTACTTTTCTTAACCCAACTGTAAAATCTGAGCTGTCATCATGTAAAATTATACCAGCAGCTCCATGGGATTGTGCATTTACCCACTGACTCCAGCCTTGTGGATTACCAGCATTCCCAAGGGCAATTGTTGGTTGCCTTCATCTGTGGACACAAATGAGTGTGAGGGGGCAAGATGTTTTGGGGATACTTTTCACTGGACAGCAGAAGAGGAAAATCCACAGGGTTTATTTCGGATTTGAGGGCTCTGAGTGTCAAATTCTTTCTCCATTTCTGCCTTGCTCAGTCTGAGCACTAATTTTACACTGTCAGCTCCCTCTGTTTTATCTCTTTATCCTATAAACTTCTCACTCTGGTTTCCACCTATAGTTGTTTCTGGCCCTAAAATTGTTTCTTCCATCCATTTTCTTTGCCTTGTTTCTGTTCTCGGTCACATTGTCCAGTAGACCCAAGTCCTGTTTCTTCTCTTGATTGTCACTATCTTAGCACCTTGATGCTTCATCCCCTTGTCCTTGTCGCTAGTCTCTCCAGCATTGGTGCTATGAGAAGATGACAGAATGACCTTTGCTTTTTCCTGTTAACATGGGATTTGTTATAGACAGATAAATTAAGCTAAAAAAATATATCATGTCTGCCTGCATCACTCTTTATGGTGTATTGGCCACCTGTTTAAGACCATACTTCTTTCCCTCTAGCATCAATGAGCCCTTGAACTGCAAAAGTTGGTGGGTTGTCAGGTGAGGTTGCCAGAGGTCAGATTTGTACACCAACCCCAGGCATGAGAGTTCTTCAGGGGGAAATAAGGCTGTGGAGGAGCTGGTGAAGGTGGTTGCTCTTGGTCTCACTGGAGCATGGTTTCCCATGGGTAGAGTTTCTGCTGTGGCAGCTGAGAGGTTGTGCGAACAGTGCCCAACACACTGGCTGGGCTCTGACACGTCTGTGGTTACCTGGGCTTAAAATGGCCAGCTGTGCTTTGGCATAGCCTTCACCTGGGTTTCACATATTTGTAAGACTGATTTACTTTCAACTGAAAATGCCAATGTAGGACAAATATATAAAGAAGAAAATCAGTCAGCACAGCAGTGACTAATATATTGTAAACTGTGACTGGCCAATAATTAAGATTTAAAAGAAACTGTATCCTCCGGGAGGTGGGATAGTTAAAAGAGGGCCAGAAAACTTTCAGTGCAATATTTAATTTAAAAATGTGGTTTTAGCACATGAATCGCTGTAGCACTTAAGCATGGATTAATACTTGCTGTCAAACGTTCCCTGCTGCATATAACATCTAGTTCCAGTTTGGCACTCTAGTGGTATTCAATATTGGCACCTTCTTATTACTTAGCTTGAGAGAGCCCCATTGATATCAGTGAGACCACGTGAAAAATTAACTTTCTATTCTGTTGCAGTGGCTACAAAATTTAATACCTATTAATTTTCTAAAGGAAAACCACTTCATAATTCCATTAAGTTCTAACTGCAGAGATCAACTGAATGCAAATTTTGCCGCCTCCATCAATGCAAGTTGGGTTCAGAAGGACTTCTGTTTTAGTTTTAGGATTTTTAAAACTAGTGCAGTTACATGCTTCTGTAGCAAATGCAATTCGTGCTCTGCAAATCTTTGCAAATGCAATCACACCTATGGTGTTATTGACTAAAATAAACACAGTCCTTTCACGCAAGCAAGTACACACACAATTTTATTTTTTTTTAACTGTTACTCGCTATCAGAATGGTTATCGGTTCCCTGATGGCATTCTGTGTTCGTGTGATTAGTCATTTGCTGAAGCGTAATGCTTGGATCAGTAAGGGTTAGGCTTGATGTTTGTAGGATTTCATGTGAGGAAATACAGTTTTTGAACCAATTGCTTTACTTTGTCTGTACTCGTCCCATATCTTCCTTACAGTGATCTAACAAGTAGTGACAAAACGATTTCTAGTCCTTGGAGACATTTGCAAGCTGCAGCCTTGCATATTGAGATGTCCTTTGATATTAAAGTACTGTGATGACTGGTAGATGTCTGTCCTTCTCTGCTTTTTTTTCTTGCGTTTTATGGGGGGGGGGGGGGAGTAGAGGTAAACCTTGCGTTCAGCTCAGAGTAAAATACTCCACCTACTTCAAGGTGTCTAAATTTCAACAGCATTAAGTAGGTCATGAGCTTTCTTTAAACAGTTTGGGTAGAAATTAAAATAATTTCAAAGAGGCCTCTTGAAGCAGTAATCTAGTCAGTGGAGTGGGTAACTCTTTTGAAAGCTTGTGGGATTTTGAGTGGAGCACTGGCATTTCCCGGAGACTAGTGACATTTATCTTGAGAGTATTCACTTCAACCTTTATTGTTTTCTCTCTTTCTCTCTTGCAGTGATAGAGTCTATCAGTCCACCTTGCAGGGCTTGAAGAGAGGGATGTTGCTGTCATTCCTGTCTTGAATGCTTTCTGGGAAAGGAGGTAGCTTCAATCAGAGCCTGGCTATTGAGTGTGCTTGGCATTCCCTGTCTTCACTTCTGTGCTCCCGGTACCCGTTTCGGGAGCAGTGTGCAGTCCAGGTCTCTGTGTAGTGCACAGATGCCAAAGATGGCACGTGGGCAGAACTGGGGGCCAGCACAGCATCGTGAGGGAGAGGTCCATTGGAACTGATGGTTCCATGCTGAGGAGCTGCAGTCTTGCAGGGATCCTAAGGTACTGCATCTAGATGGACTGCATCTCCCATTTCCTACTGAATTTCTACCAGCTTCTTTAGCATGGAAAGTAAAAATACTGTCTGTCATACAGAAACTTGGGAAGGACAGACCAGTAACACAAACGTCCCTACATCTGAAACTAAAAGAGATGCTTCTATTTCTCCCTTCTCTCTTCCATTTTATGCTTTTGGACTGGATCTGGTGGCTGTCTGGCTTTGAATTTGGGCGAGTCCAGCCTGCGGTGTTTACATCTGTGCTCGGTAATAGGGCATCTACTGCTTGCCACAGCTGAGTTGGAATTTGCCACTGAAAACTTACCAGGGCATGTGCATTAGAGTCTGCTTTAGTTATTAGGGTGTCTGTTTCTTGAGGCTTTGGGATTAGTTTTATGTAACATTTCAAGGTATTAAAAGCTATCGCAAGGCTCCAGTGAGAGAATTTAATGGTGGAAATGATTTTCTGTGAGGATGATTCATGTGCAGACAAAGCAACAGCCAATGTTCAAAACACATTAATGCCAGCTGGTCTTGAGATAGTCACTAATCTCTGCATTCACCATGATAGAGGTCATCAGAAAAATCCACCTTATGCTGGTGAGTGCAAGGAGTCTTCCCGGCCCAGGCAGGATCACTTGCGGCATGGAGGACCAGCTGTCACCTGGCCTGGTTAAACCAACTCGGAATTCACACGGGAGTATCAGGAGTTCATTGACATTTGTTGGATTGGTGCTGATACAGGTAGAGTCTCGGGCCCGTTCTCTTTGTTATGGGGAACTGGTGATACTTGCAGTTGAACTGAGGGTATTACAGCACTAGCCAGGGCACGGTTTCCCCTCTGCAGGGAGGGACTGTACAGCCTAAGCAAAAGCCAGAGCTGGTGACTGAGTTGTTCTCTGTGTTTGGACGACAAGTGCTAAATGGAAAGAAGTTGGCTAAGTTGACTAGCTGATAACTGTACAGATTATGGTGACTTCTACAAGACCATGCGAATTCTCATGATGGCTTTCAGCAGCGTAGGCAGTTGGTCCAGCTTGGAGCACAGATGGCTGTGTACGCAAACCACAGAACCATTGTGCACATCTAAGTGCCTATCCTCCTTAGTTGTACAGTTTTTCTCTTGACTTTCTGACTTACTTTGTTGAGGTGATGGCTGCGCTGGGAGTGGGTGGTTGAATAAGAGCCACAGATAACTGACTGGGTATCACATACTAATTGCTGATTTCATAAACAGGCACTGGCTCTAACTGTGCTGTAAATTGGAAGGTGTTAATTGGGTAGATGGGAGTTAAGCCTTCATGATTTCCATGGCACCTTCCCACTGCTGTGTAGTTTCTGGCCTTTCTAATTCTGGGTTGTTTATTTTTTTTGTGAAGAGACTCCCTTGGACGCCAAGTGTGAAGTCAGTGTAAGTGAAGTGCGTGGAGATGATTCTGGCAACTGCTCAGTTCTCCAGAAGTTCCGCCACCTGAATTCACGCGTGAATTAGGGTTTAGCAGCTCCAGATTACCTGAAATCTTTTCTAGGGCAAAGGGATCACTTCATGTGACTACTCACCTAAATAGAACTAGTGACATCTTGCACATGGAGTAAGCATGCCAAGGAGAGCCGGGCTGCTTATGGCTTTGTTCTCTTTAAGTCCCTTCTGAGCATAAATATTGACTGCAGCTACTTGGTCGTTGGGGATAGGACTGAGCTCCAGATTGGCACGTGTCAATATGTAGGTGCTTATGTGTGGAAAGTTACCAACCAGACTCCCATTGCAATGCTGGGTTGGCTGGAGTCAGTGGCTCTTGAAGGGTGATTCAGGTGGGTCTGCACCAGGTATCACACCAGCCTGAGCTCTGTCTGTCGCTCATTGAAGATGAACTGATGGCACTGGCTTCTCTTTCCAAAAATGTAAGGGGAAGTCTCATGACACAGAAGAAAGCCTGTGTTTTAGGTGGGTTACCAGCTACTGCTGTCTTGTTTTTTTTATCCCTCCTTCCTGAAGAATGACTGTAAACTTCCATCTTGATCAGTTTGAAAAGATTGCTTGAGAAGTTTTGGAGAGAAATCAGTCATCATCACTGAATGTTATCAATATAAGCCCTGAGCCGAGCTGTTTTGAAAGACTTCTCTTAGTTTTTCTTGGCTATTATTTGTTGATGATGCTGCACTGAAGATACAAGCCTGCATTTTGGATCCACTTGTGAAACGTTTTGTCTCATTACATTCTTCCTGCTGCATTTAGGCTCTTAGGAAGATGGCTTATTGTGTCTGGATTGCCATCTTACTTGTACTGTTTTAACAGTTCTGTGCGTGGCAGTACCATTTTGTCACGTGGTATTCTTCGGAATATTAGGTTGTGTTCCAAGGTTCACCAACATCAGACAATTAATGGAAGTTTTCTGTTCAGTCTGTTTTGTTCTTGTTTGGTGGTTTATCTTCTCCAGCTGCATTACAATATTAGCACAGTAATATTGTATGGCTTCAATTAAAATCCGACTATGCTGATGGCAGAGGAAGTTCACAAGATCCATGGAGATGGTTGATGGAGAGTAGCCTTCCACAGAAATGACTCAGCTCTGCTTCAAGCTGGCAGAGTGAACAATTCCTAACTGTGTAGGGTTGTGAAGAGAGCTCTGTTCATGGGAAAGCTACGGTGGAGGTTAAAGTGCTTGATTTGCAGAGTATGTGTCCCACAGGTACCCTTCTGGCCTGGGTAATATGCTGGCAAGTAAAGTGTCCTTGGCATGGATAAACAGATGTTAGAGTAATGACAGACCAAAAGTAAGCCCTAGGAAGTGTCTTGCAGCCAATACAGTGCCAAGACCTTACCTTTTATTTTATTTTTTTTTTTTTCTCTTCATCCATAAGAACCTACTGCTGCCTGACAATTGTTTTAAGGTGACGGGTAAGGCTGCCTCTTCCAAGAGCTGCTGCGCTTCTCTCTGCTCTGCCCCCAGCCTCACGTGTTTTAACACCTCCCTTGAGCTTTAACAGCGATTGCAAGTCTGTGTGGTGAGCTGAAACTACGCTGACAAGGACGGGAAGTAATTATCTGATTCTGTCCACTGACTGAAAAACTCTGGTGCTTAACACAATGGATAATGTGGGAGTGTGGCAGAGGAAGAGCAAATTTTGCTTTAGGCATCCACATTGAGGACTCAGAACAAACGAGAGCAGTCACGAAACTGAAGCTGTGGAGTCATTGCATTTGGCTTGCTGGGTGCATCTTTGGTTTTATGATGGGTGTGTAAACAGAAGTAAACAACATTCTCCTCCATTTACTTCACTAGAGGGAAGTTCCTCAGGCAGCTGTCGTTCTGCTGCTTTCATTTGGGTCATAAAATGGGAAAGGTGGTGTTCATATACCCTCGTTTTTATTAAAAGTTAGTGTGAGCGTTTTATTGAAGGGGTTTATCTCAACTGTCGGTTTCTATTCCTGGCTTTTATTGATGTTTATAAACCTGAATGAAAAAAAAGAGAAAAAGCCAAACCCCCCAAAACAGCTTCCCTGAAGTCCTCAGTCATGTTCTTATTTTTGAAAGAGAAGTTAATTTTATGTTAGTTCTGTGAAACGTAGAACATAGCCTTGTTTAAACAATGAGCTACCTGTGCTCAAACGTATGTATGTGTTTAGAATATTTTATGTTATTTCTGTTTTAGAGGACATTTATGTGCTGCCCCTTGCAACTGTTTTCAGAATTACTCATCAAAATTACTACAGTGGAACGTGAGAAAACAATTGACCCGTGGAAGCGTGACTCCTTGAAAGAAGCAGCATGCAATTGCAGTTGCAACTCGGCAGCCTGCCTGTTAGAGCCACGCACTTGTGTCTAAACATCGAAGCCATTCTGCTACATAAAACTGCACGCTGTCTTGTTTTGTTCCCTTAGGCAGCGAAAACCGTCTTGAAACTGAGAGGTAAAATAGAGCTGCTTGTGTGATCATTTAGGCTTTCTTTCAGAAGGGTCTGCTGGGAGAACGGGAGCTGCTCTGATACTTGGCAATCTTTTGGTATTCTAAGAGCAGTTTCATAGCTTTGGAAACCAGAAATCTGTTGAGCTACTAGCTATGTGGAAGCAAGTTCTATTTAGGTGACAAACCAGCTTGGGGGTTGCAGGTGTAGATGGGCAGTTTGGCTGTGTGAATTTCTATTCGCTCCCCTTTATTGGCTATCTTGACCATAATCTTCGCACTCTTGTCATAAAGCTTTAAGATGATGCTTCTAGCTCTGACTTTCTGAAGAATAATCTCAAAATGCATTTCTAATTAATGGGAAATAATAATAGGCTTGATAACAAGAATTTGTGAAGTTCTGTAATTCTGTAATACATGCTTTGTCTCATTTATGAAATGATGATTAAATAACCCAGAGCACTTTCAAGGGTGTGAATTGATGGGAAGAGCTCTTCATGTTTGCTAATGTGGCTTCTGCATTAAGTGATCTGAATGCTGTCTCTTTTACTCCTAAGGCATATCTGTTGCTGTGAACTGGGGAAATTGCACAAAAAATTGCTTTGTTTTCTGTGTCTCATTTATTCTTTATGTCAGAACATGTGGCATGATTATTTTAGTTTAGCAGGAGACACGAATGGAGAGAAATCTGCAAGGGATGTTCAGTCCTGCACAATCTGTTGTGTAGAGGTAGACCTGCTGGAATTTGAAATACTAGGCAGAACCAAATGTTGGCTTGAGGTTTCTGTACGCTCTTCAGGTAGTGGTGTTTTCTGCTTTCTTAAATATGGGAATACTTCAGAAGTGGTAGAACTTCCTACTGAGACAACTGTCATTAGCCATGCTGGGCTCTTCTGTTTCTGTTATGGAAATAACTGCAGTGGTTTTATCAAGGCTTTTTCTAAATCAGCAGATGTTGTAGTAAGAAACCCTTATCAGTGCAAGCAGGTGCTTTGACTAGCATGGTTTTAACCTTGCTGTGGAATGTGGCAACATGGCAGAGACCTGTCGGTTTTCTAGAATATTTCCTATGCTACTACAGTGACAGTAGTGAAACGTTAGGTGAGTCCCCAGAAGAGGGGGACCAGCTTCTATTAGCAATGACATAAGTGTTGTCAGCAGTGACATAAGTGATGTCAGTGTCACCGTTTAACAATTCAGTGGAGTCTTTTGTGTGGGAGAAGACTCTTCTTCTAGCTGCTCTAGACCTGCTTTTGCTGTGGTGCTATGCTGTGTGGGAAGTTCCTCGGGTAATTTGGCATCTCTAAATTCTCAAGGAGAAGCTGAAGAAGATCCCATTCCACAGTCCTTCCATTGACCAACCAGGAAAAAGGGGAAAAAAGAATCTTTTGAAAGTCCTTAACAATAGCCTCTAGACACGCAGCACACGATCATAATCAAATAATTGTGGACACGTTCTGTGGAATACATAGGCTGTTGTGTTTTTTACTGTATTTCAGCCACGTACCATACTAATTTCTTTTATTTTGTCCACATAATGAAGAGGCTGTAAACTTGTCAGGGGAATAGAGATCGTATAGTTTTGCATCCAAAACCAAAAGCACGTTCAAAAACTAATCAAGGAACCACTTTTCTTTTTTAGTCAGTTAACTATGCCGGTATGGATGATCAAGTGTAAAGTCTTTAGTCTAAAGTGGAGATCTCTAGACTTGTCTGTATAGTAACTTTCTCAGCTGTCAGCTATAATTATACTTGTGACTTAGAACATTTACACTCCGACACACAGGGGGAGCATAAGTGAATTTCTGGCATGTACTTTCTTCCTGCCTCCCGACAGTGGTGGAAAGGAATATGTACCAAAATAGATGAATACAGGAAAGTGAGAACTGTTCATATTGGTATCTCCAGTATCTTGCTGCACATCTGACTTCTGATGATTTGCCTTTAATAGTTTCAGTTTAACTGGCTTCTCTGAGTTAAATTACATCAGGATGCTATAATTGTAAGCTATACTTTCAGACCCTAAGTATGATGAAAGAATGACTGGCAATGAAAGAAAACTTTGCAGAGATGCTTGGTGTGACACGGTGTGGCTTGAATCAAAGTCTGGGAGAACACATAGGAGAGCTCTGTGAAATGGTAAGATTTTGTTTCAGAGCAGCTAAGTTGTCATTCATTTTTGCTTTTGGCCAATGACATTATACTCAATAATGCACAGTAAAAAATGTAGAGGAAAATTAGTCATTGGTAGCCAGTAAAATTCATGCTTCTCATGTTCTTAGTGGGCTTTTCAGAGACCCGAGACAACTGTATTCTTATGCAGGTGTCACATGTATAGAAGGAACTTCCCAAGAGTCCCTAGGGAAAGCCTCTCATCTCTCTGTCTCTCCAACTTGGTAACTTGTTTTTAATGTCTGAACAAGTCCACAGTTTGAAATTAAATACACTTTTTGTTGCTTTAAGAGAATGTTACTGGACATGTGCTTTGCTTGAAGTTTATAGGTCAGTCCCTGAAGGAAAGGTACCGCAGACAATTCTCCTTGCAACTCTGTGGCTTCTTGCATTAGAAACAGAGGCAGAGAAGTTAGGTGGAGGATGTGGCCTCTTCTAGAGAACAGCTGGGGACAATTTTCTTGGGTTCTTTGTGTCCATCTCTTCTGGGTAAATAAGTCTTAAGAGCTGACATAATCTTGAGTTTACTGAAGGTAACCTTGAAGAGTTTATTTGTTCGTTGGTTTCTTTGTTTATAGCCTTTGAAAAAAAACTTGTTGGAAAGGGGCAAAACCACTAGCATGGCAAAGTTCTGTTGTCGTAAAGCATGTGGTTAGTGTATTGCTGCTGTAGGACAGGTGGTGATGGGTAGTGTGTTTATCACTGAGAGTCTGAGTAAATGTATCAGCATAAAACCCATCATCCCACTGGAAATTATTATGTATTATTTGTTCTAGCAGTGACAAGAATGGGATTAAAAGCAATGCAACCTAGTGATGGGTTTTTTCCTGCTTAGTGGGTAGAAATTTGAAGTCCTAAGGAAAAAAAAAAAAAAAAAAAAAGCTGGATCACAGCAGCTTCTTTCCCCAAGGCTCGATATACCTCTTTTCCAAGTCCTGGAGCTCTGGCTAATTCCGGGGAACTGCAGGGAGCTGTTTGCTTTGTTTCGCATAGAGTGAGCCAGCACTTGGCTGTGGAAGACCCTGAAGAAAGAAGCCTGCTAGTATTTGAATGCAGCATTACAGAGGTTAAAAGGCAGCCTGCCAGCCCTGTTGGAGCAGTATGTTTTGGTGAAGTGGAGGAAGCAGGAATTCAGAAATACAGAGGAGAAATATTTGTAGTACTTCAGTAAGCATCTGAAAACTTCATAATTAGAAACTCTTAAGATCCAGTAGAAACTCCAACTGAAAATTTCCCATCATTTCTGTGTCTCCCAGCTGCAACCGAGCAGCCAGAAATGGGAGTCGAATGTAGTCCGCAGTACTTTGGTGAGGGAGAGATAAACATCATTGTTCCATAAATACAGAGCAATTTTTTTTGTATAGCATTTTTGTGTAGAAGCTGATATTGTTGCAGGGAGAAAATTGAACTGTACTGTTATTTGCTCAAGGATATAGCAAAGGCTGCTACTTTGCTGTTAGAAAACCATGTGTCATTTGGGTTTTTTAACCTGTGTTGCAGAACTGTTTGGTTTGCAAAATTTAGCTATTCAGGGGGTCAGTAATGGTGATAGAGTCTATATTGGCCCGAGCAATGTAATGAAGATCCTCCTTTCTGTAGTAGGAACATAAGCTGTTTGTCTTGCTTTGCAAAGCCCTCTGCTTCCTCCTTCTCTCCTTAGCTATTGTCTTTAGCTCCGTCCCAAAGAAAAGATCAATTCCTGCCTCTCCCTGCAGTTGCAAAGCCAGGCTGCATTGGCTGCTTGTTTTTCAAACAAACACCTCTCTGTGTTCTCGCCATGTTGCCTCTCAGGTTTCAAAGCCCCCCTCTAGAAACGTCCACAAAGCTTTCTCCTTACTTCTTAAGTCCTTGCAACGTTATCCACGAGCCCTTGAGGAGGTCTAATGCTTCTGAGGTGCTTTGCCTTTGAATATTAACCAAACTGTAATGTCATTTTGTTTCTTTATTCCTTCCTTTCTGTATCTCCTTTCACACACTTGGCTTGTTTTGGCGAAGACTGCTTTTTGCCCTGACTCAGTGCTAGTGCTTGTGGGCCCTTCGATAATACAGCTCACGAGCAGGGGCCTGTGTGTGTATTTGACACGGTGTTTAAAGTAGTTTTGCAATAAGTGGGCCACGAAGTTATTAATATATCTGTTTTATCTTCCACAGAAGCCCCTTGTGCTACTCCACTGATCTGTAGCTTTGGAAGGCCGGTGGACCTGGAGAAGGATGACTACCAGAAGGTTATATGCAACAACGAGCATTGTCCGTACAGCACCTGGATGCACCTTCAGTGCTTCTACGAGTGGGAAAGCAGCATTCTCGTGCAGTTCAATTGCATTGGCAGAGCCAGGAGTTGGAACGAAAAGCAGTGTCGCCAAAACATGTGGACAAAGAAGGGATACGACCTGGCTTTTCGCTTTTGCTCCTGCCGGTGTGGGCAGGGTCATTTAAAGAAGGACACTGACTGGTATCAGGTGAAGCGAATGCAGGATGATAAGAAGAAAAAATCAGTGCTGGAGAAGAGCACGGGAAGGTCGATGGCAGATTCAGCAGAGGAAGCCAAAAAGGGCAGGCCGGCCAACAAGCCACAGAAAGGCCTGAGTAATGACCTCCCGCGAAGGCACTCGATGGACAGGCAGAACTCCCAGGAGAAGGGCGTCATGGGCAGCAGCTACGCCGTGCGTTCGCCCTGCGTTTCACCCGGCCAGTCCCCGCCCACTGGCTACTCTATTCTTGCCCCAACGCATTTCAGCGGCCCTCGTTCGTCACGATACTTAGGGGAGTTTTTGAAGAACGCCATTCACCTGGAGCCCCATAAGAAGAACATGGCCGGTGGGGGCATGTTCAGGAACGCGCATTTTGATTACGGGGCAGCTGGCTTGCAAGCGCATAGATCAGGACACTTCGATGCCCCCGTGCAGTTTTTGAGAAGGCTCGATCTATCTGAGTTGCTTACTCACATCCCCAGGCATAAATTGAATACTTTCCATGTGCGGATGGAAGATGATGCCCAGGTGGGCCAAGGGGAGGACCTTCGGAAGTTCATCCTTGCTGCTCTTAGTGCCAGCCACAGGAACGTTGTAAACTGTGCGCTGTGCCACAGGGCGCTGCCAGTGTTTGAACAGTTTCCGCTGGTGGACGGGACCCTGTTCCTTAGCCCATCGAGACACGATGAGATTGAATATGATGTTCCCTGTCACCTTCAAGGTACAGGTTGTCTGTCAGTCATGCTAGGTTTCATTAAACAATGGAAATGCCTTCTGTGCCCTGTCCCTCCCCCCCCATTATAGATTTTCATCCCAATTCTGCATTTTTAAGCAGTTCTGCAATGCTTGAAGTCACATCCAAATCAATCACGTGGACCAGATTGAAACACTTAGAAGGAATTACAAAAACCAAGTGCCGTGTAGAAAGACCCCTGCCTCGTGTTTGGGTTTACAACTAAAATATTTCTCGTGCAGTTTCTAGGTAGACCATGGGAAGGTTTTACAGCCAATCTGTTCTGCAGCGTGTATGCTGATTGATCTGTTGTGAGCTTTACTCCCAAGACACACATCAGCCTTTTAAACAACCTTTTAAATTTAAGCATGCTGTGCTGCAACATGAGTAAAAGTCACACTTGTACCACTGGTGAGATGAGATGCCTCTCATCAACTTTCAGACTAGAGAATCAGTCTTGGTTTATAGCAAACACTTTTTTCTTTATTTCTTTCTTTTTTTTTTTTTTCCTTTTAATATGGAAATTACTACAGTCTAGCCTATGTTAACACTGGCCTGGAGAGGTTCAACATAGTAAAAGTAAGCTTTTAATATGATGCATTGAAACAGTAATAGTGCAGTGAGGGTTTTAGACTTAGTTCCAAACTTCTACCTGTTTGGAATGCATCCTGACCACGTCCCAGCTCTGAGCTGATTTAAGACCAAGTCATGTATTACTTCTCTCTTCCTAGAGAAACAAATGGATGCATGCTGGGAGGAGCTTCAGCTCTTCTTGAAAGCTGTGCCCCAAACTAAGCGGTCAGGGTGGTACACGGTAAAACATGCCTGTTCTGCAGCCTGCTGGCAGCCAGCATGGCTGAAATAAGTCAGAGAAAGTATTCATTGTTTGGTGTTCAAATCCAGAACTGTACATTGAAAAGCATGTTGGGAAGGCATTAAGGAGAGGTATTTTAACATTTCAATTTCTCTCTTTTCAGTAAAATTTGTTATATCCCACGCATCGTCATAATACATGTTATGTAACATTCCTTTGGTCAACAAACTTTGTATTTATTTTTTTTTCTATCCGTAAATCACTGTGCACTAAGTCACTAAACTGTATTCATGCTATCGTTATTGTTTCTGTCTTGCCTAATGTACTTTAAAGAGAAAAAGTGATAGGCAAATATACAAGCTAAAAAAGCACCAGGATAAACAGAATATATATATGTGAAATAACAATGCTTATGTGCTTTGGTGGGGAGGCATGGACAATGCACTTGTGATTTTATCAGTACTAACAGCTGGTTTAGTAATAGTGAAACTCATCACTTGTTAATGTTTACCACTCAGAATGAAACTGCAAATTATTATTTTTTTCTTTTTTTTTTTTAGTTAATTGCTCCTTACCCATTGGATGGTGCATCTGAAAAACTTGCTCAGACAAGATGCTATGAATAACTAATTGTTAAAATTTTTACCTCTTTGTCCTGGGTAAAATGGTTTATTATCAGGAGTACTCTTTGAAATGAAATTAAGCTTGCACGGTGCTGTTCCAGGGTGTTATTTTCTCTTCAGTACAGAGAATCACTTCTTTTATTGCAGACATGTTTAAGATACCGGGTGCCTCATTTCCTGTGTAAAGAGGATCCTGAAAGTTAAGTGCTGGAATGCAGTATTTTAATGTGCAGGAACAGTGCAGAACTTCAGATGGGAAAAATTATTTTATCTTCCTGCATAACACAAAATTTCTGTGTGGAATTATTTGAACGTCACCAATCTCAAGTGTTCACTTTAAGAACAGAGTTGATTACATTTGCACTTTAGTCTCACTACATCACATTTTTCTAGAGGAATATTTTCTAGAGCCAAAGGTGCCTTTGTGGAATAACTTCATTTTTACCAGCTCACACTAGCAATCATATATAAAGAAGAATCTGGTTTTTTTCTGTATTTTTTCTAAAACAGTTGGATTACAAAACAAGTTAAAAACCAAATAATTAATTTTGAAAGTGTCTGGTATGGACTAATCATAAATTGTTAATATTTTATTCCCTTTTATCTAGGAGAGGCACAAGATATGTGTGTTCATTAAATTACGTATTGTGATGTGTTCGGTACTTTGATGCTAAAGAGCACAAATTGGAATCCAAAATAAACATATATTATATGCAGTCCTGTTCTGTAGCTGGTCTGTAACTGCACTACTTGTTAGCTTTGTCTTATATAGCAGTGCAAAATGTGGTGTATTACAGAATTAGTACTCTCTGTCAGCCCGCTTCTAATAGCCAACTGTTAAACTACAAATTGGGCATAATCTAGATGCCAGATCTTTGTGATTTGTGTAGGGCTTTATGCTTTGTATGAAATTTGCATCTTGGACGTTGCATTGGCGAGTTTACTTACATTTATTAGAGGAAATATTTTATTTTCAAGTCTGAGCCACTTGTTTTTTATGGAAGTCAGTATAACTCAGGTTTTGAAAGTCTGTGTGCCTACAGAGCCTGTGGTCAGGGTAGAGCTCAGCAGAGTCACAGTTCTGAATGGTGTGTTGAAATCTGTGTATGTGTAATATATAATGTTTTATAAATGCATTTAATGAATGTTCAGGAAAAAGCACATGATGGAAAATTGCCCTTCTGGCTGTTGCTTTTTTCCATGAGGAATATTAGATCCTTAGTTTCCTTGTTGCTGGAAGATTTTGGCAAGTTGTTAAACGAATCTGTACCCAGCTTGCTAATAAGCTTCAACACTTCTCCACTTCTGTCAGGTGGGGATGAAGCTAGGGCACAATTCTGGTTTTGGAAACACTGCAGCTCATCATATAGCTTAACCTGGCATCTGTTCATGGAGCTTCAGCAACTCCTTTTATAGAACATTCTTCTAAGGTCTACCAGCAAACAGAGGAAGGGAGGGTGGGTAGGGTGATGATGAATTCCTGAGTTTTTGCATCCATGGAAAACAGTTTCAGTCAAGTCCTATGTATTTCCCATAGAGAAACATTTTTTACTTATCATTCACCTTTTTAAAAAAAAAAAAATTAATTATTAAGTTCTGATTTGTATCACTGAAGGTCAGATCACACATTGCAGGAAATGTCTGTTTTAATCTTCTGTTCTAGTCTTCTTAAGAAGTGTCTTTCCTGTCCACAGGAAGGCTTATGCACCTCTATGCTGTTTGTGTAGACTGCTTAGAAGGGGTTCACAAAATTATCTGCATTAAGTGCAAGTCCCGATGGGATGGAAGCTGGCATCAGCTGGGAACTATGTATACCTACGATATTCTGGCAGCATCTCCCTGTTGTCAGGTTAGTACCGTATGTAAATAAGACTCATAAGGTGAAATTCTAAATGATGATAAATGAAGCCAAGGTTTGTGTATCTCTTCTCCCTTCCCTTCTTCCATCCTTCTTTTCCAGCCTGTACCTATGAGTGCAATGCAAGAAAGCTGACGTGAGTCCCTGATCCTTTGTGTTAACTTATGAGGCACAACAGCCTATAGCTAGACAAAAACCAGTGCAATGGTCAGTGGTTAATACTTGGGTTTTTTAATAAAGCCTCTTTAAATGAATTCACAGTTAAAGCTGATGCTTAGGATGATCACTAGCAAACACATTCAGCATCAAATACAAATTCAGTAGTACTTTAATAAAAATTGCACATTTTGAGCTGATGTTTCATGTCTTTGGCTTTCTTTTAGTCGCTTGAGTTGTGTTTTATCATAAGATAATTGTAACAAAAAAGCCAAGGGAACGGAAAGGTCTCATGTGTCTTTGTGCTTGGAGATTACCCGGCTCTCATTAATCTTCGCTGTGGCTGACTCGGGTGATGGTTCTCCACTGTAGCCTGAAGCAGCTTAGTTTTCATTAAATGCTCCCCTAATCTGTACCTTGAGTGAGAAAGACCCACGGCCCTGGGTAACTCCAGAGTAGCCACGTGCCTTGAGGCAGCAGGATCATCAGCATCCAAGAGAATTGTCAGTGCGATGGGCAGAGCATTTTTGTTGTGCAGGTAGTGGTAGAGAGCCATGGAAAAAGCATTTGTGTGGGAATGGCTGTGTTCCTCTTGGGATACTCAGGAGCGGGCTGTTGCCTTTGGACATGCAGGTGTTGTTACTGGGTTAGGACAGGAGCCTCGCAGAGATGTGCTCATTCAAAGTGTGATCACTTTGTGGTAATACGTGTGCTTAAGAGCAGTTTTGTCAAGATGCAAAATGCCATTTCATTTTAAATGTAGCGTATTTACCAGATGCGTTGCTCAGAAGACAAGTGATGTTGCTACTACTGATTAAAATTATATTGATAACAATTATAATTGAAGACAGAGGCATTACCTCCGAATTCAGTGTCTTTTGAGATTGTAACTTTGTGTTAAAAATAGGGACTTTTAAAGATAAGACATTGGTGCTGACTTGCTATCTCTGTAAAAGCCAGCAAATTTAAATTTGAATTGCTTCTGCTGAATGTACAAGACAAGAATTAAGGTCTCATTACATGAGAGCCTTAATTATATGATTAATGGACAGTGTTGACAGTACATGGTAAGTAATAGAACTGACTGTGAAATCATTAGCTGCGGTGACAGTGATTGCTAGATAATACACATTTTTGTTTCACCATGATTGTTATGGATGACTGTGCATACAGAGGAATGGCATTTAAATACGGCATATAATTTAACTCTAAATTGTCTTACTAATTGTATTTTGTGTATTTTTTCAAAATTTGTGGATGTAGGGTAATGAACTACAGCCACCATCAGGTTACTAGCACCTACCTGATGCACTGGACAGTAGCAAGGGGGAAAACAAAGCTTTGGTTGAGAAAATAACACAAATCTATACCCAAGTAGATTGTGTTTCTTGCAGTGACTGTTTCTCAAGCAGAGCAGATGGCTGTGGAGATGGTGGTTTGAGTTTTTTTTGAGTCTTGTCCCAACAGTAATAATGCTTCAATAATTTCTTCCTCTCCTTATCCCAAGAAAATTCCTTACATCAAGATTGGCATTGAAAATAGTTTTTTGTTCTCATCAGCGAAGAGCTGAGGCTTTCATTGGCGTACTGGGCTGTGAGGTTAAGCCTCGGTGCAGCTCAGGCCAGAGCTGCTCATTTGCTACCTTTACTCTTAAACTCCTTTATGGTCTTAAATCCCTTCTGCTTCTCTTGAGTTTTTCAAACAGCCTGCTGAGCTTTCACACTGCCCGTTGCTTTCTTTACATCAGGTGGGCTGGGTTTCTCAGCTAGATTTCTTCTGAAAACTGAACTTTTTTTGTTACAGCTGAACTTTAATAGCTCTGTCTTTCCTCACCCTTGGCCTTGAATTATTTCTCATATCCACCCAGTATAATGTTGGTCCCTTCTCAGTTGGATTTTATGGAATAAATAGTGTGCTTGAAGTGATGTTTCATTTGTATAACCTGATATGTATTATAAATGTTTAAATAGATACTTAAAGTGATACAGTACCATGCCATGTGATTAAGTAGATCAAGTTATACTTTTATTAAGCCAAGCGATTAAAATGCTGTTATGTTTCATAGACAGATCATGTTCAAACATAAACCTAAATGCTTGAATTGCATGGCACAAATGTAAAAATTCTGTCTTCGCTTCAGGGCTTCATTAATGATTTATTGAGACAGCACTTCTTGTGCTGGGGATTGAGGAATTGTTTCAGAAATTCAGTAACAGAAAACAATCGTTTGCGTATATAAACTTCAAAATTCTCTACCTTCCGTCAGACAGAGTGGGAAGTAACCTACTCCCCAGAATTTGGTGGTGGTATTTCATGTGAAAAACACTGTGCATGCCTGTGAGTTACCAGTCCAGCTGAGGAATGTCCTTACCAGCAGATCCCATTAATTGCCAGTTTCCTGACTTACCCCTTCTCCTGCTGGGGAGGGCAGAGCAGGAGGTTCTGTGTGATGCCCTCTTTTTCAGAGGCAAGGAGCAGAGGCGAGTGTGATTATTTCAAAAGGGTTTTTTTTTGTTTGTTTTTTTACAGGCTCGACTGAACTGTAAGCACTGTGGGAAGCCAGTAATAGATGTACGGATTGGCATGCAGTATTTCTCTGAATACAGCAACGTCCAGCAGTGTCCTCACTGTGGAAATCTAGACTACCACTTCGTGAAGCCATTTTCCTCATTTAAAGTTTTGGAGGCTTATTGACGAAAGCTTTGCTTTAGTAATAGCTATTTTATGGGTATTTCAACTTTATTACATATCTTTTTATAGGATTCATTCTGTGATGAAATTTAATTTCTTTTCTAACTGAAAGAGCAGCTTCTTTGTCTGTGTACATATTAATATGTATATATACATGTTGTTAAAACCGGAATCCTCCTGACAAGATCTCTGTGAAGGCTGGAGGCAAGCCAAATTAATGGCCTTTGAATATATCCCGAGTGTGGGGTAAAGTTCAGCTAAAAAAGTTTTGTTTTGGTTTTTTTTTTTAATTTCATTTTATTTTTTTTATAATTGTAATACAGTTTATAGGAAGAGTGTGGGGAGACATACAGGACAGAGAAATGTGTCCGGTTGGAAAGCAGGTAATTGGTGGCGGTATTTCATGTGAAAAACACTGTGCATGCCTGCGAGTTACCAGTCCAGGTGAGGAATGTCCTTACCAGCAGATCCCGTTACTGCCAGTTTCCTGACTTACCCCTTCTCCTGCTGGGAAGGGAGATCCTTGGAAAGAAACCATCCTGTTACTGTTGAGTTCATTCAGCCTTTCGCATCAGTTCCCATGGGTGCAGGAGCTGGCCCTTCACTGCCAGTCACCTCAGCAGGCTTTCTTTCAGATTTCCCGAGGTGGGGTAAGCTAAGGCATTGTGACAAGTGAATGTAAATATATGCCAGAAAATGCAATCTTGAAATGAATAATTATTTTTTTTTTGGCATAGCGTCTTCCTGGCCGTGTGTGTTTGATGTGCGTTGCCCTCACTGACGGACTGTACGGCAACAGTGCTGCTTCCACCAGGGCTGTCATGGTCCAGCCAGGTCATCTGTTCATACCAAAACAAGTGGGAGATCTTAAAATGCTTTATTTAAAGGTGTTTCTTCACAGACATTTTAGGGAAAGAACAGGCTGAGCTGAAGGGGAATGTGTTTGTATACGTCTGCTGGGGCTGAGGCTTTGCTGTCTGCTGTGGACTGGTGTGGAAGGAGGACCATGCAGTGGGATCTGGGCTGTCAGACCTGTGAGAACTGAGAGGTACTGAATACAAAACATGGCATCAATTCTCAAAATACTTAATTGCTGGACCTTTATCTTTCAAAATTGCGTTAAGTCCAGGATCTAAAAAGTTGGAGACTTTTTAAGAAAGCAAACTTAGCATCTTTACTTTCTACATGCCTCTGTGCTGTACGTGATTGACTGCATTAAGCAGTGAATTTATCAGAGGACTTGGCCCTGTAGACTCTGCAGTTGTTGTTGCTTTGTTCCCATATCTCCCTTTCTTAAATGAATTTTTTTAATAGGTCATTAACCTTTTGCTTGGTTTCGCAAGCCAGTTGAGATTTAGGGGAGGTTTGGGTATTTTTTTTTTTTTCTTTTTTTTTTTTTTCTTTTCTCTGTAGTTTATTTATGGAGTGGTTGGCCACTCAAGAGGTGTGGGTTTTGTTTCTCTTTACGAGGTGGGATTGCTTTTTTGTTTCTTCTGAAGTTTTTTTTGTTTTTTCTGAATTAGCATCTTTTTTAAAAGTGTATCTGTTGAAATCATGATTTTGAAAATGGCCCTGATACTCTGCCACTCTGGGAAAGAAAGCAAAAAAGTCAGAAGCCAAGAAAGTGTTTCATATGCTGGACTGAGAATTATGCTTCTGCTAAGTTAAGAAATTACTGTGCACTTAAAACTCAAACCGAATATCCATTTTTCTGTGTGCATAAAAATGCCAAATTCACAGTTTTATTTTCTGGCTGTTGTCACTGCAGAATTTGCTCCTTTTAGCATTAGCCACTCTTTGAGTAATACTCAGGCTGCACAGAGAGCTTATGTTGGCACATATGAAGTACTGCTAACTCGAGTGGTAATGTCCTTAGAAGTTAGCTAGATAATGTTGATGGTTTTCACACGGGACTGTATCTTGTACAGTTACACTGGTGATCCACTGCCTGTCTGAACAACGATGTTAGCAGGCTGCGGTAGCCTTCATCACTGGTGCTCCCCTCCTTCTGTCCTCTCTCCTGGGCTTGGTTTTGGGTCCGGTGCACATTCTTGGGGTTTTGTGCAGTTCTTTTTAAGGAGAATTATGGGAAGGACTTGGAGAGACTTCTAACACTGTCAAGGTGAGGCTATGTCAAGCTGAGGCTACCAGAAATCAAGTTACAGCAAGCCCATTTGCAGTGGAATCAGCAGTGTAACCATTGCCCATAGGAGCAGGAGCTGGCCTACACATACCTGGGCTGGAAGAAGGTGTTTAGTGTATAAAACCTGGTTAGCTGTGCAGTGTAGACTTGCCTTATGGAGAACCAGATTATAATTTGAATTAACTCCTCAGCAAGGATGAGCTCTTAAGCTTTAATGGTGCATTGAGCAATTTCATGAAGTTAGGTTACCTAGTAAGATTTGGAGTTGGATTGCCTGTCAGTGCTGTGAGAACCAGACCAGATAGACAATGGCTAGACTGTTCCAGCAGCCTGAAATCACACTGCAAAGACAAAGCTCCTGTAATAAGAAAAAGTAAAGTCTACATCTGTTGCTGTAGCATTAGGTCTTGAGTGCCAGTCACTCGTACTGTGAGTCGAGGGTGTTGATTCCCACATAGGCTACTTGGTGTTGTGTACCCACTTTTTCATGCACTGAGTGAGGGGAGCTGTCACTGTACAACACACAGCCTAGGAGAGAAATGGGATCTGGAGTCCTAAATACATGTTCATTTGCGTTCCTTAGAGTAGCTTAATTTATCATTCTCTAAGTACTTAGATGCCTCTCCAGACATGTATGTGTGTGTCAGTTGAGAATGAGAAGACATGGAGAAGGGGAATTTAGCCAGCTTTAAAAACACGAGTGTATGAGGGGTGGTACAGTATATTCAAGTCAAAACTAAGAATGCAGCAGACTGAGAAAATAGAAAGGGGAATGCATATTTCAAGTGTTAACAGTGGCAAGGATTTATGTACAAACCTATCCAAGTAAACAGTTTACTTCTCCATCAGCTTTTCCTTTTAATTCTGCTCTTAAGTCAATCAACCTACTGCTTGAGCAAATGCCTGTTTTCTTGCAAAGCACATCTCTCAACTGGAGGCTAGCAGCACTTGTAGCACTCTAAAAATGATCCTCGGTGGAAACCAGCTGAGCTACAGAAAGATCCCTCTGAACTTTCACTCTTAAGTAAACTGTCCCTAATTTGTAGAGAATGCTTTCCCTGCTTCTTGCTGGCGCTGAAAACTGGTCTTGGGTTACTGCAAAGTGCGGTATTTTCCGTAACATATATCAGATTCCGGTTAAGCAGTCAGGCCCACCCTTTGGCCATGAGAGTCTCAGCTGGGCTTTGCGTAAGTACAAAGGCAAAAGTAACTTCTTTGAGACCTAATGGCTACTTCAGAGGTTAAACTAGACCGCAGCTCGTTTGCTTTCTGTCTTGATGAGCATTGGAAGTAGCTATGAGCTTTAAATGTGTGAAAAGGGAAATTATTTTCCTAGCTAGGGAGCTGCTTGCTTTGCTTGTTTGGCTGAAGTTTATTCTTCGTTACCTTTAGTTTTTTTTCTGATGCTATGTGTTCTTTTTAATCTGGCCTGTTGTCTGATTAAATTATGCCTGAAATATGTTTTGTAAATGAGAATACAGTCCTCTGCATTTGGAGGGTCATTCTATTCTTAAGTGCACGATACTCCTTGTGATAGTAATAGGAGTTGCATGTGCAAATGCTTTTCTTTCCAGTAGTTAACTCTGTTTTCCTTTAGGAGGGTCTTGCATTTAGCTAGACTTCATATTTTGGATGTGTAAAAATGAATTCATCCATCAGTAGGATGTTTAAATTTTGATAACTGTAAGTAACACAATGGACATCTTTCACATGCTGATGTGTAATTTGGCATCTACCAAGGTGAACAGCCTGAAATTCTCATTCTGTCTAATGCTGCGGAGTCATTAAAACTACAGTGTTTTATAGCCAGCCCATACACTATACTATAGTCTATTTGCATTAACATCTCCAGTAGTGAGCGGTGTATTCATAATTTAGTTGGGAAAATAGGCAATATTCCTACAAGGGAGGCGTCTAACCCAATTTCTTTCTTTTTTTTTTCTTTCTTCCCCCTCCCCCCCCAATCTACATTTTGCTGTACCGGGTAACTGAGGGCAAACGTGTTCTTGTAAGGCCACTGGTGAGAAAACCCATCAAAAATACACTTTTCCATAAAGATTTCTTGTTGAGACATTCTTGGATTGCACTTTTGCGGATGGAAGAATATGTACATAGCAAATGAATGTTGAAGAAATTAAAATAATTGGTTATGATATCATTTGCGTGTGTTGTTAGAGAATATTTTGTTGTGACTTCTCTGTATTAAAAAGTAATAAATACCAGATGGCTTACGGTGTGGGTTCTTCTTTCCCCCTTCTTCTTGACTAGTTTCTTACACCTGTTCTTTATACAGAGACTTAACTCTAGTCACCTTAAGTATTAAAGGGCACAGGGAAAAAGGGTTTTCAGTGTCAATTAAAATGAAACTGATGTAATAATTTTGAATACTGACATACTAAAAAGGTGGTGGGGGATGCAACACATCCCCTTGCAAAGTACAAATCCTGATCACATTGTTGACATTGGAAATGCTCTTCCTGCAGTGTAGCATGTCCTGTGGGAGCTGTTCTGGGAATGCCTGTGTACAGCACTGTCCATTGCCAGGGGGGATGTATAGAGGATGGAGTGCTGAATCCTTCACTTCTGATTGAGTCTGTTAATGGAAATATGCCCTCTGGTCCCTGAGAAATAGCAGAAGGGCTTCTGTAGGGGAGAACGCCATACAGTAGCACTAGGGAAAGGGGCTTCTCACGTTACAACTGCACACGTAATCTCTGAAACCCCGTTGCAAGGGAGGGAGCCTCCAATCCTTGCTTCCCGTGTAATGTTTTCAGCGGTCTGACTAATCATCTAATCATGGTTTTTAGCAAACCTGGCTCCATATGCTTACTTAGCATGATTTTTCAGCCTTTGCATATTACCACATTGAAGTTTAGGAAGGATGTGAATGAATGATCGAGTCAATCCGAACTTAGAAAAGGTAAAGCAACATGCAGTGGCTCAAGAGAGATGATGAGGTGTGATACGGAGACTGGAAACACTCTCTAAAGAGCCAGCCGTAGCTGTTCAGATTTAATTTTGGAAGCAAGTAACTATGGCTGGCTTGAATAACCTGGAAGCTGAGAAATGGTGTGTTGTGGTAATTCTGAGAAGCGCTCTGGATAGTTGCCTTTTTAAAATGTGAAGATCTATTTATGAGATGGAAATGTAAACAAGCTACCAAGTAATTGCAAGTGAACGCAGTGATTCCTTATCGATATTTTACTGAAGGAATCTCAGGTTGTGGTTTAAGCCTTAAGCTTATTTGGGTAGACTAAATGAGAACTAATACTTTGCAGAGACTGTTCCCCTTACTTAATTACTGCAGTCTTTCCCACTTTTGATAATTGGAACTGAACTGCAGAACTTACGGTTTGATCTGCTGTGGTAATTACTGTGTTGCTAAATGAAACCGAATAGCATTGAGAAAATGTAGGGAAGAAAAAGTCACTGAAAAAAACCACTTCAAGCTGTTACATGATACTGTATGTAGCTAAAATAGGGGTGGCACAGGCAAATTGGGTTAGGAGCGTGCCTGGGCTCATGTTCCTGCTGGAGGCATCCCTGATTGTATCGCATGAGGGGAATGAACTATTCAGGCTGCATGTGTATGTGGGCATGTGCGCCTAAAAATACTTGTCCAGGTTTCACACAGCTATATTCGTATTTGATTTCTATTCTGACGGTATTCTGTGAAACAACTTTGGTTCATTCTGATGCTAGTAAAACCTGGTAATATAAAAACAAAACCTGCTTTCCTGATAAGGCTGCAGCTGCTATGCTTTGTCATTGACTTGATACATTAGTATTTCTAGGCTTAAATACATGTATTAGTCACTGGGTTTCCTGCACATTTGCTTTTCATTCAGTGATGTTCCAACCAACATCAGTGAGATGTGCAGAGAAACTACAGTGGCTGTTATAGCTCCTTAACCCACTGACCGCCTGATGTGATGCTCACGTGAGCAAAGCTTGCATGGCTGAACCAGCCGTGGTGGCATCCAGACATAGCTCTCTAGCCATGTTCCAAGAATAAATTTGCTCCTTTCTCCCGTGAAAAAAATGTTTCCTTTTTTGTAACGTACCTGCCTGGAGTGCTGTATATTCAAGAGGTTACATCTGGCTCCATTATATAAAGTAACCCTGGAGCTACTCCCTTTTGTTAAACATGCACTGCACTTGTTTTCTTGTGAGAAAAACACATGTGCAGATCACATCCATCTTACTGCTCCTGTGTCCCATTTTCCTGACTACACACTCACTTAACAAGCAGTTGAAAAAAAGAAAAAGCTCTGTCAGGATCTTTTCAAAATAAAATCTCCCTGGTTATCCAGATAGATTTACAGAATAACAAATCAATGCTGCCTTTGTGTGATGCCTGCACAACTCTTACTAACAACAGAGTCACAACTGTGGAATGGGGTCTTTGGAGATAGAAGGTAATCCAGCCATAAAATCAAGGAGACTTAAATAATAATAATAGAAATTGCCAAATATTTCTGCCTTTTTTTTTTCTTAATTTCCTGAACTTTTAGATGAGTTTGTCTTCAACCTAAATAATACCTTGCATTTGGAATGTGATTAATAGACTTGTTCTAAGAAAGATCCCCGCTAGCCGATTACTTGCATAATGTTCTCAAACCTTCCACTGCCCACATGACAAACCGATCCTTTCATATTTATATGTTTAGGAAACATCACTCTGTTGGCACGAGACAGAAATACTAGTTGATACTCGGTGGCTCTGAGCCGAGCTCTTCCTTTTCTCTGTCTTCTGTAAGACCTGGAGGCAGACGGCACCTCTGAGATCGGAGACAAGAGGAAGATTGAGAAACTGAATCAGAATCAAGGATCAACGTTTTAATAACAAGGGAATATTTTCTTTAAAGCTTTGTTTAAACAACTGCTATGGTTACAAGATCTGTAACCAGGATACTCCAGTTAACACAAATAGTAATTGAGTTTAGCCTGCTTTTTCATCTCAGTTTTCTGCCAAAGAATATATTGAATTGTGTGGGAGTCTTTCATCAGCATTGGGCAGCCTTTCCATCAGTGCAGTCAGTGCTAGGCTGGCTGGTTAGGCTGACCAAAAGGGAGCAGGCTGCAGAGCTTGGCATATGGCCGGGGAGTACATGGGAACCAAATGGGCGGTGGCAAAATACCATGTAAGCTGTAGGTAACTGCTGAAGGAGGTGTGCCAGCCAGATTGGTTGGAATACAAGTCAAGTACAGAGTAAGGGGTGTCTCCTCTCAGAAAATTTATAGTGGTTTTTTCCTGATGTTTTTGTAAGCAGTCCTCGCTTAAAAATTGGTAGTGCTTGTACCTTGCTGAATTTAACTTGGTATGCCTCTGGGTGGAAGAGTTCCTGTTCCACGTCTTTATCTCTTCATTCCCATCTGGGCTGGGCTGAAGGGATGCTTGCAGCCAGGGAGGCATGGACCTGACTCCTTCCAGACCCGCTGGCTGTGCATCTCAGTGCTTGCAGGTACAAGCTGCAACGCAGAGAGGCTGAAACCAGGCCTGGAGAGGACCAGCATAGGTATGAATGAGCTGAATTATTTTGCCTCTGTGTTCTGCCTCCCTCATCTATAATATGCTTGTGACCTGCTTCTGAGGGTTTTGGTTTTTTTTTCATGGAAAAGGAAGGAATAAAGGAACAACACTTAACTGCCCCTGTTGCTGCAAGTCAGTGTCCCGTGTTGCCCAGGGGAACACCTCATGAGGGTCCTTACTTCATTATTTCTGTGCTGGAAGAAGATCATCAGGGGCATACTGTTACTGCTGTGATCTAAGTGTTCAGTGCAAGGTATCATACCCATGAAAGAGGAGCAGCTACGCAGCAGGTGGAGGGGGATCACCCAGCCATCTTTCTGCTCTTTGTGAAGGTCCTCATAGAAGGAGCTGCCCGCCTGTAACTGGGACAAATGAGAAAGCAGTAGCTTGCAGCAGAACCAGGAAACCAAGCCAGGATTTTGGCAGTGTAGCTCTTCTCTGTCTCCCGAAGTCCACGGAAATGGTGATGTGTCTGTTTAAGCCAGAAAAAGATGCGTACTAGTGCTTTAGATAATTACTGGACCTCAGAAATTCAGAGTACAGGTATTGCTGAGAATAAGCACTGTTTAAAGTTAGTCTAGTCGTGTTTGGTGGATCTCTTATTAACAAGGAATTCTTAATAGGAATTGCAATATTCTTATTAGTGAGGAATTACCCTTTCAAAGGAAGAAAAGAATCAAAAATCTGACTCATACAGTTATCATACATTTGGCTGAAGGTATGAAAGAGGTGATGGGGTAATTACCATTCCACTTCCCCTCTGGAGAGTGTAGAGGAGAGCATGGTTGGAGGGAGGACACAGACTTGGGGAAAGGCAGAATTAGCATTTTGGTGAAGATGGGGAGAACTTCAATCAAAGCGTTCGCTGACTAGTTTAGCTTACTTGCGGTATAATATTTGGCCTGGGAGAAACTTGTGAAGTGCCCAGGGCTTCCTTTGGTCTTTTGTCATCACTGTTGCTAGAGCTGGTAGGGGTTAATACTGGGCACAGCTCAATGCAAGAACGCCATGAGAGGGGAGTCTGTTGGCTACTCTTTAGCTGAGGATTGTGTGTACCTGCTGGCACTCTCCTCTGTGGGGATGGCAGTGTCGCTGTGGCCTCGCTGGAGGTTTGTTACTTGTGTGGATTTTGGCATGCTCTGTGTCTGACCTTCTCTGAGGAAAATGTGCTGGCAGGAGAGGAGCACTGGAGAGCCCAGCCCCATTCTGCTCTCGTGCTGAGAGTCCGGCTTCCCTCTTGTCCGTTCGCTGCTCAGCTGCCACCTCTGTGCGAACACACACCTGCATCTAAAGCAGCTGCATTTTCCAGGCCACATTATTGTTGAATCTTCTCTCCCCCCTGCACTAAACTGCTGATTAGTGGAAATGTAGTTTTGTGAGCCAAGCCGAGAGAGATTAGGACAAATTTTTAAGTGTGTGTGTATAATCTTCAGCAAAAATACTGTGTGACTGTGAACTCTCATTTGCTTCTGATTGATTTGACAGACATCAGGGCACAATAAACATGCGTGTGAGAACTTGCACTGGTTTAACTGCAACAATTTGAAAATGAACAGGCATGAACAAGACCCAGAAATGTCTGTACTGCACTTTTGAAAACCTATAGGGTGGTAGCGAGGACCCTAAAATGAGCCTGACTTTCCTCCACAGTACTGTCCTTTCTTCTGACTGCCATAGGTGCACCCTATGCACAGTGGAAGACATTTCAAACAGGCTTTTGAGTCCTGGGGTTGTGTGAGGGCACAAAGCATGTGAACTTCATCATAGCGTCTTAACCTTGCCCCTGGGTTCCAGGACCAAGTAATAGACAAGTCTTAGCAGTTAAGTAGTTAATCATCAACTATGACTCTTAGCTAAATTGTTTCAGCAGAAGTTTTTAAAACAGAAGTACATATCCAGCAGACTTCAAAATGGTTGTCACACATTTATTTTCAGACTTTGCTGGCTGGAATAACCCCGGAAGATGCCCTGTAGGGTACGTTTCTGTTCAGTGTGTTTATCAGTGATCTGAATGCAGGAGCTGAATGCACAGTTAGTAAGTTTGCTGAAATTACCAAACCAGAACGTGCTGGTGAGTCTCTTGAGGGATGAGAGGACTTGCAGAGCGATCAAGCTAGAAGAGAACTAATTCTCTTCAGTGATTTTACTTTTCAGCTCAGTAACTGCAGTGTCTGAAGTTAGCAGCCTGTTTTCACAGGCACTGTCTGCTTCTGGCAGTGATAACACTCCGTGTTTAGAGTTACTACCAAGGATCAGTATGCAGAAAACTTCTTGCTCCTGTGGGAGACCAATGTCATGGCTAAATCTTAGGTACCATGTTGGAATGCCATAGAGCAGGAGGCCTCACCTGCGGGAAGGAGCGGAAAGGAGAGGTGATCCTAAACTGACCAATGAGGTAGTCCATCCCATATACATCATATTCAGTATAAAACTGAGGGATCACAAGGACTAAGTCCTCTTCTTCAATAGCTGTCATCTGAGGAGGACTCCATCCGTTCTGCCTTCCAATACATGCATTCCTGAAACCAGGTCCAGAATCCAGCTCCTGAATCTCTTTCCCATCTGGAACTTCCACAGTGCCTGCCCTGCAGCATCAGTGGTGATGGTGATGTGATTGCCATTAGGGGTGAGGTGAGTGGTGATGTTGGGTTTGATACTGGTTTTGTATATATTTCATTTTATTGTTATTAGTTTCATTAAAGCTGTTTTAGTTTTCTTTTCCAATCCATGAGACTGTTGCCCTTACTCACTTTCTCTTGCCCTTTGGGAAGGGAAAGGGGTTGATCGAGAGTATCTGTCATTCATCTAGTGGCCAGCCTTGCCCTAACTTTTGACAAGGGGCTGGGAGGTATGTCCTGTGAGGAGTGTCTAAGGATTTTTGTCTTGTCTAGTTTGAAGAAAAGGAGGCTGAGTGGTGACCTCATTGGTCTCTGCAGCTTCCTGTTGAGGTCAAATGGAGAGGGAGGTTCTGATCTCTTCTTCCTGAGACCTAGTGATAGGACATGTGGGAATGGCTGCACCAGGAGACATTCAGACCGGACATTAGGAAGCATTTCTTTATCAAGAGGATGGTCAACCACTGGAACAGGCTTCCTAGAGAGGTGGTTGATGCCCCAAGCTTGTTAGTGTTTAAAGAGGCATTTGAACAATGTCCTTAATAACATGCTTCAACTTTTGTCTTCCAACGTAAAGAATCTGTTCTTCTATTCTGTTCTTCTGTTTTATTATTCTATTCTATTCTATTCTATTCTATTCTAGAGAAGCTTCTCAGTAGTAGGCTGGTATGACAAGACAAAATGTCTTTACAAGATTGACTTAAGCTTCTTAACTTTTAAGGATTAGAAAAGACTTTTCCTTGTTTTACTTTGTCTGGTTGAGTATAACACGCATGGGTGTGCTTTAGCCAAGTTCTGGTTGTGCTGCATTTTTCTTCTTATTAATCTTTGTAACATTTTGCCTGGCAAGTAGGAACAGTACATGTGGAAAGTTCTTACACCTGTGTAAATATTATTGTTAACAATTACTACTCTGCTGAGTAGGAAAGATATGCCAAAGCCTCAGGACAAGAACTTCATCAAGCGTAGGAACCTGAGCTTATGGGAGGTAGGGCCCAAGTAGCTAATGCTGTGTCACACATCCTGTTGAAGGTGCAGCTGCAGAGGCATGAGGATTTTGTATTCCCAGCAGACTTGGATGAACCTACCTGTTTGCCAACAGTTGCTCCTTTACTCAGCTGGCACAGATGCCTATGTAGGCATCCTCTGAGCAAAGCCAGGTCAAAATGATCCGGTTTGTTTGAGCATTTTCCTAACTAAATCTAAAGCTGCCTGATGCATATTCACCAGGCTGGGTTAAGAAATGATCATGTGAGCTGCTATGCTGTCAAAATCAGCAAGGGATTAAGCTGTGGTGGAGTTCATGTTGAGGTACTGGGAAGACAAAGTGATGAATGGGAAGTGGTGGCTTCTGGGAAGACAAAGTGATGAATGGGAAGTGGTGGCTTCTTTGCTTGAATAGCAGCACTTAAAGTAGGGAGGGAACTCACTGCTGCAGTTAAGCATCTGTGTGGGCTCTCTTGTCATGAAAAAAAGGTGTCCCATGTCTTCTCAACAGAAGAGATGGATTTGTTCAATCTGGGAAAGGCTTGGGGAGAATGAACTGTCATCTTCAGCTAATGATGGGAGGCTATGAAGAAGACAAAAGGCATGGGCTGCACCAAGGAGGATTAGAGAGAAGAAAAAAATTTCACTGTGAAGGTAATCAAACATGGGAACAAGTACCCAGAGGCATGCAACCTCTGTTCTTGGAAATATTCAAAAGTGACAGGATCCAAGCAACATGATGTAACTTCAAAATGGGTCCTGCTTCCCTTAGGAAGGCGAGGTAACCTCTGGAGGTCCCAATGAAAGTAAAATATTCTGTGATTATAGGTTTTTTGATGGCATTTTAAATTAGATTAAAGCACTTAATCTTACTGAGAAGCAAATGTTGCTTGCACTCAAAATAACTCATAACCATATTCACTACCTGGATTTTACGCGCAGAAACATGAGGCAGAAAGATCATTTGTCTGAGACACAGGGTCCCAAGAGCAGGAATTATAATGCAAAAATTGCAGGGGTTTCAGGTGCACGATCTGTCACCTGCATTGTATGTCTTCCCCTGCTATCTATCACTCTTGTGCCAATGGGATTCTCCAACAGGGATCCCAGCTTCTCCCTGGGGGAGAAGGGCACAAAGTGCAGCAGAGATGTTGTTGTGCTTCGTAGCGATAATAGAACATGCTACATCGTATCATCAAGCATATCTATTAATGTGTGTAAAGACATAGATAATAGCAAACATAATAAACTGAAGATGTGGAAAGCCTGGGTGGGTTAATGGCAGCCACTCTTCTGCACATCCAAGGTAAATGTGATCTCTTATACAAGGGGAAGCTCGATCTCCTTTCTGGGGGGACAGCTGAACATACTGTTGTGTACCATGCTTGGAAATTGCAGTTATTTTAATCTATATTTTAAAGTGTTGTGGGTGTATTTAATATTGCAGGAAATGATAGATGAAGAGGAATATGTTGACCAAGGCAGGTGAAGAGATCTGCTGCTGAGTAAGGTATCTCTCATCATGGCAGGTCCCTCTCTTCCTGACCCTACGTTAAGCTGCTATTTCTGTTATACAGGCTTTTCTGAACAGACTTTCTAGCTGTACAGAATAGCACCGGTCAAAAATGGGGTTTTGTGCAATGGTCTGGCAGTGTAGCAGTGGTCTACAACCACAAAGTTAAAACCAAAACTGTTTCCAGTTGATGTAACTCAGATATGACACTGAATTTCATGAGGTAACGCTGCATTAACAACCCCCCAAAGAGGGCTGCTTGTAATAAAAATGGCACAGACCACTCAATTGTTTTCCTTTCTTTGAAACAATTGCCTCATTTTCTTTACATTACATTCAGCCTTCAGTGTAACAGAAAGATGAGTCTTTTATGTTCTGGGATGCTGTGGTCTATAGATGGTGATTTAATGCTATTTTGTAGTACGATAAGCAAAGAAAGAAAGAAACTCAGTACATTCAGGTTGCTGAGGGAATTGGCCAGTTAGGATCTGCCAGAATGACTGGGAGCAGAGAAATGATCCTCGAAGTCTGAGCAATCACCTTGCTGCTGGCACTTGACCTGTTCTCGTATGTAAGAACCCAGGGTATCCGTATGGAAGCACGAAACCTTTAATTTCCTTTGTGAGTACAGGACGTAATGCACAGTTCTAAACACCAGAGCTGGTCATTATCATCATGTTCGGTATTGTGCCTTCCTTGTCTTTTGTGTAGAGGGTCAGACAGAGATTTAAAATACAATTTTTCAAATTCTGTTTTCAGTCCAGGAGATGTCTGCTAAAATAACCAATGGAAAGGCCACCATTAACTCTGAGAACAGTGTTGTGCTCCAGGGTTAACATACAAATGTGTGGATTCCTTTACAAGCAATGGACGGGTGAAGTTAAATTAGCATTTATTGTGACCAGAATTCAGGTCATAGTTTCTTGAGATACTGCCACAAAAACCCCCCAGCTGGATCACCGCAATGAATTGAGTTAAAATTAGCTCTTCTTGATGGGGACGGTGGGGTATTTTTAACCTGAATCATTTGAGCGACCCAGTTCAAGCACAGCCACACAGCAGCACGCTGACAAGGACACTGGGCACAGCATATGGGTGGGAGCAATGCCTTGAACAGGGGAAGAAGCTCTAAGTCATGTCAGTGCTAGAGCTGGAATTTTATTTTAAACTCTGTGGAAACTGATGGAAACACCCAGGAAGAGATAGCTGAGTAACATGATGACTAGCACAATTTGACTCTCCCCTTGGGACTTGCTGAAGGTTTTTTCTGCGTATGGTTGCTGCGACACTGGACATGTTCGTCTTGGTACTTTGTTTTTCAGAAACTGAACTAGCTGAGAGTTTGTAAGCTGAAGCCTTCTGGTCTTAGCTGTAGGGCATTGGGAAAGCAGAAATTCCAGAAAAATGATGAATCTCGGCAAATTCTGATTTTAACAAAGCTGTAGCTTTCATTATTGTTGTTGGTTTTGGTAATACCCTTCAAAGGGATGAATTGAAAAAGGGACTGAGCATCACAGTACCCAACTTAAATGTTGCAATCACCTGGCAAATCATGGAACGATAAAGCTAGGAGGGACCTTGAAAGGTTCCCTGTGTGGTGAGGTCTGGTGTGGTCTGTGTGCTGGAGTTGCACAAGTCAGCTGTCCTAGCCTTGTTATCATTTTGGTAAGGTGCCCAGCCCTGTGTCCATAACATGTCTCACTGAGCTGGCACATGGTGATGGAATTTCAGAGGTCTCTTTTGTCCCCTGGTGCCCAAACCACAATGTTTTCTTTAAGGGGTTGATGGTGTTGTATAGTGCACCTTTTCCTTCAGGGCTATAAAGTCAGATGCTGCCACAGCCTGCCGTTTGAGGTAGATTTTTGGCCTAGAAAACTGCGCAGCTTTGCAAACCAGAAGTTATGTGAAAAAAGAATGATCTGCCAGAGGAGCTCTTCATGACCTGTTATTGATGTGTGAGGCACATGGATGCTGAAAAGCTCTTGACTCTTCTCAGCTTCCACACTGAATGAAGCACTAGCACCCCAACTCTGTAATAAGTCAGCTTTTGGAGCCACATCAGAAAAAAAAAAGTTTTGTTTTGTTTTGCAAGGTTGGTTTTCTGTTGGGTTAAAACCCAAACTAGCCCACAGCTGGGTCAGATAAGTGCCAGCACCCATATAGGAGAGGAGGCTGTGATACCCAGCAGAAGTGGGGGAAGAAGGATTCTTTTGGTGGTAGCTAGTCTTTAAGAAATAACAAAGACATGAAGAAATAACTGCTGCTCACATCCATCTGGTCCTGTATTCTGTCTCCATCTGTGGCAACAGGAAGACCACACTTTAGGTAGCACTATGATTAAGCAGTAAGTGAGCATGATTTTGTACGCCTGAGCTGGCTTAGTAGCTTGCTGCTGCCAGAAAGACTGTTCCCACTTTACCATAGAATCCTAGAATCATAATGGTAGGGGTTGAAAGGGACCTTTGAACATCATCAAATCCAACCCTCCTGCCAGAGCAAGATCACCTAGGGCAGGTTGCACAGGAACAGATCCAGACGGGTCTTGTAAGTCTCTAGAGAAGGAGACTCCACAACCTTTCTGCAGAGCCTGTTCCAGTGCTCTTTAACCCTCACAGTGAAGAAGCTTTTCCTCATGTTGAGGTGGAACTTCCAGTATTTCACCTTGCTACCATTAGCTCTTGTCCTGTCACATTGCACCACTGAAAAGAGGCTGGCCCCTTCTACTTGACACCCACCCTTCAGATATTTGCAAACATTAACCAGATCCCCTCTCAGTCTTCTCTTTTCCAAGCTAAACAGCCCCAGTGTTCTCAGCCTTTCCTCATAAGAGAGATGTCCCTAATAAGAGAAGTCCCCTAATCATCCTTATAGCTCTCCATTGGACTCTTTCTAGGATTTCCCTGTCCCTCTTGAACTGAGGAGACCAGAACTGATCACAATACTCCAGTTGTGGTCTCACTAATACACAGTAGAGGAGGAGAAGAACTTCCCTCAACCTGCTGGCCACACTCTTCTTTATGCACCCCAGGATACCATTGGCCTTCCTGGCCACAAGGACACATTGCTGTCCTATGGATAACTCATTGTCCACCAGGATGCCAAGGTCCCTCTCCATGCAGCTGCTTCCCAGCAGGTCTACCCCTAACCCGTAGCAGTACGTGGTGGTGTTCCTCCTCAGGTGTAGGACTTGTCCTTGTTGAATTTCATTAGGTTTGCCTTTGCCCAGCTCTCCAGTCTGTCCAGATCTCAGCTCAGCCTTCCCATGTATCAGCCACTCCTCCCAGTTTAGTATCGTCAGCAGCCATACTGGGGGTACACTCTACCTCTTCATCCAGGTCATTGATGAAGGTGTTGAATAAGACTGGGCCCAGAACTGACCCGTGGGGAACACCACCACTTACAGGTCTCCAGCTGGACTCTGCACCACTGATCACAACCCTCTGAGCTCTATGGTTCAGCCAGTTCTCAATCCATCTCACCATCCACTCCTGTAACCCACATTTCTTGCACTGACCCATGAGGATGTTATGGGAGACAGTATCAAAAGCCTTGCTAAAGTCAAGGTAGGCAACATCTGCTGCTCTCCCTGCATTTACCCAGCCAGTCGCACCATCATAGAAGGCTATCAGATTAGTCAGACATGACTTCCCTTTAGTAAATCCATGCTGGCTACTCTTGATAACCTTCTTTTCTTCCATGTGCTGAGATATGATCTCCAGAATGAGCTGCTCCGTGACCTTTGCAGGGGTGGAGGTGAGACTGACTGGTCTGTTGTTACCAGGGTCTTCCTTCTTGCCCTTTTTGAAGACTGGAGTGGCATTGGCTTTCCTCCAGTCCTCAGGCACCTCACCTGTTCTCCACGATCTTTCAAAACTGATGGAGAGTGGTAGAGCAACATCAGCCACTCAGCACTCATGGTGCTCAGCACTCATGGGTGCAGCCCATCAGGGTGCAGAGATTTATCTGTGTTTAGTTTACCCAAGTGATTTCTCACCCAATCCTCATTGAGCAGTGGAGACAGTTCCTCCTTCCAGGCTTCCACTCTTACTTCCAGGGTCAGGGGTTCCTGATGGCTAGCCATAGCAGTGAAGACTGAAGCAAAGGAGGCATTCAATAACTCCACCTTCTCTTCACCCTCTGTCACCAGGTCTCATGCATCATTCAGCAGTGGGTCCACATTTTCCCTAGTCTTCCTTTTACCATGGATGTATCTGAAGAAGCCCTTCTTGTTCTCCTTTATTTCCTTGGACAGAGTTAATTCCAAGAGGGCCTTGGCCTTCCTTATTGCTTCCCTACATATCCTGACAGCATTCCTATCATTCTTCCAAGAGACCAGCACTTTATCCACTATCACTTTAACATGCTGGAAAATAAGCTTTTTTTCCTTACTTAGATTAATTTTATGTTGGGCTATGGAGTTAGATCATTTCATCAGAGAGCCTGACGGGTGCCGGATCTGGCACAGGGGAGGGTCTGCAGAGCTGTAAGCTGATGAGAGGAGCAGGACATCCCCAGCCGTGGAGACAGAGAGCTGTTGCAGCAGCTCAGATGGTACATTGTCAGCCCTGACCTAGATCTCATGTGAAATGAAACCTGAATCTAATCATATTTTGTTCTATTTTTAACAAGGACTATCCAGCAAGCTGCAGCAAACATAATAGGTTTTAGACCTGACATTGGGTGGGAGAAGTGTGAGGAAGAGCAAAAAACTCCAGGAAGTGGATGAGGAAATGGTACTCTGCCTTTCATCCTTTCTGAGGAGAGGATGTGAGCCAAAGCACTGCAGCACTTGGTGTTTGGATGAGCTGCAACACGGAGGCCGTGTCCGCTTGTGGTCAATAGTGCTTTTTGGCACTTTCCTTAAAGTAGCTTCATTAAATGCAATGTGTTGGCCAAATTCTAATTGAGTAAATCCATTCTATCTCTCTCGGGGCCCGTGAAGTATCCACTGGGTAAAATGTTCACTTCATAGCAACAGAGGACTTGCTAACAAGCCAGTAATTCAGCCCTTTGGATGGGATTCTCATTGGACATCAACGTGTGGAGCTCAGCTGGCTCTGAAGGAGCCACACTGCTTTACACCTGCAAAGAGATGGACCTTTATTTTCTGCTGATGGGAACACCAGGATTATCAGGGCAAGGTACAAAAAAAATAAGCAATTAGGGAATAAACTGGTCATCAAAAAGGTTTCTTCCTATTACCAGACAGTAGTTGGATTCTGCTCTGAAGGTATAGTGAAAGCTTCTGCCTTAACTCTGTGTACTTCTGCAGTGTATTGATGTTGCGTTGCAAGACAGAGCAGGTGGTTCTCAGCCCAAACTGAAGTCGTAAGTCATTCCTTAACATTTTTAGCTGTAAAAGGATTTTGGGATCCTCTAAAGGCATTTTCCGTGGTGTATTTTGATAATCAGTGCATAAAAATGATTCATTCAAATAAGAGGGCTTTCTGAACAGCCTGTTTTCCCCTTTTTAATCCCTCTCCTTTTTTTTTTTCTCTTTTCCCCTCAGGAAAAAGGAATATTATATTAACATAGAACTTATTTCATTGATCAGCGAACATGAGATATTTTTTTCATCTCTTCTCTGTTGCATGGCTCATGGCCACAAGGTGCAACATCTTAACCCAACTTTAGAATCCTTTTTTTGTGCTGAGCCTAGAGGGTTTTGCTAAGGTTGCCTTTCTTTCAGGCTGGATTGTTTCATTTGCACCTTATAGCTGAAGACTACTAACTTTGTCAGAGGCAAACTTGCACTTAAGTCTCTCTGTAAAGCTTTTCCGAGTCTTGTAGTCAGGTTGCCACAAGCAGCTGTGACAGGGAGGGAGCATGATGTGGTTGTTCCCTCTTTATGAGACATCCTTGTGGGACACGGAGCATCATTAGGCGGTATGAATGGTGTATGTGTTTGCATGCCTTCATAGAATTATAGAATCATAGAATGTAGTGGGTTGGAAGGGACCTCTAAAGGTCATCTATTCCAACCCCCCTGCAATAAGCAGGGACATCTCCAACTAGGTCAGGCAGCTCAGAGCCTCACCAAGCCTGGCCTTGAATGCCTCCAGGGATGGGGCCTCCACCACTGCTGTGGGCAACCTGTTCCAGTGATCTATCACCCTCATATTACAGAACTTTTTCCTAACGTCTAACTTAAATCTACTCTTTTTTAGCTTAAAGCCATTACCCCTTGTCCTGTCACTACAAAGCCTTGTGAATAAACCCTCCCCTGCTTTCTTATAGTCCCCTTTCAGGTACTGGAAGGTTGCTGTAAGGTCCCCCCAGAGCCTCCTCTTTTCCAGGCTGAACAACCCCAACTCCTTCAGCCTGTCTTCATAGGAAAGGTGCTCCAGCCCTCTGATAATTTTTGTGACTCTCCTCTGGACCTGCTCCACCAGGTCCACATCCTTCTTGTGTTGGGGGCTCCAGAGCTGGACACAGTACTCCAGGTGAGGTCTCACCAAGGCAGAGTAGAGGGGCAGGATCACCTTTCTCATTCTACTGGCCATGCTTCTTTTGATGCAGCACAGGATTCAATTTGCCTTCTGGGCTGCCATTGGGCGTTGGTGGCTCACGTCCAGCTTTTCATTTACTAGGACCCCCAAGTCTTTTTCCAAAAGACTGCTCTCTAGCATGTCCTCTCCCAGCCCATATTGATAACGCTGGTTGCCCTGGCCCAGGTGCAGGACCCTGCACTTGGCCTTGTTGAACCTCATGAGGTTTACCTGAGCCCACCTCTCCAGCCTGTCCAGGTACCTCTGGATGGCATCCTGTCCCTCTGGCATATCAACTGCACCGCCCATCTTAGTATCATCAGCAAACTTGTTGAGGTTGCATGCAATGCCATTGTCTGTATCATTAATGAAGACATTAAACAACACTGGTCCCAGTACAGACCCTTGAGGGACACCACTTGTCACATTTTCCCATCTAGACATCAAGCCATTGACCACTACTCTCTGGGTGTGACCATCCAGCCAATTTCTTATCCACTGAACAGTCCACCCATTGAACCCATATTTTTCCAGCTTAGAAAGGCGGATGTTCTGGGGGACAGTATCAGAGGCCTTGACGAAGTCAAGATAGATGATGTCCACTGATGCAGTTACTTCATTGTAGACAGCCACCAGGTTGGTCAGGCAGGACTTGCCCCTGATAAAGCCTTGCTGACTCTCTTAAATCACCTCTGTGTCCTCCATGTATCTTAGCATATCTTCTAGGAGAATCACATCCTCAGGGGAAATCCAGGACTGCCCTAGCCTGGATGCTTGATTTCAGTTGCTCTGTCCAGGCATGCTTACATTAGGTGGCTCCCTTGACTAGAGCCAAAGAGCAAAGAACATTCTGTTTAGACCCTTGTCCATACACTTGTGATCAGATATTATAAAATATACTATTCTGGGCTTACCTCTGAACCATTACCTCTTTTAGCTCTTCATATGCCCTTTCTTTCAGAACATCTCCAAATATGAGAAGGGTGTGGGGAAGCTCCTTTGCTGATGTAAAAAACCACTCACAAATAGCATATACGCTGGCATCTTTGACAAAGTGACAGAGCACTGGAATAGGCTTCCCAGGGACATTGCAGAGTCTCCTTCTCTGTATACTTTCAAAACCCACCTGGATGCTGTCCTGTCTAATGTGCTCTAAGCAATCCTGCTTTAGCAGGGGAGGCTGGGACTAGATGACCTCTAGAGGTCCCTTCCAAATACAACAGTTCTGTGATTCTGAGACTTTTCTTTGCCACCGCTCTCCCAAGGTTAGGACTGAAATGTAAGAACCTCTGCCTCTCCTCACCATGCTTGTGGAGGAGGAACTGGCCTGTGATTTGTTCAGCCATTTGCAGCCCATGAGCAATTACCACTTGACTTGCTGTGTTGGGTTAAGTGTGATGTGCAGCTGGAGCTGCAGGGTCACTTGAGCTGTCAGCCATGTGAAGCTGTGAGCCAGTGGGCACTGTGGGCATTGACATATCTGGGTTTCCCTGGGGTTCGAGCACCAGCCCAGCAGTGTTCTGCCATGACTACAACCATCACCTCCTCCTTTGAAGGGCATGTGGTAAGTCTTTTCTAGGCAGAAAATACAGAATTCCACAGTAGTGAACTGTGTTAGTGAAAACAATTCAGAGGAAGGGGAGCCTGCCAGCTCCCTTTCTCCATTTCTGCTCTTCCCTGTCCTCCTGACTCCCTTGTGCAGCTAGCACATGCTGCTTTGCTGGGCAGGATGACGTGAGGGCAGGGTTATCTCCATTCTTTATGCTTGCTCGTTGGCTCAGCAAAGGTCACAGGTGAACATGAGTATGAATGGCAATGCAGGGCAGTGTGTGGACCCAGCAGATGAATGAGTGTTGCTGTCATCTCCTGATAAACGAAAAAGTCTATTCAATACTGATGAGTGCAATAATCTTCATTGCAAAGAGAGGGGGGCAGCATGAATTTGGAGATGAGTGCATATACAGTTTATTGCAATGTGATTGACAGAGTGAATTTAAAGATGACAGTAATAGTGAAGCTTAGACTTAAAGTTTCACTGTATTTTACCATACGTCTGTTCTGGGTCACTTGCACTATAGCTGCGGTTCAGTCATCTGGATTGTATATTCCATGCCTGCATCTACTTCAGTTCAGTGGGAAAAGCTAAGCTGAAACAGATCAGCTGTTTTATTAACTAATCTCTCATCAACGAGATTTATCATTACTGTGGTCTGCCACAGGGATCAGAAATGAGGTGAGAGGGTCATGTTAACATGATGGATGTGATTTTAGCTGTCATCATGAAAATCCCCTCACATTTGGATAAACTCTGAGTTATTGAAAAATGTTGTGTTTTACATGTTCAGCAGGGGACCTGTTACATATTTGAGGTGCCAAAGGTCAGACATGCAGAAAGGGAAAATACTTTTGTTCTTTCTTCACAACTTTTGCAGAGGCTGCTGCTGGTTTGGAGGCAGTGCAGCAATGGGTGGTTTTAGTAAGGAGGATATAGCCACCACCAACACTTTTCCTCACACCCAAATCTGTGCCTGGTGGTATGGGAATATAATTTTTTTCTCCCATCTTGTGCAAACATGTGAGGCCAAATCCTGGAACTAAACGCTGGGAGGGTCACCCTCCTGTACTTTCAGTATTGTATGTATGCACTGAGGAGGAAACTGCTGGGATAAAATGCAGTTGGTAGATGGTATGGAAGAAGAAAAGCAACATGTATGTGGGTGGAAACTCACAGAGTAATAGGAATTGCAAGTATGTGAGTGCAGTTTTAGATGCAAGAATTAAAAGGGCAAAAATGAGGAAGGCGGAATAGAGTGGGAGTGATTTTCCCAGAAGGCCGTGTAATTATTCGTGAGGGATGGTGCTGTAAGAATCAATCATGACTATATACAAACTTTTTATCTGTAGAATTCTTGTCTCCCTGCTTGCTGAAGTTGGAAGGTATGAGGCAACAATTATATAATTACAGATGCAACCATAATGATTATGCAAAATGGAACCAAGTTAAAGTTGCAAGGACATGTTGATCATTATTATTATGTAATTGAATATTTGAATGTGTAAGAAAACTTCAACAATTAAAAGCGCTCTAAGGGCCTACTTGAAGAAAAAGTAGTTGTTTTTATACACGTAATTACTAAAATGTCAAAAGAATCAAACAAGACCAAGAAAGGGGGAAAAAAAATCACTAACAGCTATATAAACTGTATTAATCTTAAAAGTCACCCTAACAACAAACAAAACTTGTAATGGAAACTGTATTTCTACATACTTAAGTCAATGGAAAAAGTAAATCAGGTGAGTATAACTTTTTATCTTAGGATAAGGATTTGTTAACATTTTTACAGGCACATAACTGGCTTCATTTTGAGAGATGGCCACTTGCTTAGGGCTTTGAATCTGAGTGTTTGATGGGATTCATCCTGCCTAATTTAGACCCCTAATAACAGACATTTTAAATTTAAACTACTTGTCTTGTGTTGGGTGTAGAATCAGTGAAGAGAAATGGCATCTTCAGAGAGTAAGTAATTTCTTCTGTCTTGGTAGCCAGTCTTACCGTGAAATGACTTGTCCATGAAAGATGCTTATTCTTCTCCACTGCTTATAAAAGGAGCTTAAGGTAACTAAGTCAAGTTTCATTCAAGTCTGAATGATCTAGTTTCAGATGATTAAAGACATGAAATAAATCCTGTCAGTCTTGGTATCTAACATAAGGCATCTACATTTGAAAACTGTAGCCATAATAGCTACTTGTAAGGCCATATCCAAACAAACTGTTGCAAATCACACTCTGTATACGCCAATGGCTAGCTCTCAAAAAGGCTGGACCAAGCAGTGCAGACACAGACATACTAAACCACGGCGTGGACCATGTTGTCAGAAAGCAAAGATGAAAACTCCACTTTTGGAGGGTGGCATGCTGGAAGGACTCTGTGACTGCAGTCTCCCACAGTCTGCCAAAGAACCTTTTCTTTTGGTTCACCTGTATTGAATGAGTCGCTTTGTCTTCAGGGGCTACTTGGGATTTGTCCATAAACGTGGGGTTGTTTGACTGTAACATTTCCCTTTCTAGCCTCTGGACACCTTGTTTAATTGCCCTTTTCAAATCCTTAATCTACCCAGCTCAGAATCCAAAAGGCCTAGTCTGAATTCAAAGGAAGGGGATGAGAAACAAGAAATGTGCCAACAGATTTTTTCAGCCTTCTTCCAAAAAAGTCTTCTTACTCTCCTTGCTTGAGACCATACAGCTATCTGGGTAGACACCGTCTCTATCCCACCTCCTTCTTCATCTTTGTTCTTGGTTCCAGAATCATCCAGTTTCTGGCAGGTGGCTACATTATTGAGCAAAAATGTGTTGGCAGGCAGACAGGAAGAGCTGGTTAGACAAGAGAAAGGATGAGAATGCAGCCAGTCCCTGAAGATGTCTTTGAGAGGAAACCCTGCTTTCCTAGTACATATTTGCTTCTGGGTTATCCAATGAATGGGGTGGCTAGTGAGTGAGCTCACCCTTCTTCTGGGAGCACCAGCCCATGCAGCAGGGCCAGGAAGAAGCTGTGGTAAGGAGGTTCATTCATGTGACTGTGACTGGGAGAGATGTCACCTTCCAAAAAGCATGATCTCAGGGTTATCTCCTGATACATTTTAGTGTAGCTCCACTCTTCGTTCTGCTTTGGCCTAGAAGCAGGGATCTGTAACCAATTTCTGAACTTCTGACCATATCTGTGAGTTGGAAACAGTCATAAGCCCCTCTGTTGGGCTCATAATCCCAAACAGTATGACAAACTAACAGGTTTCTGTTGGATGCAGAAGGAGAGTTGTGACCCCTACCTTAGGAATTGCCATCAGTTTGGAAATTGCTGTTGTTTTCAGTCATTTTATGAAGATCTAGAAAAGGTCTTCTCCCCTCTCCTCTAGTTCTCTTGGAAACAAAACCTCTTTTAGAACACTAAGCAGAAAAGACCAATTCAAAGTAAGGCTAAGAGCTTGTGGGTGTTGAGGCCACAGTGCAGAGTGATAGTTTACTAATACTAAAAAATCACCTTTTGTTATTGCACCTCTCCTTGGATATGGCTAACTGCATCAATGGCTTCACTATTTTACTTGGTAATTACAGATCCTTTCACCTCATTTATTAAAATCACTGTGTGTCCAAGTAGGCCATATTTTATACAGCATCATAACAAATAGGTACAATTAATTATGAGTCTTTAAATATATGTATGTGAATTGTAATGATTTTTGAAACATGAAACTTCAACGCTTTAAAATTATTTTGCGAAATGAGATGACTCATTATGCCTGGACAAAAAGATCCTGTAATTTTGTTGTATTTTCCTGTGATTAAGAAAATACTATGCTTCAAGCAGATGAAGGGCAGCAAAATTTGCAGACCCATTATTACTGGATAGTGGTAGCAAAGAGAAGTGCATTACATTTGCCTACATAAATGTGAGTGTGTTTTAGCACCCACTTTTTGTTTCTTCTTTAAAAAAAAAAAAAAGGCATCAGAGGACAAAGTAGAGCTGTAGTTTGTAGAAGCCAAGCGTGGACACACCAGTGTCTTCAATCCACTGCTTCCATGTCTGTGTCCCCTGTTTGCTCTGCAGACTGACATTGAACAGACTGCTCTTCTGGGTCATCCACATTTTCTGCAGCTTTTGGTGGACTTTCTGTGGGTGCTGGCATATTCCCAAGGGAAGTAAGCATGTTTTGTGTTGCTGTTGACATGTTTTCGGGGATTGCTGGCATGTTTTCAGTGGGTTTTGGCATATTCCCAGTGGGCACTGGCATGCTCTCAGGAGATATTGGTGCCCTTTCTGTGGGTGTTGGCACACTTTCTGGGAGGGCAGACATGCTTTTGGTGGGCTTTGGCACATTCTCAGTGGTTGTTGTTGTATTTTCAGTGGGCACTGGTATGCTCCCATTGGGTGCTGGCATGTGTTCAGTGGGCATTGGTGGGTTCGTGCTGGGCTGCTCACAGTGATTCCCAGCCTCTGACTGTGGGGTGAGAGGAGAGGAGAGCTCTGGCACCGGGATGGCATTACATGTTTGATTGTCACAGGTCTCTGGATTGCTGCTGTTGATTGTGGGGGACTCTTCTGCACTGTGGGTCACCCTGAAAGCTTCAGCCAGTTCCTTCAGCATGCTCTCATCAGTACTGTGCAGCTCAATGCTTGTCTGCTCTGAGGAGGAAGGGCTCTTATCAGCATCATCTTCATCTTCTAAGATGCCATTTCCATTCACCTCTTCAGGGTACTGTGCTTGCTTTATTTTTTTGTACAATTCATTTCTTTCTTCTTGCAGAGCCCGGCAAAGGTTCTCTAACCTCTGGATTTTCAGCACAAAGCACTCGTATTCCTTGGACCTCACGGCTTTCTGTGGTCAAAGACATGAGACAAAGGTGTGGACTGAGTTTGGGTGCATGAAATTCATTGGTGGAACTGGCAATTGGTAAACAACTTGAGATCTAGGCAGCCCTCACAGGTTTTCACCAGCTGCTCTACAGTAACTATGATCTTATGTACTAAAGCATCAAGAGGAAATTCACCCCTGTTAGTGCAGTCTGTTAGCATTCTCCATACAGCTTCAGATCAATTTCCCTCAAGAATATTTGCAGGAATACTTGCTGATGATCTGTAGAGATGGAAAAACATAGTGGATGTCTGTACAGATAGGCATCCAAAAGCCTACCTGGAATTCTAGTGGGTGTGGGTATGGATTTTGGGAAAAATTTGCTGTTTTGTTGGTGTTGTTGTTTCTTTTCATTTGGTTGGTTTGGTGTTTTGTTTGGTTTGTTTGGTTTTGTTTTTAAATTTTGCTTCTAGGTTCTGTGAGAGCAGCCTGAATTGGAACATTTTCTTTCTTCTACACTCAGTGAGAAAACAAGAGAAAGAGAAACCTCTTCAAATAGCAATAGCACAGAGCTACAAAGCTAACCAGAAAGACCTGATCCAAGTTCAGTGTAAGTTTGGGGGTGAAACTTCAGACAGCCTCTTACCTTGTCTGAATGAGTTCCAACATGCTTATGAATTTCCTCTGCAATGCCCCTGTGACAGCATTTTTAAAGCTTTGGTGAGCCACAGTACTTGCTTTTGACTCTTACTTAGAGTTTGCCTACACAGGAAGTTAATGAAAGGCGTGAATTTAAAGTTCATTAGCTAGAGCACATTAATTCCCTGGGTGGATGCTTTTATGCAGAAAGAAAGTAGCATGAAGTGAACTAATGCCAATTTGCTACTATGTAAGAGCATTAACGATCACACATTTTTAGAGTACTTAAAATTCACAGTTACATAATTCAATTTCTTGTGGACGTAATGAATGCCTCTGCACAATATAAAAGCCTCAGCAGCTGGGATTGTCTTTTCCTTTAAAGAAATCTAATTATCAAAGTAGCTTGAAAAAAAGATCCTTAGATCAAGAACAAATTTTCATTGACTTCTCATGGTTTTAAGTCATCTCATCTCCTAGTTAAAGCTTTATGTGGGGAAAGGGGTGCATCCTAAGAAGAAAACAACTGCTCACCTCTTCAATCATGTCCAGTAATGCTCTGTTACAGTTCTCAAACCTGGATTTCCATGTAGCGGTATCCTTTTCCAATTTCTTCATTTTCTTTGTCATCTATAGAAGCAGGAGGAAAAGCTGAATCACAACAGGAATTCCATGCTGTAGATAAAATTAAGGCAACCCTTTTATTCAGGTCTTTGGCTGTACTCGTAACTCTGCTACCAGCAGCTGTAGTGACTGTGCTAAGTCATAATTTACTTTAAGGGATGGATTTAGTTTTAAGTAGCTGCCATATAACTTTCAGCCTCCAGTCTGTAGTCTTAAAGTAGGACCAGTTGATTAAGTGGGTAAAAATATAGCCAACTGCCAGAGTACCAACTGTCACAAAACCAAAAGGCAAAGAAAGGCTGTCATTATTCTGTTTGTCTTTTTACCAGACCACAGTGTTAGATTGCTGGGAAGTTAAAGAAGGGCTTGTATCTTCTGAGCCAGCACTGCCAAGGAAGGTCCCTCTGAGTTAGTCACCTCTATACTACCTCCAAAATACAGCACTAGCTAAATAGCACCATCTTGCCTTTTCATTTTCTGCAAACTGAACTCTCTGTGAAGATCATTAGAGGCTGCCTGGATCAGGCAACATGATTTTGGGCCCTAGTGGCAGAGCAGAATGCTGTTTATTATGAAAGTGGGTACAACTTGTGGGTGTGTTTCTTTTTTGACCCACATTCATTATGGGAAATAAGTACACCAGCTGCAAGGAAACAGTCACTTGGGCTTAATGCTGGGATGGTGTTGGTGGGCTTCAGCTCTGTCTAAGCACATCAGTGAGACGATGTGGACCCTGCGCCAACCTTTCTTTACCAGTGTCAGTCACCCAGGAGGCTCTGGGCATCTGTGTGTAGACATGGGATGATGAATGCAGCTCGAATTCCCCCTTTTGGTATCTCTGAGGGAGTCTGCACCCAACCACCACATTAGGTTTTAGGTAAAATGTTTATTCTTCCAGGAAATTTTGAGCTTAACTGAAAGGGAGAATGAAATGTTCAGCTTCCAGTGCTGAAGTCTAAGGTGCTGTCAGTCATGGCTGAGTGTGCCCCAGGTTTTATTTGTATATTGATGAGGCTGTTCTCCAAAATATGCAGAAATGATCCCATCCCAGATGAAATTATCACAGAGAGAAATATCAAAATCTAAAAGGAAAATCTCAAGCACAGAGTTCAGGTGGGAGCTGCTACTTACCTTCTCCATCTCCTGTTTGAACGTGGCAAACACTTCATTGCTTTTGGTCAATGTTTTCTGAAATTCTTCAAACCTTTCAGAGTAGAGAGTGATCTGCATTAACAGAGGAAAAAAGACCACACAGTAATTTCAGAGTCTCCAGGATGGTGAACTTCTACTTTGTTAGATAATAAAATAAGTACTATGTTTGGACATGGGAATTACCTTCTGTTTGGAGACCATGAAGCACAAACATCAGGGAACTGAATCTCTCTGCATCTTTTTAAGACTGAAAACTATGATGATTCATCTCTTATAGAAAAGTAAACTGAGGAAGAATAGGAAGACCCAGGCCAGTGATTTTAAAAAGACCTGGGAATTATGAGTGCCTTATTCTCCTTAATGTTGCAGCTATAGTGTCTTTATACAGAGTTCCCAGAAGCAAAAGAACTGCCTAGAACAGGAGATTTCTGAAAACATTTCCCTCATGCAGACTTCAAGAGGACAGCATTAAAGCCTATAAAAGATTTCTGGTCCCTGCTTTTCCTCACAAGCCCTGTGTGCTTCTTTTCTGTGCACAACTGCAGCTGACATCTACAGGGAAGGACTCCTAGGATGACATACAGAATGGACAATGATAATGTGATCCCTAGGCCATCTCCATGTGCAGAGACTAATCTGAGCTGATCCAACCACTGATGCATTGCAGAACCAGGCAGGGGGATTAACTCAAGGTGAGAGCCAGTGTGATCAGAGCTATGCCTGAGCTTCGGGTCTTGCTTCACCCACCAAGCAGACACTACTGAACTCCAACTTTAACATGAGGGAATAAGCTCTAGCAGGCTTTAGCAGAGGAGCTCGGTACAACCTTGTTGCCCAGCTGTTTACCTGCCTTCCTGACTACACAACAAGCTGCACTGGGAACTGGGTTCTACCCTGTCTACTCTGCTTCTGACATCCTAGTGAGCTGGAGGAAAGGCATCCCCATATTACACTGCAGCCCCAGTTTCACTTCTTTCCATTTTTCCAGTTCGCACTCGCTGGCTCAGGCTGTGGGCAGGACCCAGGAAGCTCTTGATGTGCTTCACTAGACTCCACCATTAAAGAGGAGCATTGCTGCTCCCTACCTATGTTATGTGGCATGAGATGTAGTCCTACCACTTAGAATCATAGAATCGTACAATCATAGAATTGCTAGGGTTGGAAGGGACCTTAAAGATCATCTAGTTCCAACCCCCCTGCCATGGGCAGGGACACCTCCCACTAGAGTAGGTTGCTCAGAGCCCCATCCAGCCTGGTCTTAAAAACTTCCAAGGATGGGGCTTCCACCACCTCTCTGGGCAACCTGTTCCAGTGTCTCACCACCCTCATGGTGCAGAAATTCTTCCTAATGTCTAACCTGAATTGACCTATCTCTAGTTTTAATCCATTCCCTCTAGTCCTAAAGTCTAGACTAAAAAGTCCCTCCCCATCTTTCTTGTAAGCCCCCTTCAGATACTGGAAGCCCATCCTTTGCTTCACACTGTCGCAACCCTGCACTGGATTCCTCAAGCTGTGTCCCTGCACCGTGGCTCAAGTGAACTGAGAGGGCAACTTGTCAGTTCTGTTTTGTAGCCTGTGTGTGGACAGCAGCTGCAGGCAAGGCCAGCAAAGGCAGAGGAAATAATCTCCTGCCAGCGTCTTCTGCCATGTTCACTTCACTTCATGAAGCAGAGCAGAGGAAAGATCTGTTGAAACATGCCAGCATTTAAGACTATTAGGGCTCCATAATTTGCCATCATTTTACATCTGGTAGCCACCAGTGATTGTATTTTGTCAGTAAACCATGTTTTTATATAAAAAATCTGTGGATTTTCTTAAAAAAAAAAAAAAAATCTAAAGCTAGATTTTCTGTAAGGCTTTCTTCTTTTCGCATTATTTTTTGTTGTTTGTTTTTATTTTTGGTGTGGGTTTGGTTTTGTTTGTTTGTTTGATTTGGTTTGGTGTTTTTTTTGTTGGTTTTTCTTTGTTTGTTTTGATTTTTTTTTTTCCTTTTGTTCTGGGTGGGAAGAACAGTTTCAAAGGTCCAAAATCATGCAGGATGTTATATAGCTAAAGCACAGTTACATGCTCTTTGGAAAAGACCAGCTCCAACTCATTCACTTCCTTACTGTGCCAAAGCATCCCTAGCAGTGTTTAGGTGATCGGACATTTCATCTCTTCAGCCTGACATCTCTCATTCTAAAAAACCAATTGGTGTAACACATCGTGGCTCAGGAGGGATAGGCACAAAGCAACAGGAGGTTCAAGTCCGACCTGCAGTATTCAGGCATCTGTCTGGAGGTGAGCTGCCCTCCACCGGCCAGGAGCTGATTAAATTATTAGCTGGGAGCTTTTATTTTGCCTCCTCTGATACTACTCTTCAGTTACTGAGGAAAAGAAGATGTAGAAAATGTTGCTAATAGCGTGGTGTGGTTTGTTCTGATTTTGAAATCAGGTGTAGTTATGTTTCATGTTTATTCTGGCTCCTTGTTATGATGCCCCTCACCATGGCCATAACTGCAGTGTACTGTAGATGTGACCGAGATAAGTCTCAGCTAGGTCATTAGGGTCTCAGTGGCTGTCAATACATCCCTGACAAGCCAGGTAAATGCACGGGAGGATAATCTGTGCAGAGCTCTGGGGTGCCAATATGGAAGCTAGCTGACATAAAGCTTGCACATGTATATTTATACAAGGCTGAAGCCAGAGTGGCGACCTATGCACAGATAGAAACTCAGAGGGATTTGTTTCAGCAGCCCAAGTGCCACAGCGTAAATGGGACTCTGATACCAAGACATTTGGCATAGATACCGTGGCTCTAAGGAGAAATGCCTGAGCATCCCAAAGCCAGGTGAGGGAGCAGGGGTGGGAGCCAGCAAACCGGAGCTCCTAGCCCAGAGCCATTGTCTTAAAACAATTCATCTCAATTCTCTGTCTCTGCTTTTCCCTTCCAACTTTTGTCTGCTGTTTAATTAGATAAAAACCTTTCAGGTTCAAACAGGGCAAGCTCTGACCTCCAGGCAGTACCATAGCACCAAGGCTAACTTCTGCAATTTAAATTTGAATAATAAATTAATGTTTTCATAGTGGCAAGGGTGAAGCTGTGAGAGCTGTCTCACCAGGAGCATGCACTTGTGCTCCTTGGTTAGGGAGACAAGGACCCCCTTGCTGCTGCCCACCAGCCATCCAGCACCCCAGACAGCCTGGGCAGGGAGAGTGGAGGCAGCACTGCTGCCAAATGAGAACCTGTGGCATCTCAGCATCGCCATGGTGTGAGGGTGCTACAGCGAGGACACCTCTTCAGCTCTTTTATGTTCTTGTCAGTTGCCACAGCCCAGAGGTTGCACTATGCCAGCTATTGAAAATTAAAGGACTCAGCTGACTTTTATCTTCTCACTTTGTTTCAAAGCATGAAGATAAAAAAGTCTGCTCCGAGGAAAGAACCAAAAGAGGACCCAAGCCAAGCCAAGCAAAGGCTGGCAAGGCAGTCCAAGAGGGGAGAAGAGCCCAGAGACCCTTCAGGTCCCTCAGCTCTAGACCAAATACGGTGTATATGGGATGGAATACCTCGTTGGTCAGTTTAGAGTCACCCGTCCTGTCCGCTCCTCCCTGCAGGTGCAGCCTTTCACCTTCTGCACCCCCCAGGGTGGTACACAGGACCCAGCAGTGGCCTTGGTCTGCACACCAATCCTTGGTAGTAACTCTAAACATGAGGTGTTATCACTGATAGAAGCAGGCACTGTCTGTGAGAACAGTCTGCTGACTTCAGAAAAGTGCAGTTAATTAGAAGAACTGAGCTGAAAAGTAAAATTACTGAACAGAATTAGTCCTGTTTTCACTCAAACCAGGACAGCAACATGCCTAGGGAGGATGTGCAGCATCCTGGGAAGCACCACTATGGTTTGGGTGTATTACTTTAACTGCTGTCAGATCCCCGTCACTATTTGGAGGGCTGGATTTGGCCATCTCAGGGACACTGTGATCCCTAGAGACATGCTGCCATGAAGCTGATGTTTCCTGATTCCTTCCAGCTCAAGGAAGCTGTGGGTATTCGTAACCTCCTCTAAAATGGAGTGGTACCTCACTCACTATAGCAGGCAGTGAGGGCTATATTGTGGCTTCTCCTTATCTCATTGACCATGTCTTCTCATAATGTCCATGCAGCTGTTCCTCTGTTAATATCTATTTGTTGTTTTATGCTGTTTGCATTAAGGAGCAATTTATGTTCTTTCTGTCCTGCACTTGCACAACATCTTGCATGATGGATCTAGTCCATGAGGGAGGCCCTTCAGTGCTATCATACTGGAAATAATAATAATAATAATAATAATAATGTCATTAGTCCCAGCCATTCAAAATAATTCCAAATGGAGGCTGCTGTGTAAGTGACAGAGCTCTCACACTTGAGCAGAACACCTAATTGCATATCTCATTTCAACAAGTAAAGCACTTAATTTTCATCTCCGCAGGTCTGCAAGGGGCACATGTATTATCAATGACTTTGCAGACTTGTCTAACAGGATTTTTCTAAAAACAATTTTACCATTTCAGATGTATACCTAATATATTCTAGCTTTTATCAATACTTTCAGTTTCATTAAACTGGCTACAGAGTTCTTCCTGCATACAAAACTCTTTCTGGTTGAACATAAAAGTTTAATTAAAACCATTCTGAGAAAATTGGAAGCAGGTTTGCAGTTGGGACAGACTCAGCCAGAGGCCTTTGAGGTTTGATTGCAGAACCTGTCAAACTGGTGTCAGTATCAGTTTATGTGATACTCTACCGTATGCTACCAGCTTATTTTAGCCTTTGAAAAAACACCTAAAGGACCAAACCACTCTTAGCACATTTCCAAGTTATCAGTTTAACAGTAGCCTTTCATAACTGTTCAACAGGTAGGAATTAGACCATCTTCAAGGTCTACAGAGCTGAAACAACTTACCAGTATGATTAACTGTGAACAAGGGCTAGGAGAGGGCTTCCTCTTGGGTGAGGAGATAGGCACCTGCAGAAGGGCTCAAGGACTGACACCCTCCTCTGCCTAAAGCTCTGCTAGGGAGTATCTTTCTCACAGGCATATCAAAGAAGATAAATCTACATGACTGTTTCTGTAAGTCTAGGAAAATCTACCAATACTGTCTCTTTTTGATGTGAAATTCCAGCATGTTATCTAGTGTTCTTACTTGTGTTTAAGGTCAATTATTACATTGCTCTCAAAGTGTAGTATATACTGCTTGCTTCTTGTTTTTAGTGCCCTTGACTCCAGTCTGACTCGGTGTAATTTTGGCAAGTAATTTTATTTTATTGAATGTTTCAAATTTCAACCAAACACTGAAATCCTAACCCTTTGTTAGAATTCCTGCTAAAGTTAATGAAAATGCTCCCTTCACACCCTGGTCTGGATAATCACATGAGCACATCAGCTCCAGTTTGGTAAACATGCTTCATGATATGTATGTACTCCAGAGCTTTGATGGATTAGAAACCTGCCTGAAGGGTAGTTATGGTGAATAATCAAGCTGAGGCACACACACTGTTTTGTGGCTGAATACTGTAAACTCTCATAAATCATAGCACCATAGAATGGATTGGGTTGGAAGGGACTTTCAAAGATCATATAATCCAATGCTCCCGCCTTGGGCAAGGACATCTTTCACTAGATCAGGTCACTCAAAGCTCTGTCTAATCTGACCTTGAACACTTCCAGGGACTGAGCATCCACAACTTCCCTGGCCAACCTGTTCCAGTGTGTCACCACCCTCACAGTAAAGAATTTCTTCCTTATACCTCATCTAAATCTCTCCTCTTTGAGTTTAAAACCATTACCCCTTGTCCTATCACTACAGACCATGGTAAAAAGCCTCTCTTCACCTTATTATAAGCCCCCTTTAAATCTTCAAAGGCTGCAGTAAGATCTCTCCAGAGCCTTCCCTTCTCCAGACTTAACAACCCACATGCCACAGTATTATTTGCAGTATGGGCGTTACCTTACAGCTGACTTGAAAATAACCTGTTTCCTTTGCAATAGTTTATGGGGTGTAGAATGAGGCTTGAAGGAATACATACAAAGTAGTTTGGATACTTTACCTGAAATGTGTCTCATGGGTTAAAACCTGGGAAACAAAGGCACACCATGCAATCACCTCTCCTACGTCACCTGTGCCTGCAGGACAGTCTCTTGCTCCTTTAACATTTTGGCCTGGAGCTTCCATTCTGCAGCTTGGTTCAGGAGCTGTGTTTTGGGCAACAGAAAGAAAACTGTTAGGTCCCTAGTTTACCCATTGGAAATCCTCATCTTCCAGCTACCTATGCTTCTGCCACTGCTACCTTGATAAGGAGTGAGCTAACTTTCAGATTAATGCAGTTAGAGGAGTTAGGCAAGGCCAGAGCGTTTAGTGCTATCCTGAGACATGAGATGGCATCTGATTTCCAAAGGCATATGTAACTAGGAGTTCAAAACCTACTTGGAATTAAGTGTGCTGTACAATGGGCTCTAAAAAGTGTGGTATTTAACCACATCTTCACCAGATGTGTAGAGAGCAGTTATGGTACTGTCTGGCACTTTCATTTCAGCACAGCTCTGGCCAAATTCCCCTCTCCTGTGTTAATGATCAGGACTTAGTGTATAGGTATCCTCACAGTCAGACATGCTTCAAAAAATCTGCGAGCTTTCATAAAGGGAATGCATAGTAAATATCATACATTTATTGGTGTCTGATATCTCTGGCCTCCATTTGCACTGACATGCCCTCAGTGGAGAATCCCATCTCAGGGTGATAAAAGCCACACTCAAATCAAGGAGGCAGCACAGGAAGAGCTTGACTGCAGTTTCATCCCTGGCTGCTCCTGGGAAGATGTGATTCCCTACTTCAAGGTATTTGGCAAAATGACACTCTGACATGCAGGCTGCAGATGGGAGGGTTGGTTGAGGCTTAAGGTATTGTAGGAATGAGGTGTACGCAGACTTTTCCAGGCTGCAGTTCTGAGTCAGCACTTCCAAATCCTAGCAATTGGTTTAATCTGAAAACAGGAAATATTTACTGAAGTGTTAAAGAAATGTGTTTATTGCTTAGCAAACACTTATAAAATGTTTTGCTGGTTAGGCCAAATGTATTTTAGGAAAAAAAACAAGCTAATGATAGTTTGAGAAGTGAGATATAAACAAGTTAGTTTACCACAGGACTTTCTTCTGTGGGATTAAGTTGTTCTGTTTAATTGCACAGTTGGTCTCTGACAATATATTGAAAATAAAAGTACTATAAGTCAATAGATCCCACTCTCATATTGGAAATGAAAGGTGAGTAGAACCACATACAGAAAATATATTTGATCCCTACTGAAAACTTATATTCTCACCATTTTGTTGGAAATAATACCTGTAAACTACTTGAATACCACCTGGCAAAAGAGATGAGGATGCACCCTACAAATACTGCCTGAACAACATAATTAATTCCCTCCCTGTGTCTAGCTATTTGTCACACAAAGACTATCTGAATTAGGTTTGTTGCCTATATATATATTACATTGCCTGTATATACATATACAGGCAACAAGTCATATATATATAAACTCTAGAAAAATATTTCCTCCACCAGTTTGGCCCTTTGATTTGGAACCACAGAATTTTTACCATCTACAGTTTCCTAGATAAGAATGTTTTACAGCTCAAGTATGTTTTTTATGAAGATATAGCACATTCTGTTTGTTTTATACCTGCCTCTTAATATTTATTTTGAGAATTTAATTTGATGTTTGGTTCAATGGAGATAAGTCATATTCTTGAGTTAAATCTTGTTGACTGAAACTTCAAATAGGATGTGTCATAGCAAGTAAAAAGAAATGGTATGCATAGGCCTAGGTTAAATGAGCCTTACTTCATGCCTTTGTTTTCTTGGGAAAGGGTATGTTTTACACACACAGAAGTAATGATTTTTCTTAAGTTTGGATGAAATCTGTTAAGTTTCAAGTTTCTTCATTATCTATTTGTTTGGGCTTTGGGGCCTCTTTTTTTAGGAATTATATGGTGTGTGGTTTGAATGATTGAATGAAAAGTTCTTTGAAAACCTGCAGAGCTACCCAGTCTCTAGGTCAGACATTATTTCCAAGCACTGGGCTTTTATCTGTAGTGCTTCAATCTCACCTAGCGCTACCTTCGTACCCAGTGCGCCTGAGATAATGAAAAGTTCCCACTTCCCACACAACGTCTTCTGCCACAGCGCAAGAGATGTACAGGGGGGCAATGAAAAGTTGCTTCTTTTGCCTGTTAATGAAATCCTTCTTCCCTCCTGTTGACCCACATAGCTTCTGCAGCCAGTAGAAATCCAAGAGTTAATAAACTCTTCTGTAATAATAGAAGTAAGCCACAGAGAGGCTTGCTCAAATTAGCATTCACTCATATGCAGCCTGAGGTCATCTGCAAACACTAAGCTGGGACAAAATTAATCAGGAGAACTGATACATTTATGAATAGGCTACAAAGTGGTAACAAGGAGGCTGAAGTAAAAAGAAATGAATAAATATTGCATGTGGTGTTTACACAGCAGCACTTCTGTGAAGTGTGGTGATGTTATGCTATATGATTAGAGCTGTGATAGCTGCTGGAAGCCCGAACAGTCACATCATCACTAAAAACAGCCAGTCCCTAAAAATATTCATTCCCATTTAATGACATGGATCTAGGGACTGGCTTAATGAAAATTAAGCTTCCCTTTTTGCTGCGAGAATCAGCAAATTCCCGTTATGTAGAAACCTGATCAATACCTTCCAGTCATATACTTGAAAGCCACAGAGAGTTTAAACTTCAATTAATTGCACATCAAAGTTTGCATTAAAAGTGCTAAAAAGGTATGGTATAGGGAGGAAGTCCAAGTAGTAGTGACCAGTTACAGAATGGTAGTAAAGTTGCATTAGGTAAAGCTGACCCTTTGGGAAGGTCACAGTTTATGAACCATTGCTCCCTATATAGGGAATCACATTCTTAGTTGCACATTCAAGTGAATTGTGCAAGCAGTTAAGATGATCTGCCTGTTGAGATGTGATGTACAGAGGCTGCAGGAAGGGACACGTCTCCTTGTCTGAGATAAAGAAGTTTTGTACAGGGGCAAGGATTTCTACATGGAAGAACTTCATAGGAAGACATCAAAGTGAGCCTTCAAGGAGTAATAAAATAGGTAAAAAAATACCACCAAAAAAATTAGAAGATTTTTTCGAAATCCTGCAGCAAAAGTCATGCACAGGGCTGTAAAAAAAATTATATGGAAAGAATTGGTGTATAGTTCTGAAAAACTTTCCCTCAAACGACAGGATGCTGAAATACAGTCAGACTCCGACTTGGCACATGACTGAGCTGGAGAGAGATACAGCTAAAGGAGAGGACTCCATCAAAACCATCTTAATTTCATACACACATACACATTTCTCCCACAGACACTAGCAGAATAGCTGGGTGAGTGGGACTAAGAGCTCAGCAATATGACTGAGGTGGGAGACAAGTGTAGGCCAGCTCTCTGGGTGGTGGGCTACCTGTGATGAATCGTGACATGCTACTTGTTCCTTGACTCATTGCATGGCTTTTGGCAAGTCACTTAAGTTCTTCATCTAAATCTACCTTGCTCTGAGGTGATGTTAGCCATACATCACCAGCCTACCTCAAAGGCAGGGTCTTTCAGCATTAATTTGGACAGCGTGAAAAATATTCTTTGTACATGGTGCGTATCATTACACACCCACTAAAAGGCTTTGCAGCTTGTTTTCAAAGCTCTTATTTCGTAGGTGCTAGACATGCACACAGCCAAGCCACAAAGAAAATCTCCCACTCCCAAATGTAGATGGTGATGACTTTCACTGCTTTAAAAGAAATAAAAATCACAAAACTGTGCATATGATTTGTGGATAAAATAGACAAAGGTTTGGCTAGAAACAGGACCAGTCACAAGAAATAGGCAGCCCCAAAACTCATATTCTGTGACGAACAGCAAGAAAGGTCATTGATATAAGGCTGTATATGTCACTTTTTCTTAGAGCCAATGCCATGTCTTTCACATCTTTTTTTTTTTAGTCTGTTTTGCTGGGGTATTTTTGTTGCAGTATCTGAACTTTGTTACTCAGTAGCACAACTCCCAGTGACTTCAGTAGAGTAAAACCAGATTTGCTTTATCATGTAAGATTTCTTGGAAAAGTTTCCTGGGGTTTTAAACTGTTATGAATTAAATTTTGGGTTTTGGCTTTACATAGGCCCCACAATGAATGGGAGGACCCAACTGCACTGCTAACAGTCATGCTGTGACATGCAGATGTGCACGTGGAGAAGCCACAGCTCATCTTCTCCCTCGGTCTTTAGCTGGGAGTAAAGTTGAGCAGGTGTCCCTGCTGAGTGGGTGTCCCAGCTGTAGAGAAAGTGGATAAATACCCCTATGGGCAATTTTTGGTAAAAGGTGTTTGCTGTGTTTCCCCTGTGCTCTCTCCACAGGTCTTAGGGCCCCACATTTTCATCCATATTTTGGGATACTTTGGTCATGCTTGTGCTAATGTATCTCTTTGCAGATACAGGGAGGGGATAAACATCCTCTCTTCAGACCTCTCTCGCTTTGCTCCTGAGTTAGCTGGAGGACTGCTGAGAACTAAGTCTTTCTTTCAGCTGATGAGAGCCTGTTTCTCCCTCCGAAGAGTCTCAGCTGCTGCCACTGCTGAGAAGAGGGAGTAGGTGTCAGTGTTGAACTCTAATCTTTTGTAGATGTTAGGATGGCTGTGAAAATTTCAGGCAGCCTGAGAAAATTAATTTTGGTCTGAGTTGCAAAATGTGTGAGACCAGGGAGGGGTGCCCTCCTCCCATCCCAGCTGTGCTTGCCTGGAGCTGCTCTTCCCTGTCCCTCTGCTAGAGGTGTCCCCCTCCACCAGGTAGGAAGGAATGGCAGAGGAGGCTGATAAATGAACCCAGACACTTCCTGCCTGACAGCGGTACTGGAAGACCAGTGTGGGGAGGGCAACCTCTGCAAAAGAGAAGCAGAGGCTCCTCACAGAAAGCAGCTCCTGTGGCCTTCTCCTCTGGCAAAACTGGACCTACAGGAGAACATCCCACAAGATTCAGAGCTTGGGTGGACTCTAGCCTTCAGCCATCTCACTTTAACCCCATGTTCTTGTTCTCCTCTCCGATTGTTTAAATGTGCTCATTTATCACATGGGGAGATGGAGTATCAAATATCAGAGCCCTCTGAAAACTAAACATCACTTGACCCAACGTCACAATGAATCAAGTGTAGCAATGGTGAATTAGCTAGAGCAGTCTATGGTCTAACCTACTGCTCTGCAGTTTGCTTCAAAAACTAATGCCCATGAAAGCAGCATTTCACAGGCTGCTCCTTTATACTGAGAATTGCCAGTAGCAATAAAAACATCTCCGTTACCATATCCCTGCTCAGACCTGAGGAACGAATACATTAGTGAAATAGCGTGCAGGGCTTCTCTTGACCTGAAGTTAGATAAAAGACAGATTAGAAGTATAGGTACATATTCCTTTTCTTTCTGATGTCGCTCCTCAGCTTCCTTCATCATTTCCTGAGACTGCTCCAACTTGGCATCCACCAGTTTCTGCTGAAGTTCTCTGTGCTTAAATATTTTATCAAGGTGCTGTAAGAAAATAAATTCCAGTGAATGTGCAGGTTTAATTATGTACACAGACCTTCATGCTCATGCATATACAGTTATCTACTTGAACACTTGTAAGACAAAAATATTGCAAAACAGGAAGACTCCCGAGCTATTGCAATTAATACAAATCTGCAACACTGACAAGAACAAACTGTGCCAGAATTTGCATGGGAAGGGAAACCTGTTTACATTACCCATTTGGACTTATTGTAGGTGGGGGGGGGGGGAAGGGGGAAAAAAAAAAAAAAAGAAAAGCCTTAGCACTTTGCCAGTTTTGTGGTCTACACACGAAGTCATCAGTATAATCCAAAATAAATGAAGATCAAATAATTGCTTATCAGTAATAAATATGCAGGGGACACACTGCTTTTGAGCTGTTAAGCACCCAGCAGATCTAAGCCACTGTATGGATAAATATGTAAAGACATATTGGACCTGCACTATTTGGGAGTGTGTGCGCCATAGCTCATGCCCCACATGAGTGATGATTTGGAAATCAGACCAGGTAAACCAGAGGTGTCCTCTGGCCTGTAAAATGTCTGGCTCCACAGTGACCCTCAGGAGGTCAATGTTGCTGATAGCCCTCTTCCCTCTTGCTTCGTTTAGATAAAATTTACAGAAGCAAATATTCTGAGTGCATCCGTCTGCTTTACGTTTTCTTCTCATAGAAGCCACAAGACAGGAAAAAAACATTTACTCCATTCTGCATAAGACTTCGTACATGATGCAACAGATTTGGAAATGCATATATTTTATCGGACATTCCATATCATAAGGGCAGATTACTTATGTTTTATTCAGTAAAATAGCATTGGCTGGTTGCACTGAGGCTCACAGTAAATGTATTTAGAAACAACACAAAGGCCCAGTGTGGTAATTTTTAGCATTTGTCATTAAAAAAGAAAAAGGTAGTTTGGGATTTTACTGAAGGGGGAGATTTGTGTCAAAACTTTCTGACCAATTCTAACATTTTCAGAAAGAATAATTTCCCATCTGTCTATTATCTGCTAGATTTTATGGTGAGCATTGTGCCTGTGAAGAAGAACCTATTCCAATGCAAAGGGCCTCCTTTATCTGTCTTCTTAATTTTCTGCTTCTGGGGAAGGGTCAAAGCATTTACATCAGAGCCCTTATTAGCAACCCCTGTGTGGAGGGAACAAAAGTATATTTGTCATCACCAAATGCAGGCTGTCCGAAAACATGGGACCTGGGAGGTGCTCAGTGAGGGCTTTGCAGGAAGCAGGAGGAGGGTACTGGAGGAGGTCCCCAGGGATTTGAGGGAGCTGAGAGAGGGCTGGGGGGCAGCTGGCGCACATTGCTGCTTGGGTGCCTCATCCCCTCTCCCCACAGCAGCAAGGCTGCCATGGGTGCTGCAGGAAGAGTGCTGGCCCACAGAGCTCCATGCCCGCAGAGTTTGCCATGCGTAGTCCGTGGCAAATCGTGGTGGGGGCTACCCTCTGCAAGACACCCGAGTGGTAGCCAGAGGGGAGGACAGGCTGGCAGTGCTTTCTGCTTTCCCCTGGGGAAGCCGGGTTCGCTGCCTGTCCCCACAGGCAGCCGGGGTGTTGCTCTCACCTCTTCCCGCAGCTCGTACTGGTCGATGATGCTTTTCAGCTTCTCTGCCAGCTCCGTGTTCTCTTGGCAGAGCTTCATGTTCCTCTCGCTTTGCTGCTCGATCTGAGCCTGGATTTCACTCAGCGTGCCCTGGAAATGATTAGTTATTTCTTTCCTCTTCTCATCTTCCTCCCGTGCCCGCTGAATTGTTTCCTCCTGTTGTTAAATGGGAGAGAACATAATCATGTAAGACGCGTAATAAATGGTTCCAGAAAGATACTGTTTCAGAGTACCATAAGGCTTCCCTTTTAAAGGATTATACGTGTTTGCATTCCTCTTTGCAGATTTCCCTGCTTTCATCTGCTCCAGCATTAAGCATGATTCTAAATTTGCAGAGCAAATTACACAGTGCCCCTGAAAAAATTGGGGAACTAAGAATTTACATTTATAAAGATGGATGTAGAGCAGAGTTTCAGATCAAAGTAAGCCTGGAAAAGGGGACACACATGCGTGTCTTGATTCATGGTACTGCAGCACAGCTTTTGCTTTGGAAGATGATACTTAGTGGAAGTAGTCAAAAGCTCTTTTATTGAAATTCTTTTTGATTGCATTAAAGAAAATCACCCTTTAAAATGCCTCCTTTTAACTAGGAATCATCATATCAAATTTATGGTCTTTGGGATTTTCATTTTTAAGAGAAATCTGTCACTTTCTATGTCTCCTTTTCACTAGGAATCTTCATATCAAACTTACAGTCTTTGGGATTTTAATTTTTTTTCACTTCTTGTAAAACCCCTCCCAAATCCTCAATTTTCCTTCCATAACTTTTTAACTGACACAAACATTTGCGCTAATTTATTAGGTAAAGGAATCAAGGAAAGCTTGTGGGCTGCTTCTTACAGAATCAAAGCAGAGAATCAGAATTTTGCATGGAGAAAGGTCGATGGATTATTATTTTTTAACAATTATTGACATTCTGTTTTGTAATTGTTTATGCATAAAGAATCTGGATTAATTGCTTTGGATCCAGTAATATGGACTATTTTTATTGCTTATTCATTTGCTTCCAGAGTAGTCTGCCCTTCCAGGGAATGTAATCCTGACATACAGTGGCTAGGATCGTATATGCTGTAGTTACAAATCATGCCAGAACCATGCTAAGAACCCACTCCGTAGCATGCAGATGCATAGTGTAATAAGGTTTCAGCTAGTATAGTCATTTACATAAAGTCTCTGATAACACTGCATATAGATATTTTCTATAAATATACTTGAATTAAAGCCTTAGCTGACTCTAATGAAGTATGATTTATATCATAAATGTGACATAGAAAGTGTTGATTCAGGCCCTATTCTTAAAGTAAGATGAATACCAAAGGACCCAGTCTCTACTTAGCATGCACAATGCAAGCCTGATCTTGGACAACTGCTGTTCAAGGTAGGGAACCCGTCTGTCCTTTTGCTGACCAGTGAGTGATAGAGATGGCAACATCTCGGATGATAGGAGGAAAGTATCAGAACCATTAGTGTTAATAATACTGTAGTGCACAGAAATCACCATGAAGCCTTCCTGTGCTCTGCTGTTTACAGAAGAACACGTGTGTGTACTCACAGAGGAAAACAAAGTGAGAGGCAAAAAGGACTCTCACTCTTAAGAGGAAGAAAATACTTCAGATGGAGCTGGGCAAATGACCTGGGGGGGGAGGGGTTCCTGGTTCAGCACTTGCGCTGGAAATTGGACTCATGAAAAACTTGCAACAAGGTGAAAGAGAAGCTCTGTAATTATTTCTTTTAATCAGTGAGAAAGATTTTGAGTTAGCCTGTAACATTTTGCTTGGCCAGAAATTAAGCTGTGTTCTATTTGTAGCTACTTTTCGTTTAACTCTTTCTAATACAATATTGAAACAGAAATGCTGTTCCAAAGTAGAGTTTAAAATGCAATGCATTTTTGTTTTAAATCCACTGCTATATCATTCCTGAAATGGAACATTTGATTTTCTTTTGAAAGAGGATGTTTACAAACAACATTGTCCTTTTCACGTTTGTTGAAAGCTTTGCCAAACGTAACTTGAATTCCTAGATGATTTTGGTCAAGTCAGAAATCCATTTTACCTCCAAAACATTGTTTAAAAGGCTGCTCATGCCCCTTAGTTCTCTATTGTATAGGTGCAACCCTGAGGAAGGAGAAGAATGACCAGGTGCTTTCACTTCAAGAAGTCAGAGTGAAAAATTGAACTTTGCAAGTTCAATTGCAATGCCTGGAGTCCTATTTCTGTGGCTTCTAAACATCCTTCCTCAAAAATACTTCATTGTTTCAGTGGACCAATGATGTTGTAACCCATCACTGTTGTGATTTAAAGCTCTCTGGAGTAATAAATCTGTCTGAATAGAACACAAAAAAATGGTGGATTGTGCGTATGTCACATCGAACAGTTCTGTTACAAGGTGAAATGAGACATCCTGGGAGTAGCAATCATGCAAATGTAAAACAAAAAACAGCCATGCATGTATTACTCAGAGAATCTTATTTCCTGCTCATCCTTTTTTCTGAGGTAGAATAATTATACAGAGCACAGAGACGATACAAAGATTTATAGTTAAAGACATTGAGCCAGGAAGCATATAATTGCAGGGCACAGTATTTCTCTTGACCTCTTCTGCTTTGGAGAAAAAGCTATTTGAGGAGGATATTTGCTTGTTGGGAGGGTGAGGGGCTGGAGGGGGGACTCGGGGTGTGTCCCTCATAAAACGGCAATGATTTGTTAAGTCCTTGATATCCCAGTTACGGATTAAGGACGGGTGTGGGTGAGAGGATCTGGCTGAGCAGAAAGGCAACTGCGTGTCTACAGCACTGTGCAGAGACCTACAAGAATTGACCCTTCCCTACATCAAGGAACAAACCTCTCTGTGCCTCAGTGCTCTGCTGAACCGTGGAGCTGGCCATGATGATACTAGTTCCCAGCGGATGTAGGCTGGTGCCTGCTCCATAATGTGATACTACTTCAATCTTGGAGGATAGGTGTTACTCATAATACCATGGGAATACCAATGGGTCTTTGGATGCATCTGCTTTAAACCTGAGCCTTTACCAGCTGTAAAAGCCTATGGCTGATGTTGCATCTGCATTGGAGCCAGGGAGGCGGTTGGAGGTCCATGGTACCACCAGCAGAGCCCTGCATCCATGACAGGTCTGCTCCAGGGCTGTAGGCCCAGGTCCCCTTCACCTACCTCACCTGGGCAAGAACAGTCTGTCAAGCCCCAAATCATTGGCATCACCCAGGTTTTATTATCAGAAGGCTGAGCCCCAGCTCAGCTTATAGCTGCTCCTATAGCGAGATAAAATGCACTTTTTTTCCTAATAGTTTCCTTAGTCCTTCCTATTTCAGGACTCCGTAGTGTAAAGTAATATCCTGAAGTTTTGACCAAATCGGAGACTTGAAGACTCACTTCTGGTTTGTGTTATTGTTATTGCAGATGAAGTAACTGTATGGAGTCCAGAGATCCTGACTTGCTTGCTTGTGGGAAGCAGAGGGTGTTTGGAGTAGTGACTTCTCAGCATCATCATGGTGAATTAATAACATGTAAACCATGCTTGGCCCTGTCAGCTGCCTCACTCTGTGCTTATTCTTTCAATAGTTTTAAATTAAGTGTTCTGTTTTAGTGAGGAAAATGAAGCACTGTAAATTTTTTTTAGATTTCACGTTGTGGAAGATTTAAGTTGTGTCCAGCCATAAACTCTTATTCCCTTTCATCTGCCCTTTCTTCTTCGTGCTCCATATATATCCTATGAAAGATATATTCTTGCATCCTACTGCAATACTTCTATCAATCTCATCTTTTACTGCTAAAAATGTAAGAATGCATTGAATAAAACCTTGTAAAATTAAGAGAAGGGTATTTTGCAGGTTGGGCTTTATCACTAGAATGTGAGATAATTTGCAAATAGAAGAGCAGGATAGTCTCTGATGTTCTTGCCTCTCTGGGTCAACTCAGGAAGCCTGTTGGTCTGCTGAAGTTCTATTAGCTGAGATGATGAGAGCATAGACTCCTTATTTTCAGTGAACTGTTCTCTTCATTCCCAGGCATCATGATCTGAATCAATTTGGAGCTGAGCCCATAATCAAAGCTGTTAACGTCTGTGACATTTCTGTGAAAGTCATTGCTTAATGCCTGGTAGCGGGGAGGACAAGGGACCTGAGATGTTCATGTCACTCTAAGATGCTAGGTAACCACCAAAGTGTCAGAAAATTGGCAGAACATGAACACCATTCAGAAAAATGAGTTGCTGTTGGTCTTAGCAGAGTTACTCTAGTGCAGTGGGAATGCATTCTGCTAATTCATGAACATTTATTCCTCTTTTCTTGGAGGGAGAATTGTCTGTTTTCTGCTGTGAAGTGTAACTGCAAAGAAATAATCTGAATAGCTGGACTGTAATTAAGTCAGATTTTGAGACCAGTATCCAATACTAAACAGAAATTCTTATTCTCTGATCTGCCCTGTGGATTTTCAGCACAGCTCCACATTGCATATTCATCACCACTTGGCTGCATCGATCTCCAGTTAATGGGAATTCCACACACCAGATGAGTGAAGATGACATTTACATGATGTGATGTGCATATAATGTACCACATGGCATGTCAGAGGAAGTTCATTATCTGGACAGGCCAAGTTTCTCCTTTGCTATTGAAATGACACAGTCTTCTACAGTTTTTATTTTCCACACTTTGGAACATTTACAGACATGTTTGGAACAATCTGAAGTGCTAATCCCAAGTGCTAAAAAATTATGAATCGGCTTCTCTGTCCTGCCAAAACCAAAATAAAAACTACTTAAGCAGGAGATTTTAAAAATAACATTTGATGGATTCTCCTGTTTTGGGTGCTCTCAGTACAGTCATAAGCAAAACAAAACTGCACTCATTTAAATAAACAGAAGATGAGATTCTGCAGATTCATGCATCTCTGGGAGCTAAAACTTAAAGGCAAATATTCCAAGAATTATGTTAAAATTCTTAGAGAGAAAAAACTGGATAAAGATATTGAATGCCTTTGTTTATTCATTTAATCCTCATTCATTCTGCAAGTGTATTTTGTCTTCCTGTTTTATTTAATTTTTTTTTTTTTTTTTTTTTTCACTGAAAGCACAGGAATCAGAGGAAAATTATTAATCTGTGTTTCTTAAAAGGTCTCCAAACTCTTAGGAAGAAGTGGACAAAATTTGAACACTTCTTCCTATTACAAGATCAACACAGGTACCTTTCCTGCCTTATCTGGCATAGGCACAGGATAAAAATCAGAACTGAGTCTAAAATGGATAGGTTTATTTAAGGGACCTAGTCCCAGAGTAAAACAGTCCAACAAGTAGAAAGATGATGGAAAGAGACTTTCCTAAATGTAAAGATGAAATGTGTAATGAAGTATTTATATGCAAAAAGAAAGGAAAAATTGCGCTCTCTAGTAGTGAGATTAATAAGCATATGGTAGCTTGGAAATTGTGTGAGGAATTCAGCGAAACCTGTTCCAAATATGTTGTCCAAATATAATTAGTTTTCCTCTGTACCCTAGTTTCCACTGATTTGTTCCACTGATATGATTTGTTTATTTTGGAAAGCTCAATTAAGTCTATGCAAAGCTCTGTATTTTGTATTCTTAAATCACTTTAAAATCAGCTTGTATTTCTGTTGAAAGATTTTGCCCAAAGACAGTCTGGTAAATCAGTGTGGATCAATATCGAGGTACAGCTCAGCTCTAATACAAATGACAGGCACAAATTCAATTGGCACTACCAGTTTTGCACTAAGATAACTGAGCACACAGGGATTTACTTCTATTTTTCTTAACTATCTGTTAAATTGCTTTTGTCTTTCTACTAGTGCACAGTTTGAGTGTATATGAGGCCTTTCCACCTTCTAGTTATATTCTTACCAATGTACAATGAAATTCAGAGCTAGACCCTGAAGGCTCACTCCTGAGCTGGTGGAAATGAATGGAAATCCGTTACAGTTAATAGAGGTTATATGAGGTGAAATTCTTGCTGCTACAATTTCTGTGTGTAATTCTATACATAACTATATCCCCATAAAGAAGGATTTTGAATAGTTCAAAGCAGAGGCTTTTTGTATAATAATACCACCACCATCACTAACATGTCCTCCGTAAAAAAGGAAGATCACAACAGAAATATACTTCTTGAACCTAAATTTTTTCAAGAAGCATAATCATATTATAAATTTCACATTTAAATGGTGTGATGCACCAAGAAATAGGCAGACATGGCATATGGATCCCAGCCTTTTGACATCCCTGGAAATTTCCTTTCTGAACTGATCCTCATAATCCAAACAGCTTCCACAAACAGTGTAGGCATTCTTCCTGTCTTGAGGTTTGATATCTTGAGGCAAACATCCTGATTGACTAACCCTCACGGATCACTTGAAAATGCCCAAGTGCTCAAATTACATGAAAACATCCACCAGCCTTCTGTGAGTCCCTTGGAGCAAAGCTGGTGTTCCCCATTATTCTGTCTACACACACGCATTGGCATCTGCAATCTCGAGGACCTGTCCTGTTAGCAGCACAGGTTTTCTCTGCACTGAGCTCCATGATAATGCAAGGAGGGCTTACAGCTAACGTGGGCAAACTCAGTGTTCAAAAGTGCTTGGATATTTCCTTACAAGGAATAAAGGGGTCTTGATATAAACAGGACTCAAGTATAGAGCACATACGTAATTATACATCACACACGCAGATGCAAATGTCTCTTTGATTTGGTAGTGCAGAAAGATAAGAAGGCATCTGCATTTTCTTTGCCCCCAACTGCTGGGTGCCTTCATAAGGTCACCACTGACCTTGAGATTTTTGTTGTGCCTCTGGAGCTCCCGACACAGGCTCTCAAGTTTGCTGCGGGCAAGGATGGCTCGGCTGTGCTCACTCTGCAGCTGGTCTTTCTCCTTGGTAATCTGGGTCTGCCTCTTCTGCAGGTACTTGAGCTTTTTCTGCTCAGCACGGTGTTCTTCAAGCTGGGTATGGAACAGGGATTAAAATGAAACAAAGAGGGACAGGGGGGAAAAAAAAAAAAAAGAAAATGATCTCTTCTGGTTTTGGGAAAGTCTCCATACTTAACCTCTTAGGAGTTGTTTTATATTTATCAGTGCTAATAGGGGAGAAGCGAGCGACCCAGAGGGAGTCCCAAGCCTGCTCTCTGCAACAGTCTTAAGTGTGCTGTAATGTGGGTGAACATAATTTTAAATACTCTTGTCACACTATTTCAGCCCTTCATCCTTTGGTTTGAATTAGAATATTTTTGTTTCATTGTTAGGATCCGGAGCAGCCTGTTGTTCTTTACATGGTGTGATTTCTCCAGATCATGAGGTAACACAATAGTTCCTCATTCTGTTTTGCATCTTCCTGGAAAAGAAGCAGCTTCCTGGATACCCAGGAACCTGCTGGGGAAAAAAAAAAAAATCACATCAAAAGAGGTCCTGGAGACCAGGGATGTCAACTGTGTGGGGGCTTTGCTGCTGATGGAGGAGAATGGTCTTCAGGGAAGAGTTTCCCAAAACAATGCATGGGCACCTCCTCTTGCCAGGTTCCTCTTGCTCATGGGTGCACATGGAACTGTCCATCAGTGGTGTTTCTGGAGGTCCCATGGTGGGTTATGGTGAATCAAACATCTTTTGGGCTCTTTGTATCCAGGTAATTACTGAAGAAAAGATGGCCAGTCCCTGACATTCACGTGGGAACCTGCTCCTGTAGGTGCACAGGTCCTGCCTTTCCTAGAGGGCTGGTGGGGAGGAGGTTGTATTTGGAGGGGAAATGAGAGGCAGCAGCAGAATTGGTAATAGCAGACCTGGCACAGACTGGTCATTTCTTCTAATGCGTGCCTATTACTGGCTGTTTCGAAAAAATTTCATGCACAGAAAATTAACACTGTATCAATCAAGTCAAAGAAGCATTTCTCCTCTGATGCTTTTAAAGATTTCATCTCCTGTTCCAACACACAACAGCCCTCCTCACTGTATTACAGATGTGCATGTATTGCAAAATATTTCTGAAGTCCAAATGTTTCCTGGTTGAAAACCAGAAGCACATGAGCTACAATGTGCAAACCTTCATAATTACAGTTGCTATGAAGAGTACATTATCTAATAATATGGTACCAGTAGTATTAATTATTAACCCAGGTACGATTGGGAAAATCTGTGAGTGCAGGGGAATGATGTGCAGCTCAAACAAGACTATCAACAGGCATCATATTTTACAGTTTCTCTGCCCAAGGATCTGTTTTCTGCAGATGTTCTGTAGTTTATGCTTACAGTACAGATCTCTTTGTATTATCAATCAAATGACAGCTAGGCATACTACAAAACAATGCAGTCGCCAGCTTGGAGTATATTTACAGTTTATGCCCGCTTTCAGCATGTGTGTTCTGTGTGGTTTTACCCCTGTAGATCAGAATAGGGGCTTTTTCATCTAATCAAGCTGCACTAGCTGAAATAATTTTTCTAGTACTGTAAGGAAAAAATAGCCTCTCTGTAATTAAGGCTGAGATTTGTTTTCCTTTATAAGCTTGATTTTGGCCCCTTCCCCTTCCCTTTTAAAAGACAAAAAAAGGTTCTTTTTGCTTTGCATTTTGCATGCGCAGCCTGTGCTGAGAGGATAATGATTTATCCAAATTTTAGATGATTCACGCAAGCTGTGCTTGAGATAGGGGGCTTAGAATAAAATAGGTCTTAATTGTGATATGAGAAGTCTTCCAATCATTTTTTTGCTCCTTTTTGCCATAAAAATTACTTGTGCTGGAAACTTATATTTCAAAGTTCTCAGGAATGTCTAAGATGTGGTGTTACTTTTTCACTGAAGAAGGGAATTCTCTGGTAAATAGGAATAACAAAAGTGTTGCCAATGATAATTTTTTTAGAATAATTAATGAAACATTAGCTAAAATTAACCACATATAGAAGGAATTCTGATTTTGGAAGGCTGACCTAGAGAGATAAACACTTGCTTTAGGAAAAAAAGTTTTATCTTGACCCCACTGCAGACGATGACACCACTTGTATTTATTTGCATATAGTTCTTGCACCCAGCACTTGCAAGACCCTCAGGATCTCTGAAAATAAACCAGTCACAAGCAATTCTGCAACCGTTGTTTGTAGGTAAAAGCTGAATTGAAGCACAGGCTGCTTTACTAACCCCAACCACTCTTCCTACACCAGTATCAGTGAATAAAACGTCATTTGATGGTAAGTAGCATGGCAGAGCTTGTGCCCAAATGGCCACACTGTTTTGCTTCCCTGTCCCCACAGGCATGGCTTCTTTCACACCAGCTCATACTCTTCCTTGATGCCTTCATTTTCTGGTGTACCTGTCAAAGCAAACTGTGCCGGGACATGGGCTAACAGTTAAGTAGCATATACCTGGGTGCCTGTGGGGAAGGCTGGTGCTGCATAGGGTCCCTGAGTACAGTCAGCCTCTTAAGCCAGAGCCAGAAGCAGCGCTATCTAACACAGCTGAAGCCATTGCCAGCACCCAGATCAGCCTGGTATATGGCTGCCCCTTCCTCCAAGCTGTGCTGCAACAAGTGCTTGTGCCACCACATGGTTCCCCGGACCAGGGAGCTGATCTGGCTGGAAAACAACTCAGCAAAAGCAAAAAGTAACCTGAAACATGTGGTGGGGATGGACAAGAAGGAGCAGAGAGAGTGGTGACTACTACACCTGACTGTTGGGAAGGTACTAATCACACTACACCCCTCAACAGTGCTGAGTGAGCAGTGTAAGGATTTCTTCAACAAGCTTTCAGTCATATTTATCAAATTATTTCAGTGACATTGCACAGAATGTCAAAACTGAATGCTCTGAATTTATGTTTTAGCACCTTTCTACTGCACAAGTTACTGTCAGTATAGCCCCAGTTTTATATAGTGCTCCAATGATGTTTGAATGCAGTGGAGAGTACATTATAGAGGAATAAGATGACTTATTTCAGTTAATCTATGGGCATGAAGTCCCTTTAAGCATGAGCTAAACCATGAACAGCCTGAACCCAATTTATGAAATCAGAGAATTTCACATGAAAGAAAGGAAAATCTGAACTTTACATTATGATGAGATATGGACACATCTGTGCATAAAACCAATTATAAAGCCAATGTTCTGCTTGGCACATTTTTCAGTACTCCACAAACTGTAAAATACTGCAGCCTTTTCGTTTGTAAGATTTCCACAGCTTATGGCCATAGAGTCCTTTAACTACTTACTTAGAAGAAAATAGTTTATGTGAAATAACCCATCTTAATTGTGGAAGGACCAGAGTCAGGTATGTAGCATTGTTAGAGGGGTGACATTATGGTGGCAGGGGCTTTGAATCTTCATTTCACTGTGTTGTAGTTTCCCTCATGACCATCCTCAGTTCTCTATTTTCTTATTTTCTGCTTCCTAACATTTTATACTAAGCCCTGTATTATTTTGATTTTGATTAAATCACAGATAGTAATTTAAAGCAATACTTGCATACAGAGGTATGCAAAACTCCTTTGAGAAGGTGAAGGCAGGAGCCCAGACACTAGTCTCCAGTGTGGGTCAGTTTGGTAGATTTGCCTTTAAATAAAAATATTCTGCCTCATCCACTTTTTAGCCCAAAGTCCAGCTTGTTTTCCTCACTTTTTACTTTTTTTTCCACCTTCTCACCCATATTTGATTATTTGATGCTGACAATTATTTTGGGATTCACTCAACAGGACAGACACTACTACTACATGAAGTTTAACCATGTTGTGTGGCATATGTTTTATACCTTCCTGTATAGAAAGTTTTCACAGAAAAAAAACCCCAATGCTGTACTAACCAGCTCAGCATACTTCTTAAATAACAGGTCCAGCTTCTCCTCTGGAGTATTCAGCTTGTTCAAGCTTTGCATCAGTAGGGTGGCTTCCTTCCCTTAAAAAAAAAAAAAAAAAAAAGTAGAGATTTGCTGGTATAGATTGTTTGTAGATGATGTACTGTTATGAAATTGGTTGTTTGTTTCATGGATCTGTAAAAACTCAGGGACAAATGAGGCATTTGGAAGGAAGGGAATACTTTTTGCTGTGGATTCCTGGGTTTTTCTTCTCCCCATATGAACAAACATATTTGAGTTTTCTTCCATTTCAGACCTCAGTAATATGCTGTCTTCTAGCAAAAGCATTGTCTATGATTGACTGTGAAATGCTTTTGCTCTGTATAGTCTGATTTTCATTTAATGTTTTTGCAACATTACTGGATCACGTATATGGCACATTTGACTGAAATAGGGTGGAAAGGGCCTCGATCCCGAAGGCTCAGAAACTAGATCTCTTTGTAGGTGAAAACTGATCGAAGCTGGTGTACTCAGCTCCTCTGCTACTCACCCTGTAAAGGATATAAGGAAGATTATGTTAGGTATGGTGTGGAAGGGAAAAATCAGAGCGCAGTGGGTACTGCCAGCCAGGTCTGGGCTACATGATAGAGGTGTAAATCATTCCCTGACTTGGTGAAGAGACTACAGATTCCAGAGACAGTCTAATAACTGTCTGGGCGTGCACAGCTGAATCACCGTGCAGCCTTTCATGTTTTGCTTCTCTTCTGATATCTCTTGGTATTCATTTCAGCCCTGAGAATGAACTGGAGCTTGAACATTGCTTGTTCTTCAAATACAAAATGTCCTTGGCATCCCCAGAGATAAGGATGGCTGTGGTGCCAGGGGCTTGGCCATGCTTTTTTCAAATGCTCCTTTTTCCCAAAGCTGTGAGAGAAAATTTGCTTTCTCCTTTAGGCTGAACTTCAAGTCTAGTGCAGTCCAGGAATACTACCAGTGGAAAAAAAAAATCCACTATTTCACACTAAATTCACTCTGCAGCACCAGTATAAATAAGTTGAAGAGAGCTAAAATCAAGTCCTGCAGTGAAAATCATTGCAAGTGCAGCTGAAGAACTGTGCTTATGTAGTGTTTTCAGTGATCTTGGAGAGGTACCAATAACTGCACCAATGCCAAGGCAATTAGAAACCAAGGAACTCTTTCTCTTGGACATTCAAGGAATTTTGGGGAAAAAAATCCTTGCTCTGCCCCATGTTTAGTCCTTTCTCTGTAAGAATGTCCTGCAGATTGTTCTATAGGCTTAGTTTGCACTTGGGTTTGGGTTTTCATGCAAAAGAGAGGCTCGCAGATTGGCGGGAGTCAAATGTAGGAAGGGAAATAAATTACACGTTTGCTAGATTGAGATGTAACTACGTTGCTCTCTAGTGGCTGCCCAGCAGAAAGGACATGCTGCACAAAAGCTCGCCGAGACTTCTTCCTGTCTCAGCTAACACAGCCCTGCCATGGCCGAGGTGCTTATTGGCTTATTTCATACAGTCTGTGATGAGTCTGGGGGTCTGCTAGATGACAAATAACCCGGGCATGACAGGGAATTTGTTCTGCAGATTCCCCCACCACACCGTAGTACCATTAGCACTGTTATGACTGGTGAGAAGTCATACCTGAGAAAGCAGGGGAAATAAAAATTTACTGAGGCACAAAAGAGAAGTCACAGCCAGGTTTTCCTCTGTCTAAGAAGCAACTTTGTGCAGCGTGTCATCAGACTTAACAGCTTTAGCTAACTAGTTTGGGTGGCCCAATAGTACATCTGAATTGTGTGATACAGTCCTAACCTTTTGTCTTTTTAAAAGGACTAATTTCTGATACAGCCTACATGTATCTGTCTGGTAAATGCTGAAAATAATTATCACTCGGAGAAAAGTTATATTGTCATTTTCAGTGGCAAATGGAGGTCCTTATCATCCACAGCAGAGGCTTAACATGTGCAAGAGCAAGCACCAGGGAGGCTTTACTTCTGTTTGCATAAGGGCTGTGTAAGTACATAAGTACTTGCCTAGTCCTTTCAGGATTTTCTTCTCCAGCTTTTGCTCCTTGCTGCTGCTGGGCTCCTTTGCTCTGGAAGCATCCCCAGGAACCAGCTTCTCTTTCTCACTTTCCTCATTGGTATCTTCATACTCTACATCCTCCATGCTGCCTGTGTCTCCCTTCTCAGGCCTGTCAGTTCCTGTAGAGGTTCTTTCCTTCTCTATCAAGCTTGCAGCAGACCCATAGGTTTTAATAATGTCCTCCAGCTGCCGGCTTAGCTCCTCTGAGATGTCACACACAGCTGATTCAGGCTGGGCACTTGGCTGCTCCATGGAGGCTGGAGCAGGGGGCTCTGAGATGGGGTCAGGTTTGCCCCCACTCTGCTCCTGGATGTCCTGCCCAGGTGAGGTGGGAGACTGGTCATTCTCCATGCTTGGTGCAGTACCTGACAGCAAATAAATGGAGGGTTAATTTTAAAAGCACACAAAATTAGTATTCTCAATGCTCCCAAAGCTCAGCCTGCATGTGAGTGATTTTGTGTGGAATTTGGGACAGCAGCTCATCGGTTGGCTCTGGCTTGATGAATACGTCACACTTAAATGAACAACCAAGGTGATTTGACTGCAGGGAGAAAAGGAAATTCTGTATTTTCCAAGAGGAAAAGCCTGACCAAACCTAATGCTTAAACATCAAAACTTCTTATTCCCATTGCCAGCTATAACACACAAAATGACAGCCGAGTCATGTATACCATTTCCCTCCCTGAATATACTATTTGCAACACATCCTCTTGATCTTTTCACCTTCAATGCCAGCCACTGATATGGGCAGGGGCAGATTCACTTCAGAGCTATATCAGTTTAATTTCCTATTTCTCCCCCACTGGCACATCTTAAGTCAATAATCACAAGAAAAGGAATATTTTAAATGAAACTGATGCTCTGAAAATTGCACTGTGCTCTTGGAGATCCCAGTGTGGTTCTTGATCTGCAAGAGGCCTGGCTTCGTAATATTACAATAACAGCAAAGAATAAGATAAAAAGCCATAAACCACTCTTCTCTTGCACTTGCTGTGTGCTGCTGACAGCTTGTTTGACAAAGTATAAAATATGGAATAAATAACAGTGAAGTAAAACCAACTAGGTGTAACATGGGTTGATAGTCTGTGGTGTTTTCTAGGATGAATTTCAGCACGTTGTTCCCAGTTCACAAAAGGAAGCTTTTGTTTCCTATGTCCTTGAGCAGCTGCACTCAGATAGGAAAATCCAGAGCTCCCGATGTGTCTATGTTCCTCCAGAGGCTCCTCCAGCTTACCCAGAACCTGGCAATGAAGGTGTCAGAGAGAGCATCCTGGACACCTGCTTCTAGCTCCCGCAAGGTGTTGGCCAGCAGAAACAGTATCTCTGACTGCATGCAGTTGGAAAACTCAGCGTAGAGAAGAGTCCTTCCTTCTCAGAGTGCCAGCAGAGCTGCTGTATTGCCCTTATGAGATGCAGGGTGAACATCTTGGCCTCTCACTGCAGCTAACCCCCACTTCGGCTGACTACAGTACTCTCTACTCTTTAAAGCCATATGTCCTTTCTCTTTTTCAGGCTGATTTTTGTTCCTCCCTTTAATGACACGCTTTACAATGGTGCCAGTGGGGAACAAAGAGAGGAAGAAGACAGCTTTCTCGGTTCTATTCCAGCATCTGAAGGGGTTGCTTTCTTTGAAAACATGGAGCTCACTGGGAAGCATTTTGTTCCCTGTCCAGTTGGCTGTAACATACATCCTCTAGGGTGTGTAAATTTTTACAGCTTTCAAAATCATAAAATAACTTGGCCAAAGGCAGTATATGATAAGAGAGATGTAATTTACTGTAATACATGACTTGGTGTTTGTTATTAAACTATCCCCAGTTGAAGTGATGTTTGTATGTGCAGTGGTGGCCATTGTTAAGGCAACATTTTTCAAGACTTGATTTGACTGAGCTCAGAGATAAGATAGTAAAAAATTACGGCTTATCATCTTCCAAGAAAATAATTGAAAGCTTTGAGTGGGACTCAGGATGTGCTTGAAAACTGTTAGCTATAAATCCATGCCCCTGCAGTCCTCCCACAGGTACAACTCGCCAGCAGGAATGGCTTGGGAAGGTGGCTGGACCTGGCCTCACAGACCTTGTCAGACAGACGCATCCCATTCTTTCCTTCCTGCTTGTGGCATGGTCATTATATCACTGCAAAGTGATTCTAAAATTATATCTGTCTGCTTTGATGTCATAATGAGTTTAATTTTCATTGAAAGATTAGACTCTGCCTGTGCCGTTTAGGAAAATAATTCCAGATAACATGAATGTTAGACTACAGTTTATGATCTTGTTTTAGCTAGAGTTAATTGAATGCCAATTAATTCAAGGTCAGTAAGATTATTGTAAAGGTTAAGCTAGAAGCTCCATAAAATACATGTTTATCTTTGACATGTTCAGGCTACTGTTTACAATTGTATTCATTAATCTGAACTAATTGGCAATTGGTGATCAATCAGCTAGGAAACCCAGGATCACCAGCTCTTGTGTAGACAGAACAGAATTCTCACAAAGTATATCCCCAATTTAAACTAGCTATTTTTGTAATGCACCACAGAAGGAGAACAGGATCGCTAAATGCTCCATTTACAAATATGAATTTCTCTTCTGACTATCTCTCCTACTTGTAAGAAGACACAAGTCAATGCAATCCTCACTGCATCCCAGCTCTCTCCTTTAGCTCCCTCCCAACTGCATAACTTATGGAGAAGCACTGACCAGTTAAAGGTTTCCTCCCACGTGAACCATGAAGCATGCCTGCAAACACTGTAGGCTTTAAATTGACAGTGGCAACTGATTTATGCCCCATGTTTCTCAGTAATAAGGGAAGAATGTGGTTGAATGAAAGAGAAACTGAATGTTTAGAATCAAGGGCACAAGATGTTTAAGAGCTGGCCTCTCAGGAAATCTCCGCTAACATACATTCCTATCTAGAAAGAGATTAGTTATAATCAGTCTCTGAAACCATGACTATTCACATCTACTGAGGTTCAGGCCACCAGCCTGGAACAGGGAGCAGGCAGGAACCACAGAAATAGCCCATGATGAACCTTTACTCCAAGGGTGCCCATCTGCTGGGTCATGCTGAAGATTGTATTTATACACACAAATAAATATATTAATGTTTTATTCCATTCTTCTTCAGACTAAACCAAAGGTCTGATTACCACTTCCAAGCACAAACACAATGCCTGTTAAGACTTCTGTACCATGTTTTGTGTAATGGCTTCCACAGCATCATGGAGTTTATATTTAGGGAGACAGGGCAGCTCTCATCTGCTGAGAGCAGCTCACTTACAGCTTTTGATGCTGGGAGATTTCACTGCGGTTGGTCCCTGTGCTCCTCATGCTCCAGCCTGTTTAAACTTGATGTATATCAGGTATTCTTCCTTATCAGGCCATGAAAGACTTCTAGTGCCAATCTCAGCAAGACCCAAAGTGTTTACATTAAATTCTATCTTAGACACAGTAATGCCTAAAAATTAGATGACTGAGCCCAGAAGAGGAATCCCTTGGTTCCTCAAGGAATTTTAGGCATGCCCTATTTTAGACTATCCACCCCTTCAGTTTTGTGGCTCCTACTACCACTACTATTGCCACCAGGTACCTGAATTTCCAACACAGCTGTAACCTGTTTTATAGCAAGGGGGACAACTGACTTGTTATCTGACTGAGTCTGAGCATTGTATCTTGTTTACTTTTCTCCTTCTGCACTTCTAAATCCTAGACTTGTTCCACAGCCCTCAGATCAGTTCCACAGCCCTCAGATCAGTATCTTTCATGGCCCTGGTGTTTTGGATGGAAGCTTGATCCCAGACACTTGTGCCTACAGATAGTCACTCTGGTCCTCCTCTCCTCCAGTGGGAAACATCCCCAAGAGCCAGAGGGTGCTACTGCCTCCTTCCTGTGAGAAAGGCTCTTCTCCATTCTCTCCTTCTTCTGTTAAAACCTTAGGGTAGCTCAGAAGAATGGAGCATCTTAGAGCATGTGTGACTTCTAGTCTCAGGTGGGAGGTGACAGACACCGGTCCCAGTCTGATGTCTTTCTATAGGAGGACTCGTGGCCATGCCTGCTGTCCCACAGTGAGTTTGTGCAGCAGTCTGCAGCACAAAACTGGTCTGGCCACACAGCATAGCCCCAGCTTCACTCAGAGACAACAGAAAAAAGGTGTGTTTCTAAGCTCAGTCCGGTAACGTGCCGAGTTTGTTTGTCTCTGACCACATCAACTTAACATTTCACATTTATGGCATGATTTGCCTTTGCTGTGCATTGAAATCAGACAGTACCTCCAAAGTAAAAGTCAGTCAGTAAGAGCCAGCACTTGATAGAGCAGAACTGCAATAGCCGTCCTGCTGCTGCTGGGAAAACTGTCCCCAGCGCCGGGCTCTGTGTCAGCCCACCTCTTGCACCACTGGCACGGGCCCAGATGCCAAGGCATGGTCCTGGCATGAACAAAGCACAGATCAAACATCCTCTGCTTAGCTTTTCTGGCAGACTATCTTGCATACTGTCGCAGAGTTTTGCTTATCTTTTTTAAACATAGTGCTTCCCCTTCCTTCTCTCGGGAATTGCTTCCTCCTTCACTTCTTGTAGCTTGAACTCCTGGAGGGTTTACAAACTGATCTATATTTAGCTCTTGCCTCCCCATGTATCCAGCAGAAGGACACATGGCACCTGCTCTGCAGCCAGCAGTTATTTTAAGCACTTCTAAAACGGGTAACGGTATTTGGCACTTTATGCTCAAAATTCACATACACACACACAATTCTCTAAAACAAAGTGTTCCACATACTTACACCAGCCAGCAGATGCTGATAAATATGAATTTTTACCTCAACATAAGACCAAACTGAACTATAGTAACACCTCAAAGCAGCACATATTAAACTCCGGAATGGCCCACACTACTGTAGCTCCAATTACCCTTCAGAAAAAGACAAGTGCTTTGTTATAGTCTAGACACTGATCTAAAACTGAACACTGTTACTTCAGAAAGTGGTGATAACATCAGCTTTATCAACATGCTACATTTGACTAGCTTTATGATTTATGTACAATTTTCTAGTACAGAACAACAGAAATTTGGAGGCTTCATGGCAGGTTTCCATAGAAGCATGGAAAGAACCAGACTCAAGAGATTTTCTGAAGTCTCATGCGACATCTGAGTCTTGATCACTTATTGTTGTAGCAAACCAGACACAGCCCCTAGCCTCACTTAAAGGCAAACTCTACCGAAGTCCATTTAAATATTTTTGATCCCTCCTTAGAAAAGTGTTTCTTACTTCCACCAACAGCCTTAGACCTTCACCTGTTTTCCTCACACACCATGCAGTGCCCTATGCCACCCATACGCTTTTAAGGCTATTCCTAGAAAACGTGGGCTGACAGTCCCAAAGGGAAGTACTTAGATTAAAGCCCTTGCACCATGCCACCAAGCAGTGACAGCAAGGAAGCTGTTCAATAGACTTACCGGAGCAAAGAGAAGAGCTGAGCAGAGAAAAAAAGTCAGGCAGAAAGCTCAGACAAGGGCACGCCAGGAGCAGGACACTGGTACTGTAAGCCTGCCACCGAGGGAAGCGGGACGAGAAGACCAAGTGAGGGGGGAAGGACAGAATGACACAGCAGGAGCTAGCATTGCGGAGCCTGAACGCGTGCTTCGCAGGGGACTGGATCTGATAGGCGAGCAGAGAGGCTGCCTGCTATCTGGCAACATAAGCCAGCTATGTTGGCTATGCCCTGCTCTGACAGAGGTAGCACAAGAGAGTAGAGAATCGGGCCCTCTGGAAGAGAAAATAAAGGAAGGATTTATACACAGCTGCTACCCTTGAAAGTTAAGTCTTAATCATTCAAAAACTTGACATGTTGTTGTGTGAAATTTGGCTGTATTGACTACGGATTGGTCAAACTCGGTCTAATTTTTCTGTCTGCACCAGAAAGACCAGAATGGCTATCCATAATGTGAACTCTCAGCTGTGACTGCCCTTTGCAACCTGGGATTTGGGCAGGATTTCTCAAAAAACAGACTGGTTCTTAATGATAGACTCACTGGCTGGAAGGGACCACAGAAGGTCTTTAGTTCAACCTCTTGCTCAAAGCAAGCTCAGCTGTGAGCTTAGACCAGGTCTCTCAGGGCTTTATATTAATCCTAAAAACATCTGAGGCTGGAGACTGCATGACCTCTCTTAGAAGCCTGTTATCCTGCCTAACAGTCCTCGTGGTGTAAAAGTTTCTCCTTATACCTAGCCTGAACTTCTTTCTGCTTGTGCCCTTTGCCTCTTATCCTCACACCTTACACCTCTAAGAAGAGCCTGTGTTTTTTTCATAATCTCCTTGTAAGTACTGTGGGGCTGCAGTTAGGGACCCTCAAAGTTGTCTCTTCTCCAGGCTGAACATCCTGCTTCCCCCAACCTCTTCTCATGGGTAGGTGCTCTAGCCCCAGCCACTGCAGTGCCCCTTTGGTGAACTGACCACCTTGTCCCATGGGGCAAGCAATGCTAATGGAGATGGCTGGTGGAGCTGTCTCCCTGACCCCAATAGCTCTCAAACAAATGTTCTCGTGGCTGCCAAAGTAACCTGTCTGACCTGCTTTCTGCACGTTACCATGCTGGCCCACATCAGCCCAAAGTTGTTTATACAAACAAGAAGCCCACTTCCCAGGGAGCTCAGCTGCATGCTGTTTATCCAGCAACAAGCATTTCCCACTTTCATGACCCACAAGCCACTCAGGTGGCATCCTGAGATGCCAGATGGCCTAAGGGCCATCTGCTGCACCCTCCCTAGAGAGAGATGTAGGTCAGTTTAATGCACAAATATGCAAAAGACTAAGAAACAATACTCTGGTACTGGAAGTGGCAGCCAGTGCTACGAGAAATGTGACTTTGGCTCCACTGAAAAATAATATGACTCGGAACAACATTAGCAGGAAAAAAAAGTGGATGGTACAATGTTTTGGAGTAAGCCCACAAATAGATACATTGTTGCATGGCACTAGAGGATCCAGAAATGTTTTGCACCTGGTTTATGTGAGATATAAGAGAAAACAGTACTGGGTGGATCGGCAGCAAGAAGCACTGGCTCAGAAATAGTCCATATGTTAGCAGTCTCCCACACTTTCACTGGAGAGGGCTAAAGATCTTGCTGTATTCATGAAGATAGTATCTGTGGGGCAGCAAGAACATTCTTAGGATGGTTTCTCCATTAATCTTATTTATCTATTTGGAAAAGACAGCTCATATTATCTGGGGATGCGTGGGCATTGTGGCTTAAGGAAAAATGAGTTCTTCAAATCTTCTTCAGACACTGGTAGTGGCTCAGTAGTGTTCCCAAGAGAGTCACATATTTAAGGATAATGAAAAGGAGCTTGCAAGGTGTGGGTGCTTCTTCTGTCAGTCTTTTGCAGGGGGTCAGAAACTGGCTGGATGTGTTTTGATAACACTGTCTGTGTTTTCTGGGATTTTTTTTGTGACAGGGCAGAGAGAGCCAGCAGAATACCAGTGAAGATAAGAATGCTTGTGTGGGCTCCTGATGCTCCTCCTGTTTTGACTGGAGAATGCTCCTGTTACAGTCTCCTGTTCATTTTTCTTTTGAAATAAAATCAGTTCCAGGGTTTCTGAGATCAAAATGCACAACTGAGATACCAAGGAGCTAAGCAACAGCTGAGCTGCAGAAAGTTACTCCAGCATGTCCTCACTCCTTGGTGAACACGAGGCAAGACATGTTCAGCTTCACCCTCTTTCACTGGGGTAAAAGCTATAATGTGTTCGCTCATTTTTGCAACAGCCTGACACCATGCATGCAGACAGCTCAAATGACATGCAAGGATTCACTAGGCGGTGGGAACCTGCTAATGTCCTTGAGACATGAGAATGTACTAATAACAGGAAATTAGCTGGGGTCATCATTATAAAAAATCATCTACAGGAAATCCAAAGCTACATGTTCTGAATTATTCCTAAATACGCAAGTAAAGAAAACAGTCTCTGGTACAGTCAGGGAACACAAAAGAGCAGACAAAATCAGTGTATGTGCGGAGTACGTGTGTGTAGATCCAGAAGATTAAAAGGGATCTCCTGGATTTTGACCTGTGAATTGAAACGATCACGTTATGAAAGAAAAGGAAAACTCAGACTGAGAAATTTAGAGGTGTCGAAACTGCCATGCAGGCAATTTACATGCTGAGGATGACTTACCGACTAGCATTTGGACTGTGCACGCTGGGATGGTTGCATCTGGTGAGCTGAGGAGAGAGCTGGATGAAAAATACTATAAAACCTGCACTGCTTCTGGGGTTTCTGCTTTTGCAATGCTTTGCGCATTTATGTCCTCATTTAGAAGAAGAGAAAAGAAAACCTTTCTCTAATCCATGTGAAGGAGAAGAAAGGTAACTTCCTCATATTAAAGCTAGACCACACCTTCAGAATTTGCTGTAACAAGGCTGGATTTATGTTTTGGTTGTGTTCAGTTGTGAGCTGGGTTGCATATTCATAACCCTATGCTCTCTTTGTTGTGCAGTGGCATTTCCACTGAGGTCATTGGTAATGTAGAACAGAAATTGCCTTTTTGAATTAAATATAATCATCATCAGCATAATCATACTAAAGCCATAGGCTTCTCAGGTGAAAAAAAAACCCTAAGAAGTAAAATTTCTACCTATATTTATAATTTGCTCTATATGATATTCAATACATTCACTCTTCATTGCTAATGACATTGGCATTGAAACAATTACTTTTGGGTTTTTTATGTATTCCTTTTGTGTGCCATGGGAAATCTTAGGGAAAAGACTGATGGTTCAAGTTTAATGTCTATCTCCCAGGTGTTCACGGGCTTTAAAAAATGCAGATTCTGTCTAAAGAAAATAGTCTGTTGGTTAAAGTTATTTTAAAAAGTTTTGAGGGTTTCTTTTTCACCATAAGCAATGCCAAGCCTTCATTCGTCTTCCACCTAAATAAAAGGTACATTTCTACAGAAGCCTTCACATCCCCTGAAGGCCATACAGACTGATTTGGCCTGCAGGCCAGTCTCTTGACAGAAGGTGAAGAGGCTGGGGAGGGTCTCCTGTCTTCTGCACCACACAGAAAATAGCCATCAGCCCCCCTCTGCATATTGTAGCTGCTTTGCTCTACGAGACCCTGCTTGCAGCACAAGAATATCTGGAGATGACCATTCCAGATACACGGTGATGAGAGTGCAGTGGACTGCCATGATCTGACACTTTAGTGACAGCTCTGTATCAGTAAGAGCATTGGTTTTGCATTCTAGCATGAAAACCCCACTAAGAACCCGGAGTTCTTCATGGCTTTCCTACTGAGGAGTTTTTGGTTTATTTTTGGAATGATTCAAAGCATATGGTACCTGGGCAGAACTAATTCCAGAAATACCACTATTTCGGTCACTTATTGATCCATTCTGGTTTAATATGCACCATAGCATACTTATGCCATCACATAATTATATAATGTACTTATATAACATACATAATATAACATAACATAATATATAGTAACAATCAAGCATTTAAGATACATAATAAAAGCATAGCATGAACGAAGAATTTAGAAAAGACTGTAACACAAAATGTATGATTAGAATTTAGAAACAAGCCCTCATAAAGATCTTGAGACACAGAAACATCATGAGGTGTGGGCAGTGGTCTAGAAGTCAGAAGCTTGCTGAGTCCAGCTGCATTTCCTTGCTGTGGGCAGCTATAACTGAACCAGTGTTGGGAGAGTCCTATGAGGTCCCAATGCAGAGTCTGTCAAGATCTGTCTCCACTGGGTTTAACTTACTTCTATAGAAATGTAAATATCTGGACCAATCAGACATTTTGTGTGGTGACTTCTTGGGAATCATTTCTTGCTTGCTTAGTCCTGTGTCAATGAAAAAAAAAAAAAAGAAAACAACAACAACAAAAAAACAACCAACCAACCAACCAAACCAAACCAAAAAACAAAAAAAATCCCAAACATAAAAGAGGTGAACACCCCCCCCCCCAATATTTGCATTTATTTGCATACACAAGGCAGGTGTTCCAGACTGCATCAATTTTCTACAGATTTCCTAGCTCCAAATCAATCTCAAAAGGGTTGGGAGGTTATGATTTGCCCGCTAATAAGATTTTATGGCCTGAAGGGTTTGTCATATACCTAAGGTTTGCCAGGTTTTTTTTCTTCTACCGCTCAAAGATGCTGGCTACAAATGGCAGTTAATAAAGCAGCCAAATTATCTGACACAGAAAATCCCAATAGGCAATAGACTTAACTATTTTAAGCAAATAATTTAATTCTTAATCTACATCAGTAAGAATATAATTTCTGAACTTTAGCAAGGAAACCATGCTAAGAATATGGAGGAATTCCCCATGTTTTGCTAGTGAGCAGTTTTTGATTTATTCCTGGAAAGATTCAAGTCTTTTGAAACCTTAAGAGCAAGCAAAATCAATTATCAGGGTTTCAATTTTCTCCAGGCAATTTCCATCACTTCAGCTTGCCCAAGAGATAGACTCTCCATAAATACATTATGATATGTGCTATTTGAAGAATTTGTCGAAGTGGAGAATAACTTCACTTGAAAAATCATACATAAGGTAAAGGAATCCCTCATGTGGGGCATGAAGTCACACCTGAATGCATCTTTGCAGTTTGGAAACAACTCTTCTCCAATATATAGATGTAATTTGTTGGGAAGGAAAAGAGCAGTATTAGCAGCTTCCAGGTATTCTGATACTGCAGTGATGTTACTGCTGATTTACACCATTATAAGGTAACATAAAATCTAGCATGAAACTTCAAAAGGCTACTGAATCCTGAAACAGTCTATTTTTAATATAATTTAATTTTAAAATTAGGCTCCTCTAGCTAGAAATTATATTCTAGCAACAGACTGTGGGAACAGAGTTGGGCCAAGTCAACCATCAGTCCTGGACATTTTGTGAACCTGACAGGGGAAATCTCTGGGCCCAATTCAGATGTGATCATGCTGTAAATCATATATCAGTGGTAAGTCTTTTAAATGCCAATGGTACATTAGTCAAGGGTAAGTTGTAGAGAAGAAATTATCTGTTCCAGTAAGATAATGTAAACTGAGTTGCTTTGTATAGGGTAGCTTTTGTCTTTCCCTCCCTTTTCTAGCCCATTCTATTTGCTAGTAGTGTTCAGTTGCATCAGTTTCATTATCAATATGCAACGGGGGTTTTTTGATTGCTGCTAGAACTGTCTTGTAAAAATTAGAAATGGAAAAGAGTTATTAAAGGCTCAGTCCTGCAGCTGCGCTGTGTGTGGAGCTGCCATTGATTTCCCAAGCAGCACCTGCTGGTGAGCAGCAGAGAGAATAAAGCAAATTAGAAATTGAAGGCTGGCTCTCTCAGCTGTGTGAGCCGTACATGGGTGGTAAAGCATCTTGTAATTGGAGCCAAATATCTTTCTCTGGAAAGGACACGGTCTAAATTCTGCTGACAATCATAAGTAAGCGCAGAAGGGCGGAGGGCTGAACAACATTGAGGTAGACTAGCCTAAAACTACAGGAGGGAAAGATAGGGACTATAGGACAATTGGAGTGAAATGTATTGAGATAATGCTTAAACAGCGCTTGGAAATGAGGTGAATATTTGTGATGAAAGGTAAAGACTTGCAGGAAGAAGGGGGAAAATAACAGAGATGGTGATGATGAAATAATCCTAATGAGAATCTTATTTTATAGGATAATGACAGGGTGGCTGATGAACTGTTAGTTCAGAAGGAACCACGCGGTGATCTGCAGAGCTGGCAGCACTACTGAGTCATGTCTAAAACTGCTGCTGATGTAAACACCAATGACCTATTTTAAGGCATGTGTGGAAAGATAATCGCTGCATGGAAAATGGAAAAGGATGCAAAAAGTATACTTGTATTAACAGATCAAAACTGTGAAACGGTGTTCATTGTTGTTTTGGGGTTTTTTTTGTAAGGATTTTCTAGTTGTCTAGGTAGAATCACCCTATTAAACATAACAATGCTTGGGGGACCAAATAAGTAAGAAGAAAATAAAACCCAAGAGACAATAGGATGAATAAAGAAAAGATCAGGTGGTAATTACTTTCATACTTTACTAAGCTGGAAGACAAATACAAGAGTTGGCACCAATATCACTAATTTGTTAGAATATAGTAAATCTTCATTCTGTGTACGTAAGAAGCCTATGGAAGTCATATTTATTGTCAAAGCCAAATTGGTCTCTAATTTAGATCCTGGACAGATACATGCATAATATTTACTCTTAGGTATCTTCAGATGTGTCTACAAATCTGTACTACTACTAATTTTAAAAAGTGGTTTTCCTCTGATGGTACTCTAAAAAAGAAGATGGGTTAGATTACAGTTCTTCTCAATAGCCTCAGAGCAGTTACGTAATTTGGAGACTCCCAAACCAGTTGGAGTATGGGAATTGCTGAACCAGGGAAAAAAATCAACTATTCGGCACCACCGTTGGAATCAGAGAGAACAATTCTAGTTCACTCTGATACTCTGAAATCATCATCAGACAATCAGTAACACTCTCTGTGTTCCTATAACATTGCAAGAATATCATTAGTTACTGTTTACCTTGATAATTATTTTTTCTTTGTCTATTAGTTCTATTTTCTGAGCCCAAAATATATACTACAACTGTCCTGGGTCCTTAGCACTGCTGGCCATGACTTGGGTGGCATAGAATAAGATGTGGATAATGTCCTGGGTTTGGTTCAGGTTAATTATCACAAACAGCTGCTGGCCCAAGCAGTGGGAAGGGACTGCATCTGGGAAGGGCCACAATCAGGATAAACAACTGAATCAGTCAACGGGATATTCAGTATCATACTGAGTCCTGCCCCTATATAAGGGGAGGGCCAGGCCTAGCTAGGGCTGCTTGTTTTCAGCTTGCTTCAGTGTGGCTGGAGCAGGGAAAGTTGGTGTCTCAGGCACAGGTAACATCTTCCTAGCTTCTATTACTCACTTTGTATATCATTTCATTGATAATATCATTAGCACTGCTGTTTTCTTCTCTTTGTGTTGTTTTATTAAGCTGTCTTCATCTCAAGTCCTGGGGTCTCACCTTTTTTCTTCCTCCCAGTTCTCTTTCCCATCCCCCTGGAGGTGGGGGATGCAGCTGTGTGGTGTTTAGCTGCTAGCAGAGATTAAACCACAACAATTACAAATCATGGTTATCTGTAGTTAAAATACTTAAATCAAGATTTTAGAATCAAAGATTTAGGAACAAACTTCTGCAGCAGTGAATTTCAGTTCTGTAGTAGTTTGCATGCAAGGATCTAATATAATCTATTGAGTGAGTTTAATATCAAGTAACTCTGAACCACGAAAAGTACATTGTAATTATTTGGAAGGGTAAACTGAAACATACAGTGTTACATGTTAATATAAAATAAATAATGTCTTGCCTGAGGTCATGCAGATGGGAACAAGGTGTGCTCAAATTCTTTTCTACGCTAATTGAGGCATGCTTGCTTTATACATTAAGACCAGAGTTAAATGCTTGTAGAGAAGGGGAGATCTACCTCACAAAAATGTTCAGTGTCTTTATGTGCCTTCACTTTCTGCAAAGGGTTTGCATTGGTTGTGAAATCTATAGGACCTGTCTAGTCAGCTTGAGTACAGACTGTCTAACAACCACACTGCTTTGCACGAAGAAGGTATATTAGGTAAATTAGATGACTGGAGGGCCTAAGTGTTAGCTAATACAAAGTAATCTTCCCTGTACAAAGGAACTGTACTTCACATGACCATAGAAAAATGTAATTCTCAGTTTCATTAAATTTATAAGACTTGTGGTATCTCTGAGCCATTTCAGGGGCATTGACAACAAAATAAACCACACAGGACAATGTAAATAAAAACCCAGAGGTGTCCTAGTGTTATTCTAATGACAGATAAATATCATCTTTTCTCAGTTTGTTTTCTTCTCATCATGTGGTCTCCCACATGCCTTCCCTGCCTTTTAAGACAGCTAGTGGGTAAGTTCCCCAGAGCCACCTTTCTATTGCATGCTTGTATCCTCCTGGCACAGCAGGCTCCAGGCTCTTTAGTGTTAGCTTCTCTGCCATAATCTTTTCTCACTAGGAGATCAGTGAGCAGATCAAGCAGGAAGGATAGTCACTATTCATAAGATTGTGGACTGTTTCACCAAACAGAAAAATGGAAAAAGTAAAATCTGTGTTTAGTCCTTTTCTTTCTCACTTAAGGGCCAGAAACAAAAAAGCTATTGGAGGACACACACCAGGCAGTAACTCCCCCAGAAACCTTCTATGTGCCGGCCAACAGCAAACAAGAAGATACAGTTCCTTCAAGTCTGTCTTGCTCTGTCTTCTCTTTCCTTTTATGTTACCAACTAACATTTGACTAGCTGGATCCTTGTGAGGCTTTATCAAGTTCAAAGTCCTGTTCTGTCATCCTGTTCCTTCCTAGACTGTCAGGTGTCAAGGATACCCACAGTCCATTAATCTTCCATGTAACATTCATCAAAAAGTGGAAGAAGAGAGAAATGAAGCACTTCAGCATGATTGTCCACCTCAGGCAACAAATGCTGAGGAATCATGAACCTGGCAACTGCTGGCACAAGCAAGTATAAGCTGGTGACTTGCCTTTCTAAAGACAAATTTGAAACCCCCTGATAACAATGTATTCTTTACTGACGGTCTGAATTGGTAGGGATATTAAACACTATATACATCTTTTTCTTCACTGTTTTAGCAAAACAACCAGAAAAACAAAGTGTCTATACTCCTAAGATGTGACATACATGGAACAGAAACATGCATATACTTAAGCTTCCTTAAAAAGTAACGTGCAATTACTTCACAATGAAAGAGGCTGGCAAAAGCCACTGACCAAAAGCAGTCTGGAGCTGTCTTTTTCCTCCCCCACAAAAATGAACAATTAGGAAAATGTTAGTCGATCAGATTTAGCAGAAAACATTTAACTCAGCTTTCCATCTACGTTCCTTTTCGGTAGTTAAATGTCACCTACCACTAGGGTGATACAAAAAACAAAACTAAGAAAGAAGATATTTTCAAGATATTTTCCTCACTTTATGCTGAGGAAAAAAGAAATTTAATCAGAAGGTCCCACTACATCATCATTAGGAAGATTTTAACAGCAACAAAAAAAGAGTAAGCTAATGTCAGAGGAAAATACAGATCAGAAAATACTCTAATCCATTCCTGACCCAAACACTGCTTTAAGAATATACTTAAATATGTGATATTATGTTTCAATTAAGGTAATAAGGACCTTGGATAGGCTCTTGGTCATCATAGTGATTGTGAATCCTGACAATACAGTCTGAAATTATCATCACAACATGAGGTGTTGGAGAGACAGAGGATGGCGTATCTTCACCTAGAGTGCTGTGCTCATGCAACGCTTTATCTTCGTCAGGCAGGAACTCCAGCAGCACCACTCCAGACTTTTAAGAAGGATTTACAAGACTTGAGATTGACTTACACTGCTCTGGTGTACACTGGCAAAGCAAGGTATAGTCCTCCTAAAATTAATACTGTGTTCAGAGCACATTTAGGCCCACTGACACTGGTGAGGAGACTGGGGAAACTGAAGTAACTGTGTTACATTTAGAATATGCAATGTATCAGCATGAACTACAGCTAGCACTCTAAAAGGGATCCCAAGGGTATGGCTATACTGGGTAAGCTATCAGTCAGGCCTTGATTTTTGACTTGGAACACCACTGTCCAAGCAATTACCTAGGTCAGAACTAGACCCAGAGTATCACTGAATTAGATTTTGGTAATGAAGCTTATCTGGGAAAATCACAGGTGAATAATCTTAATTCCTGTTAAGATTCACAATTCATAAATCAAGATCAGTGACTTTTGAAAGGTAACCATAAATAAATAATAATTAAAACCCAAAACAAACAAACAGAAACCAAACCAACCAAAAAACCACAGTAAAAGAAAAAGAGAGAATGGACCTCCTGAACTTACCTTATATACCAGGTCTTTTTTTTAATTTTTCCTTATCTTCAATCAAAGTTATGAGGATATAATTCAGGGAAAAGCTGTTACGTACAGAAAGAGCTAGAGAGATCTGAAGGAGAGCAAGGAAGTAAAATGTTCTCCCTTTCTTCCTTAGGCCAAAGAGAGTTCAGCTTTGGAATTCTTCACTGGTTTCGGTGGAGCCAACCTCCTCTTTTACACAGTGCCCTTGGTAATAGAGCCTGGAGAAAAAAACGTGCAATCAAACCCAGGTCCTCTAATAGAGGAATTCATTGCTTGTGATATTTACATGTAAAAGTAACCACGTCAAAAAGACTTCTGGACTAGATGGCCTGGACTAGGGGAACCGGAGCAAAGAGTCCCTGGGCATATAATTTTTGTGATGGCATTGTAGAATTGCCAAGATGCAATTCTTGCATTAAGTAAATGCTCTACTCCATAAGCATCCATCACTATTCACTCTGACTACCTTTCGTTCAGTTAAAATGTATACTATAAATCAGGGGGTTTTGTAATTTTTGAAAACAAATTTTTTGGTAAGTTTTGGAAAAAAAAAAACCCCAAACAAACAAACAAAAAAACCAAATCAAAAAACCCTGCTCTTTCAGACTTTAATGAATAAGAAATGCAGGGCTTCAGCTACACCTAGTGGACAGCCTCTGAGTACTGCAGCCTTTCTCCAGCCACTCCGAGAGCGTTGTTTTATCTGTCATTTCAAATTACTCTGGCTCTGTTTCAATATATCAACAGTAAATTGAAACTAAGCACCTCTGAGTGTGTATCAACAATTTAAACATCGCATTTCGAAGATCCGTGTGATTATCTGTGCATTGCTTTTCTTTCACATAAAGCACTTGTTTAAAAGGTTGGGCGAGAGGACCCCCGTGTCAAAAGGCGAGAGCTAAGAAAGAGAAAAAGAAGCCACCCGATGGGACGGCGGGCTGCCCTGCAGCAGGTCCCCATCTGCGAACAGGGCGAGACGCCAGTCAGAAGTTGCTCTTGTCCTTATAGGGCAAAGTCACACTCAAGGTGACTTGTGACAGACCAGCTGTCGCTCTCCTCTGCCACCCTAGGGCACGGCTGCAATAAACCACCACACCGCTAACTGCACATCCCAAAGCAAACACGCACCATCTCAAAAGGCTGTCAATGGCTTATTTTCAGCCTGATTAAACTGAAGTGAGGACAAATGAAAGCATGAGGCCTGTGATGCTTCCTCAATGACAAAAAGAAGCCTGCCAGACGAGACTGAGATACTGGATTATGGGGGATTACAAAGAGAGAAGGCGGTTTTTAGAAGCAGGGCTGAGCACAGGCTTCATATACTTTTTTGGCTACAACAGTTTCCAGATTGGTGGCTGACTATGGATGGGACTGCTCCCTACTTACCTTCTAGGAGCAAGGACACAGAGCTCATGTCCCTCCTCAAGAGCAGAGCAGCCAGCCCATAGGACAGCAGGCTTCCTCGGCTCCATCTAACTGGCAGCTTTGCTCACTTAACCTCCACCAGAGCAAATTCAGGTTTATGTTGTCAATAATGGTCTGTGAAGAAAGTTAACAGGTCATCTTTTCTCAAACACTCTTCTTCTCCAGTGTACAATGTCGTGTGCCGTCACACATGACAAGCAAAAACAAGCTGTCCGCATCACAGACAGGCACCTGTTTACTGTTTGTGGGTTAGGGCTAACCAGTTTTCAGACCTAAAATCATCTCTATGACAATCATAACTAGTTTTTTTATGCCTACTACTTAGGAAGCCTTTACATTCATCCCCATACCTGTGTTCAAACCTTGCCTTCACCTCTCTGTCAGATCACATGCTAGCGTTAGTGCATTCTGCTGATCAGAAGCAACACAAACCCCTTCCCCCCCAAAAACCCCAAACTATATAACCCTTATAATCCCATAAGCAACCTAAAATGTAACTATTTAGTGTCTGTACATAGCAGACATGTGCAGAGGCTTGGTGTAATTTCCTGTTGCTTGAAAATCCCAGGAATCCATTCCTGCCTTCAAGTACATACTTCATACAAAGTTGATGGAGAACATACAGCTGTACCAGGTTTGTAGAGAAAGGTAATATCAATTATTAGACCAAATAACATAGCTGGAAGAAAACAGAAAATATTTTGAGTTGCAAGCCTTTAAATACTTATCCCAGCAGGAGAGAGAGTGTGAAATCTGAAATTCTTTGAATAGCAGCAGGTAAGACATTTTATAGACTTTCAGAAGCTTCACCCTCTCCAGGGGAGGGCTCTAGCTTTAGCGAAGCAGGCTGCAGTAGAAATCTCACAGTGCAATTACTGGGAACCTCTGGGACAAAACTGCACATAGGTAGGTGTGCTTTCAGCACCTTACTGGGATGAGCATCTGCTAAATATTTAGCTTTTGAGCTTAAAAAATGCTGTGTACTCACGCTAGTAAGTTCAGCTATGGTTTTAGGAACTTGATGATTCTGAAAATTTCTTTTATTTTACTTTATTGCTGATAAAACAGGGAATATATTTTGAAAAGAACATGTCAATAGGCAGAGATAACAAAAAGACCCAGTGGAAAAAAAGTGAGAAGAGTGGTCAGCATTTTATGAAGCCTCATAAGCTGGAAAATATTTTGCTTATTTTTAATATGGTAAATATGTGTCTTTCGAAATCTGTTTCAGGCTTGTGATCACATTGCCCCTCTGTAATTTTTTAAGGGGAGGAAGGGCACAGCAGATGGAGAGGGACTGCAATACCTGATCCATCTCTATTAAAAACCTGGTGTTGCAAATTTCTTTCTAAAATGAGGCAAAGAGAATAACAGAGAACCTACCATAACAGCAGCTCATCTGTTCAGTCATTTGATGTATCTCGTTATTGTTACAGATACTGAGACTCAGCTTTATCTTGTGCGTGAGCACAATAGTGGCACCATATTGAAATGTGTACATATATTTTCAGAAACTATGTAAAACACCTCCTCTGTACTGACAAAATGATGCACTTAGAATACATGAAACCCTGAAAAAAATGCTGCTGCCTTGGGTTCCAAATTCCTTTGATTCTTTATCTTACTTTTACTGCACATGCAGTGTTACCTGACAAATATATTTTCCTGACTATTAAAAAAAAAATAGTTTGTCTTATCATTTAAATAGCTCCTGTCAATGTTACTTAGTCCTTGTTCGCACTGTATCCCTGTGAGTGATAATACTGAAATAGATCAGGTTAAGGTCAGCGTGCATAGCCCAGATCCATAACACCAGCATTTCTTATTCCCGTCTGTGGTAGCCCCGCAGTATTTTGGAGGAAATTAAGGCTTCAGAAAAGACAGCTCTAGTGTCAGGGAAAAGAACTGTTTTTCCAGACTTCCAATGCCCATGCTCACTCTGATCTCATTGAGGTTTTTAACATGAAAGGGTATTAGTCCCTTGGGCACCAGTTCACGTTAAGCCCTGCTATGCTGCACCGCCAGGAGGGAGCAGAGACAGAGACAGGGCAGGAGGAACAGGATGGGAACTGGATTGCCCCCATAACAAGATGTTGACGCAGAAGCTACCTGTGCCCTGAAGTATTACTATGTGAGTGCACAGACACATGCCATAACCCGCGGCCAATCACCAGTGTTCTGCCGAGACTTCGTATCCAACTTATCTAGCAGATCTGGACCATGGAAAACATCTCTGGAGGGAAAGGAAAAAAAAACCAAACAAACCACAAAGTAAAAAAAGAAAGAAATGAAAGGAACTTTGCAAATCCAGATGTTGGAATTTTCCAATTCCCCTAGCAAGACAAGATAAGCAGGGGATAATCCTCGTTTATATAACTTTTTTTTTTCTCTTTTAATTTTTATTGTTGGGTTTGTTTTTTTTTTTTTTTTTGAGACCGACAGGCAAGTTTCAAAAGGTTTGCTCGCTTCTTCTCTAAATTCACACTGAGAAACTTCGGGAGGCCCCGCACCCCATCGGGACACTGCACCGTACAGTGCCGTGCCATGCCAAGCCAAGCCGTGCGGGCGGGTGGTGGGGAGCGCCGCCGCCTCGGGCAGGTCTGTGATGGGCACCAGCGCCGCAAGGCCACATAGCCGACTCCCCTC
>JANVCC010000018.1:62794743-62844560 GCA_025345505.1 Todiramphus chloris collaris
GCCCGGCGGCGCCCGCGGTTGGGCGGCGGCAGCGAAGGAGGCCGCCCACAGGGGGGCGCCGTGGCGCCGGCGGCCGCCCCGCGCAGGTGGCTGCGGCAGCCGCTCCGGCAGCCGCGTTAGGGAGCCGAGCCGGGCCGGGCCGGGCTGGGCCGGGAGTCCGGCAGCGCCCCCGGCGTGCAGGGTCTCAGCCCGGTTGGTGAGGAGGTGGCAGCAGCCCCCCCTGCGGCCGCTCTCGCCAGCGCCTACCCGTGAATTCTTTATTCCCGGGTGAAAACGGCAGAGGATTGCGTTAATCGGCACCTAATTTCTGCCGAGCGTGTCTTGTGTGGGGGGGGGTGACTTTAGGGCTGATCTCCTTTCCAAATAAAGCAGGGCGTCTATTTATGGCCGAGGCTTAAAGAGGAGCAGATCTCATGTACCATGTTGGAAGTTCTTGAAAAACAGCCAAAGTACAGAGGTCAAGTTTCCTGTACTGAAAGCAACTTAATGGGATGCAAGACTGCAATGTCCTTCGTGAGGATCTGGCTGTAGCTGGAAAACTGGGTCACTCTGCATTTTTCACTAATCGCTGGGTTCAAATAATAAATTACTTCAGCGTATTTCTAAACAGTGTGGAGGCTGAAGAGGACCTACTTGGAGGCCTGTTACTGCTTCACTGCTTCATCCGTGGGAGCCAGTGGGAGCATTGCCAAGGGGTTCATGTCGGGAAGATGAGGGTCAGGCCCCCAATATTGCTTGGTGGATGATATTGTGAATAAGAAAATATGTAGTTGTGCTATCCTCTGGGATCTGATTCTTCATTAGAAATTAAGGGACAAAATAGGCAATAATGAGTGTTTTGCAAATTTCCCCAGGGTCTACTTTTAAGAAAATGTAAAACTCCTTGACGATGCCTTGCCCTAAGCCAGTGCTTTCAGTAGCTGCTGTTGTTTAGAGGAAGCAGCTCTCAGGAGTTTTACAAGGAGTCAAACGCAAATAGACTCTACCAGTAAAACAGCCTATTCTTGGAAAGCTTATATGGAAGGATTTAATGTTGACAGACTTAAGTAGTGATGTCTCAACTGTGAAGAATCTGTTGTTTAACCAACTTTATGAAGCAAAAGTGCTTATCATTAAAGTGAGAATATTACCTTTTGGTTTAGGAGACTGTGGAGGCTTTAAACATCTATGCAATTTGGTATACACATAATTTGATATTCTGTTTTGTAAGCTGATAAGAATCAGAAAAATCACCCTCCCAAACTCCAGCAGAAGAGGGCAATGTAACATATGCAGATCAAGTAGCCTTAAAATGGAAAAAGGATTTGTATAGTGGCAAGTTGGGCAATGGCTCTCAAAACTACAGCTATATTCTTCTCAGTGCTCTTTTATGTTATTGGTGAGTCGGTAAGTTACGAATCACTGACATTTGACGTTAAATTTACTGTCACAAAACATTAGCCATCATTGGCTGAAACCAGAAGGTTGTTTTTTTCTTAGTTCTTGGGTGCCGAGTTGTCCAAGAACGAGCTGTTACTGCCCGGAGAGAGCATTTTGTCATCAGGTTTTCCCAGAAGTGCACACTTCCTTCTTTCTACTTTTGCTAATACTTATAATACATGTAATTTTTTAATTTTTTTTTTTTTTTACATTCATAAAACATACTAGCTGCTTCATGTCTGTAAGGCAAAGAAGGCCAAGTCTTACCCTTCTCACCAGCTGGGTCAATTTTAGCAATAGTAATCAGTTAAATTTCCCAGCTTGATTCAAAGCACTGCTGTTTACACTCCCATCGTGTGGTGATATCCTCCCCAGTTTAAGTGCCCAGGTTAAAAACGTAACTCCATCCGCCATGCAGTTTTTCTTCCTAACAAATTCAGAAGACATGGATGAAAAAAAGCAAGCAAAAAGTATGGTGATATAGCTCCTGTACCACACTTGGGAAGCATGGCTAAACGAGATTACATGTATTATTAGGGTCCTGATCCCACAGTCCTCACAGAAGTAACAACTCATGCAGGAGCTTTGCCAAAGGCCAGGTGGGGGCAGAAGGCTGCAACAGTTGGTACTAAAGGAGGAAGATGTCAATTGCCTTATAATAATGGTCATTTTTTTTTCCCAAATATTTAAAGTAGATGTATGGATCTGTATGGATTTCTCTCAGTGGCTTCAGTCGGTAGCAGTTTCTGGGAGAGTAGGATCAGAGATGTTCCACAATGGAGTACTTTAGGAATATATGCCCCCTCACCCAAGTCACTGTAAATGAAACACAGTCTGATCTGGCTTGGTGCAGATGTGGATTGATGCAACAATCTCCTGTGTTAACCCTGTGAGAAGGAAGGGAAGACACCCACCACCCTCCTTTCCCAAGATACAAATATACTTGCACGTTAAGTGCCTGGGTGTTTTTATGCGGCTCTTCCAGGTGAGATAGTAAATATACAAAAGAACAAAGTCTACTATATAAATGAAAGCAAGATTTATAAAATTACAAGTTTAATAGATAAATATAATAAATACTTTATGCATCATAACTCTGGACAACTACATTTAAAGCAAGTATGTTGGCAAGTCACAAAAAAGTTGCGCCTCGGCAACTTTATTTTTCATAAAACCACATTGACAGGCATATTACAATGTAACGTATGAGGCTTTATGCTGTAAGTATGTTCAAATCCCGCTCACCTACCGAGTTCACCATGACATAATATATGGGTGTAGTGTACTTTCTATTTTGGAATGTCTTTTTGCACACCAACACGGTCGCACAGTTCTACTTACCAGGGACTGTGGGGAGGAGTTTTGAAGAAAAATACTGGTAAATGACTTCTAGAAAAACTAAAGCATTTCTTAACTTTTTATTGACATTGGCAAATTAAAATAGAATAAATTAACAATATTTTCTCAAAAAAATGTTTTGTACAAAAATACTGTCAAAATTTCCTGAAAAGCTTTCAACACAGTAGTATCTTTTCATGTACTGAATAAACTATATTAGCACAGTGTCAAAATGCTGAAGACAGAAACAAAATTAAAAAAAAAAAAACCAAAAAACTGTGAAATGTTTGCCACTAGTCAACATTCCATCCACACCATATTATTGTCTGTACATATGGGGGAGGGAGAATGGGTAGCAGACTTCTTAAGTAATAGTACTATTTTTCCTGATCTGGAAAGGTTTGGCCCACATCTGTTAAGCTTCCAGTTTAGCATATTAAAAAAAAAAAAAAAAAAAAAAGAAAAGGAATTTAGTCTGCACTGCAATGCATAGTTACAAATTAAGCAAGATGGCAGCATTTGTGCAGTTCTATCTGCCCTTCAAAGTTCATGCAACCAACTAATGCAATTTTTTTCCCTGTTCACTCAGAATTTGATTGCAATTCAAGTCGTTGGAAATCATCGTTTACAAAATCCACAAGATTAAGCCATTTGCCAAGATTAATATCTAACAGTTCAGCACTGTGGGAATTATGGGTACGTTACTGCAAGGAAATTAAAGAGAGCCGGGGGGGGTGGGAGTGGGCGACCAACATAAAAAGGCAGAGTTCGCTAGAAATTATTACTATGGGAGGGGACGTGAATGTCAACGCTACAAAGAAGTGACTGCGATTTAAGAGGAAAAAAAAAACAAAAGGAAAAAAAAAAAAAGAAAAAAAAAAAAATTTATACAAGCGCGTAGTTGACTCTGCTTTCCAGATTCTCACCTTTTCAAGCCCTGAAAAGTGAGACACCGTGTCTAGGGGAATGTTTTCATTCGCACCGATAGAAAGTCCTTTGTTTGTTTTAAATGAATCAGCAGCTCACCCTGCTGGGCTGCTGTTTGCAAACGAAGTCTGTCATGAAGTCAAACTCGTTCTGTCCCAACCACAGCTCGGGAAGCTCCTTGATGCGATCCAGCCCCATTTCGATGACTAAGGACATGAGGACCTCCTCGTCGATGAAGTCAGTGTCTATGACATTGGGCGGCAGCATTGCCGCGGGGACGTGGGGGACGGCGGGCGGCAAGCCGCTGCCGCCGCCGCTGCCGCCGCCGTGCTTGGGGTTGCAGTCCCTGAAATGCTGCTGGCTGCTGCCGTTCAGCTGGTGGCTGCCGGGGTGCAAGTCCGGCATGTAGTGGCTGTGGGGGTAGGGGTGGTGGCTGAAGTACTGGTTGTTCAGCTTCTGGAGCTGCATACTGGCGCTCAGTTGCCCTCCCGGGCTGGCGACGGGGGGGGCCATGAACTGGGAGCCGCTGAAGCGGGCGGGGGGCGGCATGCTGCCGGCCGGGTGCCCTCCGCTCACGCTCCCCGGCCCCATGGCGTGCCTCGCCCCGCTGCTCGCGTTCATATTTCCAGCTCCGTAATGTATATGGTCGCCCATCAGGGCGCTGAAGGCGTGCTGCTGCGGCGGCTGCTGCTGCTGGTGGTGGTGATGGGGGGTGGGAAACTGCCCCATGCCCATCCGATGCGCAGGGTGGTGGTGAAGCCCGCCGGATCCGTCGGGGAATCGCCCGTGGTTCATGGCCATCATGTGGTCTGCCATTGCCCACCTGAAAAGTCAGCGTGTGAATACATTAAGAAAATACACCCTCGGACATCCAGCCGCCCTCTCCCGGCCCGGCTGCATCTGCCTGGCCCTGGAAGAAACGACTTCGCTGGTCCCGCCGTCCTCTCCTCCTCGGGGGGAAGAAGAGGGAAGAAAAAAAAAAAAGGGGAAAAAAAGAAAAAAAATAAAAGAAAAAAAAAAAAGAACAAATCTCCTACAGCAGCTCTACCGTGGAGTACAAAGGGAAAAATAAAAGGGGCGCCTGCGGTACGAAAATCCCAGTCCCCATCGCTAATCCGGCGAGCAACACGCCTTCCCACTCCAACTTGTGCATACCTATCAGCGGAAAGTGTTGCATACGGCAACAGCCACCTCCTCCCCGCACGTTCAAACGGCGCCCGATCCGAGCCCCCCGGCTTTGCCAGGGAAGGCAGCGGATTTCCACGGCACTCTCGCTAACTTGCGGGGAACGAGAAAAGAATTGGGAAGTCCCGCCTAGCCGCTGTCAGCAACTTTTGGAATTACATCCTAAATATTTTGGTAAAAATACAGTAATGCACGGATAAGGAGGTAAAGCCAGGCAGATGACAGACACCTTTCCTCGCGTGTTTAAACAGTCCCGTTTTTCCTGTTGCGCACAAAAGGGACACCCGGCACCAGCTACGAGAACCGCCGCACTCACCTCCCGGCTTCTTTCTTCTTTTGCTTCAAAGGTGGCGGTGAAATCAGTCAGTAAAAGTCACCCAGCATAGAGAGGGCTTCCCCGGCTCTCTCCTCGGCGCTTACGTGACGGTTCTGTGATCGCTGCAGCAGCCCCGGAGCTGTTTTTCACTCCTCTGCGAGGCTCATCGGCACTTGCCAACAATGAGCTGTGTTTCTTACCCAGCTTTGGCCACAGCTAATATAGGATTTCAGAAGGGAGGAGCAAAACCCTTACAGGCAACCAGAAGTAAAACCTGGAGCAAGCGGGGGGGGGGGGGGGAAAGGGAAGACAAAAAAAGAAAAAAAAACCCAACACGCAGCGCGCACACACACACAGGCGCGCACACGCACAGGGCACACGCGGGAAGGGGCCCGGCGGCTCTGGAAGGCACCCGAGCACCCCGCTCCTGACGGCCGTCCCCGGAACAAAGCGGGGCTCGGCGACGGAGCGGCAGGAGCCAGCGCACCCCGCCGCCGCCCACGGCTCCGGCCGCTCCGCGCTCGGGCACGGCCGGGCTCCCCGGCGGCCCGTCCGCTCTCCTGCCGCCGCAGCGCGGCGGCCGCGGACACGCGTGGGGCCGGGAGGTCCGGCAGCGCTGCCCGGGTAGGGCGAGGTCCGCCCCTCGGGCGCCGCCGCGGTGCAGGTGTCCCGACCCCGCCGGTCTGAGTCCCCCGGACCCGCGTGGGCGACCCCGGGGCCTGGCCCTCTCCTGGAGCCGAGATCCGAGATCCACCTTTTTCCACAAACATGGGCGCCGACGGGGGGGGGGGGGGGGGGGGGGGGGGGGGGGGTGCGGCACACTCTGCCCCCTGCTTCACCTGCCTCCATCTCTGTGTTTGCCCCACAGCCACACGGGGTGTGCTGGGCGAGCGCCCACCCACTCTTGCCCATGGTGAGGTTTATTAGCATTATTTATGATTGTTTTTCTTGGAATGGCAAAATAAAACAGAACATTTGGAGCACGGGTGGGCACATGCTTTTCACAGGTGATGACCCTGACTGTGCACGTCCCCCATCACTCCTCCGTGTCTGGCAATGCCACCCCGGTGGTGCCACGCGTGTGCAAACCCTCCTGAGACCGGCACTCCTGCCTTTTGCTCCAGATCCACCAGCTCCTCTCTGAAGGGCAGCCATGCTGAAGTCGCAGGGAAGCGCAGAGGGGCTGGAGGAGGCCTGCTGCAAGGGAGTGCTGGATGGTGGCCTGTTTTCAACAGTGCCTCCACCTGTCTTTCTGCTCCCCCTCTCCGCTTTTTTTCTGACCGCAGACACACCGAGAGGGCAATGGTAGGTAGCACACAGTTCCCAGACACAAGGGACTCCTCTTTTGAAGTCAGAGTGGCCGTCATGTAGGCTAAGCTGTGGTTTCTGCTCCTCCACGCACTCCACAAAGATACAGCAGTGCAGGGGTCCTCCCTGGGGAAGCATGGGTGAGGGCAAATGGGATGCTTCAAGATGGTGACCATATGGCTGCCTGTTGCTCCCTTTTGGGTTGGCCTTTACCTGGCCACCGTGAACTATGAAGATGAAACCAAAAGGAGGGTTAGCTGCACCTCATCTTCCCCTGGGCTGGAAGCAGAGCTGGGTTCCTGGGTGTGGTGAGATGTGGCAGATGAGAGGAGAAGGGCAGTTGGTTCCCTGTGTGGCTGGTGCAATCCTTAGCAAATCCACATGGGCAGGTGGCAGTGGGAGCTCACATACAAGATGCCAAAAAAATATTCGTCTGACACCCCAGCTGTGAGGGACAGCAGGGATGGAATCAAAGCCCTGGGAGAACAGGAAAGTTTACAAGTGTCAGCATTACCTCAAGGAAGTGACCTCACCCTGCAGCTCCATTTCTTGCAGCAATTAAGTAGGATGCCCACCTCATACTCATGTTTTTGTCTTCAAATTCATGTGAGTAGGTGGATGCCTAGGAATTACTGTTGAACCAGGACCTCCAGTATGGGGTGGTCAGAGAAGTGACAGTACTTTTCTGTAGATTTTTCCTTCTTGTGTCTGTGCAGGTTTTGCAGGGCAAAACAATAATAAGAAGATCCTGTTCTATTTGGCAAGTAGTCAGCTGTGTATCATGACAAGTGGTTTATTTAATGTCACATATCCATGGTGATACTGGTATGCCTTTTTGCTCTCCACTGCCTTAAGTTTGTGATCCTTTTTAAAGCCAAGCACACGTCGTATCCCCGCCCTGCAAATGCCCTTTCCTATTTTCAGCTTTCAGATGCTGGAAACTGCCAGCTTGCCACAGTGAGTTATGAAGAACTGGCATGAGGCTGCCAGAAGCAATAGTAGGAAAGACACAGCCTGTGTGGCACCTTGCTCATACAAAACATAGCTTCAGGTATTTACAATCCACATGCAAAGAATTAAGCAGGATTGAGCTTTCTTCATGAGGGGGTTTACAATGGAGTCCAGATAAGGCTCAGCAGAGCAGTGCCATAGGAGACAAGTTTGTCATTGTCTATGGCGATAGCAAAGTGGGAGCACAATCAGGTGTTTGCTTTCCAGGAAATGTCTGGAAGACTGCTGACAGGCAGCTAGAGGAGTGCGGGGCAAAGAATGAGTCCATCAGCACTGAACTAGCAGGAAGCCCCGAATCTCATCCATTTGCCTCTCCTGATCTAAGCCATGGTTATTTAAAGAAATCTTTTCACTCATATTCTTCAAAGTCTTCTGCATACCTGAGTTGGTTCTTCAGTCAAACAGCAAGAAAGCAGGGCACTGCATATTGGGAGAATGCCAGAGATGGACAGAGGCGGGAAAGAAAGCAGCAGGGTTCACAGAGTCGTTCCTTAGTGAAGAATCTGACTAGAGTTGAAAGCAGAATGTGACTGCTGTGCCCATCTAGGAAGAGTCACTGAGAAATATCAAACACGACAACGGAAAAGAAGGGAAAAGATGGATCCTCAGCTGGGTGTTACCTTTTTGGATCGGAAGGTCAGGCAGGCACTGAGGCTGGGTTGCTGATGCGGTCCTGCTCACTCCTTCCAGACTAGAACATCTGCAGAGTGCAGTGAAAGGAAGACAAGGAAAGCCAAAAAGGAGAATCCCAGGTGGTGTTTTTCCAGGTATTTACTGGAAGTGTTCAAGCCCGAAGGCTTGAATACTTGTAGTTCCTGGAATATAATCACTGGAACAAGATAGACAGGGCAAAGGATTTCAGGGGGACTTGGATCTCCAAGTCCTTCTTTGCAGCTCTGAAAATATAATCCCTACCTCCCTATGATTTTTCTGTCCCAGAGTACTGTGGAGGTGTTTCTATGCGTTCCCTCCCATGCTAACACAAAGCAGACAGGAAAACCCAGTTCAGGACATCTGTTAGGGTCATCTGATAGGAAATTTTGTATTAGAATGATATCCTGGAAGAAATGTCCTTTCTGTTAGAAATGATTAAGCTCTGCTATTGAGAAGACAAGCTATTATTTTCTGTCTGCCCTCATGGTTTCCTTCAATCCCACCCTTATCCAGGGTACCTGGCACTTGTGAGGGAAGGGGGAACTGTGTTGCTGGAGCTCCCCAGCTCTTTGCTTTACCAGTGCTGTGCTGGATGGCTGCCACTGGTTTCACTGCCCACACTGAGGAAAAACAATGAACATGACAAATTTCATAGAATCATAGAATGGTTTGGATCAGAAGGGACCTTAAAGTTCATCTAGTTCCAACCCCCCTGCCATGGGCAGAGACACCTTGCTCAAAGCCCCATCCAGCTTGGTCTTGAACACTTGCAGGGATGGGGCATCCATAACCTCTCTGGGTGAGTTTGTTCCAGGTGGGCATCTGGGAAGCTGAGAAATCTGTTTTGATCTCTCAATATGCCTTTTTTAGTCTGGAATTCCCTCTGTGAGAGGAATAGTGGGGGTTGTTTTTTGCTTGTGGAGTGAAAACACAGGGGTTTTGACTAGAAGGGAGTGCCATTTTCTGACATGCTTTACTGAGAGACCTGTTATTCTTATGTGATTGAAGGGGAAAGGGCAGACACAAGATTAGCCACGGGTCTGGGTGTGAGATCCTCCAAGTATTCAAGTATGAAAAAAAATTCCTTGGCAAATTTGGCTGTTTGAACAGTACCAACATCCAGACTATGACAGAAAACATAGGATACCACTTGGTTCACTTAGTTTGGTACCAGGCATAAGCTTCTTAAACCCACCAGAGCTCCCCTCTGCCAGTCCAGAAACCATCCAGGCATTCCCCAGAGCTAGGCATCTGCCCTCCCATTTTGAGAATATAATCTCCTGGGGAAGGCCACACTTCAGTGAGGTAGTGCACCTGACATACAGGTAGGCAGCCAAATTGTGGAAGAGATGACCCACTGGGGATTTCTTTCAGTGGTGGCGTATGTTACAAGGAGTTACTGGAGTGATACCAAAGCAGATCTGTACCATGTTCTTCATGGCTAGTTCATTTGGGAGAGTCAGTGGCAATGCAGAGAGAGACAGAGCATGTGCTATCTCCAGTAGTCAGTGCGGGACTCATTGTTAATTTGCCAAGTTTCACAAGGTAATCCATCTCTGGGCTGGCTGGAAGTGGTTCCTCTGCTGAGAGTGTGGGTTACCAGTGTATTTGTTAGCAACAAATATTTATGAAAGGCAGAGTTACCCAGAACAAGGAATTTCTTGAAGCAATTGGGGGTATGTCAGAGGGTGTCATGTGCTTGCATCCCTTGCTGGCGTGCCAGGAACCAAAGATGTAGACATCAAAGTGCTGTTCTAAAATAAGGAACACAGGCTATGCAAATTGTGCTACTCTCTCCCCACCCATCTCTTCCTGTTTGTTTAGATGGCTCAAGATAGTAATGTGCCAGTATATTTTATTTCAGTAATAATGAATGTGGCTTTTCACCCTTCATCTGCATTGTCTTATTTGTGTGAGAATGTCTTGGAAGTGTGACAAGCTCCATTGTTCTACAGTTAATGCCCTCTGAAGCGTAGTCCTTCAAGCTTGTGTGATCACAACCAAAGTTCTTCCTTAAGCGTAACTTCACTATGAGGTATTTTATTTGAAAAAGTAACTGTAAAAATGTAAACATGAAAATGTACTAAAAACATTATTTCTTGCAGAAGCTCAAGAGGATGTAAATATACAAAAATAAACACACGCATAAGTAAATCATTGACCGAGTATCATTCCATTTGTATTCTGTCACACTGAACCCCAACATGGACCTTTTTACTATTCTTTACTTTTGGGTATCAGTGGAAACCAGAAAAAAACAATAGGAAAACGTTCAGGTAGGTGCCTTTGAGAAAGTGTTAGTAGCTTCTGTAGTAAACAAAATGAGCACAGAGATGGAAAGTGGTCACCAGTTAGGCTGTGTGAACAAAATTTTGTTCTGTTTGGAGACCAAGACAAAACTACTGTTTGAGGTTAACAAGAACTTAAAAAAAAAAAAAAAATCAGGTAGAATGAAATGTTTTATTTAATTAACATTTATTAGAAAGCAGAGTACATACTTCTAAGTATGTATTAGACCTGGATGATTACACCTAAAGTGTTCATTGCATACATTCTGTAATTAATTGAACTGGTAGTTGACAAGTAATTTATTTGAAGTCCACTGAATAATTGAAGCTTATTATTAGAATGAATTGGAATGCTGCAAAAAAGAGAAAGATTTATGATTACAAAGAAAGGCCCCAATTCAGGATACATTTATACGCACGATTAAGTCACATTTTTTAGGCAGATCATTTCACACAGAACCCCGGTCTCTTGTATCCGCATACAAATTTTCTATTTTAAAACAGTGAGGCTGCACAGGAAGTAAGATACTTCACAGTATGTGTAAGGTTTTAAAATCTTAACTTCTCAAACCACCAACTGATCAAAATGATACAACTTAAATCCAATAACAGCTTGTACTTGGGACTGGATTTCCAGGTGGTTGCATCTTTACAGCACGACAGCCCACCTGAGACACTGATCTGTGTGAGTGTCTGGCCTGGAATTTAATAATACCCAATCTGAAATGTAATTATATTATTCCATTGATTAAGTCCACATTTTCCCTTTGCAGTTCCAATATTTCTGACATGAAGAAAATGTTGGTAAAATTAACATAATGGATCTATTAAGAGAAATGTTCTGTTGCTGTACTGAACATCAATTTAGATTTGGATAAGCACATACTTTGGACCTAATGGTATTATATGCAGCAGAATCTTTCTAAATCACATGAGAAATACTGGCTTCCATGGGACTCTATGAGGCTTCAGGGTACAGCAAACAAGTGTGTGCTGAAGTAGTGCTGTAGTATGTAGGAAAGTAGTTCTTCGGTATAATCACTATGGTCATTAAGGCTTCTCCAGCATCCTTGTCACTTTGAATTTTATTTAAATAAATAGGGAACTAGTTTAATCCTCCTCATGATGATAAAGGGTTACAAGCAGCTGTGGTGTTGGTCACGTGTCACACATTGTCAGCAGACAGTTGCCGTTTCAGTTACATTTTCTCCTTTGATTTGATTATGTTTTTCTCCTAAATTAAATAATTATAATGTGTGTACTGTGTGGTAATGGCGGCAGCATTCACTCCAGGCCTTTATGAATATGCTGTGGGTTCAGGAGAATTTGCAAGCAATAAACCTTCTCATCTCATTCAGCATTTTAGGCAACTTACTTCATATACACCTTCTCCAGTGTGTGGTTTCCTTTTACAAGTCTGAAGGATCTGGGAATCATTCCAGTCTGACCTGTCTTTTCAGTGGATTTTCACTGTATTTCTTTAGTTGAGACCCTGTAACCCTTTTTACTGCAAACCTCTGTTTTGAGGGTTTATATTTCAAGCTGGCTCTTCTCTCAATCCAGTGCTTCACATCGCCTTTCTTTGAAACACCGATATGTTATCTTTGTTTTCTGTGGCAAGGGTTAATCTCGCTCAGACAGGCCATTTTCAGTGTAGAAGATGCCTATCTGTGCTTCTCTCTTCCTGAATGCTTGCTGCAGAGGAGGCTTTCTGCTATCCCTCTCAAGATTACTTACACACTTTCTATGTGGATTACTTCCTGTTTTCCCTCAACCTTTCATTCTGGTTGGCACCAGCAAGTGTTGTTACCACTTGTGTAAGTCTCTGTTTCGTGGGCCATAGTATTAGGAAGCAATAGACTCGATTTCAGTACGTTTCAAGTTTTGCTCTGAAATACATCCAGTAAATCAGTTGCACCCCTGAAAAACCGTGAAATGCAAACAAAGTAAGCAGTTCAAAATATTTTGTATTTCCTAAAACTAGTTAAAACTCAAGTTTTGTACCACCTTATTTGGAAATGTAAAGATAAATCCCGTTTTCTTATCAGACATGTCTTTGTGAGTGCTGCAAAATTATGATACACTGATTTTTTTCAATTGTTTAATTTTGGTTTAAGTTGTTTTTAGGAAGGCACAGCAGCTGTATGTGATTTTTCACACTTTGCTGTTCTTATGCGTCAGCCTGATGATATCATACTCAAGCACTAATAATACTACTACTTGTCTTTTACATAAATTAGCACTTTACAGCTTCAGAGCACAATACCAACATTACCTAATTACTCTAGAATTGAGCAGGCACTCTTTTCCTTTTAAAGCAAAAGCTGATTGATTTAAATAGTGATATGTAATCAGAAAGGAAAACAAGTCCTTTAACAACCTATGTAGTGGTCTCATCAACAGGCCAGGAGCCAGGGTATTTGTTCTCCTCTCTCTCCCAACTCCAGCAGTATAATGAAAATCAGCCTTAAGCACCCAAATTCCTTTCTCCTTATGAAAGTCTCACACAGACCTCAGCATCCCTTCCTATAAAAAAGAAAAATTGATACTCTTCTCTGAGAAAATGCCTTAGAAGAGGTCTTTTGGGGTGAATGGCTAAGTATTGCTACTGTGGCCAGAGATATTTGAAGTCAAAAAAAATTTTAAAGCTATCTTAGTTTTCTGCTTTTATTTCAGATTATGAGTGGGACTCTGGCCACCTTAGTACCCATAGAAATAGTCATTATCATCACTGACTTCAGTGGAGGCAAGGTCCACCCTAGCACTTTTAATATCACACAAAAGGCAACTCTTCCGAAACCCTTCTGGCAGCAGCTCCTTGCAGCACTCACTTCCACCCAAGCAACAGGACAAAATGCTCCCCTTTCTTCTCTTGACTTCTCTGTGTCCTAAATATTCCACTCCCAGAGCCTCTTACCAATTACCTCTGCAAGACTCTTTGGAGGGTCTTGCTTCCTTTCTGCTCCAGAATGAATCATCCCTACAAACTTTCAATCCTCACAACTCTTGTCCTGGAAGATCACTGCAATTTTCCTTCCAAATAACCCATTTCCTGCAGCTACATGCAACACCCCCCACCAGATCTCTCACATGGTCAATGGCAGCAGTCCAGCAACATATTACCCATCACAGTCAAGTTCTGTTCTTCAACAACAACTTCTTTGCATAACAGCATCCACAGCCTTTTTCTTCCCTCCAGACTGTGACCCCCCCAATAACCAATCTCCATTCATGCACGACATGGTAAATCCAATAACTTCCCTCAATATAATGCCCATATGTGATAAAACAAATATCCTATGGTTTGCTCTGGTACAGAAGGTGTTTGGCAATAGCAAGAATGTGTGTTAGGGTTCTTTTCATCCACTTGAAGTTGTCTTCAAGATCTTTAGTAAAATACTTCCTTCAAGTGTGAGGCTGGACAACCCTTCTACCTCCTGAGGTTGACTGGTCTTCCAATCCATCCCACCAGTCCCATGCCAGAGTAGGAAGAGGATTATTCCTACTAATAAACATATATATATAGCTTTTACTCCTCCAAGAGTTTGAAAAATATCCTCTGCTTCATATTTTAATTTACAGATTTTCTAAGAGTATAAGGACAAAAGTCCTGCCAGTTTGCAATGATTTATGAACATTTTGTTCATTGTCTTTCATGTATAAATTCTCAAGGCTAGTTGATTGCTCAAGAATATTTATGTTGCTTGTGGAATAAAACAAACAGCTCTGTGACTAATACTGGTTTAAATTCAGTGTATAGCTCTGATTAATGCTATTTTTAACTGTAATATAAGGTTCACTGCTGCTCATGTATTAAGGCTAGCTATCCTTGGCTCAATTTTTGTTAGCACAGCACAAGGGAACTTGATTTCAGGAAGAATAAATAGCTAAAAGGATATCTGAAATTCAGTCACATGTATTTTGCCTGAAGATAGGTATTCATAGCACAGAAAAAGCTGCTGGTACACTAACTTCAGTATCTGCCTACTAGCAGTGCCAACACTAACGTCTTCTGAAGAACTCATAATGCATCAGGCATTCAACAACACTCTACCTGGGGAAGGTTTCCCTTGTGGCCGTACAACTGTGAAGACAAACCTCTAATATAAAGCAACTTGCCAGTTATATCATCACTGATGGAGACATAAATTCTGAGGGATTTCTATCTTAACCCTGCCAAGTCTTGAACAGTGGAAGTTGAAGGCTCTTGTCATTTTTATTTTCCGTACAGCAACTGATGAAATGCTACCTCCCTGGTTTGTATAATCAGTTCTACTGATTACAGCAGTTAATGGACTGTCTCGATTTACATGAGCTGAAAGACTGGGTTTCCTTTTTTTTGTTGTTGTTTAAATGTTTGTTTAAGTCTCCTCTGTTTTGGTGGTAAATGAAGCTGTTTCCCATAGTAACAGTTTATGACCAGTTTTCTACAGATTAGTTACATACTGCATTGATACGCTACGTCTTTTTGCATGTTTCCTTATTACTGAACAAGGTACATAGGCATGTCTGGTCTATTCACTGTACAAATTTGCTTGTACTCTTTAAAAGCCATCATGCTGCTTAGTTAAGGTGCTGAGAGCCTTGGATGTGCTGTAGTCAGTAACGGGGGAGGTAACTGCACTTGGCAGGACTGACCTCTACAAGGTCATTCCGTTTATTCTGCAGGCAGGTTTCTCTTCTGCATCCCTCTAAGGTTGGCTAACTGAAACTTTCTATCAATGTTTTATATAATCATATTACAGTATTTTCTGTCATCCATTTCTTTATTACAGCTTATTTCTGGGTTTGACCACTGCAGCACACTGAGCAGACATCTTCATTAAGCTGTCCACACTGATGCCTCAATCTTTTTGTTGAAAGGTTACAATTAATTCAGAACCCATCTGTGTATATGAGTAGTTTAAATCATGCCTTCCAAGGTGCATTACTCTGCATTTACCTACACCACATTCCCTCTGACAATGCATTACTCAGTTACTTAGCATTGTCAAGGCTTATTGAGGTGCCTCCCGATCCACCAGCCTTGTCTTCCCTGCCGCTCTTACATATCCAGCCTTTCTAGTAGGTCCTCAATAAGTACATTAAACAATGCCACTGTTTGTATCGATCCTTGAGGCACCCCGCTACTTAAATGCTGTGAAGAGAACAGAGCAATTATTCCTGCTCTGCCCCTGCGTGCTATCCCCTAACTGGATTTGCATCCACGACAGGCAGGATGTTACCACCTCTTCTCCTCCTGGCAACTGACTTTCCTTAAGTAGTCTTTTGTGAAAGGTCTTTATTCAAAGCCATCTGACTATTTAAGTAACTTCCTCTGGTTCCCCATTACCCTGCGTTTTGCTATCCCTTCACAAAATTGCTCAAAATCCATAGATCTGATATCAAAGCCCTCTTCCTTTTCAAAACCTTTTCTTTGTTGACCCAGAAGTTTTTGTGGCTGCGAGTGATGTTATTTCAGTGTCCCTCTACAGGCACGTGAGCTTCAGGCCTGTTTTACTGCAGTGCTGCTACGATGGGGAGCCACTTCTAAACTAAACCTATCCAGCAGGCTGATGACTTTTGTATGAGTAGCAGTCTCTTCAGAAGCTATTCTCTCAGCCACTTGAGAGATTCAAAAATGAAATGGAGAAATCACATTTTCTTAGCGAGGAGGCATCCAAGTACCTACATCCCAGTTTAAGGCTGACTGAGGGTTCACTTTTAACTGTGGGGTCCCGTGCTTGTGCGACTACATTTGATACAGACTGATGAGACGTTATCACCTTCTCCTTCATGGGACTTTCTCACGTTTTTTGTTTTGCCCTCAGGAGACGCTCCTCTCAGACGCCATGGGTCACCTTTGCATGGGTCACCTTTTCCAAACTGTTCTTCATAGGAATAAGGAGCAGAAAATTACTTTGAAAAAAAGAAAACAGGAGTTCAGATCACGTGTTGCCAAAAAATAATTGCACAAAGCGCTAGAGACTTGTGACTGAGAAGTGGGCGCAGCACTGGAGAGCAAAGCTGCTTTGAAACTGGGGCCTTTAACCGGAGGGGACAAGCTTTTTTCCTTAAGGGGATTTTGAAGGTGGGGGGTTTTGTTATTTTATTTATTGTTGGTTTACTTCTTTCTTTCTTGGTTTGTTTTTTTTTTTTGTTTTGTTTTTTTTTGGGTTTTTTTTTTTTTTTTTTTTTTGTTTTATTTTGTTTTGGTTTTTTTAAGACTGTTAAGCACTGGTAATGGGCAAGAGCCCAGCCCCTGTTAAAACCTTGGGAGTGCTGATGTAGATGAAACAGTCCCTGGCAAATTTAGCACTGCAGTGTCAGGCCTTGAAGTCTCAATGGCAGTGTTTGAAATAAGCACAGCTCGGGAGCTTCATCTGCAGCTGTGTGCCAAGCATCGCTGATACTAATGGGGTTAGACCAGCCTTGTCAGACTCCAGAAAAAACACTGGTAAGGACAAGGCCACTGCACCCCAAACAGCAGACGCTGCAGGTTTTGAAGGTTGCATTGTTTACTACTTGTTGGCTTTTGCTAGGAAAAAAAACAACAAACAAGCTTAACTGTGCAAGACCATCTGTGATTCTGGTCAAGACATGACCATCATGCCAGCATGAGGCAAGAGGCAAAGATGGGAGTTCAGTGAAGTGAAAGTTGGACTGCCCATTTTGCTGGCTTACACAGTGCAGAGCAACTGTATGTCAAGACAGTGGATCCTCTCAAGTAGTGTGCATCCAGATACCTTTTTCATTATTCCGAGTAGCAGAAGGAGAAGCAGCAGTTCAGACTCAGCAACTTGTACCCAGTTCTGTCCCCTCAATATAGAATATACCACAGGGCTCTATATGTACTCTGTGGCTAGTACTGTTGATAACAACCTTGATTTCCCAAAGCTTTTGGTTCACGGTATTCCAGTTTGGCTAATAAAAAGCTTGAAATATTTTTACATTAATTTTTACGTCAGAGTAGAGCTGCCAAATCTGACACGCTGAAAATAAGTGATATTCATTTTGAATTAATTTTAAGGCACTCTTAAAAAGCATTACTCTTCCCTCCTTCCGATAAAAGAATTTTGCAGTTGGTTTCAATGATCCGTTTAAAATCTCACTCTGCTTTTGAGGTTCTTTTTGTAATCTAATTTAAATTTCTACTGCTTGGAAGACCTGCTAAGAATTCTTAATTGGTATATGGAACAGTAAATACAAAAACAAATGTCAAAAATAGTGGGAGAGAACAAAACACTTTGAATACAATAGAAATGAGTTGTGTCTTTGTTGCCACTGTGCCAGCAATGTACACTTTTCCCTTTAACAGCTTGCAGTTCTCTTCCATAATGTTTTACCCTCTTAAATGTACATTTTTTTTTCTTTTCTGAATTATTTTTGCAATAATGGTTCTGCAAAATTTGATTTCCCATTTTCACCCCTCTGTTCCCCTCACCCAACTTCCTTGAAACCAAGAAATTAATTTCTTTCTTTAATAATTGCAGTGTGTAATGGAGATTATATCATAGAAATTAGAGATGCAAATAGGCACGTTAGGTCATTCAGCAGTGCATCTGCACTGCGCATGCATGATGACTCCCTGCACTGTAACATGTTCTCTAGTGTTTTGTCCAATCCAATTTTGTAAATTGGGTTGACTTCTATTTAAATTGGGAGTCTGTTCCATAATACAGAGAGATCACCAAGAGGAATGTCCTACATATGGCCCAGATTAGGGACTTTTATTTTTTTTTAAAAATCAAGCTTTTGCCATCTAAGTTTTAAAAACTTCTTCCTCAAACCATATGGGAAAATGTACAGAAACCATCTAAGAAGACTGGAGTGGTGATGCAGCTTGTAATCACTTTGAAGGAAAACTGAGGATTAATCTTGTCGATAACTGCATTATGGGGACTGCTTCCATAGCAGTTCTTCCCACGCAAGCGCCCATTGCCCCGGACAGGAGCTGCTCAAGTGCAATAGCTGCAAAATCAATCCCACTTTACATAGCATCCATTGAATAACATTGAATAACAAACTGCAGTGCAGTCCGAAAGTCTCTCAGTTGTTTTTACAGTTGAAGTGACCAAGTGCAAAATGATTATGTAACTGTCTAAACACAGATCATTAATCCAACAACAGAAATTTTTAAATTATTTTCCCTAGTTTAGGGCAGGAGGCACAATGTTATTTAGGCACCTCACCGGGCTTGGGTGATTTCAGTGTGAGTTGGCCATCTACACAGCTGCTCAGTGCCTTAGACCTTTGTAGCTTTTGGCATGAATATTTGGCCTCCAGTTCCCTGCTCTAAACACTGCTTAGGACTTCTAATTCAGTAATTTGTCATATGAGGCATTAGAAAGAATGATGAAGCTTCAGTATTTCTCTTGTGTGTGGGATAGTTTTTTTTTTGTTGTTTTGTGTGTGGGGTTTTTTGTATTGTTTTTTTTTTTTTTTTTTTTTTAATTAATTGACCATAGTTATGTAGCTTAATGTTATATTTTTGTTTCCGAAGATAAACAGTTGGTGGGTACTGTTGGCACTTGGCTGCTTTGGAAATCAAGATTTTTTTACGGTTTTGTTTCTTTTTTTTTTTTTTTCAGGTGCCTGAGGCTGTGCATGGTGTTCCAGGCTGAAGCAGCAATGCAGTTTTTGAAGTTAATTCCCTAATTGTCTCCACTTACCGAGCTCTGGTTTAGTTTGCAAAATGTTTTTGGTATGTGCTAACTAAATTTCGTTTCCTTTCAGAGAAACTAAACCAGAAGCTTTGCTCTGTTTGTACACCAAAAACACTTCAGCAGCTGGTGATGGTCCAAGACTGTAATGGGTCCTTTGGACAGCTTTGAATCAGATGGGGAAACACACACTCAGTTCAGGGAATTGGACTAAGCCTGGTCTGAAGTTCCACAGACTGCTTGGATTGCAGATATAAAGGCCTCAGTACCGACAACTTTGATTTATTTTTCTGTGTCTATAATGCTAAATTACTGGCTAATGATAAATTTACATTGAGATTATGGGAATATAATTTTTGGCCCCTCTGCCTCGCAATTTGGACCCTCGTGTGCATTAGGGACTCCCTACATGCCTCTTTCAATTCCACTGGAAGAATAAGTCATCTTTCTCTCTGGCTTAATCACTTGGAAACTACATCATCTTGAATTAAAATTGCTTTTTCCTATTTACAAAACCAGGAATGGTTTCTAAGAGCTCTGCTCCTCCCACATTGCTTTCTTTGCCTCTTTTCCAGCTGGGTCCATCATGATTCCAGTGCTCAGATAACAAAGCAGCATCCGCAGGGTGATGTGGGTGGAGGCACATTGAGAGGGTGTAACTGCCCACCACACATTTAGATCTCTTTTCACTGAATCAGGTGAAAAAGATAGTACTTAATGCCTTTAAGAAAGGCCTGCCTGCATGACAAGTACAATTTATACTTCATGTTCCTGTAATTTGACCAGTCAACACCTGGTCTAAAACAAGTGATATACTGTTAAAAGAGAATTCCAAAGCCACATCTAACACAGAGAGGTATCATTTTCCCTATGAAATAAACAGGCAGTTAAACTCCCATCTGCACCCAACCCTCCCCAGAAACCAGAACACATAAACATTCACAACTTTACAAATAAGAGGTTTGGGGTTTTTTTTTAATAAATTAAGAGAAATAGGGAATAGCTCACCAGTTTCTATTTACAGACAAGTTCCTTTTTTTTTTTTTTCTTTCTTTTTTTTTTTTTTTTTAAATTAATGACTGTATATATCAATTTTCAGTTTTTGAATCATTATAAAAACAGAAGCATCTTAAGAGAAAACCTGGAAAATAAAAATTACCACATAGGGTCTCTTATCAAAATAAGTGTGATTTCTCTTGGCTAGTAAATTTAACTACTACTTCAGTTTTGTGTATATAAATAAGAAAACTGGAGTGCTTAGATGACATTCATTTAATAACTTCTGCTGAGAATTATTCTTTACATTCTGTTCACTGCCAGAACCAAATGTAGATCCCCAGCAGATAAAAAACAAAAACCCGAAAAAACCCATCAAAAAAACGCAAAACTAAACCAGTAAATAATTGTTCAAGAAAGTACTTTTGAATTGTGGCACTTGGGAGTAATAACAGTTTGATGCTTTGTAATACAGTATATAATTTAACCATCTTGGAGGGAAAAAAAAAAAGCAATCAAAGCCAAACTTGCTGAGAAAGAAGGATGTCTCCATGCATCAGAAATACGTGGATAGCAATGAACTCAGGAAAGAGTGAGAGCTTACAACCAGGACAAGGGAGGAAGGAGTCTATGAGATTCAGTGGCTACCAAGAAAGAAAGGAGTTTGGGGCTGGTACTAAGGAAAGTGGAGTCTTGTCTGCTTCAGACAATCAGGTGAGTTAGCTCAAACCCTCTTTCTTTCCCATTTGACCAAAATCAGCAAAGCTTGAACAAGTTTGGGACTGATTTCTATGAGCTGTTGAGTTCTGTGAGGGCAGGGATGTCTATCAGAAGAGAGCAATAAGTAGAGAACTTTTGCAGGCTTGTCTCCAAATTGAGCATCTGTCCACAGCACTGACGTTAAGGAAAGTACCTGGGAGTGTGCTTTACTTGTGGTTAGGTAGGTATTTAGAGGATGTCTTGTGGCTGGAGCCATTGACTAAGGAATGTCTTGCACTGTGTTACAGAAGAAGTATCTGTCCCAAGAGGTGCTGGGCATGGGCCGTTCCTCCTGATCTTATTAGAGCTCCTCCTGTGAATAAGGGCTTGTCTACACATAAAGCTATTTCTGATTAATGCCACATGTGGATGCTCTGGCCACACATGACATTAATCAAGAACAATTAATCAGGAACAACTCCATGTGTAGACAAGTCCAAATTTAATGTGAGGGTGGTCACAGAATGGTGCTCTGCACAAGAGAGACCTCAGAGCAGATGAGTAATTGCCTGTTGTTTCCTTGTGGATAATAATGCTCTTGGCAGGGAGAGAATAGACATTTGAGAGTGATTTGATTTTTCATTACCAGGTACATACACACCGTTGTCAGCAATACCCAGTTTCATGAACACTAGAGTGTGGATCACTAAAACTAATATCTCTTGCTGTTGCTTCCTGGTATGCTTCCTGGTATGCAATGCAAAGCATTTGGCTTTGTATGGATTACTAGACACTTGTAAGCATAGCTGTCCTGGCCAAAGGTGTGAAAAAGTGCATTTATTTCTTTATTTTAGGAAAAGATAAGCCTGCAGAACCTAACCCTTTGTCACTAAATGACTTGATTTGCTCAGGACAAGCTTGGGTTAAATTTTGTTGTTCATTATCAAATTGTTGCTAGCAGAAAGCTGCTGACAAATATTTTTTGTGGGGGCAGCTCTAAAGCCTGCGGATGGTTCAGTGTACTACAGGATAACCTCTTCCTGTTACCATGATGGGAGTTTCCCGAGTTGGGGCTGATAGGAAGCAAGATTATTCTGGAAGTGGGTTGATGTGCTCAGGGAATATTTATTCATACCTGAGCTAGCTCCTAAACTGGCTGTTACATTATTTTTATGCAAGCTCTTCTCTAAGTGTGACCAAAACTTCTTTGACCTTTTCTTCTCCCTGCCTTTTGGTGCTCAGACCAAGAAGTTGCTGCTCTGTCTCTGTGCCTGGTTGGGTTGGCAGGACCCTGATTCCATAGTGCTGGGATCATGTGCTTTTTCTGCTTGGAATATTTAGTGCCATTCACTCCAGTATATCAACCTGCCTGGAAATGTTTCTGTGTGGGCTGCCCTAGGTGATTCTACTCTCTCAAGTGTGTTGGACCCCATGATCTTCAGAGATCCCTTCCAATCCATAATTTCCTATGATTATGATTTCTCATGAAGCAGTGTGAAATCCCCTTGAAAGACAGCATATCACAGGTTAGGATAGAGAAAATTTATCATTTTTATTGCATTTTATGAAGGAGGATGCAAAATAGCATGCCAATATTCAGACTGTGTTTGTATTTGGTCTGATTTGGAGCCACAGGTTTCCAGTATTCAAAGCCATAGCATATTTTTTTGGTAAGTATCTCCTATTGAAGCTGTTCTACTTCATTGGGAATGGGAGCCTGTGAGACTAACCTGCTAGTTAAAGTGGTCATATGGGAGACACAGATGCAAGTGTGTGTTCCAAGAAATGTACAAATGTTTATAAAAAGTAGAGCAGCTATAGTGGGACAGATTGAGACAGGTTTTTTCAAAATACTGAATGGCTTTGACATTTGGCCACTTCTGAGAGAAATAGGAGAATGGGTTCAAGTTCATTCAATGAATCAGAGATTTATTCAGAACCTATCTCTCAGTACACGCGCACGTGCCCTGAGCCTGACAGATGTGTGCCCTGACCCTGCTGCTCCCCCTTACCCCCCCCCCAAATGTTGAATGTGAGATTTCCAGCAGGGATTAGGTACGAGATGAGATAGGGCTGTGAGCAGTTTCACACTCTGGCATGTGCCTACCTGTTGATTTCCTGCTCTGCCCTCAAATTTAAGCACTGATTGAAAAAGATTTGTGGGTTGTGGTAATGCTGAAATGTTCCCTGATGTTCTTAAAGGTGGGGAGTGCCAAGGTTTAGGGCTGGGCTGGCGACTAGGCAAATGACAGATTGCTGTCTGTTAACCCCTCTCCCTTCCCAAGGGGGAAGAGAAAGGGAGTAAGGAAGAGAAATCTAAGGATTGGAAAAGAAAACTAAAACAGCTTTAATGAAACTAATAATATTATTAAAACATAATATACACAAATATATACAAAACCAGTGTCAAACCCCAGCCCCCTGACAGCAATTACACCCCCGTCACCACTGACGCAGGCACTGGGGAAGTCCCAGACTGGACTCAGCATCAGATGGGAACCAGATTCAGAAGCTGAATTCTGGAACTGGATTCAGGAACACACAGGTTGGGAACAGACAGCTTCAAATGCCAGCCATTGAAGAAGAGAGCTTGACCCTTGTAATCCCTCAGCTTTATATCGAATATAACATATATGGGATGGAATTCCTTGCTGGTCAGTTTAGGGTCACCTGTGCCATCTGCTCCTCCCCACAGGTTCAGCCTTTTACTTTCTGCACCCCTAGTGTGGTACGCAAGATTTAGCAGTGACCTTGGTCTCCACAGGAGCAAGTATAAGCAAGAGCCTTTCTGCATACCAGTCCTTGGTAGTAACTATAAACCTTGGGTGTTATCACTGCTAGAAGCAGACACTGTCTGCAAAAGTATGTCCTTAACTTCAGGCAGTGCAGTTACTTAGAAAAGACTTAGCTGAAAATTAAAATCACTGAACAGAACTAGACATGTCCTCAAACCAGGACATGGATTTAGGTACCCAAGTCATTTGTAGATGTAGTTCATAAAGTCTAAAGTGTGGTATAGCTTAATAATTGGTTTCAATAATAAGCACTTAATTTTAGCAATAAAAATGCGTTTCATGTATGTATAAATTGGCATTTTAAATTACTCATTTTTCTAATACTCTTGTGAGGATATAATTTATATTGTAATGTCATGAGACTCAAGTGTAATTCTAGGAATAGCATTTTTGATATGAACAGGGTTTTTTCTTGTTAAATTTTATGGAAACATTTAAAATTATAGTCAGCTGAGAGAACGTGTGCAGCTTTTATTACAGATCCCTCCTTAACGCTGATTCTAGATGTCCAAAACTGAAAAATAGTGGCTTGGAGTTTGTAACCTTTCCTTTCAGTAGATTTATGCTTTTAAACCTCATCATTAGCTCATGGCAAAATGCTTTTCATGGTGCCACACCTTAGAGACCACCCATCTAAAGCTCCATCTGGAGCAGAATGTACATGTTCTCTTGTGTCCCCTACACAAGGGTACTGCACGTCTGTTCTCTGATCTGTGCTGCCTTTTGGTATGTTTAGGGCTTTGAGATAAAGAGTTAACTTTAAATCCCAAAGCCACAAATACATTTTTCCTAGTTAACAAAAAAAGCGTCTCCTCTGCATCTGTGATAATATAGAATTGGAGATACCTACGAAGCTTGGGCTAACCATCAGCTGAGGGGTTGGATACAGGGCACATCTGAGTCCAGGAATCTATTACCATGGAATTTGCTTCCTCCGTTTATTGCCAGAGCATGAATCTGTTGACCTTTAGGTCGTGCTGTCTCTTCTACTACATCTTCTCCGGGGAGAAGAAATGAGAGGATTGAATATATTTCTTGGAAGACTTTTTTGTTTTATTTTTGTTTTTTCAGAGGATTGAAGTTGGAAGGTCTAAGTGTTTGGACATGAGTGCTATTCATTTAAGACTTATCCTTAAAATGGGTGCAAAACAGATGTTTTGACTATGCTTAAATAAATAAACAGTATCAGAAAGGGACACGGCCTTTAAAAATGTCAGCTATCAAAAGTTACTGCAATTTTGATCGCTTAACTCATGGAACTGGCATTCAGATGACAGATACCCAAGGTTTTGCTGACCTTGGGAACATCACTGAGTAATCAGTCATTAAGTAAGCCTGAAGTGTTCTTGAACAATTTAGTCAATGTCCTCAGCACTTAACATATTTTCCCTTGAAAGCATGAATATCCTTGCTCCATCTTCTATTCCAGGACACAAATTTGTTCTAATTTAAAGGGAACACCATTCTTCATTTTCCTTGTTTGCTTTTTCCTGTCGTATCTCTTAATGGGAGTAACAGCCTTCTTGTCAACTTTTCATTTTGCATATGTCTCTTAATAAAAGTATAATAAAAATTGAGGCTTACCTCTTCAGACAGCAGCATAATTTTGACTGTAGAAGAAGTTCTGAGATCTGCCTTCTGATGAAAAAGTATAATTCCCATTGAAATAAATGAAACTCAAGCATGGATAGAAGGAGAATAAAATGTGGATGTCAGGCTGTTTCTTGCAAAATCCTGCGACAGAGGAGAGCAAAGCGTTATTATACCAATCTCTGCAGATAATTTGAGACAAAGAGGATTAATGAATTGTCGGGATCCATTGAAAGAATCATTAGTTAAAGCTATTACTGGCACTCAGGATTTTCTGGGCTCCCAGCTACCATGCAATCTATGTGGCCATATTGCTGAAACTAAGGCACCCCAGAGAGGTGAATAACTCACTCTGCCAAGAGGTTACGTGGAAGGTTGTTTACATTCTTCAACTTAGCATGCAGACAACCAAATTGGTACTTGGACCCACGTGCTTCTTTGCAGTGTATGGAAGCAAATCAGCAGTGAGTAAAGAGGCTCTAGAGGCTGTGGCTGAAGGATGAGATGCACTGTTTGGTGTAGTGGGGTGGCATTGTTGATGCACAGGAGGCAAGACAGGGTGAACACGGGGGACTGTGGGGGAAGGAACATGATGAGAGAGAAGAGGGTGGGAATGGGAGAAAAAAGGAAATGGGAGAAGTATGACAGAAATGTAACGGAAAGGGATCATAGAGCTAAATGAAGCAAAAGCATAGTAATTGATGTGATATGTCATAGTTTAAAAAGTACCCATTATATATACACATCTGCTTATTTTCTGTGTGCCATGACCATGTTTCTTTAGAATATATATTCCAGGAATTATCGATTGCTTCTGCAACACAAACCAATATATGTTTTAACCATTGTTAATTTGATTTTCCGGATTTAACAAAGTTAGTGTTGTATTTTGTGGTAGATGGGAATCAGAATTGCTAGCTGAAGCACAATAAATTAAACCAATTCCTGAAAAAAAATAAAGATTTGAATTTACTCCCACTGATATTAATATCAGATTTCAAAGTGACTTTAAGTAAAACAGGATTGTGCCCTTACATGGAAGCTGTGATTTCCTAAGCATTACATTTTCTATCAGATGCAATGGACATCCCTTTCGTGGCTGGGAATGGATTATATGTGCCCACATTTTATTGCTAAAACTTCAGTGTAAGAGCTACCCAGGGCCACCTGACAATGTTTTTTTTTTTTTTATTCTAAACTACTTAAAGGGACCCTCCTTAAAACTTCTTGGTTAGAAATATGCACTTTCTGGTGAGGCACACTTAACTAATGTACTCTGAATTATTAACAAAATGATGGAAGTTTCTAATTCCCTGATGAAATGCGTGAGATTGTTGAATAAGGGAGGATTGTTGAACATGCAAAACGTGCCTATACCGGCTTATTTAGGATGGGCACGTAATCGAATGTCAGAGATACAGATACATTTCTCTTGTTTCTTTCAGTTGCAGTAGCCTTAAGTGTTGTTTTTACTGTTGTGGATACCACATTTGATAGGCGTAACAAAAATGTGGTTTTCAAGCTGACCCTTTTAAGGCAGAATAGCCTGAAGGAGATGCACCCCTTCTGCTTCAAAGAAGATCTGTCAGTAGGAAGGAGGAATAATATGCATGCATAAGTAATTAATAATGATCTGAAGCTTTGATATTTCATAAGGCCCAGAAAATTACATTTTTACAGGATGTAATATATTGTTGGGTTAAAAACACATGGCTTAATACCGTATCCTGTAACAAAATTTCTGTAGAGATAAATAGGAACTAAGCTTGAATAAGGACAGAAGTATCAAAAGCACTGTCTTGAGTGCTGTATGTGTCCTTTTATTACACCAGTGAATACAGTTGTGGTTATCACTGCAATCCTTAATAGGATAATATGGATGAGAAAGATCTTCAATACAGAGTATAATGAGGTGCTCAAATAGCCTGACTTTTCACTTAAAGAATTCATTCTCCTGAAAAGCTCAATTTCTACATACCTAGTAGTACAACATGAAATTCAGAGGCCAAATCTCATTGACTAGATTTTGTTTGAATATGTTTTAAAACAGCTGCTTTGACTTCATTAGATGTCTTTAATGTAGCCATTTGTAAAGTCCTTTTCTTGTATAATAGATTAACTTGCAGAGAGGAACAGTCTGATGCAGCGATGCCTTTTGACAATCCTATTTTTAGAAGCAGGGGGAGGTACAGTCAAATAAAACATGCTGCAATTAATAAGCTAGATATCGAGTGTGGATGGTTATGGGGAAACTTCCTTTGTATTTTAACAGTCTTCTGGGGTTTCCTGCCCTTCTTATAATCACAGAGAATCCTACAGACAATTTTTACCTGGTGAGAAAGTACCTGTGCATTACCCATTCATCTGTAATTGGTTATGTTTTTTTTTTCTTCAGGGACTATCAACTTCTACTATTCATTTATCTCTCCTTTTATGTGTTGTTTCATCTGGACATAAGGACACTGAACTAATAGGTATTCACCTATTGTCTGCCATGGCTCCAGCAGCACCCCTCTGGTACATTACACAACAGTGACAGGCCACGGTTTGAAAGCCTGGGGAATATGTTATTATGATGTGTTTTGGAGGGGTTAAACTACTTGGGAGTAAAATGGCCAGTTACATAGAAACTTTGAAAAATCCAGGAGATTTGATACTAAACCCCAAAAGTTTTAGTAAAAGGAAGATTGTAATTCTGGGATCAAAGGAAACAGACTGAGCACAGTTTAACTTTTGCTGCACTAGTAGCATAGGACCCTTGTGCAAGGAACATATCTTCCTGGTGCTGGACTTGGTTAGTTTAATTCTGTGCCTGAGACATGACTGGTAAAATTAAGATGTTGCCTTAATTGAAACATTAGACATTTAGAAATTTACATAGCAAGCTGATAGAGTTCACAATTGAAAACATCTATGTATTTTTGTATGGATATTTTTTTTTTTTTAATGCAAATAGGGTACTAGTTGATTTGATACTGTCAGAATATAGTCATTGCCATAGAACAACTTTTCACTTAACATCTCTGCCCATTATTGCTATCAGGAAAGAAGACATTCAAACCTAGGCTTTCTTGACTGGAAACTGGGACTGGCAAGGTGAGGTTAGTTAACCTAATTTAGGAATCCATCCCCTTTGGTACATTGACAGATGTCTGGTGAGAACGGCTGAAGATCAAATCTATAAATGAAACTTCCCTGCAGGTCATCTATGCTTAGGTGCCTCTGTTCTTCCAGTGTCTTGTACATTCCCTTTGCCTTTCCCCACAGATGCTTAGATAAATTGGCTCCCACAGATGCTTGGGTAAATTGGCTGTGCATTCCCACCAAGCACTGGAGAGGAATGTGCAAAGCAGCTCAGAGTAATACAGGCTAATGATGCCGGGGATGCACTCCCAGAAGTCCTTCTAGGGTGTTGCATGGTGGCATTTGTCAATGCAGGTGCTTGAATGCTATTTTATAGTATGGCACATTCTGTAAGTATATGCGGCATTTGTGGTGTTTCCAGTTACCACATATTTTTGGGCATGTTCAGACAGCTCCTTTCAAGGTCATTAATAAACAACAGAGAGCTAGACAGGCATCCCCAAGGAACCCAACTTGTTACTTCTGTCTTCTGCAATCCATTGTCAGCACATTGACTTTTTGTTTACACCTATTGGAACAATTTGTTATCTAATTCTGTATACTTACATCCTACAAACAAGTTATCTATTCTAATGCTCTGTCTAGACAAAGACTTAAAGGTGTGATGTTAGCATGTGCAACCAATTTTAACCCATGCTAACCTGGTAGAGCCTAGGCTCCCCATGAGGCTTTAAGACAGTCTATTTAGTGTGTGTTAAAGGTAATGTCTCTTGTCTAAAGCTTAAGAAAAATACAGTTTGACAAAAGCTTCAGGAAGACAGCAGTGTACATCACTAGTCTCTTTGATTCCAGTTTGAGCAGTTTGATTCCATCCCCCCCCTTCAAGTTGGCATTGTATATTTTTGTAAAACAATGTGTCTTTGTTTTATTTATAAACCTATCACTTCCGCCTTTGTGGAAGACTCCACAGTTTTATCTTGGACTGACTGAGGCTCTGTTTGCAATGAGTTTTGAAGTGATGTATTTGCAGTCGCATTTAATCTGCAGTATGGACTTCTAATTCTGCACTGAGCTAGACAGTTAACCCTCAGAGTAAACTGTACTAATACTTGCTTTTTTTCACCAAGGTGGTATGTCTGCATTAGGTAGTGTTGCGACAGTTGTCCTGTATAATACAAGTTGTGCTGAATTATGTGGTTGAACTCATGTCCTATGAAATACATGTTTAGTTCAGTTCTTCCCAGAGCAGCCATCACAATAGGTATCCAGAGAAGAAGATTTTCTGAATATAGAAATTACTTGTATATAGTTTGATTCCTCATTTATTAGAACAGTTGATTGATGTGCAGAGTACTTAGTTCTGGATCAAATAAAACATATGCATCTCTCTAGGTCTATCTTGGATTTTCATATTTAAAATCTTACAGCTGAAACAGGAGGGATTTTTATCAATGTGTAACCACTGTACCACTATAGTAATGCAAAAAAAAAATAAAAGGAGAGAGAAAAAAAAAATGTCTATTGACAACAGCCAAAGATTTATCTCCCCTGTGTTGCCTTGATGTTTCTTATTTTCACAGTTTCTTTGCTTCTTTTACAGGTAAGGTAAAAATAGGTATCATTTTTTAATACTCTGATACCCACCTTGTGATAAGATGTGTTTCTTGTTTGTGCTAACTTGTTTTCTTGAACACTGGATATTGTCAGGTGTCAGCCGTTTAGGACCAACAGTGTTCCAAGCTCTTACGCACTTAGATTCACTATGTCTTTATTGTTTGAGCCTGATGGTGGGAGATGCTATACCACCATCTTTATCTCTTATTCTCTGATATGTGTAAACCATATTTTAGGACATATTTATTATCTAATTATTTTAATGCTGGCCTTTGTAAAAACCTATTACAGATCATCAGACATTTGTATGTCCCTTCCACTTAATTTTTCTTTTTTGATAGAATCATTTTCATCTCTTTGGTAAACTGGTTCCTTCTTGCATTTTTAAAAGGCAGGATAAACCTGCTCTGAGTGATATGTAGAACCAAATTCACTATGACCCCTCATATCTTTATTCCCTTACCATTAAAATACTGTGTTGTCATTCCAGTTAAGCTTTTTAGTATGTTGAGTAAGATCTTTGCTTTTATTTCACATCTAAGGAGTTCTGTCTGGTCTGTCCAGCAGCCAGAAAGCCACATTGTCATGAACAGTGCTGGTGCTGCCAGCAGGTCTTCAAAGTTCAGCATGTGCTGCAGTTCTGCAGGATCAGTTAAGCAGCCCCAGAACTTCTACAGACCTGCAAGGTAGTTCTTTTCTCTCAGCTTGGTCAGCTGGAAACATTGTCTTTCTATAATCCATACTTTGATAATAGTATTCTTTATTAGCATTGGACTTATTAATGTATTTTATTTCATTAGGCAGCAGGACAATGAACATTCATTCTGCCTCATAAATATAACTTGCACTAGCCTGGTGTCACAATCTGGTGTGAGTTACATGATCATTGTTCACACATATGATCTTGAGGGAGGAGGTTGCATTTCAAATACAGACAAAAGAAATTTGACACCATTTTGACTTGATGAGAGAAGCATGCATGTGTCCTGTCATGGACTGGATGCTATACTTTGTCTATTAGCAAAGAGATACCATTTCATCCATAATGCACACAAGCTGTTTTGAACAATAAGGCAGAAAGAGAGACTTGTTAAAGGATGCTCTGCTTTTGCCAAGGTGGGCACGAGACTCCTGCCTCACTGTTGTTTGTTATTCCCCTGCCAACACAGCAGCAATGAGGTAAGGAAAACAGTCCAGATCTTCATGCTGGAAGACGGAGAAGTTCGAGTGGTAAATACTTGAACATTCAAGAGATGGACACTTTGTTTTGAGCCCGTGTACCTGTTTTGTAGGTCTCACCCATTACCCACAGGACTCCTAGTATCCTTATGGAACAGTGGGCATACAGAATGATCTGTGGAATAGAGCTTTATTTCTCCCTGTGCTGCTCCTCTGAGCAATATAACAGCAAGGAGTAATTTTATTTTAGAAAGAATAGATCCATTAAAAAAACCATTCGCCTTTCTGCACAAAATGTGTTGGTGTGATCAGCCCAAGGTTATAGGTGCTTATAGTGTCTAATTACTCTTGCTTTCTGTAAATTTCTAAGAAGAGCTTTACATTCTTTCATTATCTTGAGACAGGTGGAAACACTCTTCATTAAAAATTTAGCACTCATCTCATTTATTCAGAATAGATTAATATAGTGGTCCGCTATGAGAGGTAGCTGTGTGTGAAACCAGCAATGCTGTTACTCTTGAGCCAGACATGCGGCACTTTCTTAAAAGGGTGCTGTAAATGCACACGGTTCTCTATCAATCATTGTAAAGGCACAGGATTTTTCAGAAGTGTCTATTAGTTTCAGATGCGTCACTTCTCTGGTGCTTATCTTCATACAACTTAAGAGGAGCCTGATTTTCAAAGAGCAGGTGTCCATCATTTTGTAAAAATCCAGTTATATTAAAGTGTCACTCAACTTGAGGTATCCAGATGCACTAAGCTATTTTTTGAAGTCTTGTTCAAACCAATGTCTTCTGCAAGACTTTGTAGTCTAATTCAGCCAAACACACAATGTATAGAATAAAAACAAGATGAGGCTTGAGAAAAGAGAGAGACATCAAAGGGAACAGAAAGAAAACACAGAATTTGTTGTATCAGAGCAGACCATTGATCTGAGAAGGACTGTGTTCTGCTTCCAGCTGTGGCCAGTACCCTGTCATGTAAAAGAAGGGCCAAAAATGTGATTCATAATGTGCCATACAAAAATCTCTCCAAAGGTTCTTGCTTGTGTTGTTCACTGTAAATCAATTGGTTGAGTAAGAGTGAGGTGGAACAAGAAGCATGCTAGCTGATAGTTGGTGAAGGAAGCATATCTGTGTTTAATATACAGGCAAAATGCTACAAGACTAGTTCATCCTTAGGAAAATATTATCCTTGTAATGCTGTCAAATTCAGTGCCTACCTGGGTTGTGTCTGCCTTGAACAGAAACTGATACGTTTGCAAGGTGAATTTCTTTGGAATGATTTATCTTATTTTTTTCTGATTGCTCAGAAAAATTTTATGGTATTTCATTAATTTCTCTGTTGTGCAGGAGCTGTTGTTTAAGATGGAAAATGCAGCTCATCAGCTAAGGCATTACTTCTTCAAAATGCAGATGTAGAGTTGGATCAGAGAAGGTCAATCTGTGTGTCATATCCTTAGTCTTGCATGAGTTCAAACTTGAATCTTCCTGATTATCATGTTACAAGAAGGTCTGACCAGAATCATAGAATGGGCTAGGTTAGAGGAGATCTTGTGGTGTCATCCGGTCAACATACCACCACTGCTCAAAGCAGTGCTAACATTCAGTCAAATTGCTCAGGGCCTTGTCCAGGAACACTTTGAATATTACCAAGGATGGAAGTTTCATGACCTGTCTTTAAGCCTGTTCCTTGCTGGATCACCCTTCTTATGACTTTTTTTGCCCTTCATATGTCATTGGAATCTCCCATGCTGTAAGTTTTGAGGATTGCCTCTTGTCCTTCCGCTAGGCACTGCTAAGAAGAAGCTGTGTTTGTCTTCTCTCTGGCTCTTCTACCTCCTTTAGGAAGCTGAAACTAATCTCGCCTCTAGCCTTTTCTTTGCGTTGAACAAATCTCATTTCCTCAGCTTCTCATCCCATGTCACGTGCTCTGAACTAGATCGGCCTTTTCAGTTTGTAAATGTCTGTTTTGTCCTGGGGAGTCCCAAATTACACACAATACTCCAGATGAGGTCCCTCAAGTGCTAAAATGATGGGAATAATTACTTATTTATAAAATAGGTCATGATTGGTTCCCTGTCATCCCTCTACATTATACAAAGTAATAACCAAAGTAAGGAAACAAGATTCCAGGACTGCAATAAGAGAGAAAAGAGATGCTGTGATGCTGTGCTTAATTTTTCCTTCTATTCTCAGTTTTGCTTTTCTTTCTGCATAGTGACATAATATCAAAAGAAGGGGCAGATGGTGCTGCTACTGATCCCAGCTATCCAAGAAACACCCCCCTTGAGGGACAGGGGCCTCAGCCAGTTCCAGCTTGGTCCTATCAGTTTTTTGGGAGGGATATACCATCCATTCAGGGGTGATTGATTATCAAGTTCAATATTCCCACAGATGTCTTTTAGCATGCAAAAAAGTTATTCTTTTGGATTTTGATACTTTTCTGTATTTGGCCATATTGCAGACACTGCTGCAAGTAGAATATGTGTGCAGTAGCCTAGGCTGGACTTTTGTACATTTGGAAATGCTGCTTGTATTAATTGGTTTGGGAATTGCAATGCTTAGGTGATTTAGATACAGGCATTGCCTTTCTAGTTTCTAAGTCTCATTGCAGCTTAGACTGGGGGAAAGAGTCTCTGTGCTGGAGAGAAGCAAGGCACTTTCAGGACAAAATGACAGCTGAGTCTGGCTGCTCTCAGGTGGGTTGTCTAGGCACATAAAGTCCCGTTTAATTTTCAGAGTCCTCTCTGGGGGACTAACCTTGAGTCAAATTTTAGAAGCAGTGTCAAATTTTAGAAGTATTTAGGCAACTAAGTGAATAGATAAGAACATAATGCAATTTAAGGGATTTTCATGCCTTTGTTTCCTGTTTGTGACATGGACATATTGTCTTCTTGCAAGAGTGTTGTTGAGATGAAATTACATATTCAAGTCTGCAGAGTTCCCAGACACTATGTTGTGTGCAGGCCATAACGGTATTTCACCAGGTGTTATCACAGAAGGGTCTAGTGCTTCTCCTCAGTCCAGTCAATCCTCTGCTTTCCTTCTGCTTGTTTGCCTTTTCCCTCCTGTTTTATTGTCATACACTTCTGTTCTTAGAGAAGCATATATATTGCCGAATACTGAGGGCTGAGTGAGTGTTGTGGAAGAGGTACATACTTGTGGCTTTCTTTTTTTTTCCATGACACAAAAATAACTGCAAAGCCATTAATGAATAAAACCCAGGCACTCAGTATCACCGTGCAGAGTATAAATCAACAAAGAGGCAGCCTCATGTTTGACTTTATAATATGGAGCAGAAGTGCCTTCACATCGTCAGATGTTGATGCTATGGCTGCCATTCCTAAGTTGTCCCCCCCACCCCCAAGCTGCTGCTAATAAATTACAAACACATTTGCTCTCATTAATCATTCTTTGAAATGGCAGAATAGTCTTTGCTGATTGAAAATAATTATTAGCTTCTCAAAAGGATTAAACAGCCTGTTTAGATTTTCATTTATATCACCATTTTGATGGAGCGATGTGGGGGTATGTACACAGCCTTTGTCTTAAGAGTAATAATAATAATTAATGCTGTGTAACAAAGAGTTTCAGAAGGATTTCAGACAAAGAAAGAAAGAAGAGGCAGGCAAGGTGAGCTGTGGAATAAATGTAGGACACAGAGCTGAACATAAGCTTGTGTTGGGCAGGAAGCCTCCTACTGTAGCAGAGCAGTGATAAACACAAAGGAAAATACAGCATTCTCAACATAGCAGTGGAGAGACTTGAAATTTCTGGCTAACGTTACAATCTGAGCAGTGTAATTAATCTGGAATTGAAAGAATACCACAGATGTTTAAAATTATTTTTTTCTACTGAGTCAGTATCCTGCACATTTACAAATTGTAGATTGTGGATTAATAGCCCCTGAGGTTCATTACCCGATGGGCCTTGCTCCAAGCTTTGAATTTGCACTCAGTAAAGTGTATTCGGATTGAGACAGCTTCCTAAAGTTGGGCCCCAGGATTTTAAAATAAAGTGTGTTTGCTGTTAAAAGTGTTCTGTGGACACTGGGATGGGAGTGCTTGCTGGAGTGCCAGAGGTATTAAAATAAACTGAAAAATAAGGGGAAAAAAAGCCAGATAAGAGTTAGCACATGCACATTTCAGTATGGGATGTGATGAGGAGATGCCCAGATAGTATAACCCTATTAATATCTTACACCCAAAGTGTAACACATTATGATATTTGACTGCTGAAGGGCAGGACTTATTAACTAGATCCATGATCTATACTCATGTGATTACACTGTCTTGGGATCTGAGCTGATGTATCTGTGCAGTGCAGTACAGCGCTCTGTGATGTGCTAGCTAGTTTGAGTTCATTACGTGACACAGGCACACCTTCTAAGATGTTGGATGGTACAGAAAGACTGTGGGTCACATTCAGATAGTGTCAATTCCTCCGAAATCTCCGGGCTTGGTACTTCCTATCAGTTCCCTGTGGGCAGCTCTTGTCCTTCAGCCTCATTTCATCCCTTTTGGTTATCCCTTAGTGTCTGTCAGATGTCCAGTTCTGTAGATGTGTCACTTAGATGTAAATGGGGCTGTTAAAACACATCTCTCTGTGACTGTCCCATTTCATTCATCCCCAGTGGCATGCTTGAAGTGAGAGCCCAAACACTGGGAGCTCAATAATGGACTTCCTTCACCTGAGTGGGTTGGGAAATGTGATGTTTCAGTTTATACTCAAAAATATTTACATATTTTTCACAAAATGGAAAAGACTCAGCAAGAAGGGTGAAGATGTGATCTCCTTGTTTGGAAATTATGATGGTCATGTAATAGCTGAATTACATCTCTGAAAGAGAGGACTTCCATGGCTGTTAAGTAGAGGAGAATTCAGAATTGTTCTTTGTGCCACTCTTTACTGATGTGGGCTCCTGAGAGGGAGATGGAAGTGCAGCACCTTTGTGAATTTTTTTGGGACCAAGTAATGGTTGTTCACGATCTAGATGGTTGTACATCTACTCAACAGCACCTTGTTGACTTTAGCAGTGCAAGAAGGGGATGTTTTAACCACCAAGTGTTCAAATGGTGCCTTAAATGTTTGACTCAGAAACCTAAAGAGGCATGGAGGTATCTTGTGAACCTAACTCCAGTCAGCCCCAGCATTCATTTCCTGGTGGTAATCTTTGAATATTACTTTTTTTTTTGAGCTAAAAGAGAAATTGTATACAGATGCACTGAAGTAATGTATCTTTTGTTCCCCATCACAATTTGTACTGAGAGTCACAATACAAAAGCTTATCTGGATTTCTGGTTGGATAAATGGTTTTGTGACATGGGTCAAGGAACCCTTGACTTAATTATTTAACTAACCTCCGGAGCATTAGTTCTCTGACTGTACAATGGGAATCTTAATTTGTCTTGCACTTTGCTATGCTTAATTAGTGTGCAAGGTCTTCTGACAGGTCTAAGATCTTAAAACGTATGTAGGCGTTTTAAAGACCTATGCACTGAGATCCCCATGTCCTCTGAGTGCTGTGGTGAAACAGGTAACAGGGTGGGCCATGTGACAGGGTGCATGGCATGGGGTGCTCTGCAACTATAAAGTTAGAAAGACAGCGTCTACTCCAGACAGCTTGAAATCTAAATACCAGTGATTTATTTTAGCAGCTGTTTACATAATTCTTATATCTGTGTGAAAATCGTCTATGAAAATATTTAAGAGTAAATGTAATCTAGTCTTCCAAAGTTCTGTATCTGGTTCCTAAACCTGGACCTCCAGATTGATTTACTAGAAGTGTGTCTGTTACATTATATGTGACAGTATATGCTCTTCCTTCCCTCTGTACAGGGTGTTCTTACTCCTATGTGCAGGTTCCATTCTGAACATACTCAGTACCAAACATTTTATTTTTCAGTTCCCTTGGAAGACATTTCTGAGAACTGTATATACTGAAACAGGGTCTTGGCTTTCCTGTTTTTCTCACAGGCCACCATAATAAACATTGCATTGATTCTTATACTATATTAGTTGCTACTGTTGTGTCCTGAATTCAGGCTTCTCCATGTACAGCTATTGTTTAATTGTACAGAGGTCAAGAGGATAGAGGAGATCAGACCTGCTTGTATTTTGCTTGCATAGATATTTGATTTTACAAGGGGAAGGAACTGATCTAACCTTATATTTAATAGTTACAGGTTGATTTGCATAACGAGTTGATGGCAAAGCTTTCCTTGTCAACAGTGAAAAGCAATATTGGATTCAAATTAACGAAGTTATAGAGCACGATAAATCAGAACATACTGATCCTGGAAATTAAGGCATCAAAATGTATGTCTGTCTTCCACATGTGAGCCTAATTCATATTTTCTCGGCATTCAGATCTCCTCTGCAAGTCACTTCATGAAGCCAAATAGGAAAGCGTTTTTCTCACCTCCCAGCATGTGTGCAGGGAAGACCCTCACTCCGCGTGATCCATTCATGGCACAGCCATCTGATGTATAGGTGGAAGGACCCTTGACTGGATCTTTTCCAATACTGTCAGCATCATATGGAATGGGAAGGAAGGTGTAAGAGGTACAAATTTGCTACTATATACTTCCATTATGGGTCAAGAACTTTCTGAGCTTTATACCACAAAACTATTTTATAGAAGTCTGTTGTGTTTGCATGGTAGCTCCCCCTGGTATACTCCTGCATGTTAGCACACAGTTATGTTTTTCTACACACAGGCCTTAAAGTGAGATAGTGCATGGTATATAATATTAACCACTGAGATCTCTGGTTATGAACAATTCTGCATTTACAAAGCAGAAAAAAAATGGATCAAGAAAATAAGGGAATGAAGAATGGTGACTTAGAAGGATAACTTTTTATAAAGACATTGACATTATTTATTAAAACATGGGATTTTATACAGCAAAATACATTTGCATATGCTATAGACATTGAGAAAGTGGGACTAGACAAGGTAGTGTTGAACATTCATTCTCTTTTTAGGCACTTTTTCTTTATTAACTTGGGTTACCATATCTATTTTATTATCAACTCTGTTTGTATTTTGATACAGTTTAGGCCTGAAAGAATATTGTTGGAATAGAGAAAATAAGATTTTGTCTTTTTGTTTGTTGATTTTGTTTGCTCATTAGAGTTCATTTCTGTTTGAGCTGTTAACAATCTGTCACTGTATCTTGAGAGTCTCCCTGGATTAGTCCTTGGTAATTGGGAGACTGTATAATACAACAAGTTATATATAAAATAAGTATATATTATAACAAAAGTTTGCTTTATAATTTGTTATAATCTTTAATTTGACTCACTTGTCTATTCTAAACAAATTTTACCATGTTACTGTAACTACTGTATGTCAAAAAATAGTAAAGAAAAAAAATCACAATCTTCTATTTCAAGAGTTACTAATAGAAGAACCAGAAATTAACTGCAGCATTAATAAAGAATATCTGGTTCTGCCTTATTAAACCCAACAAAATTCAAATAAATCGTGTAGATGGAACTAAAGTGTATTTAGATTTTTTTTTTCTAATTTTTTTTTCTTGGTGCTAGGGTAGAATATGAAGCTAAATACATTCATCCAAAGATAACTGAAGTTCCTGCTCTTGTTTAGATTTCATCAGCTGTTAGAAATCTCCTAGGTGATTAAACTAATGCACTGTAAAAGAATGAATCAGTCCTGCAGAGCTCTTTGTACAGAGAATAGCTTGCTCGGTTAAGTACTATTGGGGTTTTACTAAATTAAAATCCTAAGAATTTTTGTACATAATATATTTTATCTGTGAAAACTGAGCAAAATTTTATATGTGACTCTTAAACTAAATTCCTATGGTAATTAATAAAGAAGATTTGAATACATTTCTGGTAGAGTCATCTTTGACCAATTTAATAACTTGATTTTCTTAACAGAGGAAACCCCTTATCTCTCAAGGCTTCTGGTAACATTGGAATACACCATGAAATTGTTAAGAGAATCAGAGAGTCTCTTCTTTGTTGGGGTAAGATGAATTCAGGCTGGAAACTTATCTTTTACTGATTCAGGTGGAACACATTTTTAGTAATTATTTAATATTTATATTTCAGTTCCCGTGTAGGTTCCAGTAGGTCCTTGAAACTCTTACTGGAAGCATCTAGTCTCTGTTGTGTAGCAGCACATGAAAATATGGCCCTCTCCTGAAGCTGAACTTACTGGACCCTGATAAGGCTGCTTACATTTGCAAAGCCAGCTCATTTTAGGTGTTCTCTTGTTTACAGGTAAACATGAATTTTATTTTTTCCATGTCTGGATAAGATAGGCAAAAAATGTAGTTAGATGTATATTCTTCTAACGTATATATGTACACACTTGCCTTTTTTTAGTAGATTTATTGTAACTTATCCCCAACCCCTCTTGGCCTATTATTTATTTATTTATTTATTTATTTTGTGACTGGTATGGCAAAGGGAAATGACAAGAGCTAAAGAAGAGATAAGGAAGTGACCTTATCAGTCAGCTCAGAGATGGCGTTTCATGAGTGGCATTTTGCAATTGTTGCATGGAATAAAAGTGCAGATATATAATAAATTTATGGTTTTCAGTGGGTTCTTGTCTTGAACTCCTGATCTCCTGCTGCAACTTCCTCATGTCAACTTGTAGTGGACAGTGTAGTTGTGGATAGAGACTACATGAAATTCACTGTAATCCAACAAAAGCTTCTTTTTATTTTATAATACGACATAGCATTTATGTGTGTGTTCACTGTCTAATTCTAGTACAGTTTTTGTTTTTTGATTGTCATAAACAGAAATTAGCTGGTTTGGGTTTGTTGGGGTTTTTTTTTTGTTTTTTTTTTTTTTTTTTGTTGGTTTTGTTGTTGTTGTGTGCAGGGTTTTTTGTTTTGTTTTTTTTTAGATAGTATGTGCTATTTCAGTTTTTAAAGTTTTCTTCTAAAATTTCATGTCAACATCATACTGTGCTGCACCCAGTAAGTACCTGTACAATATACACACTTCTGTAGATTGCTAAATCAGTGTTAAATATGACTAGAGTTGACTGAACTGTGAAAAAAATATAAATGTATGCACTGACATGAATTCAAGAGGAAAGTTTAATTCAATCATGTTTGCTGCCCTTTTATACTTTCTGTTTGTGAACATTTAAGAACTTGATTCTTGATACTGGGAATAGTCCAGGAATATTTAAGAGTGAAGATTTAATGAAAACAAGTGTTTAAAGTCATACTAACAGGGTGAGATTCCTTCAGTCCTTTTGTAAAAAAGCTTTAAATGGCATTGGACAGGAATGCTTGTCTTTATAAAGAGCTGGTTGATATGGAACTTGATTTGGAAGAGGGCCTTTCTTGATTAAATTTAGTAGCCTTACACCATCTGGGGAAGGCTACCATACTTGGGAAGTAAAGCTGATAGTTTTCCATAGGAATGATACACAGTCATGTAGATCTATTTGATCTACTTGAAATTACAAATATGTTCAGCAAAAGGTTTCCTGTGCAATCGCATTTGGCAGAATGGAAAAGAGGATTGTACAGTCTGGAAGAGGAAGGAGTTGATAGCAGCTCAGCATTCAATGCTGTTCTCAGTTATTTTGGAATGTTTAGTACATTTAGTTGGCTTTTGACCTGGTGTCCTCCTAAATCAAGAGTAAAGGTCAGATAGATAATAAGAGAAATTTAATGAACTGGTATTTAAGAAGGTATCCTGATTCAGGGCAGCAACTTAGGGGAAACGAAGAATGCAAATAGACAGACACAAATAAAGGGGAGAGCCTTTCCTAGGCTACTCCAATAACCTTTGAGCTCTGCTTCTGCAGAGTACAGCACTTTGCCTGATGTGGAGGGAAGACTGATGTAGTTCTCTCTTCTGCTTTGTTTTCAGTGTAGAGTCACTGCAGTAGTTTCCATTCAAAAAATGTTAGGTACATGTCAGACATTGCTGCAAGAGAGAAGGATTACCCATGTGGTTTCTATGTATGGTTTCTATTTCCATAACAAACATTGCCCCAAACAAGAGAGCAGTGGTAGCTGACAGATTAAGTCAAGGAAGATCCTGAAGGAAAGATCTCCATTCAAGAGACGGCATTTTGACAACTTGCAGGTCAAGGAATTTCGTCTTTACTGGAACAGACTTACAGGTTCTTTCTACCCATCCAGGAAGGTGGCAGTCTAAATTTCTGAAGAATCCAAAGGTAGCAAAGTAATGACCTAAGAAGAATAACAAGCTGGACTGAGCATAAATAGTCATGTTAATGAATTTAAGAGTAAAATGGCTTCTAATTAAAGTACACATTCTCTTATTTAAGTCAGCAGTTATAATGGATGATAGCAAATATTGTACTTAAATTTATAAAAAGCCCCAATAATAACCTGGAGAATTACAGACCTGCAATGCTTACTTCAGCTCTTGGCAACTTAATTGATAAGATGATTAAGAATACAGTTATAAAGAATCCCAGAAACATGTAGTTTGATGATATGGTAGGGGAAAAAACCCAAATCTATAATTTTTTTTAAGGAATATCACACCTCACTAATACTTTTTAATGTATAAACGATACAATAAAGGAATGAAAACCATTTGATAAAGTATATTTGTGTACTTAATCACTGACACTTCTTAAAGTGACAGATAAGGAAGCAAAAGCACATAGATTTCCCTAAAAAGATGGTGAGAGGAGGTAGAAGTCTGAGATTCAAGTCTTCCTTCTGAATCAGAGCAGAAGGCAGATTTGTTCTTTCATTCTCTGTATTCAAAATAGCTGTTCAAATCGGTGGATTTCTGAGATTCCGAGGAGTGAATTTTTGTTCCCTTTGTTCTGATAGGATTTACAGTCCCTGGCAGAATGCCTGTCTCAGCTGAATTGGTTCCTAAACCCCACCCATTTCCTCTGTTTCACTGCTGACTTGCTTAGCCGTGTCACACTCAGACAGCTTTGGAGATCTCTTTAGCTGCATATTAATTGCATACAAGTATGCCATTAGGCATCAGGGTGTGTCTGAGTTAAGCATAGTAACACTTTAGTATCTTTGATGTTCTGAGGAAACTAATACTCTGAGAAAGTAACATCCTGTGTGGATAGAAGAGTACAAAGTAAAAAAAAAAATTATTTTCCTCAAGGGAAAAAATAACCTTTGGAAGATCTCAGGTTCTCACATATGGGTAGAAGCTGGTCTATTTACTAATAATCTGGAAACTGGAAGACCAGTTAGGTACTGAATTATAAATATGCTCCAAAAAAGGTCAAGTAAAATTGAAGAAATGTGGACAAACTTCAGGAGGAACAAAGAAAGTTGGCAGCTGCCACCATGGCGGAATAAAATCAGTGTTGGTTTAAAGTGGTGATCCTTAAGTCATTTTATGCCAAAGGAGTGCTGTCATACCTTCGATTTTGTCGTGGATTTTAAAAATGTGAGTGCGATGAAGAGAACATCTCAAATGAGTAATAAGGTGCAGATGATGGAAGAATTCAGAATAAATTTAAGAATGAAATGACTACTAGCAAAAGCATGCACTTTCTTCTCATCAGACTTTTAATGGATGAATTATAGGACTGTTTGATATGCTCTTGTAGCCTCTCCACAATCTACTTTTCATGGCCTAGCAGAACTCCGTAGAAGCCACAAGAATTTCATTTGGGGTCTCTTGGCCTAAGAAAAGCACTACGTATTGAAAGGTACAATTTTAACTATTTTTACAGCTTAATAGTTTTTAGAGCCTTAGTATTGCCGGCTGCTTGTTGCTTACTGAAGTGCCTGAATTACTAGTGCCTGGAGCTGAACTCAGGCTGCCTGTCTGCCCACCCACAGGCTCAGGCATTTCTCTATGCCAAAAGTCTGCTTGCCTAATGGTTTTCAACCTATTTTGATTTGCAGTACCTTGCGAAATTTCTTGTAGAGGTACAGGCTTCTGTGTAATAAGTGCAAGTGTTCTGATATTATTTTTGCTTTCTTTTTTTTTTTTTTTTTTAAATGAACATTTGCAGATCCCAGAAGTTGTTCATGGAGATCCAGGAATCCATAGATGATAGGTACAACAACAACAACAACAACAACAAAATGCCCTCCAGTTCAGTTAGGGTTTTTAAAGGAGTCTTTAGTTGAAAACTGATGATTAGGATTAGAACAATGGTACCTCAGCACATGCTAAAGTGTATTTTGCATTTCATGCTGTAGCTATTTTTAGTGTCCCTACTTCATGTTTTTCAATTTGAACACAGGCCCTTTGTTTTCACAGAAGTTGAAAAGGAAGACTTTCTGGAGTAATTAGAACATTACTGCTCTTTTCAGCCTTAGTGCTCGCTTTATTCTTACAATTAAAAAAAATCAAACTAATGGACTTCAGAGGCTTGGTGGGAACATGGGCTTGGATAAGCAGCAGGGAAGCAATATATTTTAATGTGACGAAAGGTGAGATAGCAAACTTTTATGTACCCTAGGTACCAGGTATTAATCTCCAGATAACTGCTTTCACATTTGAACCTTCTGTCTCTTATGTGAGATCCAGCAATCTTTGCTTTTTTCTGTTCTGGGAGCAATTTTCCGAATCATTAATTTTCAGTGGCCAGGCTTCAATTAGCTTAATCAAGCATTGATTAGATTTCTCAAGTTCCTGGCATTTATTTTCCACCTTGCCTATATGGTTCCTTGACTCCATTACCTGATTGTTCACTTATTGCGTATAAGGTTGATTCCTCTCCATTAACATTCCCTGATGAGAGGTCTCGTTAGCCATCCAGCTAGCCACTTTCATTAGTGATGGCGGCAATTCATGGCGAAGGCCAGTTTCTACTGCCCTTGCAAAGCAGGGTATTTTCTTCTAAGTAGTGTTACTGCAACAGCAATCTACTCTTAGATGAAGGCACTGCTTATCAACAGTTCTGACTCAGAGAAAACACTTTATTTAGAATACGCTTCATACTTTGTTTAAGTTGTGGAAAATTAATTGAGTTAACCACTCATTTTTTTTCAAAGCATACTTCATGCATGTTTAGGGTTTTTTCCTTCTGCTTTTTATAGTGTCTGGCCTGATGTACTAAAATGCCTTTGCATAGCCAGTACTTGCGATCTCCGAGTTTGACACGGTTTTATAATCAAGGATGGCGTAAGGCACATGTAGACTCCATGTCGCCATAGGCCGTAGCCCTCAGAGAACCCTGTTCCTAGATATCAGCTGATTAGCAGCAACACCTCGTGTTCAGACTCATTCATTCCTCATGATACATGTTTTGGGTCTTGAAGTGAGGGATTGCACAGAGCTGGAAAATGGCACTTCAGATTTGGGTGAATTTTTCTAGGTTGAAAAGCACTTTATTTTCTCTAAATTCTGTTCAGGGTTTCACACTGTCTGTGGTCAGATCTGTTCATTATGCTTTGTTTTTGCAAACAATGTCTTCAGAAGCACAGACCTCTTTTTGAAATTCTCCTTTTAAATCACGTGTCTACACTAGCTTGAACTAGACAGACAAGAACATGAATGAGCTTTTGCCAAAATCAATAGCAGGGAAGTTCTGACAGCATGGAGTTTCGATTTTAAGAACATTGTATAGTATATACCAATAAAAAACTCTAAGGAAAAGTTATTTTAACAATAAAATACGTTTTCCAATTAAAAGATATGGAATCAGGTCTTCAAGCAATTTTTTTTTTCCTATAGCTGCTTTGAGTTGGGACAGTTGCCAACATTTCCCTTTCTTTGTAACCAAACCAAAGTTGCTTAACTTCAGTTTTAATGAGTATGATGTTTTGCCAGGAAGCTCTTAAACCACCCTGATTTTCACACACTTATATAATTAAATGTATGAATTGTCTTCTCCCAGTCCCAGTACATATACATGCCTTCAAATTTAAATGATAAAAGATAACAAGGGATCCTCTCAAGGTTTAGCGTTTGTTTTTTTCATATTGTTCTCAGAAATATTTTGGGTATCAGCTGCAGCTTTTGCTCAAAAATGCTAGCACAAAACAAAATTGTAAAAAAGCACTTTTCATGATCTCTTCTTAATAGCTGGGGGAAATAGTGATTAGATGCAGTGTCAGACTGTTCTGAAGTTCATTTCCTCTTTTTGTATTCTTTGTTTTAAAGATTCATTGTGATTTGATGGATTTCTAGATAGAGAGAAGATCTCTTATTTTTCATATTCACTTTGTTGTTTATGCTTCCTGACCTTATTATGCCCCCCAAAACTGTAGCCACTCATGTGAGAAATACAAAGTGTAGGGGTTTTAATAGGTTTTCTGTCTTGAAATTATTCTAAAATGATCTTCTAGGGGATGCAATTTCACATATATGAGAAACATTCTTTGGCTTTCTTAAAACACCCCCCTCCCTGTTTTTGAATCTTCCCCTCCCTCTTGAAACAGAGGTCGCCTTCAGCAAATAAATTGTCATGTTTCTAAAGCTGTCTTTCTGTAGAAAGCATGGTCTTCTGTGATGAGAAAACCCTTTGAATATATCTTACAGTTCATCTCTGCAATTAGTGATTTTCAATTACTACATTCAGAATGGCAAGGAGCATTAACATATAACTATCTCAGAAGTCACATCCAGTGTCATCACTCCTTTGGTTTTGGTCATTAGCTGCCACTGAGGTTTCTGGGCTTATTTGGACCATTTAAGGGGCACTGTGAGCTTGGACCTTTGTCTTTTCTGACTAGTGAAAGCCATTGCTGATTCACTACATTACTTAGGCAGTTAATAACGCTCTGTGAGCTGCTAGGAAGAGGTATTTTGTTAACTGCAGAGGCAATGATGTGGGTCTCATGTTGCTCAAGAATCGATGGCACAACTCTGACAATCTTGCCAGCTGTCCAAGCGTGTCTCATTTTCTGTTTGCAGCTAGAGGTTATTGATAGAGTGTGGGTAAATGGCCTGTTCAACAGGGATTCTTCCAGGCGTACCTTTACTTGGTTCACCCAGCTGAACCACCCTTGCGCACAGCAGATGTGGAAATGGTTGCCCTGAGGTGCTTTACCTTCCTTCTTGGATGGTCCCAAAGGGAACTGTTGGGTGCTATACTTCAGTACTCTTTCTACAGGGGCATTTTAAGAATATGTTTAGAAATCCCTCAAGTCCAACACATGCATAAAATAAGATGCTGTGTCTAGTGAGAAGTTAGACACCTTGCCTAGTTCTGTCTGATCAGAAAGCTGCTGTGTCACATGTCCCTTCACTTGTGTTTCTGTTGCTGCTAAGGCAAATATGCCTATGTATTTCAGATCCTCACCTTGCAACACTTTATGTGCCGTTTTTACCTTTTGAGTGGTCCATGGAAATGTTCCTCCATGAAGCAGTACCTTGAGATCTCAAAACTGAGCTTAGCAAGGCTGCCTGAATTATTGAAGTGGATTCTTAAGGATGTCCTGTGACATCCTGTTGCTGACAGCTCAAAGCGTCTGAATAAAGATGAAGTTGTTGGTTTTAATTAGAGCTGATCTAGATAAGAAGAACAAGATCTCCAGGAAATTCTCATAAAAGTTCATTTCCATTTTTTTTTTTTGTCAAAGCTTTCTTTCCACTGACATTTTCTTGGAAGCACAGGTTAGTTCTGTGTAAATTTAGGTGCTTAACTAAGTTGCCAAAGATTAGAACTTAGTTTTTCTAGATTCTCTCTGCAGTCAAGGGAGAGAGATGGGAAAATCTGGAAGGATTGTAAATTTGGTTTATGTGGGCTGGGTTGCAAGCTGAAGCCATTTGTATTTATCCATTGATTATAGAGGCCAGACACAAAAGCTGTGTAATTTTAGAGCTTGTGGAAGTAAGCTTAGATGAAGTGAAGAAATGTAAAGGGAGGACTTGGTCCTAAATATCTTCACTGCAATGAAGATATTGCCCCATATAGTCTGCCTCAGGGAATGGACCTGGCTTAGAGTGGGGAGGTAGCAATGGAAAAAGAAAAGTGAGCAGTCCTCTCCCCAAAGCTGTATGTTGCATAAATGACCCAGGAAATATTTATGACTATTAAGCAAACCTGCTTCTGCTAGAGAGGCTTAGCTGTGTCTGAAAGGCTCCATGTAACTCCAAAGGGTTAGGAGAAGAGAATTTTATTCCTTAATACTTTTTTCTTTTAAGCGAGAAAGTAAGAACAAAAGCCAAGAGCTGGTCAAAACCCTAGTACCTCCTTATCCCTAAACATTTTGAAGTAGCCTGAACACAGAATTTATGGGTGAAACTCAGCTTTGTATAAAACAAGGGATTTACAGTGTAATTTCTTCGTATATATTAGTTCTTATTTCGTCTTTCTGAAAAACAACACAGGTATTGTAACTATGACTGTTAATGCTCTGAATTAGAAATTACTACATACCTTATTAACTGCTTCAGCTTATGTGATGATTAGAAACAAGGCATATATTCTTGATAAAAGTGAAAATAAATGTAGTACATATTGTGGAAAAAAATACTTGTTTTAGATGGTGAAAAGTAGAGTTGTATATTTATTATATACATATATAGGCAGAATACATCATGTTATGGTAGGATGTTTCTTCAGGGTGAATTTGGGACACATAGCCACAGTATACATGATTAAAATACAGTGGGTCATCTCATGCTGGTATGAATAAGTACCATTATACCATGGCACTTTGTACATGAAATATGATGCATGTATTGTGCCAACAGAAAAAATATTTTCAAATCAGTTAGCTTAAAAAAAAAAAAAAAATCACTTTCTGCTTGTAAACTCTGGTAGTTTCCACCTGTATATCTATCCAAGGCCTCAGAGGTAGCCATAAAAAAACCAAAACAAAACCCCATGAAAATAACTTTAAAATATTGTGAGTTTGAAATTTGGTATTTTAAGAAGCTTTAAGAGCTAGAATCAGACCTGTTGGGGAAGGAGGGGTTTCTCCTTTCAGTTACCTATCCTACTTTACAAGGCTGGAAAAATTTCAGGCTTTAAGTTATGTTTTTTGTTAATACAAAATCAAGAGGAAGAAATCAAAAGATTTCTGGAACTTCTTATAACTCTGAAATATTAAATGAAGTCCCAGAGAGCAGGATTAATATGCAGAGGTCAAAGATACTTGATAAAGTTATTTTTTACACAGTTAATTTCTCACATGGCTCTTACTGAATGTTCTATTTTGCTATGTCACTCCACAATGACAGCTGGGTAAATTTATTGGATGGTGAGCATAGGAATTTCTGCAGATGGAGGAAACTTTTTTTCCCAGCCGATTGATTTAAAAAGAAAATGGGTTTGTCAATGTGCAAATGCATCTGGAGGAAAAAGGGTAAAGGAATGAATTAGAGGTCAGTCAGTATAATCATAAGTGAATCATATGTGTACGTGGGCTCAGGCTGTGCAGACCTGACTGAGTATTCATTGTTCTCATGAATATTGTGCTGGACTGGGATTTTCTTGAAGAATATTGGAAAATGACTCAGTGAAACCGAATCTTTTTTTAGACACATACTTGGTTTCACCTATATTTGTCTGGGAATGTTTTCAGGTACTAGGAGAGAATTGCGGTGGCAGGAGAACATCAGCCTTTCCCCTGGAATAATGCACTGTCTGAGGCACCCGGTGCAGATGTGGGTGAGATGGTACAAAGGCACCTGCCCATGTGCCCACCTCACTGCAGGAGATGAACCTCTCATCTGTGCCTGAGGTCATGCCTTTCCCCACCCTGCCAGCACTGCACAATGAGGCTGTGCTCAGTGTGGTTTATAAAAAAAGACCATTTTTAACAGACTTTTGTTGGGGTTTTTTTGGTAATATAAACAGAAATTCTGGAACTCTGAAATTTCAGAGAGAGAAAAATCCAAATTTTCTGCAAGTAATCCTTGAATCTCTGTATTTGCTTTTGGTCTCATTGCATATTTAAGCTCCTTCACTTAAAAGAGTCCAATTTAATAAGTCCCTACCTATATTCATGTAAGTGTGCTGCTTTTTCCTTTTGATTCCTCGTGTTTTCTTCTCCTACTTCTGGCTTCTGCCATAGGGCCTCTGGACCTGAGGTAGCCTTCTTTTCCAATATCCTTGTTTTCTCTAAAACTTATGATTCAAACTACTCCTTAAGACAGGCTTTCCTTCATTTTTCTTTCACCTCACCTGCAGTTATCCCCTCACGCTGCTCCCCTGGGTTGTACAGATGAGAGTCCCAGTTTTGTAGCTGGGTCTTAGCCCTTGCATTATTCTTTCAGAGGTGTTCTTTTAAGAAATCCATGAAGTTTTTAAGGTTTAAAGGCCAAACTTGAGAGGAGGATCTGGTAATGGTTTGAGGGACTTTGCTGTTCTTTGCTTTACCCCGCTTTTTTTCTTCTTAAAATATTTTTTTTCCCATTTGCAGCTTTGCTCCATGAATAGCAGTCAGAAGCCCCTGGGGCTTGTTTATCCAGTCACCCCTATTCTTACACATTTGGGATGGAATAAAATGGGCTGGAGATACCAGGAGCTCCTGCCGTTGTGCAAAAGTTATTTTGACAAAACCCAAAAAGCTACCCCCTCCCTCAGGGATTCTTTATTTATTTTTAAATTGAACAGGAAGAAGCCATCATTTCATTGAGTATTTCCTCCTTTTAGCTAGTCTTTGGAAGACCAGGAAAGATGGGGTGTACTGCTGGAGCACCCCTTTTTTGCGTTACCAATTCCCCACGCCTTTCTTCCTCCCCAAGCACACACATGCACACAGGCAAAACAACAGTCTGTGTGCAGCCCTGTTGCCACTGCGAGTAACTACAGCTTTTTGTTTAACTGTATAATTGCTCTCTCGGTGGTTTTTTTTTGTCCCCTGTCTCAATTTGTTTTCTTAATAACGAAGACCAGTACATTG